>OU343221.1:168976178-169713725 GCA_910596185.1 Chrysanthemum makinoi | reverse complement strand
CCCCAACTCATTCGACACAAAAAAATATATATGCGATCCAATATGAGCCCAAGAGATTTAAATGAGTAAATTGATATGCAAAATAAGTTAATCAACAATAGAATAAGTTAATAAACACTTTGGCTTTCAATTACTGAAATAAGTTATACCCAAACCCCTTGGTCGCAGTAAGTAAAACCAAACGCACCATGGTTGGGCTTGTTGTGGGTTTCACCCATATACCCTTCCGACACACTACCACAACAATGTTCATAATTCCCAAATCCAACAAATATAAAAGTTTGACATATGAGTTATATTAACCTTTCGAAATTTGTACTTGATGATTCAAAGTAAGCAAAGATCACACACCCACTGTTGGGTTGAGGGTGCTCCAACCACAACCTCTCGACCAAAAACACTATACCATTAAAAATTTAATCCCAATTCTATTTTGAGTCCAAGAGGTTAGTAATAAGCTAATAAGTTATACACAAATAAGCACTTCCTCTTTGAGCCAAACTTAATGTTCTTTCTTAGATTCAAGTTTCTTGAAATTATTATTCAAGTCCAAAATGTTTCAAATAAACTTGTGATATGTGTCGAAATTTATGATTAAGCACTACTTATCTTAGTTGTGTGCTTATTAGAGTTTTACAAGCTTAAATTATGCCACACAAGCTAAACATACAATTCCTTACATCATTTTGATGTGGTTCGATTCACAGAAAAAAATCAAGAGACAAGTTTCATGTTCTAGTCGATTTACATATTTATTCAAAAGTGTAGTTCTTAATCTTTAACATAATCACATAAATTCAAACATAATCAAGATTCAACACTTTTTAACAAAAGAAATATATGAATCTTGAGTTTATTAGTCAAAACAAAATATAACTCAAGAACTCCGAAGAAAATCAAATACCTAAGAACAAATCAAACTTGCTTCAAAACTCTTTTGTTGTGAAGTTGTGAAAATAATTTTGAGTGTTGTATCCCCTGTGTCTCTGAATTAGTTATAACAGCAGAAATGGAGAAAGCTTTGACCTTTGATCTTAAAGTGAAGAAATCTATGTGTTCATTTTGGGTTAAAACATCTTTTGGTGTATCAAGTCATTTTCAATTGCTAGTATGTATGTTATAATTTGATAAAGTTGATGTAGTGGGCGGTAGTAAAAGAAAAAAAAAAGAGGGAAAAAAATGGTGATATTTCATCGTGTATTACGTCCGCTTGAGCTAAAAATGTAGTTGTGGTGTCCCAGTTTACGCCTTGAGTAAAATGCAGAAAATACATTTTAGTGAGTGTTTTTACAAAAATAATATAAAACCAATGTTATTGACTCATAAAAATATTTATTTGACTGTAACCATAACTAATGTAGTGTTTGTGATGTATGCTGGGTCATTTTTCGTAAAAGCGAGATAATATCTCGCTTTCAAGTTTTAAAGTCAAGAATGTCGTAAAATTAATATTTCACATTTTCCGATAAAGTATATAGTTTGGAAAATTACCGTTTGTTACCGAAGAGGTGTTATGGTAGAGAAGTGTGATAAGGAAGGGGTGAGAGCATACTGTTCTAGGCTTGTTGTGGTTACAGGGGAAACATGCATATAATGATGACGGCTCAAAGAAAGAAGGTTTTCAAAATAATTCTTCTTCTTCATAGTCAAATGGCAAGATTAGGACAACCAAAACCTTTAAGGATGAACCCATATGCCCGTGGTCCCTACACGTCTCAAAAGTTGGGGATGAAGTGTCTTGGAGTGTCAAAACATTGACTGATAAACATAAAAGCCTCCAAACAAGAGATCTTAGAATTGTAACTGAAATATTCATATCAGCAGAGGTTGGTAAAATTCTTGTTACAAACCCTAACATCTAGACCCTTGCTCTACAAGATCAATTAAATAAAAATTCGATCAACATCTCTAGAACAAAGGTATTCTGAGAAAAAAGAAGAAGTGATGAAGCAGATCTAAGGTGACTATGAAGAACAATATGCCATGCTTACGGATTATGCGTTGGAGTTGAAGGAAAAAACTAGGGATACAACTGTGAAGATTTAATTTGAAACAAACACCGATTTAACCCTAATTCAAGGGTTTTCAAATGGGTTTATGTTTTTATTAGTGCCATGAGAGCAGGTTATAGAGAAGGAAGAAGGGAAATGTTGGGTTTGGATGGAGCTTTTATCAAAGGATCATATAATGGTCAAGTCTTAATGTTGGGTGTGGATAGCAATAATGGGTTGTATCTACTTGCTTATGCAATTTTTGAAGTTGAGTGCAAGAGTTCATTGTTATGGTTCCTTTCCAATCTAGGGGATGACCTTGATTTGCAACTCAATTCAAACTATAACTTCATCTCGCATGCACAAAAGGTATAATCATGGTTTGATTATTTATTTTGTAAATTATACACCCACCTTCATATCTTATGATTATTGTTACATGGGATATTACCAACCATTGCACAATTGTTTCTTGTCACGACACGGATTATATGTCAAACACATATATGGCAACATGAAACAATTATTCAAGGGAAGAATTTACAAGGACATTCGTTGGAAGTGTGCAACAGCATCAACAATAGTTCAGTTTAATCGATTAATGGAGAAGCTCAAAGAAGTGAACCCTAAAGCTCATGAATGGTTACAAAAAATACCACCATCATCATGGTCTAGGTCACATTTTTAAGGTATAATATAATCCTAGCATTTCTTTCCAAAGAATATTGTTTGAATGCTGAAAATTGATGTTGGTACTTTATGTAACATACGTGGAGAGCTAAATGTGACATCCTACTTAACAACTAATGTGAAGATTTTAATAGCAACTTGGTGGACGGAAAAAATCAACCAATCATTTAGAATACACGTGGAGTATCTTACTTAAGAGAATTCGCATTCTGCAGTTGGTAATAGATGTGAAGGTCCATAACCCCAATTGCAAATGCAATTTTGATAAGCAAATGAGTATAATGTTGTATGGAATGGGGGGGCACATACTGTAAGGACCTTGGAATGACCAATGTAATATGACTATTAGGAAATGTACATGTGGAGATAGGAGATAACTGGTATTCCATGTAAACATGATATTGCCGCAATCCACAACATGTCATCTCATTGCAAAGAGGTTAGGATACTAGAGGATTTAGTGGCACAATGTTATTGGTTAAACATACATGGAGATGTACCAAAGATAAGGTTGAAGGAATTGATGGTCCCACCTTTTGTCCAAAATGTAGGATCCCTAACATATTGTTGCCTCCTCAACACCATGTTCCCATAGGCGCATAAGGAAGAAGAGAAGAATGCAAAAGGATGAGATTGCTGAAGCAACTGTGAAGAAGACGGTGAAAAATGGCAAGATGTCAAAGAACGCTAAAATCTCTGTGGTATGTATGGTGGAAAGGGCCATAATAGGAGAGCTTGTACAAGTCCATGAGATAACTAAGTCAATGGAAAAAAGAGGGTAATGCATCAAGAAATAAAGGATTACTAGATGAGGTATTAGGTAGCACTAGTTAGCTAGTAGGATCACAAGCAACCAAGTATCAACAAGGACAAGTCACCTGGGATCACAAGAAACCGAGGTATGAAGAAGCACAAGTCAGCCAAGAGGGACCACAAGCAACAATGAATGATTGAGGTCAAAGGAAGAATATGATTAAGAGAGCAAGCAAGATAGGAAAGTAGGCCAAGTAAGTTAGCACCTGTATGGTGGTGCAATAAAATAAAACAATGTTGACTTTTATTGATTATGTTTGTTTGTGATTTTGTGCATAGTAGACAATACTTTTATGGTTTAGACAGTTGATTTGGAATGCTATTTGTAATCATTAGTTTTCATTCAGGTTTACCATGGTGGTTTTTCGTTTAGACAGACCGCTGAACTATTGACTATTATAAGTCAAATTTGTTGAGCAACCAAAAGCCAATTTGTCGCATAATAATCAGCAACCAAAACACCAATTGTTGATTATTATAAGTCAAAATTGTTTTGCTTTGACAACATCATGTACTCATTTACGTAAATTACAGTTCCATACCAGTTTAATGTTTTCAATCAACCAAATAATTATCGACTATTATAAGTCAAAGTTGTTGAGCAACCAAAAGGCCAATTTGTTGCATAAAATTCAAAAGCCAATTGTTGACTATCATAACATCGCACTCATTTACAAAATCGAGTTCAATACCGCTTTAATGTATCCAATCAACAACAATCTGCACCTACATTGTATTTGGAAGTAACAAAACCAAGAACAATGATCCCACTATTATACCATAAACATCAAATTTTTATTAACATAAGAAGGATAATACAAACCAGGGATCACCTTATTCCTGGAAATCAAGCATACCCAAAAGACAACACAAGACCTCCATACCAAACTAAAAAAACTTAAAGACGATGGAAAGAAAGACACAACTTAAAACAAGATACTTCATGAGCTTCTTCACCTGCGCATCCTTCTCCCTCATCAACATCAACTGCTCCTCCAACTCTTCTTCCATCTCATTCCTCGTCCTCAAGAGGCCAAGAATCACATTGACTGCAACACATAGGGGAATCTGTCCAGCCACTAAAACAACATGCAGGACAACAGTAGAACCGGCGATGGGTTCTGCTTTGTCCAAGATGTTTTTATTGTTGCGGTTTTGTCACATTCACAAATAACGACCATGTTATGGCGTGAAAGTGTGTAGAAAAAGTTTTGACTGAAAGTATGATGAGAAGAAAGCAAATATATAGATCAAACTTTAGTTGAAAATTTAGCCATTGAAAGAAAGAGTTTATTGGGATGTGCTATGCAATTTGGGCTGTTGGGATATCTTACACATGTATTTCTTTAGGTGGAACAAAGGAAATGGCAATAATACCCATCGGCATGAGTCCAGTTAATGGGAGTAACGACCGCTCGTTCTCTGTGGCAAATTTAAACCGAACTTTAGCTCTCGGTGGCAAATTTTTAATTTTTTCCCCTCAATGTATTATTTGCAGTGTTGGCAAACATTAGAAATGAAATTTGCAATTTACCCTTAAAATATCGTACATTTTATCTAGTGAAAATTTCAATTAGTGAAAGGGTGTATATTAATCAATTATAAGTTTTATACCATATATAGGCTTAAAGTTTAATTAGACTATAGTAAGTTGAATTAATGCAAAAGTTATACACGTGTATTGATGAATTAAGTTGATGCAAATTAGACATATCCTAATTTTGCTCTCGTCAACCACTATACATATATACCTTTCACCACCTATTTTTCTCATTAGTTTCATCCTCACAATAATTTGTGTACATTCTTCAATCGATTATTCCAATCCAATGAAGTTTTTTCTGGTTCTATTTTTTGCTTCATCTCTTTTAATCCATGGATCTTTTGGTACGTATACATATGTACATGCATGCATGTATTTCCCTTATAAATCCATTGTTAATTGATTACGTGATAATTTAATATCCGCTATTCGAACAAACATGATCTCTAGGTACTATTCTATGCGAGGATTTGACAAAGGATAATTGCCTTTGCCATTTCGCCTTATGCAAAGCGCTTGTGTTTTGGAGGATTATGAAGGTAAGAAAGGAATCGGTGGAATATCAATGTCGCACATCGAAGTAATGGTAGAGATCATGTCGGTACATTGAGATCGAATTTAATGTTAGAGCATGTGGTGTTAATAGAAATGCTGTATTTCATCCGATGCGTGCTTGATAAAAATTCAATAGTTACACTTTGCTCGCCACCTTGTTATCAGAGATGCCCCAACATCGTAGATCTTCATTTCAATTTGGCTGTTGGTGAAGGTATTCATCAATTTAATCTTGATCGGCATATATCAAAATGCATATATATTGTGAAAATAGATCATTAAGGTCATAAGGGGATAACTTATATACATTTTTGCACAGAGTATCGTTACTGGATCTATGTGAACAACAAATAAACCATCCCTGATTGTGCGATGATAGATCTTTTGAGCTCGAGTTTTGTTGTGATGGCCCCGTGGAAGAAAAAGGACTCGTCTTTTTAGTGTGGCACCAGCCCCATTTTCGATCTAATGCTTTTGCGCATTTTTGTTGATATATACATTTGATATATGTGTTTTGGTTTTTGTTGTTGTTTAAAGTTTTGTTGTAGACCATCTTGCGGAATAATTAGCAGAATTAGAGAATGTAGATAGATCTTTCTAATGATCATATGAACTTTTTGTAATGCATGTTCAGACTCTATTTTTTATTATAATGAGCAAACTTTAGCCTTAACTGTATTTAACAATATATATATATATATATATATATATATATATATATATATATATATATATATATATATATATATATATATATATATATATATATATATATATATATATATATATATATATATATATATATATATATATATATATATATATATATATATATATATATTTAAATGTATTTAAATTAATATTTAATTATTTTCTTTTCTTTTTAATCTTTTATATAATAAAACAAAACTCTTAGTGGGAATTTTTCATTTCAAAAAAATCAATTCATACATTTTTTCTCAAGTTAAGGTGAAGAACTGAACCAAGAATTCTCTTTTTCATCATCGTTGAATCACTATTTGCAACCTAGGATTCTATTTTATCATCAATCTAGTCCCCATCCACGCTTTTTTCTTTTCTTATTAATGAATAGTTCTCTTTACTTGTATGACTTAGATGTCTCGATTTCTCGAAAAAGTGATTCGATTGATGGGATTTGGTATGATACTTATGAGATCGATGAGATTGATATTCAAATATTTGTTCTTAGAGCGTTTGATTTGACCCCAAGACCACCACCCAATAGCATGTTGCCACCTAGGGAATCTTCTAATTGTTTTGAGCAACTAGAAAGAGATTCTCTAACCGAAAGAATTCGGTTTAGATGTAGGATACCTATCCAAGTTTTCGCACTCAATCATAGATGATGGAATCATCAAAGATTTGACCTTCTAACTCGTCCAACTCGCTAGAGGCCCCGAAAACAAAGAGAAGACGTCTACAAACGATATGCAGAACAAGAAGAAAAAAAGGATTGCATAGAGGAACTCCAACATTTGTCGGATGCCGATATCAATGGCGACTCATTATTTCGATGACTCATTTCTTCGGGCATAAGAAGATTATGGAAAAACTTACTCGAAATCTCACTTATCAAATTCAATTGTGGAAGACATAATTTTTTTTGAAGAATTCGCCATGATATATCTGATCCATGCATAATATCATGAAAAATGGATACAGATTTTGACTCGCTACTTAGTATCAGAATAGGTCTAAAAAAGTATCTAAAAATAAAAACTTTAGATATATGTACCGTCAAGTAAGGAACCATGGCATATATATTTTGAATAGATTCCATTTTGAGAGAGTTGAATAAGCACTATCTCATTCTCGTTGTAAAGTTCTATACATCTGCCCTTTCTCAACGCATTTCTTTAGACAAAGACTCCGTTTTGTAAGATATTGGATTTCATACAAACATGTATACATAAATCATAGAAGCATATAGAGTGTTTAGAGAGAGAAGGTGAGATGTTCTAGTGAGAAAAACACATATAAGATTAGATTCCAAATGAACATCCAAACCTCTCCCTTGTGGGGAGAGGGTTATTTATACATAGAAATACGCCCTCCTTCAGGCTGTGGATCAGGTATACAATGGGTAAAAGACCGTCCTCCACTTGTTGCACTAGACTAAACTACGCTAATAACTAACTAACAAATAACGCAACAAACGATATGTCTACGAGCTAACTTAAGCTAGATTATATTTGGGGTGACCGATGCTTCACAATAGAATTTCCAATTCCTAACAATCTCCCCCTAAGGGAGGTCACCCCATGATTTACATTTTGTATCCTAGCACTCTATTTAATCTTCAGTCTTGAGCTCGTAGACTTCAATACTTCAAAATATTCAAACTTTGTGCTTCCGTGGTGATTTCTTCATTGGCCAACTACTTTGTACATTAAGTGGAGGTTATAGAGCTGATCCACATTTTGATGACCTTCGATCTTTATTTGAGATCATCAGCCACAGTTGATCTCAGCATCACCCTTTGTTGTGTTGCCCTCATATGATGTAGTGACTTTTGAACCGACATGCTCACATTCTGGATCATGATTTCTTCTTATCGAGAAAATGGAAGTTTTAGTTGATTCATGATATTTGCGCACAGTAGCGTAAGCATGGAGTGACAATATCAGAGTCGTTGATGCACTTATCATGATTTCTTTAGAAATAAATGTGTGAGCATGCGGCTATGGATTGACCTCTCAATTCTGATCAGCTGCAAACGTCGGGTGTACCTGCACACAACAGTTAGCAATAAAGCGCACGAAAAGTGTCTTTGATCACTTTCGTTGAATTGAGGTACACGGCCCACGGTTCCCCGTTGATAAGTACAAGTACTGCCTGTGATTAGGTATGATTTCAAAGAATCTCCTTGACAGGGTTTCGCAGCTGCTCTAGCTGTTCTCAAACCGGAACGTCTCAAAGAAGACAACATAGAGTGAGTGAATCAAAGAAATTGAGATTTACTGATTGATTAAAAGTGATTTGAACAACAATCGCGGTATTGCATATCGAAAGAGTTTTCGCAGCATAACGAAGGTTTTATATGAAAAATCGATTTTCAATCATAAACACCTTTTGATATTTGAAGATGTGATACAAATATGTGCAATAGAAAATGATTATTGCGCACACCGATCGGTTTTTCAAAGGTATCCGCCAATCCATAACCTGAACCGTGATTGATTCATAAATTTGAATCGCCCCATTGTTTCTATTCCGTTGTCACATGGTTGATCTATTGGATAGATCTCACATGCCACCTACCAAGAGCTTGTTTGATGTTGGCTCTAGAAGGCTTTCCATCTTCATTGTGAATGTGTTATCATATCACTCGATGTTCCGCAATACCATAAGGATAATGCGTAGGACTCTTAATATATGTAATTTCTCTTTCCACATTGTGTGAAATAGAGAGTCTTCATTGATTGTGTCCTAATGAGATTTATGGATGATCTCGTGGCTCTAGACTCAATAGTGCACATTTGGTTCCTATGCCCGAGACTAGGGAGAGGGTCTCCTTCTTCAATATCAACCATCTCTAAGAGAAAGTCGATAGATAATGTCGGTTCCCATGAGAATGAAACAAGTCCTTTTAAGAGGAACTTGAGTAGCTTGGGAAGATGTAGGAAGCGGCTATGGGTCCATGACGTCTTGTCTTCAATACCGGGTTACCTAGGCCAAGAGCATATGACTTGAACCCGGTTTCTACCTAAGGTTGAAATAATGAAGGGCTATTTATTTTCACCCTTTTCACATTCATTTCTTTTTCATTCTTCAACCCCTTCAGTGCTCACCGAGACTTCATTACTAGAACCTTGTTGGGTTTATTCCAGTTCTAGCTCTATCTCACCGTGACTCTTTCCATTTCTCACTTTTCTCCTTTTTTCATCACATCTAAGGACTCTACACTATCTAGTGGATTATCCCTGGGTAGATCCCTCCGGTACTGGCAGGATCGTGGGAACGCATACCTAACCTAACCACCCTTATATCACCATACATAAAGTAAATTTGGTCGGTCTTTTTGGTATTGTTCATATGCCATTGGAACCAATTGAAAACCATTTGAAAATCAATCCAAGTACTTGTGATTCATGATCAAAACATTTTGTACCTGAATTGTTTTTGATATTTTTTAGAAAAAACTCCCCCTCAACATGCATCATATATTTGAAATAGTTTTGGTACATGGAGGCAAGAGGACTTGAAAATCTCAGATGAAAGAAAGATTTCTTCTTTGATCAACAATTTTCTAAAGGATATCAACATCACTTTCCCGATCAAAATTAGTATTTTTCATACTTTGTTAAAATATTTTGGGAGAGGATGTGGTTTTCAAAAGAGTTGCTCCTCCTCAACTTGTGCATATAATTTTTGAAATTGTTTTTCACAATAAGGAAAGAGTTCTTAGAAGCACTTTCACGATCATAAAGCCATGCGGAAACCATTAGAAAATCAATCAAGGTACTTTATGTTAAAACATAGAAATTTTTTGTACCTTGAAAGTTTATTTTCTTTTAGAAATGCTCCCCCTCAATATATGCTTCGAGATTCGAAAAGAGTTTAGCACATATTAGAGAGCAGTATGCACTTTGAGACAAAATACGTCACCTTTTATCAGATTTCATATTTATATTACATTTTCTCCCCCGATCAAAAATTTCAAATCCTTTGAGATTTTGGATCTCAAGTGATTTAAATATGTAAGAAACATAACTTGTTGGAGAAAATGTCGTTTTAATTGATCTAAGTGGACTACTCCAAAGTTTCCTTTTAGACTAAAAGGGAAACAACAATACATAACCTATCACTACTACATACATTATAGTTATAGTTGTTCATAGTACAACCACCACATTACACAAATCATAATTCATAATGAGAACTACCTGTGAAGATATCTTCATTCAGTTCTTTGAAGTTGTTTGTAGTGACCTTCTCGAAGTGTACCTCCCACAAAACTTTCAAGGCTGTGGAAGATCATTCTCGTCTTAAGTCTTCTCCCGATCGCAAAGAATGAATTCTTCACACCTCTTCAAATCCTGATCGCACTGAATTTAGTTTTGATCCACGGCTGTAGGTCAAGTTTTATTTCCTTCACTCTTGAGTTCAATTCTTCTTTAACCATTTTGAGCGTACCATCACATCGAACTTGTATAGCTCTCGCACAGTCTCATTAGCATATCGTGACCCAGATCTGTCGGTAAAGAGGACTGCTCTAGGGGTGTCAATCACTATATAGTCGTGACGAAATTCATGTCCTGTGGCTTCCCATTAGGTCTCGTTAGGTTGACTGAGTCCGTAGCTTTCCATGCCTAGTGAAAATCCCAACTCTTTGTCGAATGACTAAGCCCCTCGATCCAAAGATTGATCAGCAGAGAGCCTTCTTCTCACGAAAAGGTAGATGGTCAAGGTGTCCTTGAAGGTTCAGAAGATAGAGATCTTCAAAGTCATTTGGCAGCAGATGTTTGAAGTTGTTTTCTTCTATCACATGATCTTTCAAGTCCTCCAAGAACAATCTTCTTCGTGATAATCATAGCCATAGATTGGAAGATCTCTACACTAATAACACTTAGAATCCCAGCCTTGGATCGAACAACTTGCGTCTCTTTTCACTCCATGTCTATCAATGTAGAATTTCTTCTTCTTGAACAACCAATGAGAAATGCCGTACGAAGCCGCGATGTCATACACTTGTTCTTTGACTGTCCATAATTGATTAGGTACCATCTGTTCAAGACCCGGATCTATGTAGGTTGCAGCTTTCATCTTAGAAATTGATAAAGTCGGTTTTCTTTCTGTAGTTCGGCACATAGATAACGTCATGGTCAGTTAAGAACTCGATTGGATAGTCAATGCCCCGGTTCACCTCCAGAGGAAGAGGGTTGTTAACATCAAACCGATTGATCTGCCACCGACTTGATCATTCAAATATTATGACATTCTTCCATTTGATATTGAAGTGATTAGCATCGAGTGAAAGACTTTGACGATTTCAAACACTGGGCCTTCAAGATCTTTAGGAGTGATTGATGTAATTCCCTTCTTCTCATAGAACCACTTCATAAAGTTTCCCATATCCCGTGTGAAGTGAAGAAGAGAGTCTTCTGCTGGAGCTTCATAGTTGGAAATAATGGTTGTAGCCCAATTGTTGTCATGGATTATCGAATCAGACTCAGGAATGGACCATGAAGGTTCAGGAGTTTGAGGTTTATCTTTGGTGAGGCAGCTTTGAGTCATGTCCTTTGAAGGTGCAACTCTAGACGTTTTGATGTGTTTACCCTCAATATACGCGTCCAACCAATCTTCTTCCTCTATAACTTTGGGGATGTGCTTGGTCGAAGCATCATCGTCTTCTGATTCTGATTCTTGAGCAACGTAAGACTCTTCATTAAGCGTTTTCTCTTCAGGAATAGAGGAGATGGTTGGTGTAATCCTGGAGTCAACGGTGGTCCATGCAGTAGAAGTCTTTTGAGATCCTTGACCACTTGAAGTTCCGGTTTGATTTTGAGTATTTGGTGGAGGTGAAGTGTGGCCTTTGTGAGTAGTGGTCGCACGGAAGATCCACCTACTCAGATGTTCCGCTCCACCGTTAGATGTGGAGGAGGTGGTGGAGACTTGGGGCCTCCAGACAATTCCTTTAAATCCATCAGAACAGTCCTTCTTTTCTTCTTACCCTCCCTTTCACGTACATCCTCTAGAAACTGCTGATAATCATCATGCCTTATCGATTCTTCGAGTGCCTCATATAACTTCTTATGAGTGTTGTCCAAGTGCTCTCTTGCGTCATACATTCTTTCTGAGAGAACTGATCTCATGTCAGAGATCGGCAAGTCTTTAAATCGCTGAAGTAATGGAGCCTTCATTGCCCATTCAACCGCATCTTTTATCGCTTCTATTGCATCTCATACAACTTCAAAGTTAAGATTCTCCGCTTTTGACACGACGATCAAGGATGTTGATGGATTTAGGCGTGTGCTTCTCAAGAGCTTCAATTCAAAAGAGCTTATGTGAGTAGTTTCTCGAGGACTAGCTGCAGTGGTGAGGCGGTGGTGACGTAGAGTCACCGATTGTGACAACTGTTAATGGATCATTCGCGGGTTCGGGTGTGGAAGCGGTTGTTTTGAAAGGTTCGGTGGAGGTGTAATTGATGGAGTTGTAGCAGATATGGTGACAATTGGTGCGCATATGGAGGAATGGTGGATGTGTCTTGTGAATAGTGACAGAACATGGTGAACTTCTTCCTTTTCATTAGTTTGCTTGTCCGACTCGATGTCGGAGGGTCCGACCAGGAATTGATCACCATAAGTAATGTCGGATCAATGTTCTTGATGATGAAAATGACCCTGTGGACATGAGTTTCTTCTAGGCTGTGTTCTTGGATCCGGCTCAAGGATCTCCTGTGGGGTCTTCGGTTCATTTTCTTCATTCTTTTCTGATTGGGTGTCACTAGATGCAAGTGTGTCTTCCGTGTATCGGACATCCTTTTCCATTCCCGTTGGTTCTTGAGCTGAAGATGATTCAATGCTTCTTTTCTTTAGCTCAAATTAGGTAGTAGTTTTTGGTGGTGGAGAAGAGATGGTCAGAAGCATATGAGCGGCTTGTTCTGCTTCTACGCCTGCAATCCCTTTACCTTTGTCTTGTGTTGTAGGTGTGGTTTGTCGTGGTGTATGCACTGGTTCTCGAATCACAACTCCTCCCACCGGTGGTCTCTGAGGCATGTTTAGTCTATCCAGGCTTTGTTGAATTCCTTGTTGTAGTGCAGCCTCATCTTCATCTATTAAACCCATCTCACTTTCTGGAACCTTGGTTCCTTCATCATCACCCTTATCAGTGTCTCTCCTTCTCCTCTTTTGCTTTTGAGACGGAGAGGCAATAGATACTGAACTATCGGGTCTCTTCTTTTTCTTAGGTAGGCTTGAGTAGGTAGACTCTGATTGTTTTGATTTTGATTGTGCGGGAGTGGATTTGGGTGTGTCATCAGTGGTTGTGGCGGAGGATTTCTTTACATATCTTTTGAAGTAATCAGCTTTCTTGATTCTTTCTGTAAGCAAAGCTTCAGGAACAGGCATTCCAAAGATCTCCTTGTCATGTCCTTTGGCAATATATTTAATGTTGCCTAGGACGAATTCATCGCTGGCTTCATGCAGGGCTGACTCGCTTAAGTGAGTTGAACTTGTAAGTCTCAAGTCTTTGGATAATGAGTTTAGAAAACCTAATGCTGGGAATTACTCATTTGCAAAGGCCTTTTCTTCCTTTGACTTTATTCTGTGAGTTTAATCTATCAGTGACGAATGTGTCTAAAGAAGCAGGTAAATTCTTCCCAAATAAGTTCAGCAGTAGTCAATATTTTTCCTTTGACCATCCCCCACAGAATTTGCATTATAGGAGCTCTTACTCTGTCCGTCCTTGATGTTTTACCGGTTAGGCATAAGTTGAGAATCGTTACAATTGATCTCCATGGTTGATATATTTAGGCATTGATGAGTGATGAAATCTTGGTTAGCCTTTTCGGGTACCCCAATTCATCGACAAAATCTAATATATCTTTAGTGGAGGGTGGAGTGACGAATTTGTTGGAAGGGTCCCTTGGCGTGATCTCGAAGAGCATTCTGAGAGTCTCAACGGAGATGTCATACCATTTGTCTTCTAGCTTGCATGATGCAGTAATGAAAGACATCTTATCCCATGTAACGGTATTCCTGAACTGTTGAATATAAATGGAGGGAATAGTGCAACGCTTGGTTAAGGCACCAAAGAAGTTGGTGTCTTTCAAGATGTCGATAGCCAGTCGGTAAGTTGGATTTTGTTGGCCTCTATCCACATCTACATAGTAGTTGCTCTTAGCAATTGTAACCCATTCCAGACGTGGAAGTATTTCGTCATCAGTTAGAGTGACAGTTGGTGCAGTGGCAGCAAGTATATCAGAGGATGTGGTGTTAGCCATTGAAATCTGATAATTACACACACACCAACAACAATATCCAGAAAATTTGTTAGGTTAAGACAAAGTTATCCATTATGACCAATTTGTAACCCCATATCATAAGCACTTGGGACGAAACATATAGTCTACTAAGAAAGCCGTATATGACAAATATGAAGACATAGGATGCACATCTCAGAAAAAATGTAATCAGTATGCAGAGACATATAAGTGCAAGATAACTTGCGAGAGGACATCAATAAGTTAATACCACAAGTAAAATTGACAACTCGCATTATTTAACTTGCATAGGACAAGTATGTCAACGCATCTGCAACTTCGCTTTGGAACAAAAATTTGAGCAACTCGCATAACTCAACACGCATAGGTAACAATTAGTTATTAACTGCATCGTGCCAAAGCGTATGAGGTAAGTCGCATCCATCAAATCGCTTTGGTAAAAATGATCAACACGCATGCAGTAACTCGCATAGGACAAAGTATGTGTTAACTTCGCATACATCAAAATGTATGTGACAAGTACATATAGCAACTCGCATAAATTGACAAGCAAGAGACAACACGCATGCACCAACAATTAATGCAACTCGCATATAAGCAACCCAGGGCAACTCGCTCATAAGAACACTCAATGATAGACCCAATTATCAAACACATATCCAAAACACATGATAATTACCACACGGATGAATCACAAACCTAAAAAGATCATCATTTAAAGAACCAAAACAACAATATAATGCAAATCCTATAACCACATCATACGAATCAATTTTAAAACGCAACACGCTTCAATCAAATCACCAACATTAATCACATAAACAACCCAACTCAGATCATAATACTGACTACCCTAAGCAATATCATCTAAAACCAATATTAATTTCATTAATCAAAGAGAATCAAACCTAGTGTCAGAATTTTTTTGATCGAGGTGATTTAGATATGGCGAATTATGCACGATGGGTTAAGATTAGAGATGGTTCAAGTACAAATCATGATAGAGGTATGTTAAGCAAGATCAGAAAAAAAAACCTACCACACAATCATAAGTTTGTTAACTCGCTTAGATGAGAGTTGAGAGAGAATGCAGTGAAAAATGCTTTGACCAAGTGAGTATGTGGTTTGACCAAGAGACAACACGCACACTTAAGTACATAGTTTTAGCGAGTTGACACTTTAAGTCCCTATACATTGCAACTCGCATAATTAAGCTAGAGAGTCAACACACATACGTCAAGTTGAAACCTTATACTAGCAACTCGCATAATTAAACTGAAAGGACAACTCGCATGCATCAAGTAGTTTATCAACTTGCATTTTGTCAACTCGCATTTACCATATTAGCAACTCGCATATTATGAAAAGTTTAACAAATTGCTTAACTTAAGAGACAAGCATATCAGTTCAAAATACATAAAGTTTAGCAACTCAAGTCACACTAAGTGTTATTAAATAACTCCACATAGCATGCAACAACCAGGCCACACAATCAAGAACGCAGACACAGGCAACAAGTACTAGTCATATGAAGAAGCACAATTCTACCCCTCAATCAATGATACGGGTGAGAAAGTAATCATTGATTGATTCAGTTACTTTGCAGTGGGTCTTAGTCAACTTAAGTTTGTGATTATTCAGACGAGTAACAATAAAAAATTTTAAAGACTCTGTTCGAACTTCATCTAAAGCCCCGTGCCATTGTTGAATGTCATTTCTAGGACCGTAGATGTTATCGATGACAGAAATTTTTAAAACGAGTGTAATAATTAATTAATTAATTAAAAGAAGTTTTTTTTTTTTTTTTTTTTTTTTTGAAAATGTAGAAAAATTTGTGCAAGAATTCATGAGAACAAGTCCTGAATAGAGGTGATCAGGAGTCAGAGTACGAGGTACATCAATTCTGACAAGCTACAATTCCAGAGTGAGTAGTCTTCATTTCATTGGAAACCAGGTCATGATGTTCATGATTGAATTGAGCATTGTACCTAAAAAAGATTGAGGACACTTTGCACTAATAGCACATGTAGTATTGCAAATAGGTGGGTTAGTGACAAGTGTATCCTCATTTTGGATGTTGTACAGTGTGTCTAGGAGTATCATTAATAGAAATCCCTTTAAGTCCAACATTCTTGAAGATTTTACCTGTGGGCATCCAGTTAAGACAAGATCTAGGTGAGTAAGTCCGTTTGGATCCTGTGAACTTAAATAATCTACCAGTAGGAATCCACTTAAAACAACTGCTAGCAGAATTAGATGAAGCCATTTCCTGTTCGAACATTGGTCCTTTTGCAATTAGTTTGTTTCTTAGGGGATTGGTCAGCCATTTGATGCTTCTTATATGAACTAGATGATCTCCTTATATTCCTGATCTTAGAGCTTTGAACATTAAGTCGGGATTGTTATTCATCATATCGGAATGAATTAGTGAAGACTGGTTTTAGACAAAACTATATTCTCATCAACTTGGAAGGCAAGCTTAGATTTCGATGATTTAAATATTTCTGTTTTAAATGCATTGGGCTGCCTAACTACAACTCGTTCTGTATTAATAAGTACAATTGGCTTACCCAAGGTCGATGGTTTTGCAAACTTAGTTCACTCTATTTCCAATAGTTTTCCTAACCTCATTTTTGAAGGCAACAATGGTGAAGCTCTTATCCTGAATTTGGGTTTTGAGGGCATCAATCTCTGCCAACAAGGAGTTAGTTTGATTTAACAGCTTGGAGTTGTTATCTAATAAGTTCTTCCTCAAGGACTCATTTTCCCTTAATAGCTTGTGTCACACACCCAAATTACCTGTTTTAAAATGGAATGGAATTCACAGGGATTGGTGTCATAGCATCACAATCACAGTTATATTGAACGACCTAAAGTGCCGTTTGGAAAATACATCGTTTGATTTAATAAAACAATCAGAGTTTACAAGTATAGGTCCCAAATGAAAATCAACATGTGCGGAAAAATAAGTTTGGTACAAGTCAAACGATGTTTTTAAAGTGTATAAATCCCATGTGAGCCGCGTCGTCATCGCGACTCTATGATATGTTCACATGCAAGCCATGAAGTGAATGCCTTAGTTACCCGAAAATACATTGCTAAAAGTGTCAACACAAAGGTTGAGTGAGTTCATAGAGTTTATGTATATGTTTTATACGACTACCACAAGTATAAGTTATGTATGACAATGATGTCACAAAAATGATACAATTGGTTAAGCACATGACACGAACAAGCTTGACTGATGTTCGCCCCAACGAGTGTTTTGCCAAACAACTCAAATAATGATAATGAAATGAAATGCATCCGTTCGGTTGGAATCCACCAACCCGGATGGAGGTGTCACCCTCGATAGATCTATCCACTCACCCTCGCTTCTATGAAATTAACGGTTCATGATTATGAAATGGGGACATTTAACTGGCAATGAGGTAACTTAAGCAATGTAATGAATTTGATATACTTGGTAGCGTAATAAAAATGATGTGCAATGTATTCTCCCCCGTAGGTTTGAAATAAAGTAAAAACTTGAATAAATCGGGGCTATGAAAACTCACCTGTTGCAATGATAATGATGATGTAATGGCAATACTAAAATGAGGAGAAACCTCTAACCGTGACCTATTATGAATGATATGTTCTAATTTAAATCATGAAACAATGTCGTGCATGCAAATCCACATGTAATCTATACCACTTGTACGCTTTTGAAAATAGAATTTATCGTCGAAATATATGTTTACGACATCTCGTCATGAGATAAAATACTTTACAAGTATTTACGTTGAAATGATATCTTACGATAGTCATTTAATGATTTATTATGAAATTATAACTTTTCGTCGTAAAATAATGTCGTTGAAATTTCATGAAAGTGACAAAACGGCCTTGAAAAGCTAGTCGTAAAATGGTGCACGTCGAGTGTTAGGAAACGAACTCAACGGTTTTGGGAAGCTTGTATCATTATCTCAAAGTGTTAGTATTTAAGTTTACATCCTAGAGGTCTCGAACATAAAGAAAAATAGAGGTTAAGTATGGTACTTATGACCCAAAATATAGTTTAAAGGGTGGTTTTGCAAAGTTTAAGTGACCGTATTTTATTCATTACAACTCCGCTAGACAAACGGTCGGACATTTTGAAAAATATGCTTGGCGAACTTACTTTTACTAGAAGACATCATGTTACAAAAAGTACTACGTCAATGTTGAAAACGACCCCCAACATGGTCCCTTTTGGCCGTAATATTTGTCTAATAGAAATATATTAGTTTTTTTTATATAATAAAGTTACGGCAACTTTGTTAAATCGCGTGTAATTTAATCGTTACAAGTCCGTTTTCTACGTTTTATATGTCCTCAGAATCGTAATAATATATACTAATATATTTTTGATAAGTCGACACATTTTATAACGCTTAAGACTCATTTTTGACTCGTAAAAAGTCGAGATTACATGCTGAATTTTCTGAAACAAATATTTTTCGTCGTCAAACTTGAAAAATTCATAACTTCTTCGTTATAGCTCCGTTTTAACCCGTTCAAGCGGCCACGTTTTCGTTTTAAAGTATATTTTCTAAATATCTAGCCCAAAATATTTTGCTTACTGCCGAAAATTCCAGAATTTCAAAATATGATCAGACCTCTAAATAAAGTTGTCGAAATGAGTTTTTCTCGCATAAAACCTATTCTAACCAATTCAAACCAACGCCGAATCTATTCTAATCCTACCATACACCTTCTTAGGGTGTCATGGGTTCCTAGAAATCATCAAAAATGATATATCACAAGAGATTATTATTTGGATAATTAAAACCCATTATATGTACTAAAAACCCATTAAAGTGGTATGGATCATGGAATTCATGCATGTTTTCTTGCAAAAATGATGAAATAACATAAAAATAAATATGAAAGAGTTATGACAATCATGAATTACTTACTTGAATGATTAAAGAGTTTTTGAGAAAAGTATGCTTAATGATTCTTGAGGTTTTTATTTCAAAACCTTAACAAGATCACTAAATGAGCTTGATAATCACTTGAACCTCAAAAATTTATGTTTTCTTGCTTGATCTTGATCTTGGCCGAAATTTTGGGATGAAGAAGGAGAGGAAATAATTTACTTTCACCTTGATATTTTTGTAAGTATGTGTAGTAGAATAATATAAAAACTTGTAAGTATCTTTGTAAGTAGATATTTTGTACTAAGAAAAATGTGTGTCATCATGTGTGTCGACATGCCCAAAAAAATAAAAGGGGTAATGCATTTGTATGATATAATGTACTTTAATTAAGCAAACATAATAATATGTAAGTGTAGTTGATAACTTGTGTACCTATTTAAGTATTTAGGGTAGCGTTAGCTAAAAATAAATTTTAACGGAACAAAATAAAATATATCAAAGCCATAAAAATTATAAAAATACATTCCTTACAAAACCTGAGTGAAATAATAATTATTGTGTGGTATTTACGAAAAAACCGTCGTAATTATATAAATATAACAATTTATATACCAAATAAATTTAAAACACCGGGTAAACTAATAATATTATTTTATAATCTTAATATGAGTATAAAAATATATTAGGATTATTTTTGGAAGTGTCGGATCAAATGTTCAAAATAATGATTACGCAATAACGTTTATTTATTAGGAAATAAAGCGTTTAATGAAATATGCAAAACCATGCATGAACTAATATGATGATAATGATGCTAATGATATGTAGACTAAACCTAGTCTATATGAAATGTCATTGATGAAATGTTCATGAATTCGCAGCTAAACCATTAAGGTTACGCGAATTTGATACTCGTAACGTAGTTTACGATAAATGATGAAATAGTGAAACTTTTAAAGTTTGTAAAATGACCTGAAATTACGAGTTGTCACATTCGCCCAACCAAAAAGGAATTCAGTCCCTGAATTCAGTCCATGTTAGGTTCTACGGTGTTATCGGTGAAAGGTGAGGATATTTGAGTCGCATCGGGTCGTCCAATGTTTTCTGAATCATATCGCGCCTTTCCAAGACGGGACTTTCAACATAAATCTGTTGCCAACTTGAAATTCTAATGGTTTGCGACTTATGGAACATACTTCCAATATTTTGCGTTGTATATCTACGTAGCTTATCTAGCTATATGTTGTTATTTATAACTGATTTTTGATTTGTACGATCACTTTGTTGTTTCATGAATGAGTCATTGACTAGTGAGTTGGACTTTCCTGATTTTGACCCGTGAATAAGTGATTGACACCTCGACCATAGAGTGCCTCAATTGGTGTAGTCAATATGTTCATGTGTTGACTATTGTTGTAAGAGAACTTGTCGATGAAGAATGATTTGCCTAATCATTTCTAGAAATCACACATGCCCTCAGCATATCTTCTAATGTTTGAATTGTCCTTTCACTTTGACCATCGGTTTGTGGATGATATGCTGTGCTCATCTCTAATTTGGTTCCAAATGAATCTTGTAATGATTTCCAGAAGTTTGAATTGAATCGACTATCTCGCTCTGGAAATGATGGAAATTGGTGCACCGTGCCTTGAGACTATTTCCTTGACATAAAGTCTAGTAAGTTGTTCCATGGAATAAGTCTCTCTAATTGGTATGAAATGGGCTGATTTGGTAAGACGATCGACGATTACCCATATAGCGTCGTAACCTCCCAATGTCTTAGGAAGTTTCGTGACAAAGTCCATCGTAATGCGTTCTCATTTCCATTGGAGAATTTGAGGTTGTTGGAGTAACCTGAAGGTTTTACGATATTCGACTTTTACCTTAGAGCAAGTAAGGCATTCGCTAACGTGACGTGGCAATTTCGCTTTCATGTCCGGCCACCAATAAAGTTTCTTGAGATCCTAATACATCTTATCGAACTGGGTGAATAGAATACTTTGACTTATGCGACTCATGCATTATCAATTCTCGTATCCCGCCATAAAATGGTAACCACATTCTATCCTTGAAGCATAATACTCCATCTGCTCTCTTTACAAAGCCATTTGCATTCTCGGGCATACCATAAAGCTTTTCACTTGGTCGGTTTTCCTCCTTGAGTGCCTCGATTTGTGCCTCGAGTATTCTTTTGATGGTAAAGGTAGGAACCCGATCGTCATTCCTAATGATCGGACTCTTAAAGGTTTGGGTCTTTCTTTCCGGCTATGAGCATCAGCCACAACATTGGCTTTTCCGGATGATACTTGATTTCACAATCATAATCGCTGAGTAATTCCAACCAACGACGTTTCCTCATGTTAAGTTCCTTCTGATCAAGAACATATTGTAAACTCTTGTGGTCCGTAAACACTGTGCACTTTGTACCGTAAAGGTAGTGTCTCCAAATCTTGAGTGCAAAACTACGACCCCAACTCAAGATCATGAGTGGTGTAATTCTTCTCATGAACCTTAAGTTGTCGAGAAGCATAAGCTATCACCTTCTCGTTTTTGCATTAATACAGCTCCAAGCCCTTTATGTGAAGCATCGCGATACAACGAAGTTCTCAATTCCTTCGGATAGTGCCAAAATTGGCGCACTGCAAAGCTTTGCTTCAACAACCTAAAAGCGACTTCTTGTTTCTTTCCCCATTCGTACTTCTTGTTTTTCTGTGTCAACTTGGTCAAAGCTTTAGCTATCTTTGAAGAACCTTCGATGAATCTTGGTAATACCTGCGAGTCCTAGAAATTGTCGGATTCCGTAGGATTTGTTGGAGTAGCCCAATCTTTTACGGCTTCAATCTTTTCGGGATCAACTTGTAGTCCTTGACTATCAATGACATGACCAAGAAATTGTACTTTATGGTTCCAAAAATCACACCTCGAAAATTTGGCATACAACTTCTCATTCTTGAGTAGTCCTAAAATCGTTCTTAAATGCCCTTCGTGTTCTTCTTTGCTCTTTGAGTAAATCAATATGTCGTCGATGAATACTATAACAAACTTGTCCAAATACGGTTTGCATACCCTATTCATAAGATCCATGAATACTCAGTGCATTAGTTAATCGAACGGCATTACTTGAAACTCATAATGTCCATAACGTGTTCTAAACGTCGTTTTAGGGATATCCTCCTCCCGAACTCTAAGTTGATGGTAACCTGACCTTAGGTCAATCTTTGAGTAGATACTAGAGCCTATGTCAAGGGAGGTGGAGAAGCTAGGGAGGACCGAATGTTGTCTCACGGGCGTTCCTTATCAATAATCGTTATGCATCAGTTTTATTTGATTCGGGAGCCGATAAAAGTTTTGTGTCCACTATATTTGCACCTTTACTCAATATCAAACCAACCACATTAGACACATCATACAACATTGAATTAGCTAATGATAACTTAATTAGCACCGACACCATTGTCCGTGGTTGTACACTCAATTTTCTAAATCATCCCTTCAATATAGACCTTATGCCCGTAGAACTTGGTAGTTTCGACGTCATCATCGGCATGGATTGGTTATCCAAACATCGTGCAAGAATCTTTTGTGATGAAAAAGTTGTTCATCTTCCTTACAACGGCGAAACTTTAATGATTCGTGGGGAACGAAGTGGAACTAGACTCAGTATTATATCATGCATCAAGACGGAGAAGTACATAAAGAAAGGTTGTTATGCTTTCTTAGCACATATAACCGAGAAGAAGTCGGAAGAGAAGCGACTTGAGGATGTACCGATTGTCCGAGAATTTCTGAAGTCTTTCGAAGACTTGCAGGACTTCCACCGGAACGTCAAGTAGAATTTCATATTGACTTAGTGCCCGGAGCTGCACCAGTTGCACGAGCGCCTTACCGTCTAGCACCATCAGAAATGCAAGAGTTGTCTAACCAGTTGCAAGAACTTTTAGACAAAGGATTCATTAGCCCATGGGAAGAGTGAAATGATTATGAGAAGTCTAGGGTGAATCGAATTGCTTATAATAGGTACAACTGGAATTGATACCACGTGACTCATGCCATATTTCAAAATGTTAAGTCTGTCGAAACGGACCTTATTGAAAAGAATAGATCATGGGTAACAGTTGTGATTCCTCGCGTTTCTAGTTCTAGCGAATGTCATTACTTGAGTCTTCCTTGCCTAAGGTGCTTAGTCTCCATGACTAAAATGTTTATTGTTTGATTATCGAAGTGTTTCCCTGCTATATGTTGTCAAGTCACAAAACCTTAAATATTTAAGTGATGAGGTGTAGTGGTTGATTTTCAAGATTTGTCCCGATATTGAGTGCTTCTAAAATATTTCATCACTTATATTGTTATCATGCTAGCAAGAAAATAGATATCAGCTCATACTATGTCGAAGAATGTTTGTTCTGATTTCACTTATAGATGGAGGTTCATTGATTGTCCGATATGTTTAGACCTGTTGCATCTCTTGATATGAAAGTGAGGTTACCCGGGATTTCTAGAGAACACAGTGTCTTAGAGGAAGTTTATATCGATAACCTTAGTTTAACCAAATTTTACTTTAAGGGAAACTCATTGTAGGGAAGTTCACATATTGTTGAGGCCATGTTTAATGGAATGTTCTGCAGTCTCAATTACAAGACTTGGTTTATCCCTATGATGTTGCTTAGTGGGTATTTGCTTCGTACTAAATCTTGTAATTCAGTCTAGCTGATACTTTTGAAATGATATAATTTGGCTTCTAGTCCAAAGATAGTGGTTCGGATTGTCCCGTGATGGCTTAAGATTTTTGTTGAGTTTTGAATCATCTTACTACATACTTCTAGTCCTTGTGGGGAAATCTGAAATCCTTTCATTGTTTTCTTGTATCGAGGAATCCTCCTCATAAATGGTATAGGAAGCCTTTCCTAAAAAGGTCACTCGTCAAATTCTAACTTATCGGTTGAGTGAGGGATGAATGGCGTAGGCTTCTATAGAGTGTTAACAAAAGAAATGTTTATGAACAATTTATCTGATTACAAAGCCTTGCTTTTGAGTGAAGATTGTTTTAAGAGATTTGAAATGATGCTTGTTACTTTCATGACATAATTCTTCCTGAATTATACATAGGTGATCAGGCCATGTATAATCGAGGACAAATGATGTGATGCTTGGTTTTGTTGGAATGGTATTATGTTCCTCCGAAGTTTTAGATGATATTCAACGTTTTGTTTTGTGAGACAATGGTTCAATAATTTTTCAGAGTAACATGAAAATCGTTTCGCATGATGGTATTAAATAATTGATAAAATGACTGAAAGCCAATTGATAGGGTGGTAACGAAACAACTTGTTTTAAAACTTTATGAAACAATGTTTCTAAGATGGTGTAGAATAGCTTGAAATAAAATTAAGTGAAATAATGTTATGAAGTAGTAGCAAAGTAACTTGAAATATAATTTGTTGAATGATGTAGGATACATGGGAGAACCTCATAAAATGGTAATAGTCTCTTAATTGGTCAAGAATAAAGTTGGCCTAACCCTAGTAAGATAGTGATGTATTGTCGCGAAATGATTGTAAATTGGGCAATTGGAATAGGAATGAAATGAACAAAGGTTGTGATTATCGTGGAGTTAATAAGGGATAAGATTACATAAGATTGAAAGGTACCTATTATCATTTCTGCTGTTGATGGTCAAATCGTGTTTCAAGTGTAGGAGTAGTAGGCGGTCTAGCAGCAATAGCCCTAAAAATCTCACAGTCCTCAAACCTATGAGATGGTGTAGTGTCTATAGTCTTAGTGATAAATGATAATGGTGTGTCAAATCATGCACGCTTCCCAAGCTGCAAGTCAGGTGTATGAGTAGTGTCAATGAGACGTGATGGCACGGATGGTACTCTAGATGACAATGATGATGAAAATGATGACCATGATGATAATGAAAATCCTTGTGGTGAGTTAAGAAAATAGGTTCATTAGGACTAAACCTATAAGTTCTACCCAATGGTATAATCTGTCCCAACGGAATGATAAAAAAAATTGTCCTGATCCTACGGTGAATCAATAGTGATCGCGATGGTGTAGGTGCAACTTCGTCCTCCTAAAAGGGTTCAGTCTCATCATCTGATGATATCGGTGTTGAGTCAACTGATGTTAAAATTGTGATAGGGAATGACAGGGCATTCTCCATGTCAAAGTGATGGGATGGGTATTTGAAGGCATCTATGTGACAATTGATTTGAAATGAAAGTTAATAACTCGTAAAATGTGCGTATGAAACGCATGTATAGTGACTATGCACTTATGATGAAATGATGAGATGCTATGATGATGTAGTTATAGTCTAGGGTCAATGATACATCCTAGTTCTCTATAAGAAGCTCGATGCCAATCTGTCACACACCCCAAATTACTGTTTGCGGGGAATGGAATTCTGGGGATTGACGCCATAGCATCACAATCACAGTTATATTGAACGACCTAAAGTGCCGTTTGGAAAATACATTGTTTGATTTAATAAAACAATCAGAGTTTACAAGTATAGGTCCCAAATGAAAATCAACATGTGCGGAAAAATAAGTTTGGTACAAGTCAAACGATGTTTTTAAAGTGTATAAATCCCATGTGAGACGCGTCGTCATCGCGACTCTATGATATGTCCACATGCAAGCCATGAAGTGATTGCCTTAGTTACCTGAAAATACATTGCTAAAAGTGTCAACACAAAGGTTGAGTGAGTTCATAGAGTTTATGTATATGTTTAATACGACTACCACAAGTATAAGTTATGTATGACAATGATGTCACAAAAATGATACAATTGCTTAAGCACATGACACCGAAGCTTGACTGATGTTCGCCCCAACAGAGTGTTTTGCCAAACAACTCAAATAATGATAATGAAATGAAATGCATCCGTCCGGTTGGAATCCACCAACCCGGATGGAGGTGTCACCCTCGATAGATATAACTCACCCTCGCTTCTATGAAATTAACGGTTCATGATTATGAAATGGGGAAATTTCACTGGCAATGAGGTAACTTAAGCAATGTAATGAATTTGATATACTTGGTAGCGTAATAAAAATGATGTGCAATGTATTCTCCCCCGTAGGTTTGAAATAAAGTAAAAACTTGAATAAATTGGGGCTATGAAAACTCACCTGTTGCAATGATAATGATGATGTAATGGCAATACTGAAATGAGGCGAAACCTCTGACCGTGACCTATTATGAATGATATGTTCTAATGTAAATCATGAAACAATGTCGTGCATGCAAATCCACATGTAATTTATACCACTTGTACGCTTTTGAAAATAGAATTTATCGTCGAAATATATGTTTATGACATCTCGTCATGATATAAAATACTTTACAAGTATTTACGTTGAAATGATATCTTACGATAGTCATTTAATGATTTATTATGAAATTATAACTTTTCGTCGTAAAATAATGTCGTTGAAATTTCATGAAAGTGACAAAACGGCCTTGAAAAGCTAGTCGTAAAATGGTGCACGTCGAGTGTTAGGAAACGAACTCAACGGTTTTGGGAAGCTTGTATCATTATCTCAAAGTGTTAGTATTTAAGTTTACATCCTAGAGGTCTCGATCATAAAGAAAAATAGAGGTTAAGTATGGTACTTGTGTCCAAAATATAGTTTAAGGGTGGTTTTCGGCAAAGTTTAAGTGACCGTATTTTATTCATTACAACTCCGCTAGACAAACGGTCAGACATTTTGAAAAATATGCTTGGCGAACTTACTTTTACTAGAAGACATCATGTTACAAAAAGTACTACGTCAATGTTAAAAACGACCCCCAACATGGTCCCTTGTGGCCGTAATATTTGTCTAATAGAAATATATTAGTTTTTCTTATATAAAAAAGTTACGGCAACTTTGTTAAATCGCGTGTAATTTAATCGTTACAAGTCCGTTTTCTACGTTTTATATGTCCTCGGAATCGTAATAATATATACTAATATATATTTTGATAAGTCG
This sequence comes from Chrysanthemum makinoi, assembly GCA_910596185.1. NCBI lineage: Eukaryota > Viridiplantae > Streptophyta > Magnoliopsida > Asterales > Asteraceae > Chrysanthemum > Chrysanthemum makinoi. The sequence continues at coordinate 169,686,279 of OU343221.1, read as the reverse complement.
ACACATTTTATAACGCTTAAGACTCATTTTTGACTCGTAAAAAGTCGAGATTACATGCTGAATTTTCTGAAACAAATATTTTTCGTTGTCAAACTTGAAAAATTCATAACTTCTTCGTTATAGCTCCGTTTTAACCCGTTCAAGCGGCCACGTTTTCGTTTTAAAGTATATTTTCTAAATATCTAGCCCAAAATATTTTGCTTACTGCCGAAAATTCCAGAATTTCAAAATATGATCAGACCTCTAAATAAAGTTGTCGAAATGAGTTTTTCTCGCGCAAAACCTATTCTAACCAATTCAAACCAACGCCGAATCTATTCTAATCCTACCATACACCTTCATAGGGTGTCATGGGTTCCTAGACATCATCAAAAATGATATATCACAAGAGATTATTATTTGGATAATTAAAACCCATTATATGTACTAAAAACCCATTAAAGTGGTATGGATCATGGAATTCATGCATGTTTTCTTGCAAAAATGATGAAATAACATAAAAATGAATATGAAAGAGTTATGACAATCATGAATTACTTACTTGAATGATTAAAGAGTTTTTGAGAAAAGTATGCTTAATGATTCTTGAGGTTTTTATTTCAAAACCTTAACAAGATCACTAAATGAGCTTGATAATCACTTGAACCTCAAAAATTTATGGTTTCTTGCTTGATCTTGATCTTGGCCGAAATTTTGGGATGAAGAAGGAGAGAAAATAATTTACTTTCACCTTGAGATTTTTGTAAGTATGTGTAGTAGAATAATATAAAAACTTGTAAGTATCTTTGTAAGTAGATATTTTGTACTAAGAAAAATGTGTGTCATCATGTGTGTCGACATGCCCAAAAAAAATAAAAGGGGTAATGCATTTGTATGATATAATGTATTTTAATTAAGCAAACATAATAATATGTAAGTGTAGTTGATAACTTGTGTACCTATTTAAGTATTTAGGGTAGCGTTAGCTAAAAATAAATTTTAACGGAACAAAATAAAATATATCAAAGCCATAAAAATTATAAAAATACATTCCTTACAAAAACTGAGTGAAATAATAATTATTGTGTGGTATTTACGAAAACCGTCGTAATTATATAAATATAACAATTTATATACCATATAAATTTAAAACACCGGGTAAACTAATAATATTATTTTTATAATCTTAATATGAGTATAAAAATATATTAGGATAATTTTTGGAAGTGTCGGATCAAATGTTCAAAATAATGATTACGCGATAACGTTTATTTATTAGGAAATAAACGTTTAATGAAATATGCAAAACCATGCATGAACTAATATGATGATAATGATGCTAATGATATGTAGACTAAACCTAGTCTATATGAAATGTCCTTGATGAAATGTTCATGAATTCGCTGTTAAACCATTAAGGTTACGAATTTGATACTGTAAACGTAGTTTACGATAAATGATGAAATAGTGAAAATTTTAAAGTTTGTAAAATGACCTGAAATTACGAGTTGTCACAGCTTGGTCACACATAAAGCTAATTCATCATTCTTAGATTTAATCGGATCACCCAGGTTGATGAGAGATTCTCTCCAAGCTCAAAAAACAAGAGGTAACAAGCTTTGCGTTGTTGTTCATAGGAGAGGAGGATCCTAACTATAATACTTTGTATTATTTTCTATGTTTTAATCTCTAATTAACTCAATTACAACATTTGGTTTATATAGAGGGGGAAATAGTGGTTATACATGGGTCCATAGTAAATCGTTCATTTGCTATAAATACACACGTGCCGAGTAGGATAGTCTGAAGTGTAATTTATGCATTCCTGATTAGACAACTTATAGTTCCAATGCCTGTTTCTCATATATCAATAAGCACTTGAACTTATCTTCCTATGAAAGTTTCCCTCTTATGCATTCAGAGTTTGAGGTTGTAAAATTGAATCAATCAGATTCATAGAGACATTTGTCAGATCCCAGTAACCCTGGTGTTGTTTTTAGCTCCTTAAAAATCACTCTCTGACACCGCATCAGTTTTTGAAATGTTTTCTTCAGTTGTTTTTACGTCCCTGAAGCTATATAGGTGGTTGAGCTTTATAAAACACATTTATTTCTTTATTAGTGAGTAATTACTTTCTAAATGAGGGAGTCATGTTCTCTAATACCTTATCAGGAAGTATCTCACTTTTGATAACTATCAGGTTCACATTGATAGTTATGAAGTGACATTCTCTCTAATCGTTATCAGATACTTTATGCTCACTGACATTTAGAAGGTGTATTAGGCTATTTTTTGTTTAATTACTTGTGAGAGACAATTAGGTCGATTTTTCAGACCCAACAATCTTCCCCTATTTAAATATACAAATAGACTAAGTTTTAGTATTAAGAAAGCATAATGGCCTCTTTTTACATACTAAATTACAATAACAAATAAAATAAAAATAATTAAGTTTGATCTTTTGTTGTTGAAGTTGCTGAAATTTGTTCAGTCTTGATGTTTAGGGATTTTTAGAGGTTTACGTACTTTTCCATCTTTAGTTTAAGGGATTTGTATTTTAATCCCTGATGTAAATTTTACCTCACTTCTTGTTGATACATACTTCCTGATGTACATTTCATATCACTCCGTGATGTACATTTCCTCCTTCCTCCCATTATGCATGTACTCCTTGAAGTATATTTTGTGACTGCTTTTGATGTAGCTAACTCTCCTTCCTCCCATTGTTGGTGACTTTAGTAGCCACTTTTTGTATCACTATATATCCCTTTTCCCATTTTCAAGGGTCTATTTTTTTAGAGGGTTTGGTGAGGTTTATATTAGGTTTCGAGTACAAGTTTTTTATGGAGGGTATATCCGTGTGGGGTTTTGTGGAGGGTTTCGTTTGTATGTTTTGGATTTATGAATTTGTCACATGAAAGGTTTTTATCAAAGTGTTTCTCCCCCTCAAAACTTGCAACATCAGTAGCAATTTTTTATGTTTTTGAAGTAAACCCTCTTTGATTTAATATTGACATAGTTCATGCGTTTAAAATTAACACACAACAAACTTATTGGAATCATTTTTACACAAGTTTTTCAACTTGAGTCCGCACAATGGTTTCAAATTTTTTGACATTCTTCAAATGTTATTAGCAGTCAATAGAACGGATATGGATTAAGAAAAACCCACCGGCTCCGATACCACTTGTTGAATCCGCTACAGTACACGCGTTCATTCAAACCACGAAGGATATGAACAACAGTTTTAGCAAGTGAGGAAAAACTAAAGAACGTCAACATTGTTAAGGTTAGGTTTGCTTCAGAACTGATGAGTGGTTCGGAGTCAAAATATTTCCTTTCCAAAGAGCAAGTTTTACATCCCATTAGGCTGTGTACCTAATCGTTGCAGTGTAGTATGGGTAAGCTTAGGGGGTTGATCGTTCTCTTGGGGAATAGAGATGCTAGTAGAGATGTATGACGAAAAGGTAAGGGTGAGGGCGATTGTTTTTAGTCTTTTATAATTTTTTATGAAAGCAAGTAAAATCTCCAGGTTTGAAGAGTGGAGGTTTTGGTAATCTACCAATTAAACTACAAAACAAATTAAATTAAAACTAGTTAAACAAAATAAAAGTAAAAGCTATAGATTGTAGGAGTATGTTCTTATGATAACTAAAAGCGTGTTTTCTTAGATTTTCTTATTCCCTGGTTATCTTTTATTGGTCGGCTGAATTGTCACATCCTTGTCTAGTTGATGCGTTGTATTCCATGTTTTAGTCATAGGGTGGTGCCTAATTCCCCAATTCTATGAATTGTAAGTCTGCTCTAGAACGTCCAGGATCGCCAAGTACCGAGGTGTCTCCCCCGAATATTCTATTATCCTTAACCTACAACTAACGCAATAAACATAACGGGAGCCTATAGTTCACTCCTAGGCTTTATGCCATTTAGGGCTTTCAAGCTCGCAACAATGAAAGAAGAAGCCAGTTTTCCTTTAATCTAGCGTCTACCAATTAGAACAAGAGACAACCTAATAATAATCAATAACTAGGTTTCATTGGATCTAAGCAAACACTAATTAATTTTGTTACGCATGATAGATAAGCAAAAACACAAACAAACAATCAAACATATATGAAACATGGTGATAAATTAGATAAACAAACTTATCTTGAAGTGTAAAAGAGGGTTTGGAACCCTAAAATACTGTCCAAGTCGGACCTAAAATGAACTAGGGTTTGCACTCCAAAATAATACACACATAATGCAGAAAATTCGAGGTCTATATATAGAATTTACAGTAGCAAAAAGTTCTGGCCGCCACCCTCCTCTCACTCTCCGGTCATAAAAAAAACCCCCAAACTCGTCCTCTCTACCCCTCTTACGATCCTTATTCGTTCGATTGGTATGCAATACGTTTGTTTACGCTGTGTTTATCATTAAGAGTGGTGGCGGCTGTAGTGTGTTCTTATATATACCTATACCGTCGAAATCTCCATGTACATGGTCGATTATTTATCCCTAATTCCTTCTTATCACGGTATACGATCAGTTTCTTTGGTTGTATTTTTGATTAATTAGGGTTCCGTCGTACTTTAGTGTATCTATATTGTCGATCTGGTTTAGATCATTTTGTATCTATTGGTACGAGGTGGTTGTGGTCTGGATTGACATGCGTGTTCGACTAGAAAACTCTTTTCAAGGGTTTGGTTTTTGTTTCGTCGATCCAGCTTTTGGCTGCGCTTATTGATGAATGAAACCCTAATTTTTTAGGGTTTCGTTATTAGAACTGTATTGTAATCCTACAAGTCGATGCTACTATCGTGTGGGTATATGCTGCGGGAACTTGTTTCGTGGGTTTGGAGAGATGTATGTCGATCTTTGATTGAGTTTGTCATCAGGGTTCATGCCATATCTTCCTGCTCTATTGTTTTTTGGTCTGAACGGCGGCGAAACCCTAACTTCTAGGGTCTTTCGTTTTGGTTGCTTGTTCGAATATGGCATGTTGCTTAATATATTAGGATGTGGGGGATTAGAAATCGGTGGTATAATGGAAGTCGCAACTCTGATCGATTGTGATTATTGTTTCGTTTATGGTGCTGGTCAACTCGTTCGATTACTATGATCAATAGTACTACCTTGGTTTTGGGTGGTATTCGGTTCCTTTTTATGGAGTTGTTCAGCTTGATCGTGGTTCCATTGGTGGGATCACGTTTTTGTTAATGGGTGCGCCAATTAAAGATGATTTCGATGTGTTCTTATCGTTGTAACTCAACATTGTTGTTGCGTTTGGAAGTTAGGGTTGGTATTAACCCTATGCACATGTTTCTAATCCATACTTTGTTGGTTTACACTCATATCCAGTGTTTCGGGTGATGAAACTCTTCATTTTCTTTAGCATCTTTTGTGATGCTATGGTAATTATGCGAGTGGATGTTGGTGTTTCTATCCTACGTTAGGTTATGATTATTATTGAAGATGGGCTGCATACTATGAAGCGTGGTTGTTGATGCCTAGGTATATTACATTTTTTTTGAATGTAATTGGTGACTCTAGCAGTGAGCTATGTGTGTGTTCTGCAATTTGCAGATGTAATCGCCTATGTAAAGGGCTGTGGATATGGGATTCACCCATGTCACTTGTACTTCAATGTTTTTTTTGGTGTAATGAATTTTACCGGGGTGAATTAACCCTTTTGCCCAAAAAGGATTTACAACTGCAACGGCGTCGTCATTAAGGTTTCGTCTTTGCCAAGTCATAACTAGGACGACATCAGGTAGAAAGTAGTGACGCCGTTTGGGTTGCACGGGACGTCATCTTGGGAAAACCTTGGTCGTCGGTGTATAATGAAGAGTGTGACTGATGAAATTAGGCATGGCCGTCACTTGTTAGGACGAAAATATGTTTTGAGTCGTCGCTTGGGAATGTTTGGAACACCATGTAAGCGGAAGTTAAGCCCTTTAGGTTGGGACGCCGTCCGGCTTTTGAATTTGCCTTGTTTTCTTGACTTTTTTGTTTTCTTCATGTTTTCGCTCCTTTTCGTCCAAATATGCTTCATTCCAGCATTTTGCATCCAAAAGACCTAAAATGTGAAAAGGAACGATTTTAAGCAGTAACAAATATAAAATGTAACGATTTAGGGCTTAAATGACCATTTAAAAATGTATGTTTTAAATCCTTTTCAAATATCCCTACACTTGGAATTTGCTTGTCCTTAAGCAAATGTGCTTTTGGCTAATCAATTTATGAGTTAAGGGTCATTTAGCATTTTTTAAAACAATCTACAACAAGTACAAGTGCTACAATAATCAAAACAAGCACATAAATTATACATTAGCACCTCACAATTGATGTTTGGATTTTCTCATCTCTCGGGTGTATATGAAATATAGTATGTAAGGAAACTAAAGATAAACACTCTCTACCTGTCATAACACATAGATTAACATAGACTTAAGAATAGATCAAACCTCCATCGCTTTGGCATAAGCACCTAGGAATAACTATCAAAGAGGTCTTTACAAAGGGTTATAATATTAGGCTTTGGGTAGGAAATAAAAGGGTTTTATTGGATATGGGGAAGTTTAGTGGTGGCAAGTCAAATTATATGCATGTAAAATGCGGCACTGCTAAGCCAAGACTCAACTCACTAACATTAAATAACAACTTGAAATCAAAATCAAAACATAAACATAAAACATAAAAAGATAGATATAGGATGGTAGTCCGTATGTTTTTTTTTTCAATTTTTTATTATTTTTTTTTATACAATCTTACCCTACCATCCTCTAAGATAACATCAATATAAAGGGATTTATAAAAGCATCCCTACACTTGAGTTTTTATTTCACTAACAATGTTGACCCGAATTGAAAAGATCAAAACAATTGGAGTACTTAATTACGTAGACAAAGGGAATTTGAATTTAACGTTCCTTCCCGTTACTCCATAAAATACTACTTAACCCATGAGTCCCAATCGTCCCAAAACTATTTACAAAAGATATGACTCGACTTACCAACCATGCAAATAACTAGATAATTGAACTAAGGGTTTAAACAGTAGTTACAATAATGCAATAAAGATGAGTGCATATAAGGTGGGCTAAAGCGATTTGGGTGTAACATTTGGGGGTGTATTGTAAACAATGCTCTTCATAGATATTCCAAAAACTGGAACATCACGAGATTCGCAAAAAGATAGGCTCTGAGGGGTTAACTAGGGGTATCGTGTACTAAATATGAGTACATCATAGGGTGTGGGGAAAATTACTCAACCGATTAGGTTGGCATAATTAAATTACAGGTTTAAAACAAGGGTTACCTAATGCCTCTTATCACTTAGTTAATCCTAACTACACGAATGTAGTCTCACTAGCGACCTTGGAATGCATCACAAAACAAGTTCTAGAATCTATTATACTACCGGTACACTCACTAAGCATTAAAGAGGAATGCTTTTATTCCTAAAGATCTAGGGGCGAACCTTACATTTTTGGGGTGAAATTTGAGTGGTATACGGTTTTGGTGCTAGTCATATAACTCCTATCATGAGACGCTTTATTAAGAATAAAGTTTTACACGTAAGTACCATAAATTTTTTTTTTTAATTTGATGCTAAAATTACCCTAAAAAATATTCCTCATAGTTTATTACACAATTTACTAAGCACAAGGCAAAAATCAAGTGAGTGAATAGTTTCTAAGTTCCCATTTTATTCTTTCTCCATACACTTAAACTGAACATTGTCCTCAATGTTCCCCGAAAGTAACAAAGTAATGATAGAGAAAGGTAAAATAAAAGAGAGAAACTAATACTCCCCTAATTTGCTCGGTAGGATATGTGTAGAATCGCGGTTAAATCCTCCTCCATAATAAGTGTAGCTTCCATCATGCACTTCATCTTCTTATCCAATATAACCTGTACACTTATAAGAAAACGGAGACGAAACCTCACGTAAAATCGGTGGTAAAAACTATATAAAAACTAAACTAGAAAGCAAGTAACATATAATGCTTGTGAAATAGATGTTTGCAGATTTTTGGAAAATTAAGAATTCGAAATTTCTAAAACTACAAATTAGAAAGAAAACAAAAATCTGGAAACTATTTTTACATGGCTTAAAACCGTCAGGTGTTAATTCCGACGCCGTCAGTGTCTGACAGAATGAGTCGACGCGTTTTCAGGAAAAAATTGGAAAAATTACTTCTTTAAAGACACTGGAAAAATAAGCGCAAAACATACATTGTGACTCGATATAAGTATTTGACGATAACAAACACACATATATACACAATTTCAAATATTGTTAATCTCATGTTCATATTATTTGAAAACACATGTGATCTTTCCTACACTTATCTTTTTGTGAAATACCTTTGTATGCAATTAAGTCGAAGTTAAAAACAAAATAAAGCATTTTCACAATATAATATAAACATGAGAATTAACCAATCATGAAAAAGATATATATAAAACACATAAACAAAAATGATCTAACATATTGAGGCTATATCACGTGCATGATCAATTGATTATGGGTTAGAATCTACATTGCATGCGGTCTATACCCTAACGTTCAGTTAGGGTTTCTCTTGTTTTACTACTATACGGTGGAGGTTTATTTACTGGTTTTCGATTAGTTTTTTGTGGTGTTTGTGGGATTTTTGAGATATGGAGAAAGGATTGTTCTTCGAAGAACGCTGCAAAAGCAGCATCCAATTTGGCCAATCAAATTGGATTGAACATGGAATCGAATCCGTATGCTAGGCTTGATATTAATGCATTGGATGCTCGGTTAAAACGTTTCAAGGGTGAATACGATGTCAATGCTGCTGCTCCTGTGTTACGACAAGCTACTAGGGTTGTTCAAAACCCTAACACACATGATGGGAATCTGTTTGGTGAGATTGTGCTTGAATCTGTTTGGAATACAAATAATCTGGAAAAAACTAGTCATCTTGATCCATTAAAGAACCCTAGTTTGTGACTTGATAATGAAAAGGCTGGTACTTCTATGGGTGTATTGGATTCGGGTACTAAAGTGAATCCAATATCGCTGCTGGTCAGAAACTATTGTGACTTCAAATTTGGTATTTCCTAGTGTTGGTTCGACTTATAATGATCCAAAGGCTGATGGTACTTACGTCACAGACAACATGAATGTACAAACAGCCCCGAACGAGGCTCTTAAAATCTCGTTTAGTGGGTCTCAAGCCTCTTCATCAATTCTGAATTTGGGTACTATGAATTCAGGCCTTGGTGGAGTTAATATTACGAATTGTAATGATTCGGTGGTTCTGGAGGCTTATAAGTCGTTTGAAGACGTAAGGCATGGCGTTGCCCCTAAGAATGTGGTGAATGCGTCCAGTTCTGGTCCTAATGTGAACCGTAATAATAATGTGCCTAATGAAGTAAGGTCATTTGCTAATGTGTTAACCCCGGAACGTGTCACTAGGAAAGTTAACTTTCAACCGTTGGTGAATGAGAATCGTATTGATAATCATGATACGGTTCTTCCAAAGGCTGCTATAGAGGGTGTGTTCAACCGTTATGATAATACTCTTGTTGGCTTCTTTGTTGGCAAGAATAATGCCTTTCCATTGGTCCAAAACTACGTCACTAACATGTGGGGTAAGTTTGGGTTAAAGAAACTTATGAAGAATAATGATGGTGTTTTCCTCTTTAAGTTTGATTCTAAAGAGGTGTTGAGAATGTTCTTCAATGATGCCCTTGGATTATTCGTAATTCTCCTATCATCCTCACAAATGGACTCCTCACGTGTTATTGTCCAAAAGTGAGGTTACCAAAGTTACCGTGTGGATTAAATTGCATAATGTGCCATTACTTGCATATTCGGAAGACGGATTGAGCCTAGTTACTACACAGGTGGGTAAGCCGATTATGTTAGATGCTTTTAAAAGTTCAATGTGTGTTGATTCATGGGGTTGCATTAGTTTTGCACGTGCTCTTGTGGAATTATCCTCGATTCGAACTAAAACACGTGGTTACTATGGTGATCCATAAAAAGACGATAGTGGTTTTACTACGCAAGTATCAAGGTTGAATATGAATGGAAACCTCTCATTGTATGCGTGTAAAGTTTTGGGCATGATAATGCATGTTGTCCAAAGAGTGTTAAGGAGCATAATGATGTAGCTCCTACCACGTCTTTGGAAGAGCTAGATGAAGGGTTTAAGGTGGTTCAGAATCGAAAAGCCAAACACGGTAATGGAGGAGGATTTGTTAACCGAGGTGTGGGAAGTAGTGGCCATAACCCTGTGAAGGGAGAGGTTGAAGGGAACCGAGATTAGATTCGTCATAGTGGGCACTTATTAGATTCGTCAATCTAATAAGTCCACTATCCACGTGGATTGACGCTATTAATGTTAGGTCATCCGTAACACACGCACAACACATAATTAGTATTAAATACTCATAAATGGCACATCTCGATAAGCGTGCCCTCGAAAAATTTAATAACTTATTAATTACAAAACATTTCTATTTTTTGGCGTTAGTTCCCTTTTTAAAATGTCGAATAACAAGTGAGTCTTGTTATCGAATGTTTACTTGTTTTATATATATATATATATATATATATATATATATATATATATATATATATATATATTTGTCAAGTTTCAAGATGAGTTTCGAGTCATTATCCATTTCGAGCTCACAAGTCCGAGTCATGACTCTCGGCTCTTACACGTCATATTGTCCAATAAATACTAAAGACCATGTTACGGCGTTGTCGGGGTCAATCGAGACTAAAAAGTCACGACAACACACAACTCCAATCAATCCTCCAAACAATCTCATATCAATTTCGCCATCCAAACAAACTACCGAATGGCTCTTTCAATTTCCCAAACACAACCAATTAACGAATATCAAATCTAATGCTTGTTAATAACTTACTAATTACCCAAGTCACCACAATTAATTTGTTATCCAATCAAAGCTATTAATTAAAATGTCATCCAATTCCAAATAACCGATACGTACCAATAATTCACCGTTAACCAAATAAGTATACGTTAGTGCACCTTATTTTGAAAAGCGATTCTTGGTTCCGTATATTATTATAACACTAGCGGACATGAACCCATTATTAATAATCAAAACCAACTACCGCTTGTTTGACAATAATTAGGAACCAAACAACGGTTTCTGAAAGTCTTGACACAAATTGTGACACGAGACTATGCACCCTTCGACATCATCAAAACCATTATATTCCATCAATTAGTTCTTGCGACCAAGAACACATAAAAATGATAAAATGCAAAAACACATGAACATGACACAACACACGATACCAACACACCATTTTACCTGTTTTATTAGTTGTAAACGCGTTTTAGACTCATGTTCATCAAAACCCAACCATAGAACTCGTTCAAACGAGACAAAAGGTCGTTCGTGACTCTCGACTTAGTTATACTAGCACCATGTCTTCTACATCCCAAATCATTCTCACGGCTACTACTAGCGTGCAAGCTCTAAACCTAGTGGTGAGGTGACGTAAGGAAATTGCGCAACCACGATACTTTGAGAGTATCCATATTATTGATTAATAATATTGAAACATTGGTTGTTACATTATGGGTTCATTTGTTTACTTTAATCTTCTAAGTATACCCAAGTATATTTCGCATACTTGTGTGTATTCATACAAAGTTTTCTCTTTGTTGTTTTGAAACTATCCAAGGCAACTAATTAATACAAGATAAGTGTTATAGATCCAAGGTTTGGGACTTCACACTCTGTGAAAGGTATAGTGCATGCGTAATCATGAGGACATGCTTTATGTGCGTGTATAAGCATGAGGACATGCTTATAAGTGCATAAGCATATGGAAATGCTTATGGGGTTTGTGTAAGCATGACGACATGCTTACTGTGTGTGTATAAGCATGTAGAATGCTTATAGTGAACTACTAAGATAGGCGGACTTAAATCGTCTACAAGCGGGGCACACATTCAACAAGTGTCCCATCAAACAATTCATCAAATAATCTATAAACATCTCATCAATTAATTCGTCTAATCTGTTCTCAATCATCTACATCCTTAAGAAGTCATCTGCGGCTTAGCGGCAGTGGCGGTCGTGAGGTTAAATTTTCGAAAAAGGTGGTTATAGTCTAGGTTTTGAAAATATACCCAGTTCTCTATAACACGGCTCGATACCAATATGTAACAGGAAATATGGTCGGGTGAAAGCATCTGAACCTTTGGGTGCTACTATCATGGTATCACAACATAAGGTACAAAGAATGGTTTTTATTCCATCCATTTAGATTAAGATTCATTATTTGAAAACATAAAGTTTACATTAATGAAAGTAGTGCGGAAATAGGCCCAAAAGTTGTTTAAAGCGGTCCCAATTATTCATCGAGTCGCCTATACCATGCCCTTGCCAAGCATCTTCCAAGTGAGCTATCGCCTTAAACACGAGAACACAAGCTAAAAAGGTCAACTTATTTGGTGAGTTCATAGAGTTTAGTTACAAAAGTAATAGTGGACCTGATAGAGTTTAATTGCTACATGCGACTAAGACAGATAAATAATAAACATTCCAACCATCAATCAATCAATCCATAATCAATTCAATCAATAATAAATCCAATCAATAATCAATCCAATCAATAATCTGTCGTTTGAGATCTCTATCACGGGGCCAGGCAACTCTAGCCAGACCCAGTTGTAGCAAGGCCTAGAACACAAGCTACCCTAGTCTAGGTCGGTATTCTTAGTGATAAGGTTTTAAAATGTACCTTTTTGTGGGGTCGTTTAAGCCATTATTTGATCACTTTTGTATCCGTTATTACTTAATATCGTTCCTTTTCACCTTTTAGGTCTCTTGAAGGCAAATTGCTGTAATGGCACTTCTTGGCGAAAAGGCGGATATCTGAAGAAAATGGCCAAAGTCAAGACACTCAAGCTGCTAAAATACAAGGTGGCGGCGTCCTTTAAGCTAACGCCGTCGGAGCATTTTGTGACGACGAAGCCATATTTCTTATTTTCAGTGTGGTGTCAGGCTTTAAAAGAGTAGGCCGTCGCCTTTCAGGCGGCTAGATTTGATCGAACGGCGTCATAAGTGAAGAGACGGTGTCACAAGCACAGGTGGCAGTCGCCGAATAACGTGGCCAAGACGAAACCTAATGACGGCGACTGACGGCGTTACAATTCATAAGGTGACGCCGTCGCATATGTAATCTTATATATAGAATCTGATTTTAGGTATTTGTGTGTAGTCTTTTGGAGTAAAAACCTAAACCAAACCAAGGTTGTCTTTATGCAGTATTTTAAGGTTCCAAACCCTATCTTACATCAAGATAAGTGTTTTACTTCATTAATTCAATTATGTCTTCAATTATTTGTGTGTATGCTTGCATGTTCTCCATGTCCGCTAATTTACTTGTGTGTTTGCTTAGGGAATATGAAACTTAATTATTGAATATTGATTGGTTGTCTCTTATCTTAATTGTTTAATGATCTAGTAATGCGATAGGTCATTCGTTGTGTAATTAATGCTTGATTAATCTTTGTGGACCATTAGACTATAGCACTTAGAGTAGTTGTAGGCTAAACCACAAAAGAGTGCGAGAGTTAGAGTTTATAATCCCTAGAGGGCTTTGTGGCGAGACCCTTTGGTAAGTTCAAAGTTAGGATAAGCGCATACCCTGACTTTAGACACACAAGCGATTAAGAATAGGGCGTGACAATTCAACCATCAATAGGAGATAATTGGGAGTAATAAAACCTAAGTAAATACATCTTTAAACTATCATACGAGCACACAATAATTAGACTTAGACTACATACACCTAGATTAGATAATTAGATAAGTAGAGTAATCGGTAGAAATACCAACCCCAAATCCAAACCCCGAGATTAGTACCTTTCCATTTCCTAAAAAACATAAAAAGATAAAAAATAATCTTCCTCAACCCCAACCTTAGCGTAGTAACTTCTCACTAGCATTCCTATTCCCTAGAGAATGATATCAATACCCGTGGCTTACCCTAATACTACACTAGCGATTAGGTTCCTTTGCCTAGGATGTTATAAAACTTGCTCGAGAAGAAAGGAAGTTCCTTTGTCCTCGACGGCAGCGTGTGCGTTATCAAGTTTTGGCGCTATTGAGAATAGAATAGCTAGTTAGTAGTCCACTTCGTTTAGGTTTCTTTGCTTGATTCCTATCAAGTAATTTTTTCTCATTTTTAGCTTCCTCGTAGTCTATCCCCTTCTTCGTGACCTTTGTTCGTAATTCCATTACTTTGCATCATGGAAGGTGATAAACCACCAAATAACAATTCCCCATCAAACAAATACCGCCACTTTCGATCCAACTTTTGCCAACCAACTCGGGCATTGTTAGAAATTGGAGAACTTAAGAAACTGAATAGGATAATTGAAAGTGCACTTGAAAAAGCCCTTGAGGAATCCACTGGCACCTTAGATAGTGATTCAACCTCAAGTGATTCGGAAGATGAAATTGTGGAAGGAGATTATAAGGTTTTGGAAATTATGGATGGAAGTAAGGAGGAGGAGGAACTTAAGGAGTATTTCGATTCATACCCTAATGGGAAGAAGCGCTTATCACTATAATGTAGTTAACTTTCCACGGCCCATCGACCCATGCATAAAAGTGGTAACCCTAAAAATATCAAGATACCGTGCATGATTGGATACTTATATAGGGATCACACTTACATTGATTATAAGACACCTATGAACATAATGTCTAGGCTTTACTACAATTGGATCATGAATGAAAAGTTAGGACCTATGAGGGATCCCTTTTACCCTAGGAAGGTGAGTAACTATGTCGGGAGGGTTAAAGGATTACATATCTTCGTAGGAAACTTCACATATAGGTGCGATTTCATGATCCTAGAAAATATTAAGGGCATTATCGATGGAGTTCTAGGAGATGTGATACTTGGGAGACCATTTATTGAAGAGTCTATGATGGTTTATGATCAAGAGGAAGGAATAGTCAAATTCTCAAATGGGACTGAATGTGTTAAGTATATAATGCCCTACAAAAATAAGAAGTTTGAGGGTGATGATCTTGATATGAGACAACATTCGGCCTTTGAAGTTGATTGGGAAGACAAGATTCGCTATACCGCTTGTCTAGAGTTGGGCCCTGAATACATTATTGATGAAAATAGAGTTGAGATAATAGAATGGGCCTCTAAGAGAAGGAAAACATAGGACACGACTACGAGTCTAGCTACAAGACTCTTAAATAAAGAAAAGCGCTTCGTTGGAGGCAACCCATGCTTAATTGTTTGCTTGTTAGTGTCATATATCTTTTATTGATTGTTTAATCTCATGTTTAAATTTGTAAAATGCTTTATTTTGTTTTTAACCTCGTCTTAATTGCATATAAGGTATTTTACATAAAGGATAAGTGTAGGGGAGGATTACAGCGTTTTCAAAAGCGTAAACATGAGAATAGCGATTCATTAAAAGATATATATGTGTGTTTGTTCGAGTCAAATGCTTGTATCGACTCATAATGGATGTTTTAAATTTTTCCAAATTCTAAAGTAAATTTTCGAGAATTTTTCGAGAAAATCGCAGACCAGTTTTGTCGGGATAACGATGGCGTCGGATCATGAAACTGGCGTCGAGGAAAGGAGTAAAAATAACAGATTACTTTTCTCGTTTTCAATTTATAAAATTTTTGGAATTTTCGGTCTTAATTTTCGAAAACATCCATTCCACAAGCATTATATCCTAGTTTAGTCGAGTCTTATATATATTATTACCGCCGATTTTATGCGAAGGTTTCGTTTGTTTTCTTTAAGTGTGCAGGTTTAATTTATCAAGAAAAAGTTACATAAGATTGGAAGGAGCTTTTCACGCATACATTCTTCTTGGAAAGGATTTACCCACTACTTCACGGGGATCCTACCAAGCTAATCGGGGAGTATTAGTTTCTTTCTTTTTTAATTACCTTCTATTATCATAACTTTGAAACTTTAGGGAACATTGGGGACAATGTTCGAGTTTAAGTAATGAGGGAGGGAAAAATAAGGGAACTTTGAAACTATGCTTATCCTTTACTATTTGCTTTGTCCAATTGTATTTGTGCAATAAACCATGAGAAAATGTCGGTTAGGGTAATTTTGGCACCAAATTTAAATTTTTTATGACATATAGGAGTGGGCCATTAGTCTTAACAAAAGCGTCTCACGGATAGGAAGTTGCATGACTAGCACAAAAACCTTTACCACCTAAATTCCACCCAAAATGTGAGGATAAGCCCTAGATTAGTAGGAATTAAAGCATTCATCTTTAATGCTTAGAGTGTGAACCTGTAGTATATTAGATTCTAGAACTTGTTTTGTGATGCATTTCGAGATCGCTAGTAAGACTACACTTGTGTAGTTAGGAATAACTAAATGATAAGAGGCATTAGGATAACCCTTGTTTGATACCTGTAATATAATTACTTCTTCCACATCTGTTGAGTAATTCCCCACTATCGTTGTACTCATTTCTAGTACGCGATACCCTAGTTAACCCTCGAGCCTATCCGTTTAGCGGTTCTCGTGATGTTTCGGTTTTTTCGGAATATCAATGAAGAGCATTGTTTACACCCACCCCCAATATACACCTAAATGCGCCTTAGCTTGTATGCACTCACTTTTAGTGCATTATTGTTATCACCCCAAACCCTTACTTCAATTATCTAGTTGCTTGCATGAGTTGCTAAGTCGAGTCATATCCTTTGTACATAGTTTTGGGACTATTGGGACTCATGGGAAAAAGTTAAAGTTTATGAAATGACGGAGAGCGTTAAATTCCTTATTTTAATAATAAGCGATACCTCAAGTGTTTTTGATCTTTTCAATTGGGTCAAATTAGTGTTAGAGTAATAAAAACTCAAGTGTAGGGATGTGCTTTTAAATCCCTATCATTTTGATGTTACCGTAGAGGATGGTAGAGTAAAAGTGTATGAAAAAAAAATGAAAAAAAAAAATGAAAATAAAGAGAAATAAAAAGAGTCAAAAAAACTACCATCCTACATCTATCCTTTAAATTTATGTTTGTTGTTTTAGATTGTCTAGAGTTTAGAGTGTAGTCTTGGCTTAGCATTAGCATGTCTATGCAATAACAAGAATAAGATTTTGACTTGCCACCACTAAATAGCCTATCCCACCAAACCCTTTGTTTCCCTACCGTAAGCCTAACATTACAATCCTTTAAAGACCTCTTTGATAGGCTTTCCTAGGTGCTTCGCCAGCGATGGAGGTTTGATCTAGTCTCAAGCCTATGGTAATCTATATACTAGGACGGTTAATGAGTGTTTATCTTCCATTTCCAACTTGTTATATTTCATATACACCGAGAGATGTGAGTATCCAAACACCCCATGTGAGGTGCTAGTATGTAGTCTATACTTGTTATGACTTTGGGGCTTATATGTGTTGTGGACTGTTTTAAATTAATGCTTCATGACCCCTAACTTATAAATTAATTGGCTAAAGCACATTTGCTTGAGGACAAGCAAATACCAAGTGTAGGGATATTTGATAAGGTTTTAAATGTGTACCTTTTGGGGGTGTTTAAGCCCTTATTTGATCACTTTGTATCCGTTATTACTTAATATCGTTCCTTTTCACTTTTTAGGTCTCTTGAAGGCAAAATACTGTAATGGCACTTAGGCGAAAAGCGGGTATCTGAAAAAATGGCCAAAGTCAAGAATCGAGACACTCAAAGCTGCTAAATACAAGGTGTGGCGTCCTTCTGCTTACGGCGCCGTCGGAGCATTTTGTGACACGAAGCTATATTTCTTATTTTCAAGTAGCGGTGTCGGGCTTTTTTAAAAGAGTAGGCGTGTCGCTGGAGCGGCCTAGATGAATTGATCCAGACGGCGTCATAAGTTGAAGAGACGGCGTCCAAAGCACAAGGTGACGCCGTCGCCAAGACTAACGTGGCCAGCGAAACCTTAATGGCGACGGCGGCGTCACAATTCATAAGGTCGTCGCATATGTAATCTTATATATAGAATCCGAATTTTTCGATATTGTGTGTAGTCTTTTGGAGTAAAACCTAAGCCAGACCAAGGCTGTCTTGTCAGATTTTAGGGTTCCAAACCCTATCTTACATCAAGATAAGTGTTTTACTTCATTAATTCAATTATGTTTTCAATTATTTGTGTGTATGCTTGCATGTTCTCCATGTCCGGCTAATTTACTTGTGTGTTTGCTTAGGGAATATGAAACTTAATTATTGAATATTGATTGGTTGTCTCTTATCTTAATTGTTTAATGATCTAATAATGCGATAGGTCATCGTTAGTTGTAATTAATGCTTGATTAATCTTTGTGGACCATTAGACTATAGCACTTAGAGTAGTTGTAGGCTAAACCACACAAAAAGTGCCTTAGAGTTAGAGTTTATAATCCCTAGGGCTTTGTAGCGAGACCCTGGTAAGTTCAAAGAGTTAGGATAAGCGCCCTACGACTTTAGACACACAGCGATTAAGAATAAGGGCGTGACAATTCAACCATCAATAGGAGATAATTAAGGAATAATAAAACCTAAGTAAACACATCTTTAAACTATCATCTGAGCACACAAAATGACTTAGACTACATACACCTAGATTAAATAATTAGATAGAAGAGTAATCGGTGAAATACCAACCCCCAAATCCAACCCGAGATTAGTACCTTTCCATTTCCTAAAAACATAAAAAGATAAAAAATAATCTTCCTCAACCCCAACCTTAGCGTAGTAACTTCTCACTAGCATTCCTATTCTCCTAGAGAGCGATATCAATACCGTGGCTTACCTAATACTACACTACAAGGATTATGTTCCTTTGCCTAGGGTGTTATAAAACTTCTTGAAGAAAAGAAAGTTCCTTTGACCCCGAGCGGCGTGTGGCGTTATCATTAGCTAGGCATCGTGTTATAGCATAGATATGCCACCCTAGTTTAAGTTGACAAGGTCACATGTCTAACATTTTCCAAACAACACATTAGCAATTCAAAAGAGTAGAATTCGAAGAAATAGTTTGTATTCACATAAACACAAAGATCACAATCCAAATCAAATATTCCAAACAACGGTCATTCTCATAATATACATATATCGGTTGATTTAAAGCAACATGTATTCTCCCCAAAATAGTTATAAAAACCTTTAAAAGAGGGCTATGAAACTCACCTTAGCTGCAATGCACTATTCACTATTGACCGACTAGCATTTAAAGCTAATCTCTACGGCATCGGAGGAAAGTAAGGCGAGTGCGATAGAATAGAAGCGATGCAACCCTAATGCATATGATATTCTTATAATTACGGCTCAAACGATAAAGAAGTCGATACAAAGTAATGTGTCGTAGTTTTCATAGATCATTCGTTTTATTACTTTCAAAAGTCCATTATCAATATCACAAAACTTTAGTTTTGACATTTAGATAATGGTGGTAAGAAACATAGGCCCGACGTACAAGTCAAGTGAAAGGGAAGGCGTTGACAGTCGAGACATACTAAGTAGAGCAGCACCAAAAGGAAAAGACATCGAAAAAGTCAAGAAATACTGACAATACTCAAGCTAGTCAAAGACTAGGAAACAAAGACAACTATTTATGCAATATAAATAGGTTAATCTATAAGTCTCGGTAATTTTAATAATCCCCAAGCGTACATGTTTATAGTAATAGATAAGTTTCCATTTATCGTTTGATTATTAAAGATTTCACATTAATTGCTATTAATTATACAAGTTTATAATAAAGTACTTCATATAAAGCATACTATTGTAGTATTTTATAAGCGATTGATTACGTTTATTCAACATTCCCAAACCATTATGACTTTAATGAGTTAAAATAACATTTCCCAACAAGTTTATAAAAGCTAACATGTATCTATAAAACACGAGTTACTATCATATTTAATAAAGGTTTATAATTAAATAAACCATATCCGTCAATAATATATAGATATATATTTCAGTATCAGTTAAACGGTCATTTCCGAATCTAATATATAGTAATCGTTTAGGCTGAAAGCGCTTTAATATGGTATAACTCATAACCAATGTAACTTGTGTATCAACGTTATCCTAATTTATAAAACGTAGTTGAAACTTATAAGTTATAACGATCACTGAATTATTAGTTATCGATTGTTAGTTACATAATTAGTTCTAAATGTTTATCACACCGTTTTGTACATATTTATTTGTTTTTTTTTGGGTAAAGGGAGTAATCCGCACCTGGTAAAATATTATTAACCAAACGTTTTTAGTACAAAGGGCGGGTGAGTCCTCACCCTCAGATCCTAGGACACTTGAGACACTCATATAAGCGTGCAAACCATGCTTATAACAAACATTGAACACAAACTACAGCGACTATATATATAAAAAAATTTGGGTAAAGGGTTAATTCACCCGGTAAAATGCATTACTCAAAAACGTTGAGGTACAAAGGATGAGGGTGATTTCCCTCATCTCTAGGTCCTTAGGACACTTACAACTCGAATATAAGAATGACACACCATTCTTATAACTTACAATAAAATGAACCTACCAATAATGACAAAGTACATAAAAATTATACAATACTACTCAAGAAAAGTACTTGAGCCTTCTATATCGCTATTGTAGTCCACTTAAACTTCCATGAAGAATCCACGCAAGGCCATCAAAGCATTCTTCAACATAACATTTGTTTGTAGTAGCAAAGAAAACCACAAACAAAACCTTCATGATCTTGCAACATATCTTGGTTAATCAAAACCCAAACGAATCAAAACCATCAGACCTAAACCAAACAACATGATAATCAAATCAACAGTAAAGAACAAGTCACAACCAACCACGAAACCTAGAGTTTTTGAATAAGAACCCTAGAAACTTAACATCCATAGCGACAGCATCATCAGTCAACGAATCACGTAAAACATCCAATCCCATGCACCATATAACACGATGTAACGTCATAGGGCTTAGAGAACCCTAACTTCCAATCCCATCGTATACCAGACCAATCATACCAAATAGATCACAATACCTTCAGGCCTGCACGTAATACGAATCAAGAACGAACAATAGGGTGATTCACACCCTAACTTCCATTAACAAACTGCCCATATGTGCTTAAAGTGATAGCAGTTCTTAACAAACAAAACCCTAAAACAAGGGTTTCATAGCATCATCAACCAAACTGCCCATATGCGCAAATTGAACATCCCCTCTCTCCAAACCCACTCAACCCACAATAGACTTACAGCACCAAAGACCAGATGCACTTGCATAATCCAAAACCCTAGTACGTTACTTGCAATCAGAAAAGTACACGAAACCCTAATCGAGTAAAGTGTTGAGTTAAGCATAAACAAGAACACACATGCGCTCAGAAAAAAACGAAACCCTAGAATTGGGAATCGAATGGAATTAAAAAGATGCGCCGCAGAAAAATAAATTCGACCTTAAATATGTAAGAGTCGATTAAACAAACCGACTATAATAATTAAGAGATAATAAGGATCGAATAAAGAAAAAACAGCAACGATTTTAACCCTAACTAACCCTAAGATCGTTTCACCAGATTCGATCTAAATCTTAAAAAACTTGCAATGATTGAGTATTCCAATGATAAACGCAATGTTTAATCACTAGGACTAATCAAATCGGTACAAGAATTAAAGGATTTAGGGCAGAATTGATGAGGAACGATTAGAGTTTCTTAGGGAAAAAATCGCCACCCAAGGAGAGAACTTTTAGGGTTTGTGTTTAGTCCTTAGTTATAATATATATATATAAATTAAATGCTATTCAAGTAGAAATCCTTGAATCTTCAAATCGTCATAGTAGTTCAAACTTCCGGCTTCAACCAATTACGTCTTCTATTAGTATTATGCAAAAAGTATAATCTAATAACCTAATAAGAGTGACTTCCATAGCAAATCGAATTTGAAGCATAAATATGGTCTAAGCGACCCAACCTTCCAAAGATACCCAACTTGAACCAATCTTCCAACAAATACGAATGACACACATGAAGACAACTACCAAGGATCAAGTCATATGCAACAACAATGATGGAACATGACATGACATCATGAGCAACAACAATGATAGACCATGAATAAGCAGCAAAGGGACAAACCCTCGCCAAACCTGTTGTATACCATTGATAATCAAATCAAACAACCACCAAGTCCACACCATCAGTTGCACACCATACGCGTGTGCTCACAACAAGCACTATGACAAGATTTGAGTACCACAAAGCTCCCAAATGCAACTGAATATGAATGCAACCGAAGGTATCAAAATCTGCCATAGACAAAGCATAATGCTGAATAAACCCTAACTTCCATTCCCATCGTATACCGACCAAAACCACGAAAAATCACATAACCAATAGGCATGTTGGTAATACGAACCAGGATCAAATTATAGGGTGAGATCGCACCCTAAGCCTCCTCGACAACCGTCACTTACCCTCCTCTCTCTAACCCACTTCCACACTCTATCATCACAACCTGAAAAATAGCCACGATCAAAGAGATCGACATTCCTTAAACGAATGGACAAACGTCCAACTTACATCAAATTAATAGACGAAACCCTAAACAATTAGGGTTTCGTAACCTTCAAAGCATAATCCAAAAAATGCCTTATGCAAAGAATAATATGCATGATCAGATGTGCAACAAGGCGAACCGAATCGATCAAGTAAAACCAAACAAAAGGTTTTATATGCATTCAACGCAACAAACCCTACAAACCCAACGATCAAACCCATAAAATACGAAACCCTAAGTAAAGGGAATCGTTCTTCAAAGAGACCCTAACAATCGAGGTTAGGGATAGATCTTGACCGCCATTCAATATAAAAAACGAAAACAATAAACCGACAAAACGATTTAGAGTTAATTGAATAATTCGGCAGAAACCCTAACATAAACGATAATGATTAAAAGACTTAGGGTTTCGGCCAGGAAACAGGAGAAATCCATTTAGGTTAACAGAAAACGAAGTATCCAACCACCCTTAAAGAATAACTAACCCTAGATCGTATTGCATACCCTTAGAGGAGGATAGAGAGGACGATTAGGAGTAGTTTTTGGCCGGAAAAGAATGAAGGGTGGCGGCCGGATTTATCCCAAGGGTAGAGAGACTATTTGTTGTTAACTCAAGTTCCATATTGTTTTACCTCGATAGTTCTATCCTGGTATCGCCGTATAATTAGTTCATTAACTAATTAAGTTGTCAAATATATATATATATATATATATATATATATATATATATATATATATATATATATAGTTTAACCATGGTCTATTACTAGTTTTACCCGTTGACATATACTATTTACTGTATCTTGATAATCTCGCCACATAATTTCATTAGTCCATTAGTATCCATTTCGATATTCTATATTGATAACCGTTTACGACTCACAATTTATCAAGTCTAATTCAAGTAATACCCGTAACCCATTTTACTCATATTATATAACCGAGTTATACACACCAAGGTAAAAAAATTATCAAGAGACCATTCGGGTCAAACCCGACCCATGACTGGTTGACCCGCCCCGGTTACATATCCAAAACAGTCCACAAACACAAAACTATCAAAAAAAACTCCATTTTACATCCATTGACAACTGAGATCGACACCGGATCTCGACCGAACCTTAGACAGGTTACTAACGTGATTCAACAACACTTTAACCAAAATCATCGCCATCCTTACTAAACCTTCTTACCGCACGATTTTGTTACACACACATTTCATTCTACCCGAAGATAAACAAACACGTTTTTAACCAATTATAAATCTGAACACTACGTAATCGAGACTTAACACACGGACATGAAACAAATCCGAGACACAAGCAAACAAACATCTTCCAATTTCTTTCACCACATGAAGATTTTATTAGAAACGTTTTCACAACTAGTTTTAACTCGTTCATCAACCGTTTACTAAAACGCGTTTTTCATCTTTTATACACGAAACTACAACACAAATATTAATGTATATATAATCGGTTACAAATAAAAACATAAATGATAACATGAAACGATTGGGTTTACCGAGAGAGAAACGAGAGAGAACGAGAGGCGAAGAGGCTGTGATGGCGTTCTTCACGAGTACAACTCGTAACCATCCATGCTTGACTATTTTTAAAATCGTTAACATCAAAACCCTAAAATCCGAATCTAATAAATTAGATTTAGAGCACGTGTGTAGGATTTAAGGTGCGTACGTTGCATAAATGGGGTCACAAGGACCCAATCTAATGTTTAGAAGTGGCGGTGTAACATTTGGTGGTCGCCGAAATTTTGGCTGGAAAAAGTGACGGCGCCGAAACCCTAGGAGAGGGTAGCCGGATTTTAGAGAGAGGTAGGAGGGATTTTTGTGTGCATGTTTTTGTAGTGAGAGAAAGAAATCAGTAAAATGAGAGAAAGGGTGAGGGGGTGGGAATATACTCCCACGAGGGACTTTACATGAGAGAAATGGAACAATTAGACGGACTATTGTTGTTAGTTTTGTTATTAGTTTGTAAAATTTAATTCCGGACTCGTTTGGACTAGCAAACGATAGATTTGTGACTCGGGAATTATGCCAATGTTCTCAGAATATTATTTTCGATAAAATGACTATAAATACGACTCGTATCTCAAATTTGAAAGAACGATCACTCTAATTGCCGTTTCTCCGATTACGACGCATCGAGGAATTTATGAGTTGTCACAGCTTGTCCTCAAGCAAAATGTACTTTTGGCCAATCAATTTATAAGTTAGGAGGCATTAAGCATTGGTTTAAGATAGTCTACAACAAGTAAAAGTGCCACAATAGTCATAACAAGAATGAAAATTATACACTAGCACCTCACAATTGGTGTTTGGATTCTCTCATCTCTCGGTTTATATGAAATATAATATGAATGGAAATGGAAGATAAACACTCATTACCTGGCATAGTACATAGATTACTATAAGCTTGAGAATAGATCAAACCTCCACCGGCTTGGCCTAAGCACCTAGGAATAACTATCTAAGAGGTCTTTACAAGGGTTGTAACGTTAGGTTTTGTTGGACAGGGGATATTTAGTGGTGGCAAATCAAAAATCTTTTGTTACAAGCATGTAAAGCATGGCGTTGCTAGGCCAAGACTCGACCCACTAACACCGTAACACCCCCAATCTCGGTACAGCGAAAGACTTAATCAAGTTTTTGTGGCGTTACATTGATTGGTATCTCACACAAGTATAGCAAACAAGATAGTCATATTATCATTCAAAACCAATCCCAAATTTAATTATCCATAACAATAATCCCAAAATGTAAATAAAAGGCCCAAACATGATTTATAAAAATAGGTCCCCATTAATTATTAAAGTTTGATTATGATCCTTGAACCATGCCTCCTTGCCAAGCTTCCACAGAACACGCACTCCAAACATTACTTAAATACCTGAGAAAAACATGCTAAATGGTCAGCTAACGGGCGAAGTTCATAGGTTTAATTTCAAGTTTAAAATAGTGGACTTGTAGGAGTTTATTTGCTATGCGAGACCTAAGATAGATACACATCAATCACATACCAACATCACAATCACAATATCATCAATATCATATCCGACGTCATAGTGGGCCCCTAGCGACTCTAGCCAAAGACAACCGTAGCAAAGTCTAGAACGATTGCTAACCCTGGACTAGGTCGAGGTAGAAGTCTACACTTAGCTAGGCAACATGTTATAGCAATTGGATTGCTACCCTAGGCTAAGGCAACAACTACCACATCTATCTAAAATCAAGCACATAAGCAAATCAAAATAGTTTATAAGGTCCAAAAATAGTAGCATGATTCTCACCCCAATATAGTTAAAAACATAGATAAAAGTGGGGCTATGAAACTCACCTCAAGCAAGCAATGCACATATAAACACTAGCACGAAGATAACAGCTAATCACGACTCAGAAACTATTGACTCAGCACAACCTATTAATGTAAACCAATTTTAATATATATTTCCCAAAATCAACGTTATCTAACCCAATGTATTCCTTTTCCTTATCTCCAAAAATGTCTTGTTTCACCGTTTAGTCCTAGCGTTTGGTATCATCGTGTGTGGCGTGATCGACTCAATATGATATCATGAATGCACTCAAACAAACACAATGTGACTCAATGCAACACAATGAGATGTCTAAGCGATAAGCTCCATAGTTGAATAAGTTTCGGAATAAATAGTAAACCTTGTCGAATTCGTCAACTCGATAAATTCAATCATTTATCGTTCGCTTATAAACCCATAAACCGGTCGCATCCTAACGAGTCATAAGGATAATTCACCCATTAATAACGTTATCCTACGTACCTAGCGGGCTCTTATTAGATTCGTCAACCTAATAAGTCCACTACCCACGTGGATCGACGCTATTAATGTTAGGTCATCCTTAACCCATGCACACACGTAAACAAATTAAATACTTGAAACTAGTAGTAAATGCTCATAAATGGCACATTTCGATAAACGTGCACTCGAAACATTAAATACTTATTTATTAGAAAACCTTTCCATTTTTAGTCGTTAATTCCCATTTAAAATAGTAAATAACAAGACAAGTCTTGTGATGCAGGTTTTACTGACCAAGTCTTAATATTTATAATGTCTCGTTATACCTATGGTCTACCCTAGTGCACTAACGGGCAGTGTACCCAATCGTGTGTAGTGTAGTAAACTATAAAGCCGAGGTCGTCCCAAGAGCTATGTGTGTTGGATTATTACTAAGTCTAGGTGTCACAGATTAATAATGGTTTCGATAGGGATTTAATTAATTAAACTACTAAAACAGAATAAAGCAAATAAAAGCAGATAAATGGTAAAGGGAAATCAATAGAGGAAAGTGGTGCTAACCTAGTTAATCCTCCTAGCTAGTTATGTCTATGTCTACTTACTCCCAAATACTTCAGGTGGGGTCAAAGTCGAGAGGACAACATTTGGTCAATTCGCCCTAACCTATCAGCAAAGATGCCACTACAGGAGAAGTCATGTGTCCCCTCATAAGTCTTGCTCTTCCTGGTCCCCCAAGCCAAGTCATTAAGTATCGCTACATGCTAGATTTATAATAGTGAATGCCCGGCCGTTAGGAACTTAGACACGCACCCCCTAATTCTTAAGTTCATCCAAATGATAGGTTATCAGTTTGTCAAATCGCACAAGTAGAAAGGGTCGTCAGTTGGTCATATCTTACCCTTCGCGTCTCAGTCCGCTCACCTAGGGTCAGTTGGTCATATCTCGCAGGAATTGGCCTCTATCGCCATTCAAAACTACCGAACCAAGGGTGGCTACCAATAAACTATGCATGCATACACTTAGAAATAATTGTATGGAAGTAAAGTAAACGCAAACAAAACAATTAAGGAATCATAACTAGGCCAGCACCAAAAGGAGCTTAGCAGCTCATATTTATCATGCAAACCAATTCAATATTCAAAGGTACGAAATACATGAATTAAAAGTAAAAGAAATATAAAATGCTAATGCTTATCGTAGGGGAGTGATTTCTCCCTTGGAGACGCTCGTATGCTCCTATAGACTCCTTGAGCTTTTTCCCACGTTCTTTGAGTGTTGTGTGTGGAATGGAATGATTAGAAATGCTGGAATTCGTGGGGTATTTATAGGCCAGATCTGGGTTACGGCGTAACCAATATAGGAGTTACGCCATAACCTACTATTTCTTCGTATAATGCACTAGATCTGCTGGTTACGGCGTAACCTAATGAGTGGTTACGCCGTAGTCTTCAATAAGCTCGGTTACGTCATAGTTGATGCAGCAGTTACGGCGTAAGTATCAGCGGCGTCGAACCTCATTTGAACTAATATAGTTACGTCGTAACCTTTGGGAAGAGTTACGCCGTAACCTTCTGATAAGTTGGTTTTCTGAGTCACGCAATAGTTACGACGTAATGTGAGAGACGCAATAGTTACGCCGTAACTTCTTCAAAGTAGCATACTGTGATAAATCTTTAGATATTTCTCCAATTCCGCGTCTCTTTAGCTCCAATGCTCATAATTTACCTGAAAGTGGAAAACAATGGAAAACAAGCGTAAATCCATAGAAATGATATAAATTACAAGCATTATCGGGGGAAATTGACACTTAATATTCAGGACTATTTGATGTTATCAAATATCCCCCCACTTGAACTCTACTTGCCCTCAAGTAGACCTTATTAGAAAGATTCTTAAAAAGATATCTCCCATAACCTGGAAAATATAAGTTTATAAATCCCTTATGCTAGAATAAAACAAAGCTGAACACCTCATGAAATGGGAACAAAACACTCAATTCTCTCAACTATTCTAAGTGTCAATTTCGGGGTGATCACTCAATCGCACAGTCATAGCATGTATTCTATCATAAGCTTGGCGGTTACACAAATCTCCACCACTAGAGTTAAAGGCTAAACAATTCTCGAAGGCAATATGGGTAGACACGACAAAGGTTAAGGGTAACTCGTCATTACTAACATGTCACGCGAAGTGGACAAAATCAATGATACATGACCAAATCCATGGCCAAGACACCAAAGATTGCTCGCTGCATCACCTAGACACGCTTCATGACTAAAGGGTAGGATAAGACATGGGATATATAAATGGTGTAAAATGAAAAACAAACAGGTAGTCTAAATCTATAACCAAGTCATCACCACTTACCGTCCGCCCAAAGTTCAAGCTTTGAAGTCAAGAAACCGGATCATGAAATGCAAGGTAGATGTGTCATTAGAGGACGTCGTGATGGGCACACTACCTTTTCTCCAACTATTGGCATAACTACCAACTCCAATCTTCAAATGTGACCGAGGTGGCCTCCTCGATACTAAATCAATAAAGCTCATACTACAGTGCTTATAACATCGCACTTTACAATATCATAACAACTATTATTTTTTTATTATTTTTTTTTCAACATAACAATAACATAACATAATATCCCCCCACTTGAGATGAACAATGGGAATTCGGGGGGTCTTCAATGATCTTCAGAAATGTTGTCGATGAAAGCGTAATTTCTGAATTTTTCCACTCGAACCTTGAACTTAGGCAAATGATGACTTCCCAATCACAAATATATCGGGTTAACAAAATGAAAGGAATGGCTCAAAAGGGTATATCTATGGGTATCTTGCACTAAAGGTGAGTGCAACAAAAGGGTTTCACATGGGGGTCGAAAAGTCGAGGTGACTAATCGATAGACACACAATGGTAGGCTGTTTGGGTGATAATCCTATAATATTGCCTTCTAAAACTGAAAAGTCCAAATACATCGAGCTAACTCAACATACCTCGTCTATGGTCTTGAAATGATGCAAAGGCCAAGTTCTAAAGTTTACAAGCTACCGACACACTCATAATTTGGTGGATTTGGGGTAAAATATTGGAAACGGATAAGGCTAATCTCACCATATAATATCAAGGGTTGTATGTGCTCGGCTAAGGTCTAATCTAGTTAGGTTAAGAAAAACATGTCAAAATTTTAAAAATGGCAAATTTTTTCAAAATAAACTAGAAAAATGAGGGCGAAATAATGTTCAAGAGATAATTCTACTCCCGTCCCCCCACTTGAATTGTACAAAGTCCCTTTTGTACTAAGCATTAAATAAAAGTGAAGAGAAAAGTAGAATTAGAGCGAGAACTTCCCTGAAATATGCTCCATAAAGAAGGAAGGCCCATGAAAAAGAGACGTGCCTTCGTATAAGCATCATGAACAAACTTCAATCCCTGAAATCACACTACCGAAAAGCATAATTCTAAAAAAGGAAAAAAGAAAAATGAAAAATGAAAAAAAAACCTAACTCACTTTCGTAGGAATCACGGTTGCATTTAGCATATGCAACAAGCCTTTTAAACCACTTGGTGTCCCAAGTGGACGAGTGAAGTCTCGTGAGGGTTTCCAGGGAACACACCCACAAAGTTCATTTAAAATACTAATACAAGGGTACTGTGTTTTAAAATGAAAGAATTAAACCAGAGGAAGGTTACGTCGTAACTCTTTTGAGGGAGTTACCCCGTAACTAGCAAAACCTGACATAAGCTGCAAAGCGAGTGGTTACGGCGTAACTACTGAGATGGTATTACGCCGTAATTGGTAATGCGTCAAGAACTTTGCTGCTAAAAGGTTGGTTACGCGTAATCACCAAGATGAGTTACGTCGTAACTCTATCCATATCAAAAACTGCAGCAGAATTACTTTCTTGTTTCCTGCAAAATAGTTAGAACACAAAACCCTACAGAAATGGAAATAAAACAAAAGAAAGGGATAATTTGCGTTGTCTCCCGAAAGAGCACTTTTCTTTATTTACGAGTCTTTAAGTTAGACTCAGAGCCGCGGGGCTACCAGTGCTTGTTGGTCATTTCAGAGCCGCGTGGAACCTCATTTGACCTAATATAGTTACGTCCGTACCTTTGGGAAGAGTTACGCCGTAACCCTCTGATAAGTTGGTTTTCTGAGTCACGCAATAGTTACGGCGTAATGTGAGAGACGAGTTACGGCGTAACTTCTTCAAAGTAGCATACTGTGATAAATCTTTAGATATTTCTCCAATTCTGCGTCTCTTTAGCTCCAGTGTTCGTAATTTACCTGAAAGTGGAAAACAATGGAAAACAAACGTAAATCTATATAAATGATATAAACTATAAGCATTATCCGGGGAAACTGACACTTAATATTCAGCACTATTTGATGTTATCATCTTGTTATCGATAGTTTTGGTATAAAAGTCTTATTATTTATGTATCACCATTTATTATTCATGTTTATATATATATTTATTACGTCAAATTTAATATAAGTCTCATATCATTATTCGTTTCGAGTCCACAAGCACGAGTCATGACTTCTCAACTTTTAATCAATCAATAGTCCAAAATGTACTAAAGTCCATGTTACGGCGTTGTCGGGGTCAACAATGACTAAAAAGTCAAAGTAACACCGACGTTGCTCAAAGTTGGCAATTTATAATATAAGTCCAAGTAAAAAATGATAATAGCGCAACTCAATCTCAAATCAACCCAAATCAATCTCGCCAACCAATCAATCTACCAAATATACCCGAAACCAATGTTATGACCCTAATGGTCATGACACAGTCAAGGTTAAGACCACGTGAACCAAACAAGCTCTAGAAGCTTTTCGGCTCCACGCGTCTCATCCAAACACCAACAACAACAACCAATAAGATACCACAACAACCTGACCCAGACCCTTGGTCCATATAGGTCACGTACGCCACACCCATAACCCATACGTGGGTTTGGTGGCTCAGACGCCTCAACCTACACAACCAAACACTCCCAAATTGCTTCTACTACAACCAAACACAATCAATCAACCTCCAATCATCATCCAAACATCAAACCCAACAACTAATCTAAACTCATCATATGAAACTATGCCTAAAATGCAAAAACCCAACAATATGATACACCACATGATACCAAATAACTAGCTACATGTTTTATTAAGTGTAAATTAGTTTTAATCCCATGTTTCACCCAAAACCGAACAAGGTGGAGCCATGGTCGAGCCTTAAATGACCCATTCGTGGCATTTCATAGCTCAAAAGAGCTTGACCCATGTTCCATTTACCTTTTCTCAACCCGATCTACAAGATTTATTGAAAACCCTAGAATCACGAATCATTTTTGTAAGATTTGGAGGTGTTAATGTAGGCTTCTATAAGAGATATATATATGGATGGAAAGAGGAAAGAGAGATCTACAAAATGGTGGTGGAGGTGTAAGCTCACTCGCCGGAATTTGGCTGGAGGTGGCTGGACAAGGTGGCAGCGGTGGAGGGTGGTTTAGGGTTAGGGTTTTATTTTTGGGAGAGAGAAGATGTAGAGAAAGAAAGTGGTGGTTAGTGTGTGTTTTTAGAGAGAGAAGTGAAAGTATCAAATGAGGGTGGATGGGGCTTTATATACTTGGTCATAAGGACCAAAATAAAAATGATGGGGGAGAGGAGGGGCGCCGGCAAGGTAAAAGAAGGGGGACCGAAGCCGTAATTTTTCATAAAGTTTCCCGTTTACCCATTCCCGAGCTCATATATTGTCCTACGAGTGTCCCACGATGTTACTTCGACTTCCTATTATGTTTATTTATGTTTTCCACGAGTTTTGACTATTTATTTGTAAAGTTTTGAGTTACGGTTCAAAAGTTACGTTATTTCTTGTTTTAGGCATTTATTGTGCCGAATCACATAGTGCTTATCAAAAAGAGTTAAAACTCACATGATATCTCATACGATAATATAATAAATCATAAGAACCAATAAACGATATCAAATCAAGTCATGGTCAATAAAAATAGTTATAAAGGCAAAAGCTCGGTTTTGTTTAACGTAATGCGGTTACCTAAAATAGACTCCCTAATTTGCCAGTTGTCACAGCCTCCTAGCCTCAGAAGAAACCCGTCTCGGGTTTCACTCCGAGTTGCTTGTTGTCATGAAGAGTTTAGGATACTTCTTACGGAATACTTCCTCACGTTCCCAAGTGAACTACGGTCCATGTCGGTTGTTCTAACGAACTTTGATAATTGGAATACGGCTATGCTTCAGCCGTTTAATCTCACGATCCATGATCTCTATCGGTTCCTCAACGAAATTCAACTTTTCATCAATACGGATATCTCTTAAAGGCACAACTAACATGAAAGACATTGTGTACACTGCTCAATTCCGATGGTAGCTCAAGACGGTAAGCTACTAGTCCGATTCTTTCTAGGATTGGAAAGGGACCAATGTATTGGGGATTGAGTTTTCCACGCTTTCCAAAATGAATCACTCCTTTCCAAGGAGAAACCTTTAACATAACACGATCTCCAACATGAAACTCTAAGGGTTCTTCTATCGGCATAACTCTTTTCTCTTTCTCGAGTGGTTTGCAAATGGTTACGAATATGAACTATCTTCTCAGTGGTTTCTAGGACAAGTTCGGGACCGGTAGTTTGCTCTCGCCAACTTCAGCCCAAAAACAGAGAACGACATTTTTCGCCATACATGCCTCAAATGGAGTGGCCTTAATGCTAGAATGATAACTATTGTTGTAGGAGAATTCGGCCAAAGGGAGAAGTCTCTCCCAATCTTGCCGAATCGATGACACAAGCTCTAAGCATATCCTCTAAGGTCTGAATGGTTCTTTCGATTTGACCGTCGGTTTGAGGATGATAAGCAGTGCTCATATCCAGGTTTGTTCCTAACGCTGACCGTAAGGATCTCCGAAGGTGGGATGTAAAACGGCTATCTCGATCGGAAATGATAGATACTGGTAATCCATGACGCGATACTACTTCCTTGATATACAGCTGAGCGAGCTTGTCAAGACTATCGACCTCGTTAATGGCCAAGAAGTGAGCAGACTTAGTCAAACGATCTACGATTACCCATATAGCTTCATTGCCGTTAGCTGTTCTTGGTAATTTGGTGATGAAGTCCATGGTGATACGCTCCCATTTCCATTCTGGAAGTTCGAGTTGAACTAAGAGTCCTGAGGGTTTCTGGTGTTTGGCCTTTACCTTAGAACAAGTGAAGCACCAATTGACATACTGAGCTATGCTGGCTTTCAAGTTAGGCCACCAGCAGAGTTTCTTCAAGTCCTGATACATCTTATCGACTCCGGGATATATAGAGTATTTTGACTTATGCGACTCGTTCATAATCAACTCATGGATTCCACCATGAAATGGTATCCAACTTCTGTCTCTGAAGCATAAGGTTCCGTCGAAATGCTTCAAGAAGCCGTTTTCACTTTCTACCATTCCATGCAAATTCTCATAAGGATGGTTCTTTTCCGTCAATGCTGCAGCTTGAGCGGCTACGATTTGAGATGGTAGAGGCGAACTAATGGTCATTCCTGGGGATCGAACGAGTAAAGGTGGAATGTTCTCCTTTACGCTAAAGGCATCTGCCACTACATTGGCTTTTCCAGGATGATAACGAATCTCATAGTCATAATCACTGAGCAACTCTAACCAACGACGCTGCCTCATATTCAACTCCTTCTGATCTAAGATATGCTTAAAGCTCTTATGGTCGGTAAACACTACACACTTGGTTCCATACAGATAGTGTCTCTAGACTCTAAGGGCAAACACTACAGCACCTAACTCCAGATCATGGTTGGTGTAATTTTTCTCATGCTTCTTAAGTTGTCGGGAGTCATAAGCTATCACCTTCTCCCTTTCATCAAAACAACAGCACTAAGCCTTTATGCGAAGCGTCGAAGTACACGACAAAATCTTCGTTTCCTTCAGGCAACGCTAGGATGGGCGCACTACACAACTTCTCCTTCAGAATTTGGAATGCTAGTTCTTCCTTTTCTCCCCATTCATACTTAACGTCCTTATGCGTCAGTTTGGTCAGCGACTTAACTATTTTGGAGAATCCCTCAATGAACCTCCGGTAATAGCCTGCTAAACATAGAAACTAGCGGACTTCTGACGGGTTCAAGGGGCTGCCCATTCCTTAATGGCCTCAGTCTTGGCTGGGTCGACGTGAACTCCTCGACTATCTATCACGTGACCTAAGAATTGCATGGACGGAATCCAAAATTCACGCTTAGAGAATTTGGCATACAACTTCTTTTCTCTCAACAACTCTAAAATGAGCCTCAAATGCTCTTCGTGCTCCTCTCTACTCTTGGAGTATATCAAGATGTCATCTATGAATACTATCACAAACTTATCTAGGTATGGCTTACATACTCTTTCATGAGGTCCATGAAAGCTGGCGGCGTTTGTCAAATCAAACGACATTACTTGGAATTCATAGTTCCCATAACGAGTCCTAAACGCCGTCTTAGGGATATCCTCTTCTTGAACTCTAAGCCGATGATAACCAGACGTAAGTCGATCTTGTAAAAGACACTAGCTCCTTGGAGTTAGTCCAATAGGTCATCTATTCTAGGTAGCGGGTATCGATTCTTCATCGTCAACTTATTCAACTCCCTATAATCAATACACATCGGAACGATCCATCCTTATTCTTCACAAACAAAACCGGTGCTCCCCACGGTGACGAACTTGGTCGAATGAATCCCTTCTCTGACAGCTCTGCCAACAGTTTGGACAGCTCCTCCAATTCTCTTGGAGCAAGTCGGTTGCAGCACTGGTATCAACTCGATTTGGAATTCCACTTGTCGACAAAGTTGAATCCTGGCAGAATCGTCAGAAAACACATCCGAAATTCTCTAACGATGGGTACATCATTAAGGTGTCTTTCACTCTTCTCCTCGCTTTTCTTTTCAGAAATTCGAGCCAAGAAAAGACAACCTCCTCTATCGATGTACTTCTGGGCCTTAATACAAGAGATGATGCTTAACCGGGAGGGACTTCCACAGTCGCTCCAATCTCCTTGTATGCTAAGAACTTTTCCGCCATATGGTACACGCACAATCGTCTCTCATCGCGAAATGATGTGTGCACCGTTCTTCGACAACCAATCCATTCCGATGATGACGTCAAAGCTTCCTAAAGTAACTGGCAATAGGTCTATGCTAAACGGGTGGTCTAGGAAACTTAAGGTACAACCTCGGACTACTGTTGTCTATCTTCTCCCTATTCCCATTAGCTAATTCCACATCGTAACTGAACCCTAGAGGTGTTTGGGAAATTCCTAGTAATGACATAAAGTTGGTGGATACGAAACTCATATAGGCACCAGTTCAAAAAGTACGAAGCATAGCGATTATTGAGAAGGAACGCACCCAGTAACACGTTAGGGTCCTCACCAGCTTCCTTCCCAATAGTATGCACACGCGCTATTCTCATGTCTCTCTGCTGATTCCTAGAACCTTGATTCCCTTGAATCCCTACAACCTCTCGCTCACGGGTTTAAGCCATTACTTCCCACACCTCGTTAACAAATCCTCCCCATTACCGGGTTTCCCTTCATCCACGGCTCTCGGCACTCATTCTTGTAGTGCCCTTTCTTTCCACATTCAAAACAGGTGCATGGCCTTCCAAATCCGCTCCTTGTGCGTTTGAGCCGCAGCAAGTGGATCGGGACATACGCTTTGGCCATGTGTACTACCTTATAGAAATTCCTACACAATATTGAGCATGGTCCATGGTGGTGTCGGTTGCAACGACCACACAAGGGCTTGCTACCTTCATAACCCTTCTTCTCTCCATTTCCTATGGCTTAACACCCTGGCTGCTCTTGCCATTTATTGCCATTTCCTTTAACAACGTCATTCCTCTTCCTCTTATCACTCTTATCACTCTTACCCTTTTCTCCTCCTTCTAACACATAAGAGTCCATCAAACGTTGAGCCACAGTAATTGCCTCATGAAAGTAATTGCCTCATGAAAGTTAGCGATGACATTATTCCTAGTGGCTAAAGGCAATCCATCAGTATACCTCTCAATCTTAAGGGCTTCAGTGCGAACCATTTCAGGGCAAAGCAACGAAAACTCTTGAAACGCGATTGTAAGTCGCCATGTCGGTACGCTAACCTTATGGTTCCATAACTCAATCTCCAGCTTCTTAACTTCATTCCTATGACATTAAGTCTTGATCAGGAGAGCCTTAAACCGGGTCCAAGTCATGCTATAAGCTACATCACTTACTACGGATCTGTGATAGTTGTTCCACCAGGTCAACGCTTTATCCTTCTAGGTAAATGTTGCATACTTAACCTTACAATCCTCTTCACAGTTGCTACGGTAAACACGACTCAGTTTTCCCATCCACCTTGTTAGGTAAACCACTCCCTCGGTTCCTCCGAACTCAATGGGACCACGTATCAGAACTCTTTGTAGGTACAACCTCGAGTCCGATTAAGCAGTGGGGTTCCACCAGAGGTGTTACAGAGATCAGACTCAGCTAGCATTACAGCTACACGCTGCGTCCAAGCCGGTCGATGTGGGCTGGGTTCAAAGGCAGAGGGTTTTGTGGAACAGACCATTTCAGCATGGTCGTTCACATTCGGGTTCTCTACAGCTGAGTTATCAAAGATTCGGCTCTCACAGTGGAGTTGTCGGGTCGGACCGACGACCTCGAGGACAGGGGCAACCACAACAGGAGGAGCTGCTCGGTTGTTCCTAGGCGGGTTTTGTCTTGGTGCCATCAATCTGAAGGCAAGAATAACAGTTTCATAAGTCCACAATTCACGCTCTAAAAGACTAGGTTTGGTTCCAGGGATAATGCTATAACATGACAAAACAACTAAAGACGTAATTGTGGAAAACTAGAAGGGAGGGTTGAATAGTTTTACCGATTAAAGTTAGTTTCAAAAACTTTAGATTCGATGTTATGTGAAATCGTATGGATGAAGATAAAGTATAGATCTAAGAGTAATGCAAGTAAAGAAAGTAAAGTAAGGGATAGAAATGACACAACCGATTTATAGTGGTTCGGCTACAAGGACACCTTCCTTGCCCTACTCCACTCCCCGAGTCACCTACTCGAGAGTTTAAGCACTATGTCAACAAACTCCTTCAACTTGGCGGAGAAGCCTTCACAACGTTGCTTACACCTTTTTCCGGTAAAAAGCTAAATACCGAGTCCTAAAACGGAGGACCAAACCAACCCGACTATTACACAACAAATATGTGAAATATCAAATACAAGATCTTTGCTACGTAATCTTGTGCAAGAACAAATTAGTCAAGGACCTCTTGCTTGGATGACTTGTAA
This sequence comes from Chrysanthemum makinoi, assembly GCA_910596185.1. Classification (NCBI taxonomy): domain Eukaryota; kingdom Viridiplantae; phylum Streptophyta; class Magnoliopsida; order Asterales; family Asteraceae; genus Chrysanthemum; species Chrysanthemum makinoi. Next base: position 169,648,607 of record OU343221.1, on the reverse strand, counting down.
AAAGCTCATGATCTCGCCTTAGAGAAGGACCTATATGAGAATCAGAATAGAAGAAAGAAGAACAACTCTCTAGATCAAGTGATCTTTTTTTAGAAGAGTATAAGAATATATGAGAGAGTTAGTAAGAAGAGTGCTGAAAAGAAATGAAGAAATGACTCTCTATTACAGGAAAAAACTTGCCACTATTGCATCGAATCCCACGATCCCTCCCTTAAGGGATCTGTCTAGTGTAACTTCAGGGATCCGTGGGACGCCCTCTTGCCCATGGGTTTTTTGGTTATGGGTCATGGGTCATGGGTTATGGGTTGGTCCATGAGTATTTCATTAGATACATTGTATCTAATAGATGCAATACATCTAGTCAAATTGATATGGGTCAATAACATGGGTTATGGATATGCTCCATGGGTTGTAGTTTTCACCCATCCTAATAAACTATTACAACAAATGATTTATTACAACAATTTGTATTAAATGACTATATGTAAATGCTTTACAAAAATAACATGTATCCTTATAATTTTACTCATGATAACATTATATTTGTTATCAACAAAACACAAAGTCTATTTGATAAAGCCTAAGATCATTAGCACAAGCATAAGAAAGAAGTATTCTTATAGACTCTAATCTAGCCACGGGGGCATAGGTCTCATCAAAGTCTATTCCTTATTATTGATTATACTCTTGGGCAACGAGTCTAGCTTTGTTTCTAGACACTATACCGTTTGCATCTAACTTGCTTTTATATATCCATTTGGTTCCTTCTACTCGTTTGATTACTAGTGGGGGGACGAGTGTCCAAACATCATTTGAAACAAATTGATTTAACTCTTCTTGCATAGCCATTACCCAACTTTCATCTTTTATGGCTTCTTGTGTATTCTTGGGTTCTATGGTTGACACAAAACAAAATATGCTACTTTGGTTTTGAACTTGAGACCTTAAGGTTCTCTCATTTAGCTTTCCTATGAACTTATCTACGGGGTGATCTTTGGACTTTTTAACATTTATGATTTCATCATTTAAAGGTTCTTCTTCTTTGTTTGTCTTTTTCTTTATTACAATAGCTTCACTTTCGACAATCTCGTCATCGACAAGAGGTGGAGTTGGTTTGGGTGGACTTTCATCAAATTTTACGTTTAATGACTCTTCAACCTTCATTGTTTCTTTATTTAATATGACGTAAGCTTTGCTATTAGGAGAGTAACCTAAAAAGATACCTTCGGTTGATTTAGGATCAAATTTTGTAAGGTAATCTTTTGTGTTAAGTAGAAAACATTTGCTACCAAAGACTCAAAAGTGATCTAACGTAGGTTTTTTGCCTCAAAGTAACTCGTATGAAGTTTTACCTAAAAATAGTCTAATTAAGATTCTATTAAGTATGTACGTTGAGCTATCAACGGCATTGCACCAAAACTTTTGAGGTATGGATTGCTCATTTTGCATGGTGTGACTCATTTCTTGTAGGGTTCTATTCTTTCTTTCAACTACCCCATTCGATTGTGGCGTGCGAGGAGCCGAGAAGTTGTGAGTAATACCATTAGCGTCACAAAAGGCTCCAAATTGCACTTCATTATCGAATTCCCTACCATGATCCTTTCTAATAGATACTATAGGACTTCCTAGTTGTCTTTGGATTTTCTTACTTAATATTTCAAAGTAATCGAACGTTTCAGTTTTGTTCTTTAAAATTTAGTCCATGTGTACCTAGAGTAATCATCCACTATAACCAAAGTGTTGTAGCTGCCTCCATAACTTTGGATAGCGGATGGACCAAATAAATCCATGTGTAGTAACTCTAGACACTTAGTTGTAGACACCATATTTTTAGCTTTGTGACTAGAATGGACTTGTTTTCCTATATTACAAGCATCACAAAAGTGATGTTCATATTTTAATTTAGGTAGATCTCTTACTAGATCTTTGGATGATAGCGATTGAAGAAGTCGCATATTGGCATGACCCAATCTTCGATGCCATAAGGTCGAAGTATCAACCATAGAAGTAAGACAAAGTTTGTCTTTAGGTTCATTACAAATTTTATTGACATAGACTCCATGTTTCCTAATTCCTCTACCTATGGTGATACCGGTTTTTAATATCTTACCATCGGTTTCGTTAAAAAGTACGTTGCACTTTTTATCACATATTTGTCCTATACTTAAGAGGTTAAAGTTTAGGTTTTCTACGTGACACACATCGTTAATGGTTAGAGAGTTGTTAGAAATCGTAATTTTACCGATGATTTTGATTTTTCTATTTCCAAATACCACATTTCCTCCATTGAAGGATTCATATGTGGAGAATAAATCTTTATTGCCGATCATGTGCCTCGTGCACCCGCTATCCTTGATCCATTTCATCCGATCTAGGTCGACCTTTAAGCACACCTAAGAAAACAATTAAGTCAAAAGTTTGTTCCCTATTTGTTCATGGGTCCATTAGTGTTAAACATTCCATTCATGTTAGACATGTATGGATAAGGTGAATATGCGTTCCATGGTGCAAAGTTTTGAAATGGAAAGCCATTTTGCATATTTGGATTCCATCCCATTTGATGGTTACTTCTTGGATAAACATTATTAGGTCTCCTAGATGTGTTTGGTTTTGAAAATGATGGACCTTTGTTTCTTATAAAGCTTTGATTATATCTTGGAGGTGGTTGTCTAATGGTAACATGAGTTGGTTTCTTCTTATTAACAATAATAAAATCAGTTCTAGAAGAGGAAGCTACATTATTACCACTGTTTGCTTCAGCAGACCCACGGATCCCTGGCTGTACACTAGCCGGTTCCCTGTTTGTGCGATCCGTGGGATCCGTGACTACAGTGTTTTGTTTTTCTAGTGCCTTTATGAATTGTGTTTCTTTGCTTTCACTAGTTGACGCATTAAGTTCCTGAAAATCTAGACCTTTTTGATTATTTCCTGTTTTAACACTATCCAATATCATATCTAAGGTTTTAGTGTTCATTCTAGCAATCTTAGAATCTAGATGATCAACTAGTGTTTGAAGTTGAATGCAAAGTTCACATTCGCCACTTGCTATCTTCCTCTTTTCTAGACGTTTTAATTTTGCCTTTAGATCTATGACTTCCTTTTCTAAACGTTGGTTTTGATTTTTCAAAAACTTATTTTTGTTGATGACTTTTAAACTAATTTTGCAAAGTTTATCATATTCGTTATGCAATGAATCATCATCTAATGATGAGCTACTAATTTATTCGTGATATACCTCGTCATTTTCCATGAGACAAATTTCTTCATCCTCCTCCTCGCTCATTCCCCACGAACCGCTCACAAATGCCTTTTGATCATCGCGTTTGGGACACTTACTAATAAAGTGGTTTGGGTCCCCACATTTAAAGCAAGCGCAATCATCCCTTGGATTCTCGTCCTCTTTGCTTTTCCGGAATCCTTCTTTGTCGTCATATGGTTGTTTTACGTATCTTCCCCTTCTTCTAAGAACTTTTTGAAGTCCTTTACCGCCATGGCATACTCCTCGTCATCACTGTCCGAAGAGGATTCCTCTTCATCGCTTGATAACTTCTTGGCTTTAAGGGCAAGAGATTTGTGCTTCTCTTTCACTTTTTGAGGCTTCGGAATCTTTAGTAAGGACAAGCTCATAGACCTTTAAGTTGCCTATGAGTTCATCAAGGGTGAGGATTGTCAAATCTTTTGATTCTTCGATTGCCGTCACCTTAGATCTCCACTTGGATGGAAGTGCCCTTGGATATTTCCTAACATGGTTACGGCTAGAGAAAGATTCATCAAATGCTTGTAAAGATGTAATTATAGTATTAAAGTTAGCAAAAGAATGATCTATAGTTTCCTCATCCGATATTGAAAATTGTTCATATTGTTGAACAAATAAATCTATTTTATTGTTTTTCACTTGTTGATTACCTTGATGAGTTACAACTAAAGAATTCCAAATTTCTTTAGAGGTTTTAAGCATGGAGATTCTTTCGAAATTCTTTTTGGGTAAAGCATTATATAAAACCATTTTAGCTTCACTATTTTTGGAAAGCTTTTTCTTAATTTCATCGGTGAGTTTGTCATGAGGTATGTTAACTAAAATTCCATTTTCATCTTTTGCAGTGGCTTCAAAATCGCCTTCAACAATGATGTACCAAAGATGAATATCTTTAGACTTCACATATGTTTCGAATCTATTTTTCTAATATATAAAACCATTAGTTTCAAGTAGTGGAGGTAGTTGCATGGATTGCCCTTCCTTGTAATTTTCAGAACCCATAGTGATCGAAAAGTTTTTAAAATATGGTTTACTTTAAAACTTTTATAAACTTAGCTCTGATACCAATTGTGGAAAACTAGAAGGGGGGGGGGTTGAATAGTTTTGCCGATTTTAAGTTAGTTTCTAAAAACTTTAGATTCGATGTTATGTGAAATCGTATGGATGAAGATAAAGTATAGATCTAAGAGTAATGCAAGTAAAGAAAGTAAAGTAAGGGATAGAAATGACACAACCGATTTAAAGTGGTTCGGCTACAAGGACACCTTCCTTGCCCTACTCCACTTCTCGAGTCACCTACTCGAGAGTTTAAGCACTATGTCAACAAACTCCTTCAACTTGGAGGAGAAGCACTCACAACGTTGCTTACACCTTTTTCCGGTACAAAGCTAAATACCAAGTCCGTAACTCGGAGGACCAAACCAACACGACTATTACACAACAAATATGTGAAATATCAAATAAAAGATCTTTGCTACGTAAATCTCGTGGAAGAACAAACCATTCAAGGACCCCTTGCTTTGATGACTTGTAGAAAGCTCGTGATCTCGCCTTAGAGAAGGACCTATATGAGAATCACAATAGAAGAAAGAACAACTCTCTAGATCAAGTGATATTTTGTTAGAAGAGTATAAGAATATATGAGAGAGTTAGTAAGAAGAGGGGTGAAGAGAAATGAAGAAATGGCTCTCTGTTTATAGAAAAAAACTTCCACTGTTGCACGGATCCCACGGATCCCTCAAGGATTCGTCTAGTGTAACTTCAGGGGATCCGTGGGCCTCCTCTTTGCCCATGGGTTTTTTGGTTATGGGTCATGGGTCATGGGTTATGGGTTGGTCCATGAGTATTTCATTAGATACAATGTATCTAATAGATGCAATACATATAGTCAAATAGATATGGGTCAATACCATGGGTTATGGATATGCTCCATGGTTTTGATTTTTCAAAAACTTATTTTTGTTGATGACTTTTAAACTAATTTTGCAAAGTTTATCATATTCGTTATGCAATGAATCATCATCCTCGTCATTTGCCATACCTCTTCATTTGCCATGAGACAAATTTCTTCATCCTCCTCCTCGCTCATTCCCAATGAAGCGCTCACAAATGCCTTTTGATCATCGCGTTTGGGACACTTACTAATAAAGTGGTTTGTGTCCCCACATTTAAAGCAAGCGCAATCATCCCTTGGCTTCTCGTCCTCTTTTGCTTTTCCGAATCCTTCTTTGTCGTCATATGGTTGTTTGACGTATATTCCCTTCCTTCTAAAGAAATTTTTGAAGTCCTTTACCGCCATGGCATACTCCTCGTCATCACTGTCCGAAGAGGATTCCTCTTCATCGCTTGAGACCTTCTTGGCTTTAAGGGCAAGAGATTTGTGCTTCTCTTTCACTTTTTGAGGCTTCGGAATCTTTAGCAAGGACAAGCTCATAGACCTTTAATTTGCCTATGAGTTCATCAAGGGTGAGGATTGTAAAATCTTTTGATTCTTCGATTGTCGTCACCTTAGATCTCCACTTGGATGGAAGTGCCCTTAGATATTTCCTAACATGGTTACGCTAGAGAAAGATTCATCAAGTGCTTGTAAAGATGTAATTATAGTATTAAAGTTAGCAAAAGAATGATCTATAGTTTTCTCATCCGATATTGAAAATTGTTTATATTGTTGAACAAATAAATCTATTTTATTGTTTTTAACTTGTTGATTACCTTGATGAGTTACAACTAAAGAATTCCAAATTTCTTTAGAGGTTTTAAGCATGGAGATTCTTTCGAATTCCTTTTTGGGTAAAGCATTATATAAAACCATTTTAGCTTCACTACTTTTGGAAAGCTTTTTCTTAATTTCATCGGTGAGTTTGTCATGAGGTATGTTAACTAAAATTCCATTTTCATCTTTTGCAGTGGCTTCAAAATCGCCTACAACAATGATGTACCAAAGATCAATATCTTTAGACTTCACATACGTTTCGAATCTATTTTTCTAATATATAAAACCATTAGTTTCAAATAGTGGAGGTAGTTGCATGGATTGCCCTTCCTTGTAATTTTCAGAACCCATAGTGATTGAAAAGTTTTTAAAATACGGATTACTTTAAAACTTTTATAAACTTAGCTCTGATACCAATTGTGGAAAACTAGAAGGGGCGGGGGAGGGGGTGGGTTGAATAGTTTTGCCAATTTTAAGTTAGTTTCTAAAAAGTTTAGATTCGATGTTATGTGAAATCGTATAGATGAAGATAAAGTATAGATCTAAGAGTAATGCAAGTAAAGAAAGTAAAGTAAGGGATAGAAATGACACAACCGATTTATAGTGGTTCGGCTACAAGGACACCTTCCTTGCCCTACTCCACTCCCCGAGTCACCTACTCGAGAGTTTAAGCACTATGTCAACAAACTCCTTCAACTTGGCGGAGAAGCCTTCACAACGTTGCTTACACCTTTTTCCGGTACAAAGCTAAATACCGAGTCCGTAACACGAAGGACCAAACCAACACGGCTATTACACAACAAATATGTGAAATATCAAGTACAAGATCTTTGCTATAGAAATATTGTGGAAGAACAAATCAATCAAGGACCCCTCGCTTGGATGACTTGTAGAAAGCTCGTGATCTCGCCTTAGAGAAGGACCTATATGAGAATCAGAATAGAAGAAAGAAGAACAACTCTCTAGATCAAGTGATCTTTTGTTAGAAGAGTATAAGAATATATGAGAGAGTTAGTTAGAAGAGGGGTGAAGAGAAATGAAGAAATGACTCTCTATTTATAGGCAAAAACTTGCCACTGTTGCACGGATCCCTCAAGGGATTTGTCTAGTGTAACTTCAGGATCCGTGGACGCCCTCTTTACCCATGGGTTTTTTGGTTATGGGTCATGGGTCATAGGTTATGGGTTGGTCCATGAGTATTTCATTAGATACATTGTATCTAATAGATGCAATGCATCTAGTCAAATTGATATGGGTCAATACCATGGGTTATGGATATGCTCCACGGGTTGTGGTTTTCACCCATCCTAATAAACTATTACAACAAATGATTTATTACAACAATTTGTATTAAATGACTATATGTAAATGCTTTATATAAATAACATGTATCCTTATAATTTTACTCATGATAACATTATATTTGTTATCAACAAAACACAAAGAGATCGCTAAATATTAATAAACGTTTTTACGGTTTATTTGTATTAACACGAATCATAACTAAAGGATGCACATTCTAATAACTATAACTCATAGGTTTCAAAGTGGAATACATGAAAGGATACGGAGAAATCAAAAACGATCCTAACAACGATACTAACAAGATAACTAGGATAGATCTACATCTCGAACTAGAGACTACTCAGTTTCAAGATGGTACAATGCCATGAATCTAACGCAATCAAGCCACGATTACTAATACCACTAACAGACCTCCTAACATCGTCAACCTCTCTCCATCGAGATAAAAGCTCAACACGCTGAGCGTCGCGATCACTCTTTAGATCCACGACCTCCCTCTCCAACTCATCTATCCTGCGCCATATCGCTCTGTCTGCATCTCGGGCTATCGCGAACTGTAAAACCCTAAAAATCTCAAACGCGTAAAATGACAATTTTGCCCTCAAACTAAATAATTATGTAAACTCGGAAAACACGTCAACGTCGTTTAACAATTTATCTCATCAATAATATACACAAATAATGAAAGTATTTAACTTATGTTATTAAGTAAATGTACACAAATAAATAAACTCTAAGGTACCAAAACATGTTACAATATGTACACAATTCACTTGGACTACAAAGGAGACTACATTCATAGTAAAATGATAAGCTTGGAAAGTCTATAACTTGGTCCTCCCTCCCCCTTGATGGCCGGCCCTTATCATTTCCCATTTACTCTCCAAATCAATTTCATTTAATCTCATTTACACCTATCTTTTCATTTCAAAAACACACAAGAAAAACCCTAAGTCTCTCCTTCACCATAAGGGGCGGCATCCTCATTTTTCCCATTTCCCATCCGAAAATCAAAGAAGAAAGTGTTCCTAGGAGGCTCGTGATCGTGTGTGATTGATTGGTGGGCGTTGTGATCGTGTTTGGTTCAAAAGGAAGCTAGGTCGTGGGGTTTGTTAAGCCAAGGGAGGCTTGGTTTTGATCGTGGTGGTTTATTTCTTGTTCCTTGTCACGTACACGCTACTAGGGTAACGTATCATCATCTCATGTCTTTTCCTCTTTGTCTTCTTGATCAAATCGTGGCTATGGAGTCCTCCTTAGGGCTTGTTATACGAAAATGGGACACATGAAATAATGACTATGTTGTCACATAAAATGATGAAATAGATTACATAAAACCATGACTCTAAACACTATATGATTCGTATGATATGTGGCATGCTAATCTTAATACGAAACTGATTTTGATCTCTCCTTATGTCGACTTGCATATAATTTTAATGACGAGTTAAATGAGCCTTGAAACTATGCGTATACGTATGTGATAAAATGGAATCGATAACGAATGATTTACGAGCTTGTTTGGTCTTATATGTGGGCACGTTACAAATGATTTTGGGGAAGGAGTCACGACCCAAAAGGGGTATTGCTTAATGAGTTGTGTAGTCTATGATAATCGAGTCAAAATATGTTAAAACCTATACGTTAATCATAATCAAAAACTAGGGTTTTGTATTACATGATTTGATAAAGAAAAGGGGTTATTTTGTAAATTATGAAACTTGATGGATTAACTTGTTAATATATTAACTAAAAGGGATTAAATGAGTAAAATGAGTAAACTTGCTATATTTACACTTTTAACCCTATACTTTGCATTATTGACATTTTACACCCTAAACTTTTATAACTTGTCATAAATGATCCTTAAATTATAATAACACTCATTCTCATTATTTAATTAAGATAAGTAAATTAATAACTAAAGTTACTAATTATGGAAACCCGCTATTTATAGAAAGTTACCTAAAATAGAAAGTGCTTAAAATGGAAAGATTACTAAAAGTGGAAACCTGCTAAAAATGGAAAGCCGCCTTAAACGAAATATCTCGATTCTTATAGAATGTTATCTAATTCATATAGGTTCCGGCTAATGATTGATCTGCTTTCTTGATTTTACTTTCTTTGTGATTTGTTCTCGAGGAATAAGGTACGGATATTCCCTGACCTTACCTCTTAAGGTTTCTCATGATTCGTATACATCTTTCGATACTAGCTTGAATCGTTATGCCTTACTCTAAGCCTCCTTATTAAGGCTTCCCTATGACTTTGCTATGCTCCATTCGATATGAACCTATGATATGAACTTTGATATGAACCTTTGATATGAACTATGATATGAACTTTGATATGAACCCTTATGATATGACATGATTATGCTTTGACCCGCCAGTTTGATACCCGAGCCAAATATGTGTTCCTAGTCATGAAGGTAACATGACCATGTCATTGATGCACCAATGGCATGACTCCAGTGTGCACGAGTGATGTTGTACACCGTCCCCATTATGATATGATTATGAGCTCACTATATGTATATGATTTGGCCATTATGTTCCGGGGGGCGTATGGATGCATCCTAGATATGATATGTTTAGTGGATTTAACTGATATGATATGATTTATATGGTGAATGATGTCGTGTGCAATACGCGTCTTCACATTTCCGGGAGTTGATCACTCCTCGTTACTTGAGGTCTCCCCTCCATTATATATGGTATTCGAGGTCACCCTCCAATACAAGCTGATATGATATGATATGTATATGATATGATATGGGCTTGTGGTAGATGACTGACCTTCCGTTTCTCTTTCTTTTCGTTATCCTTTGTTATGCCTTATGATATTTCCCATTGCACCTTATGATTATGATATCCTCATTACTTATCCTTCAATTATTTCGTTTTTGTATATATATATATATCCTGTTCACTGGGCTTTTAAGCTCGGCCGCGTTTTCTTTCCATGCGGCATGTAATTAAGCTAGAAGCTGGGATCTTAGCTATGGGTTTGAGTGATGAGCGGTTATATGGATTTATGGCTCTAGTCATCTTAGTTTCTCCTTGATTATGTTGACATTATTTTAGACTCGGATTATGCTTATTTATGTCTTGGTTTTATTCCTTCTACTTTTGATGAACTTATGTAACGTTTAAGCCGTGTTGGCTGGATTTTCCTTTGATTATTTATTTAAGACTTTCACGCTTTATTATGTTCATTATGTATGCTTTGATATGACACCATTTTATAATACTCCTACCCTTATCGGGTTGGGGTGTTACAATTATGGTATCAGAGCCCAGGTTACGACTTGTAGTCAGGACCTGTGACATATGGACCCTAAGCATTGATCCGTAGAGCTTAAGATTTGACTGGTGAGATTTGGGTAGATTCTAGGTTCATTATCATCATTTCCGTTCATGATCTCCATCTTACTTCCTAACCTTTGCTAATCGTTTAATGAACTCTTCAGATGGTGACTACTCGAAGGAACAACGACGATAACGGGTATGGTAATCCTAACTTCGAAGCTTTGATTGCACGCGCTCGCCACGCGATATGCCGAGATCGTTGCTACCATCACTAATAACGTCCGAAATGGCGCTAGCTCCTCGGCGTAAAATGATGGTGGGGGTGCCAACCCACATACTCCCATTCATGTTTGGATCGAACGCTTCAACAAACTTAAGCCAATCCCTTTTCGATCGGCAGCTTCACCTAATGATGCGGAGGACTGGATCACGCACATGGAGAAGCTATTTAATGTGTTGGGTTGTGGTGACGAGGTGAAAACCAGACTAGCGACCTTCAAATTCGAGGGTGATGCCCTCAACTGGTGGAAGGCCTATCTCTTGTCCAAGGAAGAGAACTTTCTAGATACTTGTGTTTGGAATACTTTTAGGGATATCTTCTACAAACAGTATTTTCCTGAATCAGAACAGCAGCGATATGAAAGAAAATACAACGCCATACGTCAGCTGGATAGGGAAACTTCCCATGAATACCTGCAACGGTTTATGAGGTTGGCTGGGTTCATAGGTGAGATTGCTGGAGATGCACGTCGTCAGGCTCGGAAGTTCAAATGGGGATTGAAGAAATGGGTGTTGGACCGGGTGATTAATAACGAGTACACTGAGGTAGCTGCAGTTGCGGATGCTGCCCGCAACATTGAGTTGCTACATGAGGATCCAGGCTTCAACAAGAGGAACAGGGACGGTGATCGTATTTATCCTCGGGGTCGACGGGACCATACTCAGGAGTTTAGGGTCGACACGATCCGTGGACGTCAGGACACTCGGACAGGGTTCACTGAGAGGTATGACAGATCAGGAAACGACCGTCAGGGTCGTGATGGCGGGGGTCAGCGTCAGGTTCGGGATCAATCTTATCGTGGTGGTCAGCAGGACCGTTCTTCTGGTTCTTCATATCATAAGAGGCCGGCCGAGATTTTGCCTCCTCCTCCACTCTGCAACACTTGTGGAAAGCCTCACCCGGGCGTTTGTTTCAAGTCCACAGGTGGATGCTATGCATCGGGTCTATCTGCTCATAGGGTTAAGGACTGCCCTCAAGGAAAGCTGATTGCACCAGGAAACACGGCCAAACCAGCTCCGACCAAGGGCCGTGTGTATTCTGTTACTCGGGACCAAGCGGCGAACTCTTCAGGTACCATTACCGGCATTCTTTATATTGGTGATATTTCTGCCTTTACTTTATTTGATACCGGTGCTACACATTCTATGATATCTACTTCGTTAGTGAAGAAATTAAATATGACACCCACACCTTTGTTAGCCCGAATCTCTATTTCCACCCCTATGAAAACCCAGGTGCTTATTGACCGTGAATACTTGGATTGTCCCCTACGTTTCGATGATGGTATTCGTTCGGCTAATCTTCTTCCTTTGGATATGTTTGATTTCGATATTATTTTGGGTATGGATTGGTTGGCCTTGCATAGGGCTACCATTGACTGTTATGCTCGAAATGTTATCTTTGGTAGTATTCACCAACCTGATTTCGTTTATCATGGTGCTCAACCGCTCAAGTCAGCTAAGATCATCTCGGCTATGAAAGCCCGCACTCTCATTTCTCATGGTTGCCTTGGTTTTTTGGCATCCATTAAGGATACTTCTCTTGAAGTTCCTACCATCGAAAGTCTTTTAGTCGTACGTGAATTTTTGATGTTTTCCGCGAACTTCCTGGCATTCCTCCGGCTAGAGAAGTTGAATTTGGCATCGATTTGATTCCTAGTGCTGAACCTATATCTAAAGCTCCTTACCGTATGGCACCGATCGAATTGAAGGAATTGAAGGAACAGGTGCAAGAACTGTTGGAGAGCGCTTTATTAGGCCTAGTGTTTCACCTTGGGGCGCACCTGTGTTATTTGTTAAGAAGAAAGATGGGAGTATGAGGTTATGTATTGATTACCGCGAGCTGAACCGTATCACTATCCGTAACCGTTATCCTCTTCCGCGCATCGACGACTTGTTTGATCAGTTGCAAGGTGCAAAGTTCTTCTCTAAGATTGACCGAGGTGGTTATCATCAATTACGTGTGAAGGAGCAAGATGTTTCTAAGACCGCGTTCCGTACTCGTTATGGCCATTATGAGTTCCTGGTTATGCCTTTTGGTTTGACTAATGCACCTGCAGTTTTCATGGATCTTATGAATCGTGTTTTCCACGAGTACCTCGATAAATTTGTAATCGTCTTCATCGATGACATCCTCGTGTATTCTAAGAGTGAGGCTGAGCACGAACCGCACCTTCATATTGTATTGGAGACTCTTCGACAGTAGAAGTTGTATGCAAAATTCTCTAAGTGTGAATTCTGGCTGAGCCAAGTTGCTTTCCTTGGTCACATTGTGTCTGCTGATGGTATCAAGATGGACACATCTAAGGTTGAAGCTATCACAAAATGGCCGAGACCTACTACTGTGACGGAGATTAGAAGTTTTCTGGGGCTTGCTGGTTATTACCGTCGTTTTGTTGAAGGTTTCTCTCGATTGGCGTTACCTTTGACGCAATTGATGAGGAAAGGAGAAAAGTTTGAGTGGACGGATGAGCGTGAGCAGAGTTTTGAGGAGTTGAAACGGAGATTAGTTACTGCGCCTATTTTGACACTTCCATCGGGTTCCGGAGGTTTTAAGATTTACAGCGACGCATCGAAGAAGGGTTTGGGTTGTGTATTGATGCACATTGGTAAGGTGATTGCCTATGCTTCGAGGCAATTGAAATCGTATGAAGAAAATTATCCCACGCATGATTTGGAGTTGGCTGCGGTGGTTTTTGCCTTAAAGATTTGGAGGCATTACTTGTGTGGTGAATCGTGTGATATCTTTACTGACCACAAAAGTTTAAAGTATATATTCACACAAAAGGAGCTCAATATGAGGCAACGAAGGTGGTTAGAACTTCTTAAGGATTATGACACGAACATCCAGTATCATCCGGGTAAGGCTAATGTAGTTGCTGATGCGCTGAGCCAAAAGTCGGGTATGATTGCTAGTTTGGAGATTGAACCCAGGGTTCTGCACGATCTTGAGCTTATGGAGGTGGAATTTTGTTTCCGGGGTTATGATGGTTATTGGGCTAGTTTGAAGGTAGAGTCCAACCTTATGTTACAGATTAAGGAAGCTCATAAGGATGATGGTGAGCTTTGGTCTGTAGTTCAGAATATCGAGGCGGGTAAGCAGACTGAGTTCAGTGTTGATGGTTTCGGCGTCGTATGGTATGAGGGTCGACTTCGTGTTCCTAATGATCCTGCTTTGCGTGAAGCTGTTCTGTCTGAGGCTCATAGTTCCCCTTTCACTATCCATCCTGGTTCTACCAAGATGTATCGGGATCTTAAGCAGCATTTCTGGTGGAATGGTATGAAACAAGATGTGGCTTCGTTTGTGGCTAAGTGTATGACCTGTCAGCAGGTTAAGATTGAGCATCAGAGGGCTAGTGGTTTGTTGCAGCCGTTAGATATTCCTACATGGAAGTGGGAAGAAATCTCCATGGATTTTGTCACGGGTTTGCCTCCTACTCGAAAAAGACATGATGCGATTTGGGTGGTTGTTGATCGACTAACCAAATCCGCTCATTTCTTACCTATCCGGAAGGATTATCGTGTTAGTAGATTGGCGGAGATTTTTCAGCAAGAGATTGTTAGATTGCATGGTACTCCTACTGCTATTATTTTTTATAGAGATCCGCGCTTCACGTCACAGTTTTGGAAGAGTCTGCAGAAAGCTTGGGGTACGCGTCTTAAGTTCAGTACCGCTTTTACCCCAAAGTGTGATGGTCAGACGAGAGGACCATTCAGACTCTTGAGGACATGTTGAGGGCTTGTGCATTGGAATGGACTGGGAACTAGGATAAGTATCTGTGCTAGGTGGAGTTTGCCTACAACAATAGTTGGCACGCTAGCATCAAGGGAGCACCGTATGAGTTGTTATATGGGAGGAAATGTAGAGCACCTATTTGCTGGGATGAGGTAGGTGAACGTTTGATTGAAGGTCCAGAACTCATCGAGATTACTAATGAGAAGGTGGCGATTGCTAGGGAAAGATTGAAGGAGGCTCGTTCACGGCAAAAGAGTTATGCCGATAAGCATAGGCGCGACTTGGAGTTTCGTGTTGGTGATCGTGTTTTTCTGAAAGTTTCACCGTTCCGTGGTGTTAAGCGTTTTGGAATCAATGGCAAGCTCAGTCCTCGATTCATCGGACCTTCGAGATTCGGATCGTGTTGGGGAGGTTTCCTACCGTCTAGCTCTACCTCCTCAGTTATCTCATGTTCATGATGTGTTCCATGTATCTCTGCTGCGGGGATACAACTATCATCCATTACACGTGGTTTCCTATCCTTTGGATCAGATTCAGCCAGATATGTCCTTACCGGAAGAACCCGAAACTATTTTAGATCGACGAGATCGAGTCATGGAGAAACAAAGTAATTCCGTTTGTTAAGATTCTTTTGAAGAATCACCCAGAGCGTGAAGCTACCTGGGAGACCGAGGAATCTATGCGAGCTAGTTATCCACATTTCTTTTCGTCATCTGGTATGTCTTCATTTATTGCTTCGTTTCCTTTCAATTTTCGAGGACGAAAATTTTCTTTTAGAGGGGAAGAGTTGTAAAACCCTAAAAATCTCAAACGCGTAAAATGACAATTTTGCCCTCAAACTAAATAATTATGTAAACTCGGAAAACACGTCAACGTCGTTTAACAATTTATCTCATCAATAATATACACAAATAATGAAAGTAATTAACTTATGTTATTAAGTAAATGTACACAAATAAATAAACTCTAAGGTACCAAAACATGTTACAATATGTACACAATTCACTTGGACTACAAAGGAGACTACATTCATAGTAAAATGATAAGCTTGGAAAGTCTATAACTTGGTCCTCCCTCCCCCTTGATGGCCGGCCCTTATCATTTCCCATTTACTCTCCAAATCAATTTCATTTAATCTCATTTACACCTATCTTTTCATTTCAAAAACACACAAGAAAAACCCTAAGTCTCTCCTTCACCATAAGGGGCGGCATCCTCATTTTTCCCATTTCCCATCCGAAAATCAAAGAAGAAAGTGTTCCTAGGAGGCTCGTGATCGTGTGTGATTGATTGGTGGGCGTTGTGATCGTGTTTGGTTCAAAAGGAAGCTAGGTCGTGGGGTTTGTTAAGCCAAGGGAGGCTTGGTTTTGATCGTGGTGGTTTATTTCTTGTTCTTTGTCACGTACACGCTACTAGGGTAACGTATCATCATCTCATGTCTTTTCCTCTTTGTCTTCTTGATCAAATCGTGGCTATGGAGTCCTCCTTAGGGCTTGTTATACGAAAATGGGACACATGAAATAATGACTATGTTGTCACATAAAATGATGAAATAGATTACATAAAACCATGACTCTAAACACTATATGATTCGTATGATATGTGGCATGCTAATCTTAATACGAAACTGATTTTGATCTCTCCTTATGTCGACTTGCATATAATTTTAATGACGAGTTAAATGAGCCTTGAAACTATGCGTATACGTATGTGATAAAATGGAATCGATAACGAATGATTTACGAGCTTGTTTGGTCTTATATGTGGGGCGTACAAAATGATTTTGGGGAAGGAGTCACGACCCAAAATGGGTATTGCTTAATGAGTTGTGTAGTCTATGATAATCGAGTCAAAATATGTTAAAACCTATACGTTAATCATAATCAAAAACTAAGGTTTTGTATTACATGATTTGATAAAGAAAAGGGGTTATTTTGTAAATTATTAAACTTGATGGATTAACTTGTTAATATATTAACTAAAAGGGATTAAATGAGTAAAATGAGTAAACTTGCTATATTTACACTTTTAACCCTATACTTTGCATTATTGACATTTTACACCCTAAACTTTTATAACTTGTCATAAATGATCCTTAAATTATAATAACACTCATTCTCATTATTTAACTAAGATAAGTAACTAAAGTTACTAATTATGGAAACCTGCTATTTATAGAAAGTTACCTAAAATAGAAAGTGCTTAAAATGGAAAGATTACTAAAAGTGGAAACCTGCTAAAAATGGAAAGCCGTCTTAAACGAGTGATCTGATTCTTATAGAATGTTATCTAATTCATATAGGTTCCGGGCGACGGGATTGATCTGCTTTCTTGATTTTACTTTCTTTGTGATTTGCTCAGAATAAGGTACAGATATTCTGACCTTACCTCTTAAGGTTTCTCATGATTCGTATACATCTTTCGATACTAGCTTGAACTGTTATGCCTTACTCTAAGCCTCCTTATTAAGGCTTCCCTATGACTTTGCTATGCTCCATTCGATATGAACCTATGATATGAACTTTGATATGAACCTTTGATATGAACTATGATATGAACTTTGATATGAACCCTTATGATATGACATGATTATGCTTTGACCCGCCAGTTTGATACCCGAGCCAAATATGTGTTCCTAGTCATGAAGGTAACATGACCATGTCATTGATGCACCAATGGCATGACTCCAATGTGCACGAGTGATGTTGTACACCGTCCCCATTATGATATGATTATGAGCTCACTATATGTATATGATTTGGCCATTATGTTCCGGGGGGCGTATGGATGCATCCTAGATATGATATGTTTAGTGGATTTAATATGATATGATTTATATGGTGAATGATGTCGTGTGCAATACGCGTCTTCACATTCCGGGAGTTGATCACTCCACTGTTACTTGAGGTCTCCCCTCCATTATATATGGTATTCCGAGGTCACCCCTCCGAATACAACTGATATGATATGATATGTATATGATATGATATGGGCTTGTGGTAGATGACTGACCTTCCGTTTCTCTTTCTTTTCGTTATCCTTTGTTATGCCTTATGATATTTCCCATTGCACCTTATGATTATGATATCCTCATTACTTATCCTTCAATTATTTCGTTTTGTTATATATATATATATCTGTTCACTGGGCTTTTTAAGCTCAGCCGCGTTTTCTTTCCATGCGGCAGGTAATTAAGCTAGAAGCTGGGATCTTAGCTATGGGTTTGAGTGATGAGCGGTTATATGGATTTATGGCTCTAGTCATCTTAGTTTCTCCTTGATTATGTTGACATTATTTTAGACTCGGATTATGCTTATTTATGTCTTGGTTTTATTCCTTCTACTTTTGATGAACTTATGTAACGTTTAAGCCGTGTTGGCTGGATTTTCCTTTGGTTATTTATTTAAGACTTCCGCTGCTTTATTATGTTCATTATGTATGCTTTGATATGACACCATTTTATAATACTCCTACCCTTATCGGGTTGGGGTGTTACAATTATGGTATCAGAGCCCAGGTTACGACTTGTAGTCAGGACCTGTGACATATGGACCCTAAGCATTGATCCGTAGAGCTTAAGATTTGACTGGTGAGATTTGGGTAGATTCTAGGTTCATTATCATCATTTCCGTTCATGATCTCCATCTTACTTCCTAACCTTTGCTAATCGTTTAATGAACTCTTCAGATGGTGACTACTCGAAGGAACAACGACGATAACGGGTATGGTAATCCTAACTTCGAAGCTTTGATTGCACGCGCTCTGGCCACTGATATGCCCGAGATCGTTGCTACCATCACTAATAACGTCCGAAATGGCGCTAGCTCCTCCGGCGTAAATGATGGTGGGGGTGCCAACCCACCTACTCCCATTCATGTTTGGATCGAACGCTTCAACAAACTTAAGCCAATCCCTTTTCGATCGGCAGCTTCACCTAATGATGCGGAGGACTGGATCACGCACATGGAGAAGCTATTCAATGTGCTGGGTTGTGGTGACGAGGTGAAAACCAGACTAGCGACCTTCAAATTCGAGGGTGATGCCCTCAACTGGTGGAAGGCCTATCTCTTGTCCAAGGAAGAGAACTTTCTAGATACTTGTGTTTGGAATACTTTTAGGGATATCTTCTACAAACAGTATTTTCCTGAATCAGAACAGCTGTGATATGAAAGAAAATACAACGCCATACGTCAGCTGGATAGGGAAACTTCCCATGAATACCTGCAACGGTTTATGAGGTTGGCTGGGTTCATAGGTGAGATTGCTGGAGATGCACGTCGTCAGGCTCGGAAGTTCAAATGGGGATTGAAGAAATGGGTGTTGGACCGGGTGATTAATAACGAGTACACTGAGGTAGCTGCAGTTGCGGATGCTGCCCGCAACATTGAGTTGCTACATGAGGATCCAGGCTTCAACAAGAGGAACAGGGACGGTGATCGTATTTATCCTCGGGGTCGACAGGACCATACTCAGGAGTTTAGGGGTCGACACGACCGTGGACGTCAGGACACTCGGGCACAGGGTTCACAGAGGTATGACAGATCAGGAAACGACCGTCAGGGTCGTGATGGCGGGGGTCAGCGTCAGGTTCGGGATCAATCTTATCGTGGTGGTCAGCAGGACCGTTCTTCTGGTTCTTCATATCATAAGAGGCCGGCTGAGATTTTGCCTCCTCCTCCACTCTGCAACACTTGTGGAAAGCCTCACCCGGGCGTTTGTTTCAAGGCCACAGGTGGATGCTATGCATGCGGGTCTACTGCTCATAGGGTTAAGGACTGCCCTCAAGGAAAGCTGATTGCACCAGGAAACACGGCCAAACCAGCTCCGACCAAGGGCCGTGTGTATTCTGTTACTCGGGACCAAGCGGCGAACTCTTCAGGTACCATTACCGGCATTCTTTATATTGGTGATATTTCTGCCTTTACTTTATTTGATACCGGTGCTACACATTCTATGATATCTACTTCGTTAGTGAAGAAATTAAATATGACACCCACACCTTTGTTAGCCCGAATCTCTATTTCCACCCCTATGGAAACCCAGGTGCTTATTGACCGTGAATACTTGGATTGTCCCCTACGTTTCGATGATGGTATTCGTTCGGCTAATCTTCTTCCTTTGGATATGTTTGATTTCGATATTATTTTGGGTATGGATTGGTTGGCTTTGCATAGGGCTACCATTGACTGTTATGCTCGAAATGTTATCTTTGGTAGTATTCACCAACCTGATTTCGTTTATCATGGTGCTCAACCGCTCAAGTCAGCTAAGATCATCTCGGCTATGAAAGCTCGCACTCTCATTTCTCATGGTTGCCTTGGTTTTCTGGCATCCATTAAGGATACTTCTCTTGAAGTTCCTACCATCGAAAGTCTTTCCGTCGTACGTGTATTTTCTGATGTTTTTCCCGACGAACTTCCTGGCATTCCTCCGGCTAGGGAAGTTGAATTTGGCATCGATTTGATTCCTGGTGCTAAAATATATGTAAAGCTCCTTACCGTATGGCACCGATCGAATTGAAGGAATTGAAGGAACAGTTGCAAGAACTGTTGGAGAACGGCTTTATTAGGCCTAGTGTTTCACCTTGGGGCGCACCTGTGTTATTTGTTAAGAAGAAAGATGGGAGTATGAGGTTGTGTATTGATTACCGCGAGCTGAACCGTATCACTATCCGTAACCGTTATCCCCTTCCGCGCATCGACGACTTGTTTGATCAGTTGCAAGGTGCAAAATTTTTCTCTAAGATTGACCTGAGGTCTGGTTATCATCAATTACGTGTGAAGGAGCAAGATGTTTCTAAGACCGCGTTCCGTACTCGTTATGGCCATTATGAGTTCCTGGTTATGCCTTTTGGTTTGACTAATGCACCTGCAGTTTTCATGGATCTTATGAATCGTGTTTTCCACGAGTACCTCGATAAATTTGTAATCGTCTTCATCGATGACATCCTCGTGTATTCTAAGAGTGAGGCTGAGCACGAACAGCACCTTCATATTGTATTGGAGACTCTTCGACAGCAGAAGTTGTATGCAAAATTCTCTAAGTGTGAATTCTGGCTGAGCCAAGTTGCTTTCCTTGGTCACGTTGTGTCTGCTGATGGTATCAAGATGGACACATCTAAGGTTGAAGCTATCACAAAATGGCCGAGACCTACTACTGTGACGGAGATTAGAAGTTTTAAGCTTGCTGGTTATTACCGTCGTTTTGTTGAGGGTTTCTCTCGATTGGCGTTACCTTTGACGCAATTGATGAGGAAAGGAGAAAAGTTTGAGTGGACGGATGAGCGTGAGCAGAGTTTTGAGGAGTTGAAACGGAGATTAGTTACTGCGCCTATTTTGACACTTCCATCGGGTTCCGGAGGTTTTCAGATTTACAGCGACGCATCGAAGAAGGGTTTGGGTTGTGTATTGATGCAGCATGGTAAGGTGATTGCCTATGCTTCGAGGCAATTGAAATCGTATGAAGAAAATTATCCCACGCATGATTTGGAGTTGGCTGCGGTGGTTTATGCCTTAAAGATTTGGAGGCATTACTTGTGTGGTGAATCGTGTGATATCTTTACTGACCACAAAAGTTTAAAGTATATATTCGCACAAAAGGAGCTCAATATGAGGCAACGAAGGTGGTTAGAACTTCTTAAGGATTATGACACGAACATCCAGTATCATCCAGGTAAGGCTAATGTAGTTGCTGATGCGCTGAGCCGAAAGTCGGGTATGATTGCTAGTTTGGAGATTGAACCCAGGGTTCTTCACGATCTTGAGCTTATGGAGGTGGAATTTTGTTTCCGGGGTTATGATGGTTATTGGGCTAGTTTGAAGGTAGAGTCCAACCTTATGTTACAGATTAAGGAAGCTCATAAGGATGATGGTGAGCTTTGGTCTGTAGTTCAGAATATCGAGGCGGGTAAGCAGACTGAGTTCAGTGTTGATGGTTTCGGCGTCGTATGGTATGAGGGTCGACTTTGTGTTCCTAATGATCCTGCTTTGCGTGAAGCTGTTCTGTCTGAGGCTCATAGTTCCCCTTTCACTATCCATCCTGGTTCTACCAAGATGTATCGGGATCTTAAGCAGCATTTCTGGTGGAATGGTATGAAACAAGATGTGGCTTCGTTTGTGGCTAAGTGTATGACCTGTCAGCAGGTTAAGATTGAGCATCAGAGGGCTAGTGGTTTGTTGCAGCCGTTAGATATTCCTACATGGAAGTGGGAAGAAATCTCCATGGATTTTGTCACGGGTTTGCCTCCTACTCGAAAAAGACATGATGCGATTTGGGTGGTTGTTGATCGACTAACCAAATCCGCTCATTTCTTACCTATCCGGAAGGATTATCGTGTTAGTAGATTGGCGGAGATTTTTCAGCAAGAGATTGTTAGATTGCATGGTACTCCTACTGCTATTATTTCTGATAGAGATCCGCGCTTCACGTCACAGTTTTGGAAGAGTCTGCAGAAAGCTTGGGGTACGCGTCTTAAGTTCAGTACCGCTTTTCACCCCCAAAGTGATGGTCAGACGGAGAGGACCATTCAGACTCTTGAGGACATGTTGAGGGCTTGTGCATTGGAATGGACTGGGAACTAGGATGAGTATCTGTGCTAGGTGGAGTTTGCCTACAACAATAGTTGGCACGCTAGCATCAAGGGAGCACCGTATGAGTTGTTATATGGGAGGAAATGTAGAGCACCTATTTGCTGGGATGAGGTAGGTGAACGTTTGATTGAAGGTCCAGAACTCATCGAGATTACTAATGAGAAGGTGGCGATTGCTAGGGAAAGATTGAAGGAGGCTCGTTCACGGCAAAAGAGTTATGCCGATAAGCATAGGCGCGACTTGGAGTTTCGTGTTGGTGATCGTGTTTTTCTGAAAGTTTCACCGTTCCGTGGTGTTAAGCGTTTTGGAATCAAGGGCAAGCTCAGTCCTCGATTCATCGGACCTTTCGAGATTCTGGATCGTGTTGGGGAGGTTTCCTACCGTCTAGCTCTACCTCCTCAGTTATCTCATGTTCATGATGTGTTCCATGTATCTCTGCTGCGGGGATACAACTATCATCCATTACACGTGGTTTCCTATCCTTTGGATCAGATTCAGCCAGATATGTCCTTACCGGAAGAACCCGAAACTATTTTAGATCGACGAGATCGAGTCATGGAGAAACAAAGTAATTCCGTTTGTTAAGATTCTTTTGAAGAATCACCCAGAGCGTGAAGCTACCTGGGAGACCGAGGAATCTATGCGAGCTAGTTATCCACATTTCTTTTCGTCATCTGGTATGTCTTCATTTATTGCTTCGTTTCCTTTCAATTTTCGAGGACGAAAATTTTCTTTTAGAGGGGAAGAGTTGTAAAACCCTAAAAATCTCAAACGCGTAAAATGACAATTTTGCCCTCAAACTAAATAATTATGTAAACTCGGAAAACACGTCAACGTCGTTTAACAATTTATCTCATCAATAATATACACAAATAATGAAAGTATTTAACTTATGTTATTAAGTAAATGTACACAAATAAATAAACTCTAAGGTACCAAAACATGTTACAATATGTACACAATTCACTTGGACTACAAAGGAGACTACATTCATAGTAAAATGATAAGCTTGGAAAGTCTATAACTTGGTCCTCCCTCCCCCTTGATGGCCGGCCCTTATCATTTCCCATTTACTCTCCAAATCAATTTCATTTAATCTCATTTACACCTATCTTTTCATTTCAAAAACACACAAGAAAAACCCTAAGTCTCTCCTTCACCATAAGGGGCGGCATCCTCATTTTTCCCATTTCCCATCCGAAAATCAAAGAAGAAAGTGTTCCTAGGAGGCTCGTGATCGTGTGTGATTGATTGGTGGGCGTTGTGATCGTGTTTGGTTCAAAAGGAAGCTAGGTCGTGGGGTTTGTTAAGCCAAGGGAGGCTTGGTTTTGATCGTGGTGGTTTATTTCTTGTTCCTTGTCACGTACACGCTACTAGGGTAACGTATCATCATCTCATGTCTTTTCCTCTTTGTCTTCTTGATCAAATCGTGGCTATGGAGTCCTCCTTAGGGCTTGTTATACGAAAATGGGACACATGAAATAATGACTATGTTGTCACATAAAATGATGAAATAGATTACATAAAACCATGACTCTAAACACTATATGATTCGTATGATATGTGGCATGCTAATCTTAATACGAAAATGATTGTGATCTCTCCTTATGTCGACTTGCATATAATTTTAATGACGAGTTAAATGAGCCTTGAAACTATGCGTATATGTATGTGATAAAATGGAATCGATAACGAATGATTTACGAGCTTGTTTGGTCTTATATGTGGGGCGTACAAAATGATTTTGGGGAAGGAGTCACGACCCAAAAGGGGTATTGCTTAATGAGTTGTGTAGTCTATGATAATCGAGTCAAAATATGTTAAAACCTATACGTTAATCATAATCAAAAACTAGGGTTTTGTATTACATGATTTGATAAAGAAAAGGGGTTATTTTGTAAATTATTAAACTTGATGGATTAACTTGTTAATATATTAACTAAAAGGGATTAAATGAGTAAAATGAGTAAACTTGCTATATTTACACTTTTAACCCTATACTTTGCATTATTGACATTTTACACCCTAAACTTTTATAACTTGTCATAAATGATCCTTAAATTATAATAACACTCATTCTCATTATTTAACTAAGATAAGTAACTAAAGTTACTAATTATAGAAACCTGCTATTTATAGAAAGTTACTAATTATGGAAACCTGCTATTTATAGAAAGTTACCTAAAATAGAAAGTGCTTAAAATGGAAAGATTACTAAAAGTGGAAACCTGCCCAAAATGGAAAGCCGTCTTAAACGAGTGATCTGATTCTTATAGAACGTTATCTAATTCATATAGGTTCCGGGCGACGGGATTGATCTGCTTTCTTGATTTTACTTTCTTTGTGATTTGCTCAGAATAAGGTACAGATATTCTGACCTTACCTCTTAAGGTTTCTCATGATTCGTATACATCTTTCGATACTAGCTTGAACTGTTATGCCTTACTCTAAGCCTCCTTATTAGGGCTTCCCTATGACTTTGCTATGCTCCCTTCGATATGAACCTTTGATATGAACTTTGATATGAACCTTTGATATGAACTATGATATGAAATTTGATATGAACCCTTATGATATGATATGATTATGCTTTGACCCGTCAGTTTGATACCCGAGCCAAATATGTGTTCCTAGTCATGAAGGTAACATGACCATGTCATTGATGCACCAATGGCATGACTCCAGTGTGCACGAGTGATGTTGTACACCGTCCCCATTATGATATGATTATGAGCTCACTATATGTATATGATTTGGCCATTATGTTCCGGGGGGCGTATGGATGCATCCTAGATATGATATGTTTAGTGGATTTAACTGATATGATATGATTTATATGGTGAATGATGTCGTGTGCAATACGCGTCTTCACATTCCGGGAGTTGATCACTCCACTGTTACTTGAGGTCTCCCCTCCATTATATATGGTATTCCGAGGTCACCCCTCCGAATACAACTGATATGATATGATATGTATATGATATGATATGGGCTTGTGGTAGATGACTGACCTTCCGTTTCTCTTTCTTTTCGTTATCCTTTGTTATGCCTTATGATATTTCCCATTGCACCTTATGATTATGATATCCGCATTAATTATCCTTCGATTATTTCGTTTTGTTATATATATATATCTGTTCACTGGGCTTTTTAAGCTCAGCCGTGTTTTCTTTCCATGCGGCAGGTAATTAAGCTAGAAGCTGGGATCTTAGCTATGGGTTTGAGTGATGAGCGGTTATATGGATTTATGGCTCTAGTCATCTTAGTTTCTGCTTGATTATGTTGACATTATTTTAGACTCGGATTATGCTTATTTATGTCTTGGTTTTATTCCTTCTACTTTTGATGAACTTATGTAACGTTTAAGCCGTGTTGGCTGGATTTTCCTTTGGTTATTTATTTAAGACTTCCGCTGCTTTATTATGTTAATTATGTATGCTTTGATATGACACCATTTTATAATACTTCTACCCTTATCGGGTTGGGGTGTTACACGAACCCTCTCAGCAGGTCCCCAACCTGCTCCTTGAGCTCCGACATACCCTCTCTCAGAATCGTAGTCCTCCTGACTACAGAACCCATATCTTCTCTCAAATCCTCTACACTAGCCCTCGATACTCCAACCAACCGATATGTCAACCTACTAAGCCTAATACCCTGAGATGTAATCCTCTCCCACATCAGACCCGTCTCCCCATACTCCTCGGGCTCTGAAGCAATCTTCGATGGTATCTCTAAACCTAACGGGCTACCTATCTAAGGTGAATGTGGAGGTGAACCAAAATCAAAAGGCTGCCCAGGAGAATCAGGCTCAGGCAAAGGTAAGGGAGAGCCTGGTCCTGGTGAATGCGCAGAATGCGCAGGACTCTGCAATGGTGGAGTACCCCCTTTTGGGATATCCTCATCGTCCTCCTCCTGAGGATCCTCATCCTCATCTAGATACTCCTGCTCAATCTCATGCTCCTCATCAACCTTGTGCTCCTCCTTGCCCTCATCTTCAGAGGGAGAGTCCATGAGTCGGAATCTCTGTGTGGGTGAATCCTGAGGTGGTATAGTAGGGGATCTAGGTCTTCTAAGACATGGTGATGCTGGTGGTGATGACAGATGAGAATGGGCTGCTAGGTGAATAGGTGATGATGGTGGTCGCACGGACATGCAGGCAGTACTACGAGTAAGTCTAGGATTCTAGGCTCGTGCTAAGACCTGATGCAATGTGAGCTGCCTAGATGAGCTAGGACGATCTGATGATGATGATGAACTAGAGTGACGGGCAATCACATAGGGATCACCCTGCGTAACAGTCATAAGAGTCAATGCTGGGGAACTAGCAGCAGCAAGGACATCCTCAGACACATCATAAGCTAGTGAAGGCATAGTCTGTGACAATGGCATAGGGTAAATATAAGTGTTTGAAAACAACTAGTTCTAATAAGCGCATCAACTCAACCAAAACATATATCACATAATGAAAGCTTTAAAATAGAGGTACCGCATTACTCAAAATATGCCTTTAAAATAACACACATAAGTTCTGTTCTATCACATGATCCATGCATCATATAATCCCAGATCAAATCAATCATACAATCAGCTCAAAATCCCAAAATCATAACATATCAATAATCCAATCAAGTTCATAATATCTCGACAATCGAATCACATTTACCCAAAATCAATAATCATATCTCAAAACATAACATCTCAATGAACAATTCACAATATCTCATAAATCAAATTGCAGTTCATACGATAATCAAATAAAGAAGCTTCGGCTTGGCAGGCGGGCATGCGTCAGTCGAGAATCAATTTTTCTTAAAAAGTGGTTATAGTTTAGGTTTTATTAAATACCTAGTTCTCTATACCCTTGGCTCTGATACCAATCTGTAACACCCCCAAATCTCGGTACAGCGGAGGACTTAATCAAGTTTTCAGGGCGTTACATTGGATTGGTATCTCACATAAGTATAGCAAACAAGATAGTCATATTATCATTCAAAACCAATCCTAAATTTAATTATCTGAAACAATAATCCCAAAATGTAAATAAAAGGCCCAAACATGATTTATAAAAATAAGTCCCCATAAATTATCAGAGTTTGATTATGATCCTTGAACCATGCCTCCTTGCTAAGCTTCCATAGAACACGCACTCCAAACATCACTTAAATACCTGAGAAAAACATGCTAAAAGGTCAGC
Source organism: Chrysanthemum makinoi (assembly GCA_910596185.1). NCBI lineage: Eukaryota > Viridiplantae > Streptophyta > Magnoliopsida > Asterales > Asteraceae > Chrysanthemum > Chrysanthemum makinoi. The sequence goes on along the minus strand of OU343221.1, from coordinate 169,621,224 downwards.
TAACGCTGGTGAGTTCATAGGTTTAATTTCAAGTTTAAAATAGTGGACCTGTAGGAGTTTATTTGCTATGCGAGACCTAAGACAGATACACATCAATCACATACCAACATTACAATCACAATATCATCAATATCATATTCGATGTCATAGTGGGCCCCTAGCGACTCTAGCCAGCACAGTCGTAGCAAAGTCTAGAACGATTGCTAACCCTAGACTAGGTCGAGGTAGGAGTCTATACTTAGCTAGGCATCGCGTTACAGCATAGAGATGCTACCCTAGTCTAAGGCAACAACTACCACATATCTATCTAAATAGTCAAGCACATAAGCAAATCAAAATAGTTTAAAAGGTCCAAAAAGAGTAGCATGATTCTCACCCCAAATTAGTTAAAAACATAGATAAAAGTGGGGCTATGAAACTCACCTCATGCAAGCAACGCACAAATAAACACTAGCAGAAGATAATAGCTAATTATGGCTCAGCAACTATCGACTCGGCACAACCTATTAATGTAAACCAATTTTAATATATATTTCTCAAAATCAACGTTATCTACCCCAATGTATTCCTTTTCTTTATCTCTAGAAATGTCTTGTTTCACCGTTTAGTCCTAGCGTTTGGTATCATCGTGTGTGTGTATCGACTCAATATCATATCATGAATGCACTCAAACAAACACAATGTGCCTCAATGCAACACAATGAGACGTCTAAGCGATAAGCTCCATGGTCCAATAAGTTTTGGTAATTAGTAGACCTTATCGAATTCGTCAACTCGATAAACTCAATCATTTATTCGTGTCGCTTATTAACCCATAAACCGGTCACATTCTAAAGAGTCATAAGGATAATTCACCCATTAATAACGTTATCCTACGTACCTAGCGGGCTCTTATTAGATTCATCAACCTAATAAATCCGCTACCCACGTGGATCGACGCTATTAATGTTAGGTCATCCGTAACCCATGCACATAACGTAAACAAATTAAATACTTGAAACTAGTATTAAATGCTCATAAATGGCACATTTTGATAAACGTGCACTCGAAACATGAAATACTTATTTATTAGAAAACCTTTCCATTTTTAGTCGTTAATTCTCATTTAAAATAGTTAATAACAAGACAAGTCTTGTTATCGATGGTTTTGGTATGAAAGCCTTTTATTATTTATGTTTCACCATTTATTATTCGTGTTTATATATATATTTATTACGTTAAATTCAAGATAAGTCTCATATCATTATTCGTTTCGAGTCTACAAGCACGAGTCATGACTTCTCGGCTTTTAATCAATCAATAGTCCAAAATGTACTAAAGTCCATGTTACGGTGTTGTCGGGGTCAACAATGACTAAAAAGTCAAAGTAGCACCGACGTTGCTCAAAGTTGACAATTTATAATATAAGTCCAATTAAATAGTGACAATAGCGCAACTCAATCTCAAATCAACCCAAATCAATCTCGCCAACCAATCAATCTACCAAATATACCCGAAACTAATGTTAAGACCCTAATGGTCCTGACACGGTCATGGTTAAGACCACGTGAACCAAACAAGCTCTAGAGGCTTTTCGGCTCCACGCGTCTCATCCAAACACCAACAACAACAACTAACAAGATACCACAACAACCCGACCCGGACCCTTGGTCCATATGGGTCACGTACGCCACACCCATAACCCATACGTGGGTTTGGTGGCTCGTACGCCTCAACCTACACAGCCAAACACTCCCAAATGGCTTCTACTACAACCATAAACAATTAGTCAACCTCCAATCATCATGCAAACATCAAACCCATCAACTAATCTAAACTCATCATATGAAACTATTCCTAAAATGCAAAAACAAAACAATATGATACACCACATGATACCAAATCACTAGCTACATGTTTTATTAAGTGTAAATTAGTTTTAATCCCATGTTTCACCCAAAACCCAACAGGTCGAGCCATGGTCGAGCCTTAAAAGACCCATTCGTGGCTTTTCACAGCTCAAACGAGCTTGACCCATGTTCCATTTACCTTTTCTTAACCCGATCTACAAGATTTAAAGAGAACCCTAGAATCACGAATCGTTTTTGTAAGATTTGGAGGTGTTAATGTAGGCTTCTATAAGATATATATATATATATATATATATATATATATATATATATATATATATATATATATATGGATGGAAAGAGGAAAGAGAGATACTAGCATAAAAAAATAAAACCCTAATTCTCTCTCTCTCCCAATGGAGATTTCAGGCCGCCGCCCCTTCTAATTTTCCGGCCATAATCCTTATTTTTTTCGTTATCTCTACCCTATTAGGGTATGCAAGACGAATGGTTTGGGTTATGTTTTCATCTAAGGGGTGGCGGTCAATGATTCTTATTGTTCTACATTCAAGAAATCTCCATCGTGATTCCCGAAACCCTTACTCCTTCTATTTTTCAATCGGTTTCTCCTTTTTTTTGGAGTCGATTTTTTTTTAGGGTTTTGGGAATCGTCATTGTTAACTTGTTTGGTTCTGTGTATGGTCGATTATGGTTGGATCTGTTGTGCTCTATCGATGGAAACCCTATGTTTAGGGTTTCTTATTTATTACTTGTCGTATAGCCTGGTCTTTGAATGAATATACTTGATGGCTTGGGGTGTGATTGATTGTGCTGCTGCTCAACGCTATAATGGAACCTTTTTTAGGGTTTCGTTTATGATCGCTGGAAGTATACCTCTGTTGGGTATTGTTTTCTTTGTGGGACATATCCAAGTGTTCTTGGATTGGTTGCTTGTGGTCCGTACCTGATGGTGGGAGGGTGTGTTTGGCTCGTTTATTTGGAAGTGGGTTTTGAGAGAGTGGAAGTTATTTGCGTGTAGTGATCTATTCGGACCATCAAAGACCTTTTCTGGTCTTGGGTTCGTTTTTGCTGGAAGTTAGGGTTGAGTCACCCTATGTTATGTTTTATGCTCGGTATCACACCCATTTTGCTGCTACTCCTGATGCTTTGATTATTTGCTGCAGTAGGTTCGTGATTGTGGTTACCTATGCTATAGATGGAAGTTAAGTTTGTGGGGGCACTTGTTCAAAACCCTTACTCGCACGATGCCATGCACTTTCATTATGTTATTTTGAACGCTGCTGGTTGGATCGATCTACATTCTATGGTTTTGATATTCCTCTTGGATCGATGATGCTTTGTTTGCTGGAAGTTAGGGTTGTGACCCTATGTTAGTCTCATGTTGGTTATCATTCAAGTTTGGTCGATTGCTTTTGGTGAATGCTTATTCAGGTTGCTGCATGGTTTTATGATGCAACGGATGCATGGCTTTTCCTTCTTGAATGGTAGTTTGTATACTTTCTCCATCGTATTTTAAGATCTTGTGTTCTTGAAGCTATAGTCTTTAATACGTTGGGAAGTGTGGTATGTTGTTTGTGGTGTTCTTTGCTACTACAAACAGATGATCTGTTGAAGATCGCTTGGATGTTTATTCGGGGATTCTTCATGGATGTTAAGGTGGACAACCAAAGTGACTAGAAGGCTCAAGTTCTTTTCTCGAGTAGTATTGTAATTTTTATATACTTTTGTCATTTCTGGTCGGTTTATTTTATTGTAAGTTATAGGAATGGTGTGTCATTCTTATATTCGAGTCTGTAAGTGTCCTAAGGGACTGAGGTGAGGGACATCACCCTCATCCTATTGTACCTCAACGTTTTTTGGAGTAATGAATTTTACCGGGGTGAATTAACCCTTTTACCCAAAAAAAAAAAGAGGAAAGAGAGATCTACAAAATGGTGGTGGAGGTGTAAGCTCACTCGCCGGAATTTGGCCGGAGGTGGCCGGACAAGGTGGCGGCGATGGAGGGTGGTTTAGGGTTAGGGTTTTATTTTTGGGAGAGAGAAGATGTAGAGAGAGAAAGTGGTGGTTAGTGTGTGTTTTTAGAGAGAGAAGTGAAAGCATCAAATGAGGGTGGATGGGGCTTTATATGCTTGGTCATAAGGACAAAAATAAAAATGATGGGGGAGGGGAGGGGCACCGACATAGGTAAAAGAAGGGGGGCCGAAGCGGTAATTTTTAATAAACTATCCGGTTTACGCATTCCCGAGCTCATATATATCCTACGAGTGTCCCACGATGTTCCTTCGACTTCCTATTATGTTTATTTATGTTTTTCCATGAGTTTTGACTATTTATTTGTCAAGTTTTGAGTTACGGTTCAAAAGTTACGTTATTTCTTGTTTTAGGCTTTTATTGTGCCGAATCGCATAGTGCCTATCAAAAAGAGTTAAAGCTCACACGATATCATATGATAATAAAATAAATCATAAAAACCAATAAACGATATCAAATCAAGTCATGGTCGATAAAAATAGTTATAAAGACAAAAGCTCGGTTTAGTTTAACGTAATGCGGTTACCTAAAATAGACTCCCTAATTTGCCAGTTGTCACAAACACTAGATGACCTGAAACAAACCAAACACAAACTTAAACTTATAAACATAAAGATAGATGTAGGATGGTAGCCCGTATGTTTTTCTCAAATTTTATTTATTTATTTTTTATTTATTTTTATGGGGCAATTTCATATCTCCCCTCATTTTTATTGAAATTTTCATATATACCCAAACATGCATAAAAAACATTGTACATTATGCATTCAATACTTGTACTTTGGGTATATATGAAATTTATCTTGAAATTAGGGTGATATATGAAATTAATCCTATTTTTTTTGACAACTCTTTTCTCTTTTTTTTTGATTTTTTTCATACCCTTTTACTCTACCATCCTCTACCATAACATCAAAATATAAGGGATTTATAGGTGCATCCCTACACCTGAGTTTTTATTTAACTTAACTAATTGACCCGATTTGAAAAGATCAAAATACTTGTAGTATTTAATTACGTAGACAAAGGGAATTTGAATTTATCGTTCTTTTACCTTACTCCATAAAATATTACTTTAACCCATGAGTCTCAATCTTCCCAAAATTGTGTACGAAAGATATGACTCGACTTAGAAACCATGCAAGTAACTAGATAATTGAACTAAGGGTTTAATAGTGATAACAATAATGCACTAAATGAGTGCATACAAGGTAGGCTAAGGAAAAACCCTATTTCGTTTCTCTCTCTAGGGGCGATTTTCCAGCCTCCCCAACCCAAACAAATCCAGTCTAATTCTTCCATTCAAATTCATTTTTTCTTTAATATTTCATTGGGATAATTGAATTAATGATCTAGAATCAGATTTGTTTGGGTTGTGGGTCGTTGTTCTATTGTTTATCTTTCAAGATTCCCTGGTTTTTTCCCTATATGTGCAGCCGCCACCTTTTTATCCTTTTGTTTATTCATTATCAACCCTAAAAATGCCTCTCTACACCCAAACAATCTCTGATTATTTTGTTTGTATGCAATCATTTTTGGGTTGTGTCTTATCATAAGAGGTGTTGCGTGGTTCTGCTGCTTTGGCCGAAACCCTACTCATTCATTTTTTTATTCCTATAAATCGTCTATGTTGGACGTTTTTAGCGATTTCACTTTTATCAGGGTTTCGAATATGATTGTTTTTGTGCAGTCTGGTGTGTGCACAGATGGCTCCTAAATTCTACAAAACCCTTTTAGGGTTTTGTTTTTTATCGATGTCTGGTACCCTTGTTAGGGTTTCTTGTTTATGGCACGTTCTTGATTGGATTCATGTCTTTGGTATGTGGGTTATGAGAGATGCATATTCATGGTTAGACCGTGTCGGGATAATATGACATAGAGTTGGCGGAAGATTCTTCAGCTTAGACCGCTTGTTTGTAGGTTCTTTTGGTATAAGCTAGGTAATGGAAGGTTGACGTCTGCTTGGTTTGATCAGTGGTGTCCGGAGGGGCCTTTGTCGCTTGTTGTTTCTTTTAGAGACATGCATCGTGTGGGTTTTTCTTATAGTTCTACTGTTCATGATGTGATTAATGGGTATTCGTGGTTGTGGACTAGTAATTGGGCCGATCGTTATCCGGGTATTATTTCTATTACGGTCCCTAATTTGATTGATGATTTAGAGGATAAGTTATTTTGGCGTTATGGCTATTTCATAAAGCCATTTTCAGTCTCTCTTGCGTGGGACTGTATTCACCCAAGGGGTCTTGAGGTGGATTGGTATCATCATGTTTGGTTTTCTCATTGTATCCCGAGGCATGCGTTCCATCTTTGGCTGGTCTTAAAAAGAAGATTACGGACTCAAGACATGTTGAGATATCATGATGGCTATAATGATCCTACTAGTGATATGTTGGTGTGTCCTCTTTGCAGGACTCAACCTGATTCTCACGATCATCTTTTCTTTGATTATGTGTTCTCTTTTCAGGTTTGGTTTTCGTTGTAGATGTTTGCAGGTTTTCAGGATATTCCAGTTTCGTTGGATGATGTGACTCGCTTTCTCATTCCTTTATCAAAGTCACGGTCGGTTAAAAGTGTTGTCTCCAAGCTTCTTTTTGCGGCTTCTTCCTATTTCATATGGCAAGAATGAAACAACAGGATTTTGTAAGCATCAAAGAAGATCGGAAGTTCAACTTATTGATATTACCAAGTCTACGGTTCGACTTAAGCTCCTCACATGCAAATTCAAGAAGACGTCGAATACCAGAGACTTGTTGCCTCTTTCTCTTTTACATTCCTAATGGTAGGTTCCAGTTATGGTGAAGATTCTTGGCGCTGGAGGTTGGTAGATAGAGGCGTGTTATTTACTTATGCCATTGGAGGTTGTGGTTTTTTGGTGGAGATCCAGATGAGTGTTGTACTCGTTTTCCCTACTCCAAGGTTTTCCCATTGGGTTTTTACCTGGAAAGGGTTTTTAAGGAGGCAGGCTCATCTGATTCATCAATCTCCATCGAAGAGGTGGTCGGATAGTTGGTGTCATTCATGTGTTCTTAGATGGATGTTCCCTGTTGGTGTTTTAGCTTTTTTATTATATTGCTTTTGTAACGCTTAGTGGCATGTCACTAGCGATTTTCATTGGTTGTTCAAGCTTAGCTTGAGGTTAATGTGGCATGTCAGCCACACTCCATTGTACTTATTCGGTTGATTATTAATATATTTTACCAGGGTGAATCCCTTTTACCCAAAAAATAGTTTCGTGATTATCTGTATTGGTTTGTCGACCTGTTATGGGGGCAAGTCGATTGCTTGTTAGGGTTTTGATATACCCTTGGTATGTTGAATGGTGCTCTGATCTGTGTTCGCGCTGGTCAATATGGCACGATATACTCATGCTGATTGTTGGCTTCTTTGGTCGATATTAGAAGGTGTGTTCATGGCTTGTAAGTTGCAGGTTTGCTGCATTGTTGCTTACCACTAAAATTGGATACTTGTCTTTGGAATTTACATGTGCGCATTGGTTTCTTATGGTTCAACGTTTATGGAGTGGCTTGATTATCGGTTTTGTATGGTAGTGCTTGAAGTGTACAGGTTGTTTGATTGGTGATTACATGCGTGTGGGAGCTGTATTGCTTACAACTTGTACTTCTGTTTTTTTGTCGGTTTCTGTGATTTGTTCATGGAATGTTTGTTGGGTGCCATGGTAAGGCGACGAAGCTTGATGTTTGGATTTTGCATTTGATCTAAGGCTTCTTCGTGTTGGTTATTTGGGACTTCATAAGTCAAGTTTGGGGTACTTGTTCAAAACCTTCAACGTGGGCATAGACCTGTACTTCTTTCTACCCTATTTGTTGATTAATTCCTTTCGTATTATTCCAGACTTGGTGGTGTTTGGAAGGTCAATCTTTATAGTCTATGATACGATGGAATTGTGGAGGTTTTGTTTGTGGTGTTTTGGTGATACTACAAATCATGTGGAGGTTCGTTATCATGGGAAGTTAGGGGGTTCACCCTATTTCTTACTGATCAATTTCTTGGACATAATTTTGATCATGATGTCCTCGAGGGTTGGTTAATTGGAAGTTAGAGTTCTATGACGCCTTTTGGAGAATCTAGTGTGTCTACTTGAATAGCGATTTATTTGTTATTTTTATTACGCGTTTTAGTTTATTCTCTATTATTTGTTATAAGTATAAGTGTAGTTTGTCACTCTTATATAGTGGTTAGTGGTAAGTTATAAGAATGTTTTGTCATTCTTATATTTGAGTCTGTAAGTGTCCTAACGGACTGTGGCGAGGGAACTCACCCTCGTCTTTTGTACCTAAATGTTTTTTGGATAATATATTTTACCAGGGTGCATGATTAATCCCCTTTACCAAAAAATACAAGGTAGGCTAAGGCGATTGATATTTCGGAAAACCGAAACATCACGAGAACCGAGAAAAGGATAGTCTCTAAGGGTTTGACTAGGGGTATCGTGTACTAAAGATGAGTACATCGCAAGCGTGTGGGGTAATTACTCAACCGATGTGGAAGATGTAATTATAATACAGGTTTCAAACAAGTGTTATCCTAATGCCTCTTATCATTTAGTTACTCCTAACTATACAAGTGTAGTCTCACTAGCGATATCAGAATGCTTCACAAAACAAGTTCTAGAATCGATTATACTACCGGTACACTCACTAAGCATTAAAGGTGAATGCTTTTATTCTTAAAGATCTAGGGGCGAACCTCACATTTATGGGGTGGAATTTGAGTGGTATACGGTTTTTGTGCTAGTCATATAATTTCTATCCATGAGACGCTTTAATAAGACTAAAGTTTAGCTTGTAAATGTCATAAAAAATTTTAAATTTGGTGCTAAAATTGCCCTAAAAAATATTTCTTATGGTTTATTACACAAATTACCAAGGACAAGACAAATAATCAAGTGAGTGAATAGTTTATAAGTTCCCGTTTTATTCTCCCTCCCTACACTTAAACTGAACATTGTCCCCAGTGTTCCAAAAGCATCAAAGTTATGGTAAAGGAAAGTAAGTAAAGAAAAAGAAACTAATACTCCACTGACTAGCTCGGTAGGATATGTGTGAAGTTGCGGTTAAATCCTCTTCCAAGAAAAATGCATAAGTAATAAGCTTCATCCAATATGTGCTTCTTCTTCTTGTCCAATATAACCTGCATACTCATAAGGAAACAGACAAAACCTTCGCGTAAAATCGGCGGTAAAACTATATATGACACACAACTACACTAGAAAGCAAGTAAGACATAATGCTTGTGGAATGGATGTTCGTAGTTTTTCTAGAAAATTAAGAATTGGGAATTTCCAAAAATTTTAAATTGCATAGAAAATGAAACTGATATTTTGTTTCTACATTGCTTGACGTCATCAGGCTTTAATCCTGACACCGTCAGGTTGTCCTGATAGAAACTGGTCTGCTGCATTTTTCTGGAAAAGTTCTGGAAAAATTACCTCATTAAAACCTAGAAAAATTTCTGCAAAACATCCATTATGACTCGATACAAGCATTTGACTATAATAAACACACATATATCAATTTCAATAGTTGTAATTCTCATGTTCTTGTTCTTAAAATCATATATGATCTTTCCTACACTTATCTTTTTGTAAAATAACTTTATATGTAATTAACACGAAGTTAAAGACAAAAAAAAGCATTTTCACAAAGTCTAACAAGAGAATAAACAACAATGAAAAAGATATATAAACACACAAATTGAAAAACAAAACAAGCAAACAATTAAGCATAGATTGCCTCACACGAAGCGCTTTTCTTTATTTATGAGTCTTATAGCTAGACTCGAAGTCGTGCTCCTACGTGACTTCTTTACCGTCATCTTCTTCATTCACTGGGTCATTATCATAAGGTTTTACACGTCGTATGTTTACCGTGAACTTCCTTCCATCAACGTCAAATAGCACAATGGTTCCACTTCTTATTTTTTGCCTCTTTTACCGTATAGGGGCCACACCATTTTGACTTACTCCTTCCTCCGAGTGCTCTTAATCTTGAATTATACAAGAGCACCTTGTCTCCTTCCACGAACTCTTTAGGGCTCTTTTGGTCATGTCTTTTCTCATGATGGTTTTCGTGAAGTTTTTCCGTGGTGTAGTTGTGCCCTGTGATTTGTATATCAATTTTCCATTTTTTTAATTCTATCTCCTTATTCATGTACTCTCTGATCTTTTCTTCCCATTCAGTGATTTTCCTCTTAACTGCACTATTGGAGACTCGTGAATTCTTATCATCTCTTTTCTTTTCCTTAATCTTCAAAGGATATCTTGGAGCTATAGGTATCCTAACTTTGCTTTTGCCACCTTTAAGTACCATAACACCCTCACCGCATTTGATTGTTTCCTTGGCGGTGGTTAGGAAAGGTGTTCCAACGATTAAGGGCATGTGTTCATCTTCCTTAATGTCCATAATTGCAAAATCCACTGGATAGATGCTACTTGCAACCTCAATTAACACACCTTCGGCTATTCCTAAGGGATAGAAATATGAGTGATTTGCTAAGTAAAGTCTAAGATTAGTCTTGGTTGGTTTCTCCTTAGTTAACTTATTATAGATTGATAAAGGCATTATGCTTGCATCAGATCCATGGTCGGCTAAGGCTTTTATATTCTCAAAGTCACCAATGCTACATGGTATTATGAAGTTCCTACAAATCTCCTGCTTCTTAGCTACTGGTTTCTTAAGAATTGCTTCGTACAAAGGCCCCATAGGCATAGTGTCATATTCTTCCTCCTTTATCTCACCTAAGAAGGTTTTCCTAAGATCATCATGATACCTAAAGTTGTTCACTTGGTTAACAATGGTTTTCTTATTGATCTCATGCTTAAGGTAGTGCCCTACGGTTTTGGGTTTATCTAATTTCTTAGCCTTATCTTCATCCTTACTACTCGAGATGTTCTCGTTAGTCTCAATATCCTTTTCCTCAACTACCTTAACCTTATCAGGAACAATGGAAATGGCGTTAACAAACATAGTAGGGGCAGCTCGGTCATCATTCCTCACTAGCCCTTTCTCGGGAACCTTTGTCTTAGTGTACTCCTTCACTAAGTTCAACATCTCCACCATTTTCGCCTGCATTTCTTCCCTCTGCCTATAAATTTATTCCTTAAATTTAGCTAATCTCTCCGAGTGAGCCGCCATATATTCTCTCATTTGTGTTTTGAAGCTTGGTGAGAATGGGATTGGAGAGGTAGAACGGAAGCGTCTTAGGGAATTGGGGTTTTGTTCACGGCTAGGTGATTCAGAGAGGGGTGTTGGGCCGTTGGCTGATTCAGCGAAATTGACCGTTGATTGATGGACTAGTCCAGGTGCTTTCTTTTGCCTTTCAACTAGATAGTCGATCCTTTTTTCTAGAGCACAAACTTGCTCTTCGGTGATGTTGGAAGGCCTACGAGGTATTGATATGGCATTTACCGTGCTTTTAGGAGTTTCATAAGATTCACTCCAATCTTCGTAGCTTTGACCGGTGAGCTCTTGAATGATATCCCATGATTCTTCGGCGTTGAGATTGCTGAGCCTTCCACCGGCCGCTCGGTCAATGGATTGTTTGATGAGGAAATTGACATGGTCGTAAAAGATTTGGACTTGAAGCCAAAGATCAATGCCGTGATGAGGGACTTTATGGAGCAAGTCCTTGAATCGAGTCCACGCCTCGTAGAGAGTTTCGCCTTGACATTGTTGGAACATCAAGATGTCATTCCTTAGCTTGCTAGTTCTCCCCAGTGGGAAAAATTAGGCGAGGAAACGAGTGGTGAGATCATCCCAACTTGAGATGGATCCGGCGGGAAGTCGCTCAAGCCAATTACTAGCTTGGTCTCGTAGAGAGAATTGGAAGAGACCCAAGCGTGTGGTCTCCCGTGTGGTAGCATCATGGTCGATAGAGTCAATGATTTTTAGGAAATTTTTGAGATGCTGATTAGGATCTTCGGAATGAAGTCAATGGAATGCACATCCGTTTTGCAACAACCGAATGGTGTCGGATCGCAGGGCCGTAATTTGAGCTTGAATTAGGAGCTCAATGGTGTTCCTATATCCTTGATGGTTCGGTTTAGAGTATTCACCAAGAGTACGGCCTCTTGGCGGGTCAAGTGGTGGTGGGTTGAGTGGAAGTGGTTGATGTGGTGGTGGATTGTTGCCCATGGTGAAAAGTGACAAGGTCAAAAACACAAAGAACGGGGATAGACTACGAGGAAGCAAATGAAAAAGAGAAAAAATCTCACTTGATAGGAATCAAGCAAGGGAACCTAAACGAGATAGAAATCTAACTAGCTATTCGATTACCCGGCAACGGCGCCAAAAACTTGATGCGAGGGTTTGGGGTTGAGAAAACCTCCTTTTCTACGAGCAAGCTTTTCAACCCTCTAGGAAGTGAACCTAATCATTGTATTATAGTATGGGGTAAGCCTCGGGGATTGATTTTGTTCTCTAGAGAATAGGAAAAAGAGATATATGACGAGAAGGTGGGGTTGAGGATGATTCTTTTTATTCTTTTTATGTTTTTTAGAAAGCAAAGGTAAAATCTCGGGGTATATGATTGGGGGTGGTACTTCTACCGATTTTACTACTTTTACTAATTATCTAATTAACTACGGATAGCTTATGCTTAATTGAGGTGCCAGATGATGATTAAAATGTGTTCACTTGATACTGTTACTCTCTAGTTATCTTTTATTGGACGGTTGAATTGTCACTTCCTTTATCTTAATTGATGCGTTGTATTCCTATTAGTCGTAGGGGTGCCTAATTCCCTAGCTCTATGAATTGTAACTCTCCTATAAAATACACGGTATCCGCAAGTGTAATAGCATCTCCCCCGAATACCCTGTTATCATAAAGTACAACTCACGCAATAAACACAACGAGGGCCTAGGTGTCCTCCTATGGCTTTTTGCTATTTAGGACGTTCAAGCTCGCAACAATAAAAGAAGAAGCCAGTTTTCCTTACTCTAGCATCTACCAATTAAGACAAGAGACAACCTAACAACAATTAATAACCAGGTTTCATAGATATAAGCAAACACACAAGTAATTTAGCTAGACATGTAAACAAGCAAGCATACACACAATCAATTGAACATGGGATAGACATAATGATAAATTGGATAAACAAACTTATCTTGATGTGTAAAATAGAGTTTGGGACCTTAGAATAATGTCCAAGTCAGACTACAACTGAGTTAGGGTTTGCTCTCCAAAATTCTACCACTTAAAATACAAAAAAATCAAATTCTATATATAGATTTACAATTGCGACGGAGTCACCTTTCATAGTGGTCGCCACGTCATTAGGTTTTCGTTTGGGCCAAGTCATCGTTGGGACGGCATCACTTGAGAAGTGTGACGCCGTCATTCTTCATGCAGGACGTCGTCTAAATCTTGGATCTTGGGTATTTGGTGTAGTTTTTGTGAGTGAAGCCTTCCAGAATTAGCGTGACGCCGCCAGTCTTTAGGGACCGAATCCACGTGAGCCTCGATGCACTTTTGATCAAGTCTTCTATATAGGGATGGAGTCGTCCTTTGGTTGGGACGCCGTCAGGTGTAGTGAACAGCTCGGAGTGTCTTTGATCTTGACTTTGCTATTTTCTTCATGTTTTTACTCCTTTTCGTCCAAATATGGTTCATTCCAGCATTTTGCTTTCAAAAGACCTAAAATGTGAAAAGGAACGATTTTAAGCAGTAACGGATATAAAATGTGTTGATTTAGGGCTTAAATGACCCCCTAAAAACGTATGTCTTAAATCCTTATCAAGGACTTGTGCTAGACCTTGGTTACTTAAGTAGCTTTAAACTTAAGAGAAATCACCAAAGGTTTTCTAAGAATTTATAAGGCTTGCAAAGGACTTGATATGGATTACTTGTATCTTCATTCTTGTTGTTATTCTTGAAGTAGTAAGCAAATATGAATGTGTATTGTGTGTGTGATGTTTTGAATGACCAAGAGAGGAGAGAAGGGGTTTATTTATGGTCTTGAGGAGGTGCTAAATTGCATGAGTCATAGTCTTACAAGCTAAGTAATGCATGTGTTGGAAGATTAATCAAGACTTAAGCATTAATGTTGCAAGGTGTATAGATCTTGGACAAGGTCATCACCAAGACACCTAGTGTCTTGGTGACTCCTCTTAGATTCGTTCACCAAAAGGATGGGATGACTAGATGGCTAATTTTTAGTATTATCTTAGTAATTCATCTTTAACCATTCAATATGTCTATGTGTTATTTGATTATATGTTTTTCTTTTCTTCAATTTAACATGCTAGTCTAGATCTATTAGTGTTTGCTTATATTGAATGAAACCTAGTTATTAATTATTGATTATCGTCTCTTGTTTAATTGGTTGTCTCACTCGAGGATAAAAAAATGGCTTAATTATTATATGTACTAATCTTATTAAACGCAACCCTAGAGTGCGCTAGTGGTTTTTATCATTTATTACGGCTTGTAGATCCTAGAAGACTTAATAGACTTTAAGCTTTCTTAGGGGAGACTTATATGTTCATAGAGTTAGGGCATATGGCACCTCCCTACGACCAATAATAAGGAATACAATGCTCCAATTAAAACAAGGACGTGAAAATTCGACTAATAAATAAGAGATAACAAGGGAGTAACAATAATCTAAGTAAATACATTTTTCCTATCATAAGAGTTACCACTTTACTTTTTCGCATACTTAGTTACATTTAGTTTATTTAGTTTTGTTTTAATTAATTAGTAGTTAAAATGCACACTCTTCAAACCCCGAGATTTTAACTTTCTTTCATATAAAAAATAGAAAAAGTACAAAAAGACTCATCTCTCACCTTTAGACCTATCTCGACATACACTTCGGCCTTCACAACACTATTTACCTAGAGAACGATCAATCCTCCGTGTCTTTTCTATACTACACTACAACGGTTAGGTACACTACCTAGGAGGATTGTAACACTTAAGGTTTTGCAAAATTCTGCTATCATGGGTCCTATCACTTGGGTTTTTATGTAAAAGAGTCAAGTATAAACTAATTGTCACTGTTTCTAGTTTTTATTTATTTAGTCACTTTTACTTTAATAAGTTACCACTTTTAAGTGATAGAATGTTATGATTTAGTTATTATATACTAGAAAAAAGTCTCCATATTTCTGTGAAATCTATTAACCTTATAGTTTTAAAACTTTAATAAAGTATGTCAACACTACTAATAAAAACTTAATAGTCAATGCAAAAACTTTTCAGTCAAATACAGTCCCACAAAAACAAGGATAAGTTGAGTTCCACAACTCTGTTTGAGGCAGGACTTGCAGCTATGTTCAAGTTTATGTCTTATCTACATTTTACAAAACTAGGCCAAGTTTCAGAAATATACAGAACAATAAGCTTTTTCCAAATGAAATCTGGTGTGCAGATTTTGACATATCCTACCATTTTGGCTATAATTTATTATCGGGATGAGTTATGAGACGGGCCTCATGGAAAAATGACCATAAGAAATAGCTCTACAATCCTATCTATTTATCTCAGGTCCATAACTCACTGATTTGTGCACAATACTTAATCTTTAGGGATGCTCTAAACATTAGGTTTATAAAACCTACCTAGGGCATGTTATAGCTTGTTTTCATGTGTCACATGTACAATGTCAAATTCTTACATAGTCATAAAAACATCAAAAACATAAGTAAAGTCAAAAAGTTATTCACAACCATATTGAAAGATATATGAAAGTAAACAAAATCTTGCAAAGAGATAATGAAAAACAACAAAAAAAAGAACAAATCACTCTTAAACATCAACTAATATCCAATATTTCTTAAACCTTGTCTTCAAATCATTTTCCAAAACTTTCTAAACCATTTATAATAACCAAATAACACCTTTACTAAAGCCCCTAAACACATTTACTTAAGCCCCTAAACACCTTGATCAAACTCTTGAGATAGAAGAGATAATAGTGATGTTTGATGGTGATTTTTGGAGGAAATAAGCTAAAGATTCAATCAAGGAACACTAATATTCAACTAAATCACAAGAAACTAGCAAGATCTAAATCAAATGGTGTAATTAGGGTGTGTTTGATTCCTTGCTATAGAGAGAAAGAGGATTTGAATGTTTTTTGTTTTGTATGAAAAAATGAGAATAAGATTAAGAGTAAATTGCAAAAATCGTCCCTACACTTTGGCCAAATTGCACGTTTCGTCCCAAAACTTTGAAATATCGTCCTCCTCACTGGGAAACTTTGGGGCGAAATAGTCCCGGCCTAGATCAAATGACTAAAATACCCTTCTCTTTTATTACTTTTCGCCGCAAAGCGGCCCCTTGTTTCGCTGCATTTTTGCAAATTTAGTCCTTTTTTAATTAACTATTAATATTATTTACGCTATTTATTGCTTGTTTATTTAGATACGCGTTCTGCTTATTGTTCGTTACGCTGCCTCATTTTTACGTTTCCGTTAGCGTTTTTACGCTGCTATCGCCATTCGAGTTTTTGAACCGTTTTAGTTGTTGCCGCATTTTTTACGCTAGTCGTTTTACCGACTTTACGCTGTCAGTATTACGCTGCCGATTTTTACGTTATCGTTATGTCACGTTATGCTGCTCGATGATGTGCCTACGTCCTCAGCACGCTGTCGATTTTTACGTTTGTTCTGACGTTGCCCGTACGTGTTCGATAGATTAGCGTTGCCCGCTTTTTGCCGTCTTATACGTTTTCGCCCCATTTTTACTACGAAAAGCGATGAAAACGAAAAATCAAACAAAACGCGTAGAAAAAATCGGACTTAAAACGTGAAAAAACTACCTAAAACGTAAAAACCTCGATTTAAAACGTATGTAAAAATTTAAAACGTAAAAACTGATGGAAACGAAAACAATCGCGTTTAAAAACGAAAAACTAATTTAAAACGTAAACAATCGCATTTAAAACTTAAACAATCGATTTAAAACGTGAAAAAATGCATAAAACGTAAAAAAACTGATGAAACGCAGAAAAACTGAATGCAAACGTAGAACAATCCCACGCAAAACGAAAAAATCGCATTAAAAACGTGAAAAGTTCGTATTTAAAACAAAAAACGCGATGAAAACGTAAAAATTACTAAAACGTAAAAACGACAAAACGTAAAAAGAGACAAAAACGTAAAAATCATTAAAACGTGAAAAAATCTCGACGTAAACGAAAAACGAAAAATCTGACGCAAAACGCAAAATCCGACGAAAACGAAAAACGGATGAAAACGTAAAAATCTGGATTCTAAAACGTGAAAAACGGAACACCTAAAACGAAAACCCGACACGGAAAACGAAAAAATCTGACGAAAAACGTGAAAAAATCTTGATATAAAACGTGAAAAAAACGGACGAAAACGTAAAAAACCTTACAAAACGAAAAAATCGGATCAAAACGTAAAACCCATTAAAACGCAAAAAAATAAATAATACTAATATTAATATTAATTAAAAAAAAAGGACTAAATTGCAAAATCGGGCACAGTCACGCGGACCGTTTGGCAGTAAACCTGAAAAGTAATAAAGAGAGGGGTATTTTAGTCATTTGATCTAGCCGGGACGATTTTCCCCAAAGTTTCACGTGGATTTCGATATTTGCACTTTCCAAAGTTTTGGGACGAAACGTGCAATTTGCCCAAAGTTTAGGGACGATTTTTGCAATTTACTCTAAGATTAATTTCATGATTATAAGGGTTAGTGGATATGTAGGTGTCAACACATAATGAAAGGAGTGATCTCGCAAGAACATGTAGCCTTGGGGAGCCTTTAGAATCAGCCACCTCACTATGAGGTGGTGTAGTTCTGGTTTAATTAATAGTTTTTGAGCTACGGGGTGTAGATTTGATTCGGTAATTGCTAACGTTAAGTCCTTAAGTCACGAAACTTAAAATTGGGTAACGTAAAAATATAAAACTTATAAAAATGTTAAAACTTATCAACATATCTTATCTTAGTATTAAAGATGAGACATAAGTCTATCAGAGTATTTCGTAGGTTATAAACGCGTAAAACGTAAAATATACAAAGTTTACTTTAAAAAGATAAAATAGAAATAGTATTGTAACAACGCCAAAATGGATCGCAGCAGAAGATGATGTCATTAGGTTTCTACTAATTGGTATCACAACACAAAGCATAGAATAACTAATTTACCTTAAGAAATTCCAAAATCTAAAGTATTATGTTTATATTTTTCATAAATAGTGCAGAAATACAGGACCAAAATAATAAAGTGGTCCCATATGTCAAATAATAGAGTAGTCTATGACGATGCCATTGCCAAGCGCCTCCAAAAATAAGCTGTCACCTTAAAAACCTGAAAATACATGCTAAAAAGTCAACACAAAGGTTGAGTGAAATCCATAGGTTTAATAGTAAAATAGTTGAACACAAGATTTCCAAGTTTAATTGCAAGTGGGTTACGTTGTTGTACACCCATAGATCGAAAGCAGTTGTTATTTCACTAAGCTCATGACGCCAAAGTGTTAACAGAGTATCAATATTAATTGATATAATAATAGTATAACAGTGGCCCTCGTAGGTATTTTGCCATATACATAAATTTCTACCTTATTAGCAAAAACAGGATATTCAATCCCAATAGGCCTATCCACAATATTCGCGCTCACTCGCAAGTGACTAATGGTTCATGATTAATGGACTTTAGTTTTTGTAGTTGCGGTACTTAGTGAAATTAACCAATCAGGTAAGCATCTAGTTTATAAAGAATTTGTGTTCATGAAAGAAAGTAGCATGTATCTCAACCCAAAGTAGTTTATAAAACGGTAAACTGAGCAAAAATGAGGCTATGGACTCACCTCAGTATGAAGCAGCGCAAGTATCACAAATGGTATTAAGTAGTAGAACGCATCGGTAAAGACTCGGTACAACCTATTTATTATATAATTCTTCTTAGAAAGTGCCCAACAAAAGTCATACGATGTATATAAATTTTTCAAAAGATAGTTTTCGTGGAATACTCCTATTTTTATTTGTAAAAGTCTAGTTTCATTGATTGCAAATATTCTTAGCATCAATGTTCATCTGGTAGTTTGAAAAGTATAGACTAGATGTATATATTATACTCGATGTATATATTAGACAAGTAAGAGATCAAGAGCGGGGAAAGAATAATGAGAAATAAGTAAATGTTTATTAAAAGGATGAGTCAATCGATAAATTCTGGTGTTTACCCATCATTCCAAGTGGTTTGGAAAAAGTCATATTAGATTAAGAAAATCATTTTAAAGATGAATTAGAGTAATACATTAAGTGATAAGTTTAACAATCAGTAAGATTATATGTTTCAATTGTTATCAAATTTGATAAGAATAAAAATATTTTTATCTAAAAGTATAGTTTAGAAAGTTATGTAAATTTCTAAGATGACGAATCCATTTACGTAACATTTTCAAGTCATCGTAACTTCAATTAAAACTCAATATTTGGAATTACAATGTTTATTAGTTTTGTGCTTCCTAGTTTTTAAGTCTTAGTTTGGTGATTATTGAAGATTTTAGGTTCGTTACTAGTCTAATATATTAAATTCGTTACGAGTCTAATATATTATACCGTCCATGTCCAAAATGTCCAATAAGTCCAATTTTCCAATGAAGTCCAAAGTATCGAAATCCATGTCAAGTATAAAGTATTAAATATCATTCCCAAACCATATTCCGGAACGTACCAACGATCATCAAAACAAATGAAGTAATTTGTGAAACGGTAATATACGTAAAGTAAAAGAATAACATTTAAATTAGTTTGGTTACATAACACAACATTACCTATAAACTAATACAAACCATATCAGTTAACAATTAATGGGCGTTGGCCGAATCTAACAAACAATTAACACCCACTTGGGCTTTGATCATATGCACCCTAGGAACGACCCTCTATGGTACCCATAATAAGGAACCCTTGATGGAAGTTGACAAGGACCAATGGACGTTTGTCAAGGTCTAGAAAATATACAATAAGTTAATTCGTAACCCACTTGCTATTAAATTTGGAAATCTTGTGTTCAACTGTTTTACTATTAAACCTATGGATCACTCAACCTTTGTTTTGAATTTTTAGCATGTATTTTCAGGTTTTTAAGATGATTGCTTATTTTTAGAGGCGCTTGGCAATGTCATGGTATGGTCATAAACTACTTTGATATTTTACATCTGGGACCACTTTATTATTTTGGGTCTGTATTTCCGTATTATTTTTGAAAAATGTAAACATAATACTTTTGATTATGGAATTTCTTAAGGTAAGTCAGTTATTATATACTTTATGTTGTGATACCAATTAGTAGCACCCTAATGACATCATATTCAGAGATCGATCCATTTTGGGGGTGTTAAAGTTGGTATCAGAGTCATGTTATAGAGAACTGGGCATATTTTTAAAACCTAGACTATAACTACTTTTACGAAAACTTAACCATATGACCTCCGCGTGCCTGTCTGTCAAGCTAATGCCCCACTTCTGTTTTTTTTTGCTTATATATTGGATGATTTATATCCATTTAACTTCGCTATTTACTATAAGTATTTTCCATATACTTATGATTACGTATCGCATTTGTCGCAAAGATTACGCCTTTTTCCTTACGGAATATCATCATCTGACCGTGAGTTTGGACACTTATCTTAGTCTTTCAAAACATCTTTTAAAATTAAGGGACATATTACTCGCGTAACTGAGCCGAGTATTTCAAAGTTCATTAAACCTTGGGTGAATATAAATTGATCGCCTATATTCAACCAGAGACAGTGGGACATAGCCTGATCACCAATGTCCAACTCAGAGGTGAATTTTGCGATATTAGCAGTGGTTATAATAGGACTATGTTTGGGTTTATTTTTTACTTGATTTCTGAGATTCACAAAAATTTCTTTGTGTGTACATAAGCATCTCATATCATAAAAGTTTACACCTACACCCAACACACTAGCATCACAGAACTTTTTCATCACAATACTCTTTTCTTAAATGGAATACTTTTCATCACAATCTGGTTGTATTACAGTCACCCCTACCCCAAACCATACGCTCAATTGGTAAATTGGGTTAGATCATTATACACCTTAGGAACGACCCTCCATGACACCTATATGAAGGAACCCTTGATGGGAGTTGACAATATAACAATTCATATTTTTAGGTTACTATTCATCCTCGTACATTTACTATTCACTTTTACTATTCATTATGTATTTTATTTTTATTTATTCATTCTCGTAATTTGACCTGCATTCATAATAACAAGAGAGTTTGATATTGGTCGGGTTATCTTTACAGAATACATCAAATTTACTAAGAACCGGTTTCACAAAACCGTGTCTCAGATTTACGTTTAGGTCTAAATGTCATTTTATCATCCTTTTATATCCATAAAAAATTACGAACAAGAAAAATACGTGTTTTTCATATCTTACAATAGTTCCACAAGTTTTGCATTTTTATGTTTTCTAATATACGTATTACGCGATTTAACCCTTCTAGTTTTAGTATTAACGGACATTTAACACCAACTAACACTATACTAGGCCCATTCTAGACATTGTAATCATTTTAGTTTCATAATAATCATATTGGGAAAGTCACATTTCACTTTTCTATTTTGACCTAAACTTAGTAAGTTTTACATTTTATGCGTATTTAACCTACGGTTTCAGGTTTTAATAGCGTTTACGCATTCCGTTAAACTTATCACTCTTTTAATATACTTTTATAGATTATATGATAAGTTTTTACTTTCCTTATAAGTTCCATATTTTTAAGATACTCGGTTTTAAGTTTTGCGATTTAAATACTTAACGTTAGCGATTATCGGGACCAAAACTCAATCTGTAAATCAAGATAATATCACATTGACTAACAAAGTCATCCATATATACATATGGATGAAATTTATGCAAATCACCAAGCTTGGTGATGAACCATTAGTTCATTATATATCATCTGTATCATTGTTAGCCATGTAACCAGAATATCTAAATGTGAGTAACCTCCTCAACTTCCTATAAGACCAAAACTCATTCATTCTCGTCCTTTCATCACCAAAAATTTGGCCACCTTCATATTATAGAACAATCTGTGTTTTGATATTCAAGATACAAGTTCTACATCAATTTTAAAGCTCTTGTTAAGCTTTTCTTGATTCTAGTTATAAATTTCTTCATTCCTTTGGTGAATTTCAAGCTACACAAGTGATCCAAATCGTTCACCAGACCTAGCACAAGCTCTTAAGTACACAAGAGGGTGTTGAAGGGTTCCTAGGGTGAAGTTGTTTTAGTTCCTAGTTCTTTGATTCTTAAGTTTCCTTTTAAGTAAGGCCAAAAATTGTAAGCTAGACTCATGATCATCACCCTCATTTATATGATTTCATGCTTGTTAGTTATGTAATGTTATGATATATATATATATATATATATATATATATGTTAATTATATTGATCATGTTGTACTAAAACTTTAAAAATAAGTAAACATATGTAAACTTGCTCATGATTTCATGTGAAAGTTTAGTTTAGTAAACTAGTAAATCAAGTATGTTTTGCTAGTTGTTATCACCAAAAAAAAATAAACACAAGCCCATGGATTATATAATGTAGCTGTAGAGAAACTAAAAATAAGAACCTAGCTTTTGGAATCATGAAAAATGGACTTGTGAATCAAAAGTTACAACAAGTTATAGATTTCAAAAGAAAACTTGACATGTGCTTAAATGTGTTCTCAGAACGATTTTAAAACGTATTTTTGAGGCCCTTCTGGTCCTATTCATCAAAATTAAAAATCTCAAAAGTTGTCAGGAATGCAGTTTAACACCTAGACATGCGAGATTTTTACCAGAAAATGCAAAATGAGGGCTGTTTCCTATCAAAACTTTAGTGTACTATTCTTAACCCGAATTTGTTGAACCAAAGGTAAAATTTTATGAAACATGTTTTATTTTCAAGTAACTTGCAAAACTTATTATTTCTAGTAAGAATGTAACATACCCCAATAACATAAACATTCCTAAGTTTATTTGACTATTGGAATAATATATTTTACATAATATGACTTGTAAGTTTTATAACTTGAATATATCATGAAACTTGTTTAAAAAACATTAAACAAGATGTAAACCAATTAATTTTATAAAACATATGATCATTTTAAACACTTATGTCATATAATCAAATCAAGCATTTTATATATTAAGTACTAAGATAGTAGGGAGCTTCATGTGAGGGGTCTTTTTGGGGTGAACGTATTGACGAGTTACTGGATTTATGATTTAAAGTGTCCTAGCTCCTCATACGGTTACTAATTGACCTCTGAATTATGATGGCTCGAACAGTAGTACGATATTCAACTAAAAACATTTTATAACCTAGTAAGCTACTTTCATAATGACATAAACTATTACTATAAGTTACAAAGTACATTATCATGATCAATACAATGACTTATATAGACTCAGTTATATTTCCACATCGTTATTACGAAACCTAAGACATGATATCTGTAACACCCCAACCCGACAAGGGTAGAAGTATCACATCATGGTGTCATATCAGAACATACAATAAAATTTTACAAGCGGAAGTCTTATAAAATAAAATACCAAGTCATGTAAACGAATGACTTACAAGAAGAATAAAAATCCAAGATGTCCAAACATGAAAAGAAATATCAAAACAATTGCCCTTCAAAATAAGTCCAAAATAATAAGGTAACTAGGGTCGGTCCACTCAAACATTCCAACTCACAGCCCGTCAAAGCCCATCTTCCAACCTAAAACTTACCGCAGGAAAAGAAATGCGGCTGAGCTTAAAGAGCCTAGTGAACAGATATAACAAAACAAAAGCTAAAAAAACTCAGAAATACGAATTGGAACAAAGGAAACTGATAACAAAGTCGCAACAAAATGAGAACAATGAGTCAATGAGGATCCTGCAGAACACAAAATTAACAGATGTCCAGCAGAAACAGAAATCAAAGGAGATCAAAGCAAAGCAGTACAAGGATGACATATATATATAGGCACATATAAACAACATGACATACAAGTACCGAAACATAATCAAGTATATCAGACATCGCATCCACTCAACATAAATATGGCATACAGTTAATCAGGAAATCAGACCACATATAAGCCAAACGGAAGACTAAAAGCAAGCGGAGGAAATTAATTAGAAAGTGATCATAGAAATCACACAAGTCAGATAACCCACAGTTAGTAACATAACAAGTACCAATACAGCGAAAGTACTAACAACAATTAAAACAGGGTAGCCACGTGTATCAGGTAGGAATACAGAACAGGCAATTTATTTGAATGAATTAACTAAACAAGAAAATATCATGGCAAGTTAAAACAAGTCAACCAGGCAGATAACATAAGTTGAACCATTTACCTCATCAAACAGTATCATAGACAGAAATATAAAAATGGCAGGTCAACAATTAGCAAATAAGAACACTAACGAATAATTATAGCCCATGAACATAACTAAACGAAGGTATCCATGATAAACAGATATGTCACACCCCCAAATTACCTGTTTTGCAGCGGAATGGAATTCTTGGGGATTGACTTTCATAGCATCACAATCACAGTTATATTGAACGACCTAAAGTGTCGTTTTAGAAACACATCGTTTGATATTTATATAAAACATTCAGAGTTACAAGATAGGTCCCAAAAGTTAATAAAGTTTGCGAAAATATGTCTTTTTTTTTTTTTTTTTGGGTAAAGGGTTTTACCCCGGTAAATATATAACCAAAAAATAGTGTTAAGTACAAATGGAATGTGGCTGAAGTACCACATTAACCTCAAGCAAAGAGCTTGATAACACTAGTGTTTATGACATGCCATAAACACAAAAACCTAGCTATAATACATCAACAAACTAGGCATAAACAAGTAAAAAAACTTGTACCAAGCGAGCATCCCGCATCCAGCCACTCCACGAAGGGAGCAAGTTAACCCAGGAAGTTTGCCTCCTTAAAAACCCTTTCCAAGAAAAACCCAAAGGGAAAAACCTTGGAGAAAGGAAAAAGAGTACAACCCTTACCCGACACTCCCTTCGTGAGAAATACATATACTTGGAATCTTCCATTTATCCAGAATCAATCGAGACCTCGAGGTTAGCTTCTTGAACTTAAAAGTAACCAGCTTCAACCGAATAGTAGAGACAATGGTGCTAACCACTTCAGCAACAGAAGACTTCTTACGCTTGAACAACCTAGAATTGCGTTCCATCCAAACGAAGTATGTAGTAGCAGCAATCAATAATCTAGAAATGATACTACTAACCGACCGCCCCTTAGATAAAGGAATAAGAACAGTAACAGCAGTCTCCAACGAAGGTGGGACCGCATCCATACCAGATAAAATCCGCACTGAAACCAAACCTCGCATAGAAAATTGGCACTCAAAAGATAAATGAGAATGAGAATCCGGAACCAATTCACAAAGTGGGCATCTAAGCAAGGCCAAATCAACGTCAGGACCAACATCCCATTGTCGCATCCTATCCCGAGTCTTTAGCTTCTGTTTAATAGCGAGCCACAAATGTATAGCATGCCTTGGAATACAATGAGAGAACCAAGGAACATTACACCATTCAACCAAGTCAGCCCTAAGACGCAGAGATTCCCATGCACCCGAGACTGAAAAACAACTAAAATTGCCATCCAGGTTGCGCCATAATAATCCATCATCAATATCATTTAGAGTAGCAACCGGGAGAGCAGCTAACAATGGAAATCGAGATAACCAATCCAATGGCCATCGCCAACCATCAGATGCAATAATATCAAAAACCGAATCAGATAAATTAAACCCCGCTCGTGCAATATCTCTAGCAGTAAGTAAATTACGAATCGGGCTTAATTGACACCACATATCAAACCAAACCGACGTGTCCTTCCCATTATTGATCTTATGCCAGATAAAAGGATGAACCTTGGGTCTAATGGCAAGAAGCTTGCGCCAACCCCAGCTAACATCCCCCAAACAAGGGACATCTCAGAAACATCTCCCACGAAGTTTATATGAATGGATCCATTGCACCCATAACGACTCTTTATGTGTCAAAATACTCCAAATATGAGTAGTCATAAGAGCAATGTTAAAATCCTCCAAACAACGAATACCAAGGCCACCTTCTTGCTTTGGCTTACAAACAGATTCCCAAGCAACCTTAGCCTTTCCCTTTTTCATTTCTCCTTGACACCAAAGGAAACCCCTCATAAGCTGCTCTAACTCATGGATAATACGAGTAGGAAGGATAAAAACCGAAGCCCAATATAAATGCATCGAAGATAAAACAGATCTCACCAACTGAAGCCTACCCGCAAGAGATAAGAACTTATTACGCCAATCATTCACACGACCTTCCAGTTTTTCAACAAGCACCTTGCAATCCCTATAAAGAAGTCTTGATGATATAAGGGGGACATCAAGGTACCTAACAGGGAGAGAACCCTCTGCAAACGGCATAGACTGAAGAATAGCAGCTTTAATAGCATTAGGAACATTACAAAAGAAAGATGTACTTTTAGGGATACTTGGGACAAGACCCGAAAAGTTCTTGAAATCCTCCAAAGCCTGCATAATGACATTAACAGAATCCGGATGGCCTCTAGCAAACAAGAAGAGGTCATCTGCAAAACAAAGGTTAATAATTCTCTGTTGCTCACACAAATGATGAAACTGAAAATCAACCGCATTCGAAACCTTTTTCTTCAATATAAGAGTTAAAACTTCCATAACCAGCGTAAATAAGTATGGAGATAACGGGTCACCTTGTCTAAGGCCCCGCTTACCTTTAAACCAGCCATGGAGATCACCATTAACACATATGGAATAAGACGTAGATGAGACACATACCATGATCCAATCAACCATTTTGGAGTGAAAGCCAAAACCAATCAGAATAGCCCTAAGAAAAGTCCAATCAACCGTATCATAAGCCTTCTGAATATCAACCTTAAACGCACATCTAGGAGGACCTCTCCCTCTATGATAATTCCGCATAAGCTCTTGGGTAAGTAATATATTATCAGATATACGACGACCAGGAACAAATGTGTCTATTACAAGCCAAACGATGTTTTGAAAATGCCATAATATACAATGAGACGCGTCGTCGCTGCGACTCTATGAGGGTTCCTTATTCATGCCATGATGCGAATGTCTTAGTTACCTGAAAATACATTGCTAAAACGGTCAACAATAATGTTGGTGAGAAATCATAGGTTTATGAAAAATGATTTATACGACTACACAAGTATAGACCATGTATGACAATCATGCCACATAAAAATGTTACAATTGCTATAAGTCCATGACACCGAAACTAGACTGATCATGATGTTCGCCCCAACAGAGTGTTTGCCAAACAACTCAAATAATGATATTAAATGAAATGCATCCGTTTTACCAGTTGGAATCCACCAAACCGGATGGAGGAGTCACCCTCGATAGATCTATCCACTCACCCTCGCTTCTATGAAATTAACGGTTCATGTTATATAATGGGGACATTCAATTGGCATGAGGTAACTTAAGCAATGTAATGAATTTGATATACTTGGTATCGTAATAAAAATGATGTGCAATGTATTCTCCCCCGTAGGTTTGAAAATAAGTATAAATGTATACAACGGGGCTATGAAAACTCACTTGATGAATTGATGCGATGACAAAAGTGAGTACACCAAAATGTAGCATGAATCTCTAACCTTGACCTATTATGAATGATATGATACGTAATAAGTTATGATGTAATGTTATGCATGCAATTCGGATGATATTTATACCACTTATGAATTTTTGAAAATAATACTTTTCGTCGAGAAAATAATCTTTTAACGTCTTGACCATTTTTAAATTACTCCACATGTATTTACGTTGAAATGTTATCCGACGATAATCATTTAGTGATTTATTATGAAATTATAACTTTTCGTCGTAAAATAATGTCGTTGAAATTTTCATGAAAGTGACTAAACGGCCTCGAAAAGCTAGTCGTAAAATGATGCACGTCGAGCGTTAGGAAACGAACTCAACGGTTTTGGGAAGCTTGTATCATTATATCAAAGTTTTAGTATTTAAGATTTCATCCTAGAGGTCTCGAACATAAAGAAAAATATAGGTTAAGTATGGTACTTGTGTCCAAAAATATAGTTTAAGGGTGGTTTTCGGCAAAGTTTAAGTAACCGTATATAATTCATTACAACTCCGCTAGACAAACGGTCGGACATTTTGGAAAGTATACTTGGCGAACTTACTTTTACTAGAAGACATCACTTTACAAAAAGTTCTACATCAATGTTAAAAACAACCTTCAACATGGTCACTTGTTGCCGTAATACTTGTCTATTAGAAATTTAATAGTTTTTCTTATATAATAAAGTTACGACAATTTTGTGTAAACGTATATAATTTAATCGTTACAAGTCCGTTTTCTACGTTTTATATGTCCTTAGCTTTGTATCAAAGTATACTAATATATTTTTGATAAGTCGACACAATTTATAACGCCTAAGCCTCATTTTAGACTCGTACAAAGTAGACGTAACATGCTGAAATTTTCAGAATTTTATAGTTTTCGTCGCCTAACTTGAAAAATTCATAACTTCTTCGTTATAGCTCCGTTTTAATCCGTTCAAGCGGCCACGTTTTCGTTTTAAAGTGTATTTTCTAAATATCTAGGCCAAAATTTTTTACCTACTGTCGAATTTTCCAGATTTCAAAAATATGGACAGAACCTTTAGAAAACTTGTCGAAATGAGTTTTTCTCGCGCCAAACCTATTCTAACCAATTCAAAACAACTCCGAAGCTATTCTAATCCTACCATACACCTTCTTAGGGTGTCATGGGTTCCTAGACATCACCAAGAGTGATATATTACAAGGAGTAATTATAGGATGACATAAATATATATAACCCTTAAAAACAATGAAAAAGTGGTATAAACATCCATGAGACTTGCATGTTTTCTCAAGCTTAATGAAATGAACATAACAATAAATATGAAAGATGATCATGACTATGGAATGCTTACTAGTTAACTTGATGAGGTTATAAGAACAAAGGATTTTTCCTAATCACCAAAGGTTTTTATTTCACAACCTTAATCAAGAGTGATACTAGAGTGTATAAATCTTGTCTTGAAAATATTTTGTGAACTCCTTCTTTGTCCTTGTGGTTGCCGGTTCTATGGGAGAAGAGAGAAGAGAGAAACTTGATCTTTTACTTTGTGAATAATGAGTTGAATGTGTTTGTGTTTAGAGTATAATACAATATACTAGAGTAGATATTTAGTAACTCAAATGACTCACCCCCCCCCCCCTTGTGTCGACAAGGGGGTATTAGTCATACTAATACATATTTTTTTTTATATAATGTATAATGTAGTATTATGTATAGTTAATTGAAGACATGTGGTAACTTGTATACACATTTGAGTATTTAGGGTAGCGTTAGCTAAAAATAAATTTTAACGGGTCAAGATAAAATATATTAAGGTCATAAAAATTATAAAAATACATTTCTTGCAAAATTTGAGTGAAATAATAATTATCGTGTAGTTTTTAAGAAAACCGTCGTAATTATATAAATATAACAATTTATATACAAAATAAATTTAAAACACTGGGTAAACTCATAACATTATTTTAAAATGTTAATATAAGTATAAAAATATATCGGGATAATTTTTGGAAGTATCGGATCAATTGTTCAAAATAATTAATTACGCGATAGCGTTTATTTAATATGAAATTATACGTTTAATGTAAAATGCAAAACCATGCATGAACTAATATGATGATAATGATGCTAATGATATGTAGACTAAACCTAGTCTATATGGAATGTCCTTGATGATTGTTCATGAATTCACAGCTAAACCATTAACGTTACGTGAATTTGATACTCGTAAACCTAGTTTATGATAAATGATAAATGGTGAAGCATGAGTAATGTTTGGAAAAATGACCTGAAAATACGAGTTGTCACAAGATAACACACAAACATGATCACCAGACCAATCAAAGTGTCACATAACAGTAAGATAAACATATAGTCAGATATTAGCATGACAACAGGTGAATCATATAATCGCATATTAATCATATCGTAGCAGGGTAAACGGTAGTCACATAAATCATGTAGTAGCATAATCAACCCAAGAATTCAATAATCATATAATAACTCAGTACGTGAGTGAAATGATAGTCTGAAGTATGAGCTTGATAGTCAACCAAAATGGAATAAGAGTATGACAGTTCAATGAAATGGAATATAGCATGGCAGTAGAGTGAGTCACATAAGGATACTGAGTAATGGACAATTAATACAGAATATGGTGCATTGGGGGATACAGAAAGTACAATATAGGTATATCAAAAGTGTAAGGGTTGTCAGAAATCCACCACGAGCCAACAAAACAAACCAATATCAATAGTGGAAACAGCAGCCAAGTAACCAATAGTAACAATTGTACTCGGAGGGGTGACCTCAGAATACCAAAATAATAGGAGAGGAGACCTCAAGTAACCAATGGAGTAGCTAGCTCCCAAAATGTGAGGGGGTGTATTGCACACGCGCACTACGTCTCCAAAACATATCATATCATAGCATATCAGATACAGAACAAATCTAGGATCCATCCATAAGCCCCTGCAGAACAAAAGTGGCCATACAATATATATCTTGGGCTCATAATCATATAACAAAAAGGGACAGTGTGGAACATCACTCAACCACACTAGAGTCATGCCATTGGTGCATCAATGACACGGACATGGAACCCTCATGCCTAGTTAATGGCTCGGGTATCAAACTGGCAGGTCAAAACAAAAGTTCCAAAGTGTAGAAATATATAAGTCTTCAGAATCAAAGGTTCAATATCAATGGTTCCCAATTCAGAGGATCATAGCAATAGTTCAATATCAAGGTCCAATATCAAAGGTTAAATATCAAACGTTCAATATCAAAGGTTCAATAGCAAAGGGTCAATAGCAAAAGGTTCAATAGCAAGGATTCAATAGCAAAGATTCAATATCAAAATGGCAAAAGATCAAAAGATGTATAGAGCTCATGAGAAACCTTATGAGAAAGGTCAGAATATTTGTACCTGATTCAATAGCAAAGACCGACAAAAATAGATGAAACATAAGACACGGGAGATTACTCCTTCTTCGAGGGATCTACAGAAGTGAAAGGATATTCATTTATTTTTTTTTGGGTAAAGGCAATTCCACCCGGTAAAATATATTACACCAAAAAGACAGTTAAGAACAATGGAATGTGACTGAAATGCCACATTAACCTCAAGCAACAGCTTGAACAACCACTAACTCATTTATGACATGCCATAAATGAAAACTAGCTACGACCAACTAAACACCAAGACTGAACCAGCATAAAAAGAAAATACATCAAAACTTTATGCAACAACCAAAGTAACCAAGTCTAAAATCATGCTTAGCAGCAGCCTTCAACTGTGCCGGCGAGAGACCACAATCATCAAAGAAATCATCTTCATATTTGCTACAGTCACCCGTATCCGCTTTCCATTGCTCATAAAGGCTCTGTTCATTTCTTCCACTACCCGAATACAACGTCCCAACGTGGTCTTCCAAGACTTCATCATCATCACTGCTATCAGAAACTACCACATCACCTACCTTAGAGAACGGATTACCCCTCTTTGGTGAAGAATTACTAGGAGATAAATAAGTAGAAGGCCTAGTTGCCTCAAGCTGCACTTTCGATTCCATGTCACACTTAGGCTGATCTTGTGACCCCGTATCATTATGTCGAGAACCAAGAACATCCTCGTCCACCAAAGACTCTAAAACACCAAAATTAGAAGACTTTGAGTTCGTACCAGTTTGAACATTAGAAGTAAAAGCCTCCTTTTGAACCTTATGATCCGAGTCTTTAATGCTAGCACTTTGATTTGTAGCCGTCATCACTTTAGGTTTCCAAAAGTTAGGTTTAGGCTTAGACAGCTTAATCCCTCCAATTGGCCTAGATTGAGACTAAGACGCCACGTTCTTCCCTTTGTTCTTACGATTCCTTACCTCAATGAAACCCTCATCATGATTATCCACCGGAACAGACAACTTAGCTGCCATATTAATGTTATTACGAACAGTTTCCTTAACGCAATTTGGACAATCCAAAAGAGAATGCCCAAAAGATTTGCATTCACCACAATGAGGAGGCTTCCATTCATATTCAACATCGATAATCTCAGTAGTAAAACCACCATCTCCATTCGGAACAGCCATAGAAACTTTGCTTTTCAATTCGGAATCAGCACTTAATTCAACTAAAGTGCGAGCAAAACTAATTCGGCCCCATGACTCGACACACATAGAGCTTGTAAAGGCATCCATCATAATAGGTTTCCCTACTTGTGTGGCAATCAAGCTCAAACCATCCTCGGAATATGCTACCACTGGAACTTTATGGAGTTTAATCCAAACCGGTACCTTGTTCACCTCATTCCTATTAAAGGATAATGTATGAGACCATTTATTAAGAATAATAGGCGAGTTTCGAATTAGCCAAGGACCTCGTTCCAAGACACGATCTACACCCTCCTTATTAGCGAACTTGAAAAGATAAACACCATCATCATTTTTCATCAGCTTTTGCAATCCAAACTTTCCCCAAGTGTTCGTGAAATAGCTTTTAACATTAGGGAAGGAAATAGTTTTACCAAGGAAGTAACCAACCAAAGTATTTTCAAACCGACATAATACCTTTTCAATAGCAGCCATCGGAAGCAACGTATCATGAGATTCCACGCGCTCCTCATTAACCAAAAATCTGAAATTCACCCTAGGGAGAGCACGAGTAGAATTAAGGACATTAGCAAATGACATACACTGAGTTTGAGTCTCTCCCACCTTGCTTTCAGCCTCCACATTCGTATCATTCATAACAGCACTATCATGATTAACTCCTGGATCGTTTGCTGGTTCAATTGGGATGCAACCATCACCCACAGGTTCCTTCGTACAAGAAGACCCCACACCATCAACCACACCCACGCTAAAAGTAGCCGCGTTATTAGTTGTTGATGAATTCGAAGAACCATCACCAACAGCCCCATCAGTAGCTGCAGTAGTACCCTCTACAAATTTCACACGACGATGCACTTTCATTGGCTTACCATCTTTTCCTAGCATTTTCCCATCAATGTTCTTCACTTTCGATGCTAAATTCTGTAACAAGGAGCTTGATTTCAGCCCTTCGATACCCTTCTTCACACTATCACCCGTATTCAAAAAATCTTTGTCCATCTCTCCGTAACCCACATACACAATTCAAAACAAATAAACCACCAATCGAAATTAACAATGTAAATAACCACATGAAACGAACTTCAGAGCGTGTTTAGAGCATATCCTTCACATGATAAACCAGCCACACAACATGAATGAAAAAAGAATCAACCACAATAATATATTACCACCTGACAATAAAAAACTGCCAATTGCCAATATGATATTAGAGTGGGATACTTTTTAAACCGACCCACGATAAAACAATAAATCAAATCAGTACTACCAATATTAAACTTCTTAAAATGGGATACAAATGGCAATATAATAATGATCCACAAATGAAGAATAATTGCTCAATATCAATTGAAAAGAAGCAGTAGATCAACGTGGGAAACAAATGACAATATAATAATGATCCACTAATGAAGAATAATTGCTCAAAATCAATTGAAATGATGCAGTAGATCAAAGAGATAAGATTTATCTTAAGGTGAGAAGTGAATCGTCAGATTGTCGGCGTTTTTTGAGAGAGAACTTTTAGGGTTTCATTGGTTCATTCATTCTAGGATATTCATTTATTAGACGTATTTAAAGTGTTTTATCCCGATTATGTCCTTTAGGTTTTATAAGAGTCTTTCCATTTTTAGTAAGTTTCCACTTTACGTAGTTTAGCCATTTTAAGTAACTTTCCATTTTGGCAAGTTTCTAGTTTTGACAGGTTTCTATTTTAGGCAGGTTTCCATAATTAGCAGGTTTCCATATTAAGTAACTTTTCAAAAATAGCAGGTTTCCATATTTAGCAGATTTAGTCATCAATGATATAATTAAAGTCAAATTAGGTCAAAATGATGAAAATAAGTGTTATCATAGTTTAAGGGTCAATTATGACAAGTTAGACAACCCTAAAGTGTAAACATTACAAAGTATAGGGTCCTTAGTGTAAATATATCAAGTTTACCCATTTTACTCATTTAGTCCATTTAGCTATCATGTTAACATATCCAACCTTCAAGTTTCAATAATTACAAATCACCCCTTTAATTATACAAATCGTACATATATATATATATATATATATATATATATGTATATATATATATATATATATATATATATATATATATATATATATATATATATATATATATATATATATATATATATATATATATATATATATATATATATATATATATATATATATATATATATATATATATATGTACATAATTCAAGCCCTAGGTTTAAATCATGAATTCTATTTACGTTATAAGCAATTATAATTCGATTAGTACAAGTTTATACAACTCCTAGGTGATTACCCCTTTGGTGTCGAGACCTAACCACCCCAAAACCAAACCATACAACCAAACAATAAACCAAACGAAACCCTTTTCCATGTTGCTATTCGATTACATTAATACAAGTCATATACACTTATATTTTATTCCATTTAAACTTGATTAGAACAAGATTATACAACTTATTTTGTGAACCCCTTATTTGGTCGAGACATACAAACCCTAGAACAAACCCTAACGCCACATTAACAATCAAACGAAACCCCTTTGATCCATGTTTTCGTCGACACCATTAATACCAAGCATATACACATGTTTTAATTAATTTAAGCTCAATAATAACAAAAAGAATGCACATGTCGTGTGGTTTAAAATCAGATTCAAAGACCAATATATGTGTACCCTTTATTCGACATACATACTTATACATATCATGATTTCATGTAGCCATTTAAGATGATTTTACGTGACCTTGTTTTAATCATTTTATGTGACATGTTAAGTTGTATTTACTCATGCGCATGGAAGAAGATATCAACGACCAGATTCATGAAACAAAACAAACTAACACCTCCTTGTTGCCCTAGTACCGTACGACCAGCAGCACCAAACCCACGACCAAACAAAGCAACTTCGAACCTAATACCCACGATCACATCCACTATACGAAGCCTACGAATCTCCTTCCTTTGAACCTTCTTTGCGTCGACAGAAAAATGGGAAGAAGATGGTTTTGCCGTCACTTTTACTTAGGGTTTTCTTGTGTTTATTTTGAGAGAGAAATATGGAGATATAATGAGATGTGAATGAGGTAATTGTGGAGAATATATGGGGGGTTTAGGCGTTTTCTTTAGGTCGAAATAGGGGGTGGGGGATATGGGTGACCAACTCACATTTTATTCACTTGCCAAATTACTATGTTACATTTAGTTTAAATGTCTACTACATGTATATTATCTAGTCCATATGACTTAACATTGTGTTATATTTTTTTTGTGGCATAAGTGTAAGTTTTATTATCATGTCTTGCATAAATTATTTATAAGCTAAACATTTAACGTATTCAACGAGCGTGATTTATTTTACGAATTATTATGATGAGGGGAAAAATAGTCATTTAACACATTTACGATTTTTAAGGTTTTACAACTCTTCCCCTCTAAAAGAAAATTTTCGTCCTCGAAAATTGAAGTCGTAGGGGTACACAGAGACATACGAGTAGGCAGACGTAGAAATCCATAGGTTCGCATAATCGTAACAATTTCGGCCCCAAAGAGTACAAAACTTACACGTAACAGATATCAGTGTTGTGGAAAACTAGAAGGGGGGGTTGAATAGTTTTACCTATTAAAACTTGGTTTTAACTATTTAGATCGACTTATGTCAATCTATTAAACATGTGTGTTGGATGTTGATACACAAGCATATATAAGTATGTAATGAAAAGATAAGGAGTAAAAAGCACAAAACCACAACGCGAGTATTTATAGTGGTTCGGCTACAAGGACACCTTCCTTTACCTACTACACTCCCCGATTCACCTACTCGAGAGTTCGTAAACACTACACGACACCAACTTCTTATGGCGGAGAAGCATTCACAACGTTGCCTACTCTCTATCCGTTATAAGGCTAGATACCGGGTTCTTCCACGAGGTAGAACCAAACCTATCACAACGTCGACTACCCTTTATCCGGTACTAGGCTAGATACCGAGTTCCAATACAGTGGAGGAACTACTACCCAACACTACAACAACAACTAACCCCATAGGATATCTACTCCTTATAACAACATCAACAAGGATATCAATATCCTTTGACCCAATACTAATCTATCTTGTACATCGAATCACACCATATCGAATGTACACCTTAGGCACCTTTTACTAATGCCTTTGACTTGATCTCCAAGGCACCCTTTACTAATGCCTTGTGACTTGACTTCTAGGCATCCTTCACTAATGCCTTTAGCCTTGACTTCTAAGCACCCTTCGCTAGTGCTTTCAATACGGACGTTCGACACCTTTCACTAATGTCTTCGTCTTGACTCTTTTACACAACTTTCACTAATGTCTTCAACACTACACTTCATATGAGGAAGAAGAGAACTATCAATAAGAGAACCTCAATAGTCTTGATGATAACGAAGCATGGCAACTCATGGACTTTAGCTTGCTCATCTTCAAAAGATGGTGATCTCGCCTTTAAGAGGAACCTAGAGAATCACACAAAAAACAAAACTACATACATAGATCACTTGGATCTGCGATTAGAGAGTTTATAACTCAAAGGGAAAATATGTGGGAAAGGGGTGAGAAACAATGAAGAAATGGCTCACTATTTATAGAGAGAAAATGGTTGCTGTTCCACGGGTCCCACGGATCCCTCACTTGAGGGATCCGTCCAGTGTAATACTAGGGATCCGTGGGATGCTCCCTTTTGCCCATGGGTTATGGGTCATGGGTCATGGGTTATGGATCATGGGTATCCAAGTATATACAATGTATCTACAAGATGCAATGCATCTAGTCCATGGGGCATGGATTAAAACTTATAGGTCATGTATTAAAACCATTGGTCATGGATATTATCCATATATGACATAACCATGATGTCATGCAATGGGTTGTGGGTCAAGCTCCATGGGTATGGGTCATGGAATTTGGGTTATACCTAACTACATTCAATGTATTTGGTCAATGGGTCAAATACTTAAGTTTCTACCCATTTATATTACCCATTATAATACATACTAGTTACGTATATATTTACCCAATATGTAAAGACTAGTTGTTGTACATATGTATTACTAAATCATAAAATCACTTATACTTGTTTTAGTGTTTTATGTGAAAACGTAAGTGTGTTAGAAAAATATTGGCTCAAACCATTTACGTATTTTATTTGTTTCATTAAAATGATTTTACGTTTGTTATCGACAAAACATTAGAAGATCGTAAAATATAAATAAACGTTTTTACTGCTTATTTGTATTAACAATCTCCCCCTTTTTGTTGATGACAAAACATAAAATTATTTTAAGAAAAAACTAAAATTCGTAAAGATTTGAATTTGTAGTTCTTACTTTCTTCTCCACCTTTTTGTCGAAACAAAAAGAGCTTTGGAAAGGAACTAACACATTGTTTTAAGAAAAACATGTGAGAAAAAAAATAGAGGGCAGGTGACGGGAAGAGTTCTCGTCTTAACTCCCCCTTGACGAATCCATCCCTTTGTGAGGGCGTCAAGAAAAGAAAAAAAAATACTAAGCTAGTTCATTTGCAACTAAGTTTGCAAAAGATTTCGTCTAAGTGACGAAAATGCTCCCCCTTGATGATTGCAACTTTACAAAGGGAAGTCATGAAATGTAATCCTAATACTGCAAGTGATTTTGCAATGTATTGCTTTGACCCAAAGCTCCCCCTAGCTTAAGGTGTCAAAGTCTTCACGGGTAAATTGAAAATCTACAAAACAAAGGTTAGAAAACAAGTATATAGTGCATAATCTCCTACAAATAAGACTCAAGTTATTAGAAAACTAGTCTTCTGTTGCACGGATCCCACGGTTCCCTCCTTGGAGGGATCCGTCTGTCTGTAGCTAAAATATAGCAAAGGTGATGTACAAAAAGATGTTGGCATAAAAAATGAGATATGTATTAGACCAATAATCATATACTCAGAAATATAGCAAATATCATGTAATTTCATTTAGTAAAACTAGAGATATGATATACATGGCTCTAAAAACTACGAAAATGAACAATACATGACTTTGAGATACTAGATTATCTAAGTCGCGCTTGATACTAGGACACCACAAGAATCCTCTAGCTCAAGTTTGTTTTGGTTTAATATCGTGGAAACGTTCGAGGAGGTGATAAAACATGAAACGTTGATCTTCACGTACTTCATGTATCAAACTTTCAACATGTTGACAATGATAACAATCTTTGTCATGGCTAGGTAGTGGTGATGGAAGAAAGGAAATTGCTTGATGTGAAGGATCAAGTGAAGCGGGTTGAGGAGCCTCAAACGAGGGAGGGATTAGCGGAGGCGCCTTCGAAGATGGCTCGACCAAGAATGATGGTGGTGGTAGAGAGGTGTCAACTTCCATGTGGTCGGGTGGTTAACTTTGATGATTTCTCATAATCCAAATGGGATTATTTGATGGTGACGGAGAAAGGGAAGTCGGAGCTAGTGTTGACTCAACACCTTGATTTAGTTCCACTATTCCTCCTAATGAGGAGAATGTTGCCGGTGGTGGAGGATGAAATCGCCTAGGAGGCAAATCCTCTAGATTGTAGAGGTGTGGTGATGAGAGTAGAGTGGTGAATGATAGGGCTCTACGCACCAATGGTGATGGTTTAGTGGAAATGGGATTGTTTAATTTAGGAGGTATGGTGGTGTTTGGCATTGGTAGTTTTGTGGGAACTATCCTTTTAGGAATTGGTTTGAATGGTTGAGTTGGTGGAGGAGAAATCCTAGCATTTGTGGATTTAACCGGAGATGATTCGGTTAAAGAAATTTCGTGTACAATACGAGCAATTTTCTTGGTTGGTCCTTTGGTGGATGAGTTACCACTTGGAGCTTTCCTAATGATGAGATAATTCAAAGACGTTTGTAAGGTTTCTATGTGTTAAAAATGAGGATGAAGGTGATGACTTTAGGAGTCCTAACAATGTGGTTTATAAAGCAAGGTATTTGGCAAGTGCATTCAAGACTTAAGCCACTAAGATTCCTTGGAATGTGATGATTAGCATGCACAAGAGTCAACTTCAGAGTTGTACTGATCTAGGAACTTAATTAAGATGAGATGGAGTGTTCAAGTTAGTAAGATAAGCTTGAAATGATTGTTTTAGCTAGAATTGACATGAATCTGTCACACAGATCCCACAGTTTCCTCCAATGAGGGATCCGTCTAGGCTAATGCTAGGGATCTGGCTCTCAGCAGTTAAGAAAAGATAACAATGATGTTTGTAAGGTCTAATGCCTATACCTTCTTGGGTGTTTCATTCCAACTAAGTGTCTTAAATGAAATGGTACTTAAATGCTTAAGGGCAATCAGTGATGTAGCTAATGATTTCCTTTAATGGAAGAAATTGGAACTTTTAAGAGTACCAATGAGTGAACAAAGATGACACTAAATATTTTGAGAGTGTCAAATGGAGCTAAATGATCATAGAGACCAGATAGTAACTTAAGATAATGTTTTTGAAGATATCCTAAAATCTTATGAAGGAAAAGCTAGAATTTGACCCAATTCAACCTATTTTGAGGTAAGGATGACTACACTCAATTTGCTAAAATTGAAAGATTTCTAAAGCTAGATGTATTAACATGTGAGGGATCATGGGTGAGTATAAGAGTGGAAGAGTAATGAGTTTTATGAAACGATAGATCTACAAGCGACTTGAGTGTGATCTAAGTGAGTTATGCGTGAGTATGAAACTTTTACTCAGCTTGATAAGAACTCAATTTGTCCTAAGATACTATGTTTAGCTTAGTGTGAAATGATCTAAAGACATGTTTTGAAATATAATGATTGCAACTGCATTTCTGTTTTTCGGATCCCACGGTTCCCTAGGAGTAGGGATCCGTCTAGTACAAACTTTGGGATCCGTCTCTCTGCTAAACAAAACCTTTACAAAAGGTATGCAAGGTTTGCACAAGGCATCATATTTAGTGTTTTCTAATAAGTTCTAACACTAACATAGTAGATATGTTAGATGTTTTATTTCATGAAGGAAATTGCATTACATTGATAAAGCATGAATACTAAGAATCGATCCTATTTTGAAAGAAAACTATCTTTCTTGAGCGTTTTCGCTAGTTGGATCATCAAATGGTTGATGAGTGTTTGCCGATTCAGGGATGAAGAAAGTCTTCATGAGAGATGTGTTTAGAAGTTCCATCATCTTGTTCACAAGTACGTACAATGGACTTTGAAATTGAGGGTGGAAGTACATGATGTGATCATAAAGGCGTGTTAAGAATATTCCATAAGGGATTAGTTTATTCTTGGAGCCTTGAAGATTTACAATTCGCCTTGCGAAGAAGTAGACGAGATTGTATGGTTGTTGTGTTAGCAAACAATACATTATGTGAGCACAAAAAGCGGGAAGGATTTCTCGATTTCCCCCAAGACTCCAAACATTTTCACGTAGGATGAGTGCGAGAGCCTTGTACTCTTCTTGGGTATCCCGTGTATAGATACTGTTTGGATCATAGTAATAGGGTTGAGGTTTGCATATTATGCGAGTCAAGTCTTGCGGGGAAGGTATGTGTTAACAATAAGGACTATTTTCTTCACAAAAGTTGAAGAGAGAATCAAGAGACCAATCTTCAGTGAAGGCACGTTGTCCATGATTTGGAATTCGGAGGATGTGAGCAAATTGCCCAAGGGTTAGAACAAACTTTTGGTTTTTGATCCAAAACCAAAGAGATAGAGAGCGATCCTCGTTACGAACAAGTTCAACTTGACGGAAGAATTCCAATACAAACCTCGGACATATTTTCTCGTTAATTTCGAGAAGACATTCTAGTCCTATGGTTCGAAAGGAGGTATTGATGCCTTCTTCGTATTGTAGAGGAGTGTCCACAATACGTCCTTCATGGAAGTGACGGGTTTTGAGATTATTGAACCCACGGACATGATTGCCAGGTGTGTTGGGCTCAAGAGAGATGTTAGGGGTGTAGACGCAAGTGAGTGAAAAATCGAACTCATACTCATGCTACATAGCGAGACCTATAGAAAGGAAGAGTTGATAGGATGTGACGTATTACGGGCAA
Source organism: Chrysanthemum makinoi (assembly GCA_910596185.1). NCBI lineage: Eukaryota > Viridiplantae > Streptophyta > Magnoliopsida > Asterales > Asteraceae > Chrysanthemum > Chrysanthemum makinoi. Next base: position 169,579,949 of record OU343221.1, on the reverse strand, counting down.
AGCAATGATTACCTAACGTTTTTACAAGATGTTTATTAACAATGATAATTAACTCACTTATGTTTGACATTCTAGTGGAATATTCCTTTTAGGAAGAAAACGGTTTATATTGCATGAAAAACTGTTATCTAGAAGGACGGTTCTCACGGTTCCCTTCTATGAGGGATCCGGCTAGTATACCTATAGGGATCCGTGGACTTGTAGTGACAGAAAAGGCTTTTGAAGAAAAGAGTATTTTGCATCTTATATGTTTATACAAAGGTATGTACTTTAGCAAGCATTGTCGGTTTCTAATGTATCATAAGACCAAAAAATACGAAAGATAAAAAGTGAACAAAATGACAAACATATTTGAGAAATAAACTAGATAAACTAGAACATTAGTAATATTTCATTTCAATGCTAAGAACGATACAAAGGATTGGGCCATATAACACCAATGTAGATTAACAACACAAAGTATATGTCTCCATACGAGAACTTTATCAGGAGGAATACGAGAGAAATGAGTGTTAAGGCGATGAGTACGAGGGCGATGTAAACCATGTTGATGAAGAACCTTCTTAGTTTTGGTTTGAGATGCGATGAGATGAGGAGGAAGATGAAGTTTTGAATGAGAGGTAACTTTTGAAAGTGGAAGATTTGAAAAAGTGAGGATTTGGTGGAGTGGACGTCGGAGGGAGTTTTATGGGGAAGGAGGAATTTTTGAGATTTGTTTTTTGTTTTATTATTAGAAAGATATGATTTATGGATTAAATGAAATAAAACACAAATTTTATAAACCTCGACTTTAGACGAAAGAGCAACACGTATGCGAGAAAAGTTTCCTAACAAAGCTATGTGTAATATATGCATATGCACAAAAGATAATCATATTAAATCCTATATAAGCATGCTTATTTATTAAACTAATGTTATTTAGAGATAAGTGGAAAATCATACCTCTAAAGCACTTAGGAATGTCTTTACAAATGACACAACAAATGTCAGAAGACACTTCCGGTTCCTTCGTGTTTAAGATACCTTCTTATGGAAGGTAGTCTTGTTACCAAGCAATTCCTATGACTTGGTAGGTATGAGCTTTAACTAAGCAACATGACAAAGAAGGTTAGTGCAATTAAATAATAGTAAAAAAAATATTGTCATCTAATCAACATCTAAACAAGGTGTTTTAAAAACATGGAGTTTGTTTTCGTAAAAGACCTTCTTTATAGTTTTCAATTAAACACGGATCGTATCAAGTTTTTAAAGTACAATATACTTTAAGAAACTTGGTAACGAAGCTCTGATGCCAATTGTGGAAAACTAGAAGGGGGGTTGAATAGTTTTACCGATTAAAACTTGGTTTTAAACTATTTAGATCGACTTATGTCAATCTATTAAACATGCATGTTGGATGTTGATAGACAAGCATATATAAGTATGTAATGAAAAGATAAGGATTAAGAAGCACAAAACCACGACGCGAGTATTTATAGTGGTTCGGCTACAAGGACACCTTCCTTGCCCTACTCCACTCCCCGAGTCACCTACTCAAGAGCTCATAAACACTACACGACACCAAATCTTTATGGTGGAGAAGCCTTCACAACGTTGCCTACTCTTTATCCCGTATAAGGCTAGATACCGGGTTCTTCCACGAGGTAGAACCAAACCTATCACAACGTCGCCTACCTTTTATCCGGTACTAGGCTAGATACCGAGTTCCATTACAATGGAGGAACTACTACCCAACACTAAAACAACAACTAACCCCATAGGAGATCTACTCCTTATAACAACATCAACAAGGATATCAATATCCTTTGACCCAATACTAATCTATCTTGTACATCGAATCACACCATATCGAATGTACACCTTAGGCACCTTTTACTAATGCCTTTGACTCGATCTCCAAGGCACCCTTCACTAATGCCATGTGACTTGGCTTGTAGGCATCCTTCACTAATGCCTTTAGCCTTGACTTCTAAGCACCCTTCACTAGTGCTTTCAATACCTTTTATTAATGTCTTCGTCTTGACTCTTTTAGACATCTTTCACTAATATCTTCAACACTCCACTTCTTATGGGGAAGAAGAGAACTATCAAGAAGAGAACCTCAGTAGTCTTGATGATAACGAAGCATGGCAACTCATGAACTTGAGTTTGCTCGTCTTCAAAAGATGGTGATCTCGCCTTTAAGAGGAACCTAGAGGAACCTAGAGAATCACTTGGATCTGGGATTAGAGAGTTTATAACTCAAAGAGAAAATATGTGGGAAAGGGGTGAGAAACAATGAAGAAATGGCTCACTATTTTTAGAGAGAAAATGGCTACTGTTCCACGGATCCCTCACTCGAGGGATCCGTCCAGTGTAATACTAGAGATCCGTGGGACGCTCCCTTTTGCCCATGGGTTTTGGGTCATGGGTCATGGGTTATGGATCATGGGTATCCAAGTAGATACAGTGTATCTACAAGATGCAATGCATCTAGTCCATGGTTAATGGATTAAAACTTATGGGTCATGGATTAAAACCATGGGTCATGGATATTATCCATATATGACATAAGAATGATGTCATGCAATGGGTTGTGGGTCAAGATCCATGGGTATGGGTCATGGACTTTGGGTTATACCCAACTACATTCAATGTATTTGGTCAATGGGTCAAATACTTAAGTTTCTACCCATTTATATTACCCATTATAATACATACTAGTTACGTATATATTTACCCAATATGTAAAGACTAGTTGTTGTACATATGTATTACTAAATCATAAAATCACTTATACTTGTTTTAGTGTTTTATGTGAAAACGTAAGTGTGTTAGAAAAATATTGGCTCAAACCATTTACGTATTTTATTTGTTTCGTTAAAATGATTTTACGTTTGTTATCGACAAAACATTAGAAGTTGATGTCATGGTTTTCGTACTTCCTGGTTTGATCTCATGGACAAGGTTGGTGTTTCTGAAGTTGATGTTGATGCATTGAAAGCTAGGATGCAGCGTTTCAAAGACTTGGAAGATGGTAATGTTGATACTCAGCCTATGAAGGCCACTAGGGTTTTGCGAAACCCTAGTTTCTCCTCGGGGCATGAACACGTGAATACTGCTGCTATGGATGCTAGGGCTGGTTCCTTGGATGCTAGTTCGATTCAAGGGGCTGTTCTAGTTGATGTTGGGGGTCTGAATGTCATTGGTGAGGATGATACACGACTTCCACCTTTGGAGAATGTTGGTAAGTTTTCTGCTAACTTGGCTACGTCTCTTAAGACTGTTGATGATGCTTCGTTCTGGGATGTGGGACCCACAGGTGTTCTATCTAATCTTAGTGAAAAGGAGTACCCATCGTTACCTACCCATGCTAATACCCCGGTAGATGTTCACCAAACTACATCTACTATTGGTAATTCGAATAATAATGCAAGTACATCTGGTAACACCTCTAATACAACATCGTATGTACATGCTACTGTTGCTAGTAATAAAAAGGGTAAGGCGAATTTTCGACCTTTGGAATCTGATAATTTAATGGAGGATGTTGAACTTTCTATTCCGTTTAAGGTTGTTGAGGACATTAGTAGCCGTTTTGATAACACTCTATACGGTTATTTTATTGGTAAAAGGGTTGCTTTCCCTGTTGTGGAGTACTATGCACGTACCACATGGGCGAAATATGGGTTAAAGAGGGTGATGATGAATGCCAAGGGTTTTTTCTTTTTCAAATTTGATACGCAAAAAGGTTTAGAGGATGTACTTGAGGAGGGACCTTGGATGATTCGTAATATACCCATTATATTGAAGCCTTGGACTATAAATACTAATTTATTGAAAGAGGATTTAACTCGTGTCCCGGTTTGGGTTAAGTTACATGATGTTCCCATGGCTGTATTTTCTGAGGATGGTCTCAGTTTAATTGCTACTAAGATTGGTACTCCTATTATGCTTGACTCATTTACTACTACGATGTGCTTAGAATCGTGGGGCCGTTGTAGCTTTGCACGTGCTTTGATTGAGGTGAATTCTGAATCCGAATTGAAATCTAGTTTGTTCATTGGTGTTCCTTTGTTGAATGGCATGGGTTATACTAAAGAAACTATCCGAGTGGAGTATGAGTGGAAGCCACCAAGGTGCGATACATGTAAAATATTTGGCCATACTGGTGACCAATGTCCTAAGAAGGTAACCCCTGCTGTTAATGTGGTGGAAAAGGATGCGGATGGGTTTCAAACCGTTGGTAATAAACGGAATGTTGGGAAGGGTGGTGCCCCACGTGGTGGTACGAAGGTGGGTCAGAAATTTGTTTATCAACCAAAAGGTACTACTAACTCTAAAAATGTAGCTCCAGCTACTAGTAATGTTTCTAATTCACAGGTGCCTAATAAGTCTTCTAATTCGAATGCAACTACTTCTAGAACTCCCTCTAATGCTGGTGTGAGTAATGCTAAATCTGGTACGCAACCTGAAGCGAGTAAAAGTAGTAATCTAACGGCAAAGGATTCTGGTATTAAGCTTAATAACTCGTTTGGGGCTCTTGGTGAGGGGATGGAAAATGAACCTGATGGGGAGAACGACTTACTGAATGTTTATGATGAAACAGCGGGTTTTATGGCGTCTACTTTGACAGGTGTTACTTATTCCACAGGGGCAAGCACTCCTGCATCTAACGTTTTTAATGTTTAGTGTTGCTTCCTGGAATATTAGGGGTTTGAACCGTTCCCCTAAACAAAAAGAGGTGCGGCAGGTGGTTAATGAGAATAATTTGTGTTTGTGTGCTATTCTGGAGTCTCATGTTGATGTGTCTTGTGTGTATGATACGTGTGCTAAGGTTTATCGTGGTTGGAAGTGGACGTCTAATGGGAGTTTGTGTGATAAAGGTTCCCGTATTATTCTTGGATGGGATGAGGCGGTTGTTGATGTTTTGCTTATGTCCCAAACTAACCAGGTTATGCATGTGCAGGTGAATGTTAAAGCTGACAACAAAGCTTTCTTTGTCTCATTTGTTTATGCTCATAATTATTATATTCATCGGCGTGCTTTATGGCATGAACTTGAGGTTCATGGAAGTCTTATGCGTGATAAGCCTTGGGTCCTTCTTGGTGATTTCAATGCAGATTTGTTTTTGGAAGATAAATCGGGTGGGGGTTACGAGCCTAATATTGCTATGAATGAGTTTAAAGACTGCGTTAATACTATTGAAGTCACCGATATTAACTCTTCGGGTCTTCACTTTACTTGGAATCAGAAACCCAAAGGTAGCAATGGTGTTTTGAAGAAGATTGATCGTGTTATGTGTAACGTTAAATTTAGTGATGAATTTCCTGGTTCATTTGCTATATTTCAGCCTTACCGTATCTCTGACCATTCTCCTTGTGTTCTGAGAATTCCCACATTATCTAAGAAGAAACCTAAGCCGTTTAAATTTTTTAATTTCCTAACATATAAAGCTGGTTTTTTGGATGTTGTGCGTGAAGGGTGGAAAAATGACATTCAGGGGCATAATATGTTCAAGGTGGTGAAACGCTTGAAGGGTTTGAAAAAACCCATCCGCAAGCTGCTTAAAGATCATGGTAATCTTCATACCCGTGTTAACAATCTTCGTGTGGAACTTGATGAGGTCCAAAAGTCCCTTGATAAGGACCCTTCTAATTCCGTTCTTCGGGAAGAGGAGGGTATTTATCTTCAGGCATTTCGTGATGCCGTTCTGGATGAGGAACGATTTTTGAAGCAAAAGGCTAAGGTGGAGTGGCTTCGTGAAGGTGACTCTAATTCTGCTTATTTTCATAATATTGTTAAGAGTAGAAGCCATAGGAGTCGTATTGAGCTGGTTACTGATGCTAATAATGTTATGCACCAAGGCAATGAAGTGCCTAATGTTTTTGTTCAACATTATGAGAATTTTCTTGGAGTGGAAGGGCATACCAATACGTTTGTAGATCCAGGTTTGTTTTCTTCTTCTATTGACTCGAATAGGGCTGCTTGGATGGTAAGGGAGGTGACTAATTTGGAGATTAAGGAAGCTATGTTCTCAATTGGTGATAATAAGGCCCCGGGCCCGGATGGCTTCACGGCTGCATTTTTCAAAAAGGCTTGGGATATTGTGGGGAATGATGTTTCTTTGGCTATTCGGGATTTCTTTTCAAATGGGAAACTGCTCAAGGAACTCAATCACACTATTATTGCTCTTATTCCTAAAGTTTCCACACCGGCCAAGGTTAATGACTTTAGACCTATCTCTTGCTGCAATGTGCTTTATAAATGCATTAGTAAAATTATTTCCAATCGGATTAAAGAGGGGCTTGGTGATGTTGTTAGTATTAATCAATCGGCTTTTGTTCCGGGGCGTAATATATCGGATAATATTCTTCTTACCCAAGAATTAATGCGTAACTACCATCGTCCGCGAGGACCGCCGAGGTGTGCATTTAAGATTGATATCCAAAAGGCGTATGATACTGTTGATTGGCATTTTCTTGAGACTATTCTAGTGGGTTATGGGTTTCACTATAGGATGGTTTCTTGGATCATGGCTTGTGTTACAAGTGTGTCGTACTCCATCTGTATTAATGGTGATATTTATGGATGGTTCAGGGGTAAAAGGGGGCTTCGCCAAGGTGATCCTATGTCACCTTATCTTTTTACTCTCGTTATGGAAGTTCTTACTCTATTATTGCAGCGTAGGGTTGAGCAGCGGGATGATTTCCAATATCACCATCTTTGTGAAAACCAGAAGTTACTTAATCTTTGTTTTGCAGATGATCTATTTATATTTACACATGGTGATGTGGTCTCAGCAAGTGTGGTTATGGATGCTTTAGATGAGTTTAAGAATTTGTCGGGCCTTGTTCCTAGTACCCCTAAGAGCACGGCGTTCTTTTGTCATGTGCCTACCCAGGTTAAGTTGTCTATTTTGAACTCTTTGTCGTTTAAGGAAGGTACGCTCCCTGTTAAGTATTTGGGTGTTCCTCTTATCTCCTCACGGCTGCTTTATCGGGATTGCAAAGTGCTTGTTGAAAGGGTTCAGTCTCGAATATCTGATTGGAAGAACAAATTTTTATCTATGGCGGGTCGTTTACAGCTCATTATATCTGTGTTATCTTCCATGCATATATACTGGGCCTCTGTATTTATTCTTCCGGCACGTGTTATACATGATATCGAACAGCTCATGCGTGGTTTCTTTTGGTGTCAGGGTGAGATGAAAAAGGGTAAGGCTAAGGTGGCTTGGGAGGATATTTGTAAGCCTAAAGAGGAGGGTGGTTTGGGCATTCGTAGTCTCCATGATTTCAATGTCGCACTTATGGCTAAGCATGTTTATAGTATTTTGACTCATAAGGAATCTTTATGGGTTAAATGGATTCATGCTTATAAGCTTCGAGGCAGGAGTTTTTGGGATGTTCCATGTACGGGTGATATGAGTTGGGGCTGGAGAAAACTCCTCCTTATACGCCCCACTATTCGGCCTTTTTTCTGGTTCCATATACGTGATGGCAAGAGGGCTTTTATTTGGTTTGATAATTGGTGTTCTTTGAGCCCTCTTAGGAGTTTGCTTACTGCTAGAGATATTTCTAGGTCTGGATTTTCGTTGAACAACTCAGTTGGTGATTTGCTTGCTGATGGTGCTTGGAGGTGGCCTAGTGAGTGGATTAATAGGTTTCCGGACTTATTGCTGATTACTCCTCCAATTATTACTGATGGTATTCCAGACGAGCTGGTTTGGAGAGTTTCTAATGGTGATCTTAAGCCGTTTACAATCTCTCATGTTTGGGACTCTATCCGTGGTAGTGCTAACCTGGTTCCTTGGTTCCATGTTGTGTGGTTCCCTCAGTGTATCCCTAAACATGCGTTTAATCTTTGGTTGGTCGTTAATGGTAAGCTTAAAACACAAGATAGATTGAGGCAATGGGATGTCGGTCCTGACACTGACTTAAACCTGCTTCGTTGTCTATTCTGTGACAACCAACCTGATTCTCATGCTCACCTTTTCTTTGAGTGTCCTTTTTCTTTACAGGTGTGGATGAGAGTTTGTTCTCTTTGTGGTATGGATAATATCCCTCCTAGGCTGAATGATATTGTCTCGTACCTCATACCATTGTCTGAGGGACGTTCTGCCTCTGGTGCCATATCCCGTCTGTTCAAGAAGGGAATGAAGTCATATACTCAGGTGTTTGATGATATTGTGTCTATTGTTCGTTTGAAGATCCTTTCGTTTCGATTCACGAAGAACTCTATGCGGATTCGAAGGATTATGGATAAATGGAAGCTACCTGGATTGGTGATCATTGCGGATTGTTCTACGTCTTAATGGAAGTTCTACATTGTTTATCTAGTTCGCAAAGGGAGTGCCAGGAATGGGTTGTACTCTTTTTCCCTTCTCCAAGGTTTTTCCTTTTCGGGTTTTTCTTGGAAAGGGTTTTTAAGGAGGCAAACTTCCTGGGTCGTCTTGCTCTTTTTGCGCGGGTGGTGATTGCGGGATGCTCGCTTGTTACAAGTTGTTCTTGTTTTATGCCTGGTTAGATGATTATGTATAGCTAGGTTCTTTGTGTTTATGGCATGTCATAAACACTAGTTATTAAGCTTTTGCTTGAGGTTAATGTGGTACTTCTGCCACATTCCATTTGTACTTAACATTTTTTGGTTATATATATTTACCGGGGTAAAACCCTTTACCCAAAAAAAACATTAGAAGATCGTAAAATATAAATAAACATTTTTGCGGCTTATTTGTATTAACAAGTGTAAATCTCGCAAGGAGGTACAGAATCTCAAACGAACATGAGGATCGACAAATAACGGGTATAAGCTCTAGTCCATTCACGTACCAATCACAGGAATTTCCCAAGACATCGTATGATTCCAATAGGTTCAAATTATATGACCTCGGTATTATCACGTTGATCAGGCGTCATAATACTTGCATCACATAACAAGTCCTTATTGTCATCATATTCTGTCTCAGGTCATCACGAACCACATCACAACAAAGCAGATACACATACAGGTAGCAAGTAACATACCAAAGCAGACCAGATTCACATACATGCAAAATATAATACATCAAACCAACTTACCATAACACAAAAGATAAAAGGACACCAACTTACTCGAAACGGTTCCTCATGACTCATTACTGACGATCCAAATATAAAGCTGAGATAATACCAAAATGCTAAATCATAAAACTTCACGATTCAAACCGAGTTTTGAACAAATCAAAGAAAAGTGATACTGATCAAAATCACTTAGCAAAATATCAAACCGCCTCAAAACGGGTGACAAACAAATCGGAGTAACACAAGTCGCGCCCAATCATATGAAACAGATGAATCTTCTAAGCATCTCAACGGTTGGAATGTTGACCACAATACATCTGAATCTTGGTAGTAGCTTCTCCGCACGTCTAATGTATGCCCTTCATAGTTCTTCTGCTCTCACGTCTTCTAGGTGTCCACCGGTTGAATCTTGTCTCCGACTTTGTGCCTCTGGTTGATCCGTCCCGCTCCCTCCAGCAGCATCCTGATGACTCCAGCAGCATCGCAGGTCGAAAAACGAAAGCGCGAAGATAATACAAACATAATCAATGCGAAAAGAATAAGGTCAAATCAATGAAGACAAAAGAATATCGAAGTCAACTCCAAATGAAAATCAAAAGAATCGGAAAAGGTCAAAACAGACGGAAGCCTAAAGTCTACCCAAGTCCTCGCAGGTCAATCCTAAGGTCAACAAGACGAAACTTGGGCTCTGATACCATGATTGTAACACCCCCAACCCGGCAAGAGTAGAAGTATCACATCATGGTGTCATATCAGAAAGTACAATAAAATTTTTACAAACGGAAGTCTTATAAAATAAAATACCAAGTCATGTAAATAAATGACTTACAAGAAGAATAAAAATCCAAGATGTCCAAACATGAAATGAAATATCAAAACAATTCCTCTTCAAAATAAGTCCAAAATAATAAGGTAACTAGGGTCGGTCCACTCAAACATTCCAACTCACAGCCCGTCAAAGCCCATCTTCCAACCTAAAACCTGCCGCAGGAAAAGAAATGCGGCTGAGCTTAAAAACCCAGTGAACAGATATAACAAAATGAAAGCTAAAAAAAATCAGAAATACGAAATGAAATAAAGGAAACCGATAACAAAGTCGCAACGAAATGAGAACAATGAGTCAATGAGGATCCTGCAGAACACAAAATTAACAGATGTCTAGCAGAAACAGAAATCAAAGGAGATCAAAGCAAAGAAGTACAAGGATGACATATATATAGGCACATATAAACAACCAGACATACAAGTACCGAAACATAATCAAGCATATCAGACATCGCATCCACTCAACATAAATATGGCATACAGTTAATCAGGAAAACAGACCACATATAAGCCAAACGGAAGACTAAAAGCAAGTGGAGGCAATTAATTAGAAAGTGAGCATAGAAATCACACAAATCAGATAACCCACAGTTAGTAACATAACAAGTACCACAACAGCGGAAGTACTAACATCAGTTAAAACAGGGTAGCCACATGTATCAGGTAGGAATACAGAACGGGCATTTTAATTGAATGAATTAAGTAAACAAGGACATATCGTGGCAAGTTAAAACAAGTCAACCAGGCAGATAACATAAGTTGAACCATTTACCTCATCAAACAGTATCGTAGACAGAAATTTAAACATGGCAGGTCAACAATTAGCAAATAAGAACACTAGCAAATAATCATAGCCCATGAACATAACTAAACAAAGGTATCCATGATAAACAGATAAATCAACTGATCACACACAAACATGATCACCAGACTAATCAAAGGATCACATAACAGTAAGATAAACATATAGTCAGATATTAGCATGACAACAGGTGAATCATATAATCGCATATTAATCATATGGTAGCAGGGTAAACGGTAGTCACATAAATCATGTAGCTGCATAATCAACCCAAGAATTCAATAATCATATAATAACTCGGTATGTGAATGGAATGATAGTCTGAAGTATGAGCTTGATAGTCAACCAAAACAGAATAAGAGTATGATAGATCAATGAAATGGAATATAGCATGGCAGTAGAGTGAGTCAAATAAGGATAGTAAGTAATGGACAATCAATACAGAATATGGTGCGTTGTGGGATACAAAAAGTACAATATAGGTATATCAAAAGTGTAAGGGTTGTCAGAAATCTACCACGAGCCAACAAAACAAACCAATATCAATAGTGGCAATAGCAGTCAAGTAACCAATAGTAACAATTGTACTTAGAGGGGTGACCTCAGAATACCAAAATAATAGGAGGGGTGATAAGGTTTTAAAATGTACCTTTTTGAGGGGTCATTTAAGCCCTTATTTGATCACTTTTGTATCCGTTATTACTTAATATCGTTCCTTTTCACTTTTTAGGTCTCTTGAAGGCAAATTGCTGTAATAGCACTTATTTGGACGAAAATGTGCGAATATACGAAGAAAATGGCCAAAGTCAAGAATCGAGACACTCAGGCTGCTGAAAACATAAGGTGACGGCGTCACTGCTTAACTACGATGCCATCGAAGGATTTTGTGATGGGACATAAGCCAAAACTCTTATTTTCAAGTGACGACGTCAAGTTATAAAAGAGTAGGCCGTCGCAACTCAGACGGCCTAGATTCAATCCAGACGGCGTCAGAAGTTGAAGAGGACGACGTCACAAGCACAAGGTGACGCCGTCGCAAGTCTAACGTGGCCAAGACGAAACCCTAATGACGGCGATCCGACGGCGTCACAAAACATAAGGTGACGCCGTCGCATGTGTAATGTTATATATAGAATCCGATTTTTTCAGTATTGATGTGTAGTCTTTGGAGTAAAAACCTAAACCGAACCAAGGCTGTCTTGTACAGTATTTTAGGGTTCTAAACCCTATCTTACATCAAGATAAGTGCTTTACTTCATTAATACAATTATGTCTTTGATTATTTGTGTGTATGCTTGCATGTTCTCCATGTCCGGCTAATTTACTTTTGTGTTTGCTTAGGGAATATGAAACTTAATTATTGAATATTGATTGGTTGTCTCTTATCTTAGTTTGTTAATGATCTAGTAATGCGATAGGTCATTCGTTGTGTACTTAATGCTTGATTAAATCTTTGTGAACCTTAGAATATAACTCCTTGAGTAGTTGTAAGCTAAACCATCCAAAGAGTGCCTTAGAGTAAGAGTTTATTATCCCTAGTGGGTTTTGTAGAAGAGACCCTTTGGTAAGTTCAAAGAGTTAGGGAGAAACGCATACCCTACAACTTTAGACACACAACGCAACTAAGAATAAGGACGTGCCAATTCAACCACCAATAGGAGATAATTAAGGAGTAGTAAAACCTAAGTAAACACATCTTTAAACTATACTACGAGCACACAATAATTAGACATAGACTATATACACCTTAGATTAGATAATTAGATAAGTAGAGTAATCGGTAGAAATACCAACCCCCAAATCCAAACCCCGAGATTCGTACCTTTCAATTTCCTAAAAAGCATAAAAAGATAAAAAATAATCTTCCTCAACCCCAACCTTAGCGTAGTAACTTCTCACTAGCATTCCTATTCCCCTAGAGAACGATATCAATACCCGTGGCTTACCCTAATTACTACACTACAACGATTAGGTTCACTGCCTAGGGTGTTATAAAACTTGCTCGAAGAAAAGGAAGTTCCTTTGACCCCGAACGACGCGTGTAGCGTTATCAAGTTTTTGGCGCCGCTACCGGGGAATAGAATAACTAGCTAGTAGTCCACCTCGTTTAGGTTTCTTTGCTTGATTCCTATCAAGTAAATTTTTCTCGTTTTTAGCTTTCTCGTAGTCTATCCCCCTTCTTCGTGACCTTTGTTCGTAATCCCATCACTTTTCATCATGGAAGGTGATAACCACCCACCATTCATCAACCCACCACCAATTGACCCGCCAAGAGCCCGTATTCTTGGTGAATACTCGAGACCAAGCCACCTAGGCTAGAGGAACACCATTGAGCTTCCCGACCAAGCCCAAACTACGGCCCTGCGATCCGACACCATCCGGTTGGTGTAAAACGGATGTGCATTCCATGGACTTCGCTCCGAAGATCCAAATCAGCATCTAAGGGATTTCCTTAAAATTGTCGATTCCATCGACCTTGATGCTACTACTCGGGAGACCACGTGCCTGCGTCTCTTCCAATTTTCTCTACGGGACCAAGCTAGTAATTGGCTTGAGCGACTTCCCGCCGGTTCCATCTCAAGTTGGGTGGATCTCACCTCTCGTTTCCTTGCTCAATTTTTCCCACCGGGGAGAACCACTAAACTTAGGAATTACATCTTGATGTTCCAACAACGTCAAAATGAATCTCTCTATGAAGCATGGATTCGATTCAAGGACTTACTTCATAAAGTCCCTCATCACGGCATTGATCTTTGGCTTCAAGTCCAAATCTTTTATTATCATGTCAACTTCCCCACCAAGCGATCCATTGACCAAGCGGCCGGTGGAAAACTTTGTGATCTCACCGCGGAAGAATCATGGGGTATAATAGAGGACCTTGCTCTCTATGACAACGAAAGTTGGAATGACCCCCGTGAGTTGCCCAAAACGGTTATGGCAATCTCCTTGCCTCCCATTGACTCACAATCTTCCGACCGTAGGATGATCGAACTAGAAGATCAAGTTAAATTCCTAATGAGTTCCTACGAAAACCCTAAGTCTTCACGCCATGTGAACAAAGTTTCTTCCTCGTGTGAGCCGTTTTATGATCCTCATAACACGCGCACTTGCACCCGATCCCCCGAACATGCTTCCGTTGACTACGCATCCTCGCGTACTAATGGAACGGGAGGAAGATTCCCTACAATACCCGGACCTAGGAATTTCAATGAAACCCAAGAAGCATGGAAGGGCAAGCCCGACTTCTATTGGGGACAAACCAAGGAATTCACTTCCAATGATTTTTCATGGCCCCCATCCCACGGTCCTAACCAACAAAACATCGAAGGGATGTTGCAAAACCCAGTTGCAACCCAAGAAGCCCAAATAGCTAAGCTCTCGGACCGCTTTAACCAACAACAAGCCGAAATGGATAGGAAGATAGACAACCTTTTGAAAGCCATGACCAATAGTGATAGGAAGGTTAATGCTATCTCAACTCCCGAGCCTTCCGGTGTAGAGATTAAGGACCCAAGTAAGTTAGCTAAGCATGTCCAATTCGTCAATACCATCGCCTTAGTGAAACCTAATAGAACCAATGATGAAGAGGACCATACACGTGAGACTAATGAAACAACCGAGGAAGTAGGTGAAGTAGATAATGACTATTTCAATAAGTTTCCTACGGAAGAAGAGCTAACTCGCCACCCTCACTTAGTACGTGACCTCCGTCACATGTATGTTAGGAAAAGCCCTAGAATCAAGTTTGGGAACCCTTGGAATCTTAACATACCATGTTGCATAGGACACCTTTTCGTGGCAAAGGCATACATTGACCGCAAATCCCCAATCAACATAATGACTAGCACCTACTACAATTGGGTAGTGAAGAAGCCGATTCCAACTAGGCAAGACCCCGATGATCCTAGTGTTAGTTGCAATTTTCTTGGTAGAGAGGTAAGGGATTGCCCGTTTATGTAGGTAGTTTCACGTTTCCTACGGACTTCATAATTGTGGATGATATTAGCACGGCCATAGACCCTAGCTTGTCCCACGTTATTCTAGGAAAACCTTTCATAGAAAACACCGGGATGACCTATGATCCTTCATTAGGAATAGTGCGATTCAGGGATGAGAACGACGACATAGCTTACCAAATGCCGTTCAAGATTGAGAAGTTCTCATCACTCTCTAATGATGAAAAGGAACTTAAACTATCGGTCTACTATAGGAATGAGGAGGATAAAGAAAAAGGAGTAGATTATGTTATGGCTAAGATTTTCGGATTCTATAAGGATTGTTTGAACCTAGGACCGAAATATAGGACCGAATGGGGAGAAGACGAACTCTTAGAGAAGTGCATCATAGGGCACTTCTACAACATGGAATCCCCCGATAGAGACCGTCATGAGGAAGGAGATGACGGTAATGAAGTCACGTGAGGGCACGACTACGAGTCTAGCTACAAGACTCTTAAATAAAGAAAAGCGCTTCGTGGGAGGCAACCCATGCTTAATTGTTTGCTTGTTAGTGTCATATATCTTTTACTAATTGAATATTCTCATGTTTAAATTTGTAAAAATGCTTTATTTTATTTTTAACCTCGTCTTAATTGCATATAAAGGTATTTTACATAAAGGATAAGTGTAGGGAGGATTACACACGTTTTCAAAAGAAACGTAAACATGAGAATAACAATTCATTAAAAGATATATATGTGTGTTTGTTCGAGTCAAATGCTTGTATCGAGTCATAATGGATGTTTTGCAGAAATTTTTCCAGACTCTAAAGATATAAATTTTCCAGAAAATCGCAGACCAGTTTTCGTCAGGATTGCAACCTGACGGCGTCAGGAAGGAGTAAAAACATCAGATTACTTTTTTCTCGTTTTTTGAGCTACTTATAAAATTTTGGAATTTTCCAGGTTTTAATTTTCCAGAAATTCTGTAAACATCCATTCCACAAGCATTATATCCTAGTTTAGTAGAGTCTTATATATATTATTACCGCCGATTTTGCGCGAAGGTTTCGTTTGTTTTCTTCAAATGTGCAGGTTTCATTTATCAAGAAGAAGAAACAAAAGATTGGAAGGAGCTTTTCACGCACACATTCTTCTTGGAAAGGATTTAACCACTACTTCACATACGGATCCTACCGAGCTAATCAGGGGAGTATTAGTTTCTTTCGTTTTTCATTACCTTCCATTATCATAACTTTGATACTTTCGGGGAACATTGGGGATAATGTTCAGTTTAAGTGTAGGGAGGGAAAATAAAATGGGAACTTTGAAACTATGCTTATCCTTGATTGTTTGCTTTGTCCAAGTGTATTTGTGTAATAAACCATGAGAAAATGTCGGTTAGGGTAATTTTGGCACCAAATTTTTAATTTTTCATGACATATAGGAGTGGGCCATTAGTCTTAACAAAAGCGTCTCACGGATAGGAAGTTGCATGACTAGCACAAAAACCCTTTACCACCTAAATTCCACCCAAAATTTGATGATCGCCCTTAGATTAGTAGGAATTAAAGCATTCATCTTTAATGCTTAGAGTGTGAACCGGTAGTATATTAGATTCTAGAACTTGTTTTGTGATGCATTCCGAGATCGCTAGTAAGATTATACTTGTGTAGTTAGGAATAACTAAATGATAAGAGGCATTAGGATAACCCTTGTTTGATACCCGTAATATAATTACTTCTTCCACATCGGTTGAGTAATTCCCCCACACCCTTTGCGTTGTACTCATCTTTAGTACACGATACCCCTAGTTAACCCCTCAGAGCCTATCCTTTTCGCGGTTCTCGTGATGTTTTGGTTTTTCCGAAATATCAATGAAGAGCATTGTTTACACCCACCCCCAAATATACACCCAAATCGCCTTAGCCTACCTTGTATGCACTCACTTTTAGTGCATTTTTGTTATCACCCTAAACCCTTAGTTCAATTATCTGGTTGCTTGCATGAGTTGCTAAGTCGAGTCATATCCTTTGTACACAGTTTTGGGACGATTGGGACTAATGGGAAAAAGTTAAAGTTTATAAAATGATTGAAAGGGAACGTTAAATTCCCTTATTTGCGTATTAACATACCCCAAGTGTTTTTTATCTTTTCAATTCGGGTCAAATTAGTGTTAGAATAATAAAAACTCAAGTGTAGGGATGTGCCTATAAATCCCTATCATTTTGATGTTACCGTAAAAGTGTATGAAAAAAAAAAAATAAAAAAAAAAAAAACGGGCTATCATCCTACAACTATCCTTTAAATTTATGTTTGTTTGTTTCAGTTAGCTAAAGTCTAGAGTGTCGAGTCTTGGCTTAGCAACGCCATACTTCGTATGCATTTAACATAGAGATTTTTGACTTGCCACCGCTAAAAAGCCTATCACACCAAACCCTTTGTTTCCCTACCGTAAGCCTAACGTTACAACCCTTTAAAGACCTCTTTGATAGTCTTTCCTAGGTGCTTACGCCAAAGCGATGGAGGTTTGATCTATTCTCAAGCCTATGGTAATCTATGTACTAGGACCGGTTAATGAGTGTTTATCTTCCATTTCCAACTTGTTATATTTCATATACACCCCAGAGAGATGTGAGTATCCAAACACCCCATGTGAGGTGCTAGTATGTAATTTCCGTGCTTGTTATGACTTTTGCGGGCTTATATGTGTTGTGGACTGTTTTAAACCAATGCTTCATGACCCCTAACTTATAAATTAATTGGCTAAAAGCACATTTGCTTGAGGACAAGCAAATACCAAGTGTAGGGATATTTGATAAGGTTTTAAAATGTACCTTTTTGAGGGGTCATTTAAGCCCTTATTTGATCACTTTTGTATCCGTTATTACTTAATATCATTCCTTTTCACTTTTTAGGTCTCTTGAAGGCAAATTGTTGTAATGGCACTTATTTGGACGAAAAGGTGCGAATATACGAAGAAAATGGCCAAAGTCAAGAATAGAGACACTCAGGCTGCTGAAAACATAAGGTGACGGCGTCACTGCTTAACTGCGACGCCGTCGGAGGATTTTGTGACGGGACAGAAGCCAAAACTCTTATTTTCTAGTGACGATGTCAAGTTATAAAAGAGTAGGCCGTCGCAACTCAGACGGCCTAGATTCAATCCAGACGGCGTCAGAAGCTGAAGAGCACGGCGTCACAAGCACAAGGTGACGCCGTCGCAAGTCTAACGTGGCCAAGACGAAACCCTATTGATGGCGATCCGACGGCGTCACAAAACATAAGGTGACGCCGTCGCATGTGTAATCTTTATATATAGAATCCGAATTTTTCAGTATTGATGTGTAGTCTTTTGGAGTAAAACCTAAACCGAACCAAGGCTGTCTTGTACAGTATTTTAGGGTTCTAAACCCTATCTTACATCAAGATAAGTGCTTTACTTCATTAATACAATTATGTCTTTGATTATTTGTGTGTATGCTTGCATGTTCTCCATGTCCGGCTAATTTACTTTTGTGTTTGCTTAGGGAATATGAAACTTAATTATTGAATATTGATTGGTTGTCTCTTATCTTAGTTTGTTAATGATCTAGTAATGCGATAGGTCATTCGTTGTGTACTTAATGCTTGATTAAATCTTTGTGAACCTTAGAATATAACTCCTTGAGTAGTTGTAAGCTAAACCATCCAAAGAGTGCCTTAGATTAAGAGTTTATTATCCCTAGTGGGTTTTGTAGACGAGACCCTTTGGTAAGTTCAAAGAGTTAGGGAGAAACGCATACCCTACAACTTTAGACACACAACGCAACTAAGAATAAGGACGTGACAATTCAACCACCAATAGGAGATAATTAAGGAGTAGTAAAACCTAAGTAAACACATCTTTAAACTATCATACGAGCACACAATAATTAGAAATAGACTACATACACCTTAGATTAGATAATTAGATAAGTCGAGTAATCCGTAGAAATACCAACCCCCAAATCCAAACCCCGAGATTCGTACCTTTCAATTTCCTAAAAAACATAAAAAGATAAAAAATAATCTTCCTCAACCCCAACCTTAGCGTAGTAACTTCTCACTAGCATTCCTATTCCCCTAGAGAACGATATCAATACCCGTGGCTTACCCTAATTACTACACTACAACGATTAGGTTCACTGCCTAGGGTGTTATAAAACTTGCTCGAAGAAAAGGAAGTTCCTTTGACCCCGAACGACGCGTGTAGCGTTATCAAGGGGAGACCTCAAGTAACCAATGGAGTAGCTAGCTCCCAAAGTGTGAGAGGGTGTATTGAACACACGTACCACATCACCAAAACATATCATATCAGATACATAAAAAATCTAGGATGCATCCATACGCCCCTGCAGAACAAAAGTGGCCATACAATATATATCTTGAGCTCATAATCATATAACAGAAAGGGACGGTGTGGAACATCACTCAACCACACTAGAGCCATGCCATTGGTGCATCAATGACACGGACATGGAACCCTCATGCCTAGTTAATGGCTCGGGTATCAAACTGACAGGTCAAAACAAAAGGTCCAAAGTGTAGCAATATATAAGTCTTCATAATCAAAGGTTCAATATCAATGGTTCCCAATTCAGAGGTTCATAGCAATAGTTCAATATCAAGGTCCAATATCAAAGGTTCAATACCAAAGGTTCAATATCAAAGGTTCAATAGCAAAGGGTCAATAGCAAAAGGTTCAATAGCAAGGATTCAATAGCAAAGGTTCAATATAAAATTGGAAAGATATCAAAAGATGTATAGAGCTCATGAGAAACCTTATGAGGAAGGTCAGAATATCTGTACCTGATTCAATAGCAAAGACGGACACAAATAGATGAAACACTAGACACGGGAGATTACTCCTTCTTCAAGGGATCTACAGAAGTGAAAGGAAATTCATTTATTAGACGTATTTAAAGTGTTTTACCCCGATTAAGTCCTTTAGGTTTTATAAGAGTATTTTCATTTTTAGTAAGTTTCCACTTTATGTAGTTTAGCCATTTTAAGTAACTTTCCATTTTGGCAACTTTCTATTTTAGGAAGATTTCTATTTTAGGCAGGTTTCCATATTAAGTAACTTTCCAAAAATAGCAGGTTTCCATATTTAGCAGGTTTAGTAATCAATGATATATATAAAGTCAAATTAGGTCAAAATGATGAAAATAAGTGTTATCATAGTTTAAGGGTCAATTGTGACAAGTTACACAAGTTTAGGGTCTAAAGTGTAAACATTAAAAAGTATAGGGTCGTTAGTGTAAATATATCAAGTTTACCCATTTTACTCATTTAGTCCATTTAGTTATCATGTTAACATATCCAACCTTCAAGTTTCAATAATTACAAATCACCCCTTTAATTATACAAATCATATACATATATATATATATATATATATATATATATATATATATATATATATATATATATATATATATATATATATATATATATATATATATATATATATATATATATAGAATATAGCGTTCAAATGGTGTACACTCTTAAAATGAAAAACAATAGGCACCAATAGTTTTTCAACATGTGGAGATTAGACAATTAATTAAATCAAAAATCACTAATTACCAAAAAGGGTATTATGGACATTTACACCACTCTTATTTTTCTCTTAACCCTAAACCGTTATTCATTAATAAACACAACAAGGAAAAGCATCTCTCATCCAAAAGAAAAAACACAGCCTCCATGTACAAGACGATGATGATCTATCATTATTAAAAAAAACTCTAGTATGCCTCTATTTTCCCATTTTTCAGATCGTTAGATGTGATGGTTACAAGATCCATGTACGAGACACAACGACAAACAATCTTGCATCCTGTCGACATCTGCTTATTTATAGTCATATTGTTTCATAACATTTTGTTTGTATTATATATAATAAGATTTTTATAGCCATGTTATTTCATAATGTCGAAATCGTTCTATTTGTCTTTCGATTTTTCGAGGTTGAATTTTAGCCGCAAACTACCAAAATCTTAGACAAGACGATCCAATTTTTTATTTTGCAAGTTGGAACCGTAGACAAAGACCCGCAACCTTGAGTTTAATGGTTTTTCTTATTTACTTTTTTATTGTTTCGATCATGAAAATGACGGTCGGATTTTAGATTCGGCGATCATGTGCAAACCACTGCAAGCCGGCACGAATATAATCGTGAGCGTGTGTACCTATCATCATCTATTTGTTTTCGATTAGTTTTTGATCTGTGCAAAAATTAACTGTTGTCATTAGTCTTATATTTTCCGGAAAGTCCTAGCCTGGTCCCATCGATCTTTGTTTACGGTTTTTGAATTTTGAGTATCATTGGGTTCATGACAGAAGTAGACCTCAACATGGTTCGTTGAAAACCTCAAGGCTCGATATATTTTATTCTTGGTCATGTTTCTACCCATAATGATTTGTCCTCGTGAGGATGGGTTTAAAAAAAAAAAAAAACATGTTAGGTGTCTATGCATGAATTAGTTACGAGAGACGTGTGTGTTTCAAATATTAGTACCAATTGGTTTTTAAATTGTGTATTTTTTTTGATTATTTTAATTATGTATCAGTTGGGTCTTTTTTAACTTTAGTGGTGTATCAATCAATAATTAGTTGGTTGCGTATTTTTTCCGGATATGTAGTGTGTCACTATAAAAATTGGTGTCTCACTATAAATTTAGTGTGCCATAAATAAAGTATACCAGTAATATGTAGTGTGTCACTATAAAAATTAGTGTGTCACTATAAATTTAGTGTGTCACAAAAAAAATATAATATGTAGTGTTTCACTATAACAATCGGTGTGTAAAATAAAGTATAATATGTAGTGTGCACTATAAAAATTCGTGTGTCACTATAAATTTAGTTTGTCATAAATAAAGTATAATATGTAGTGTGTTACTATAAAAATTGATGTGTTACTATAAATTTAGTGTCATAAATAAAGTATAATACGTAGTGTGTGACTATAAAAATTGGTGTGTGTCAGTTGTGTATGAAAGTATAGATTTATAAATATCATGATAAAAATCAATAGCGAAAGGTACACAAATAACAACATATGTGTATAAATTAAAATAAATAAAAGTTAAATATATTGCATGAACATGAACTATACACACGAAAATATCTTGAACATATAATTCTATTTAAAAAACTAATGTCTCTTATATTAAAACACAAAATAATAATTTTTTTTATGCATGAATGACAACATGGTCATTGTTTTACGCTTGTTTGTGGTTATCAACGTGCCATTCATTTTGCAAGTTTATTACAATAAATCCATTGACTTAACTAGTATTAATTATCATATTAGTTATCACCTATGATCATTGATCTAATGGTCAATAAGAGTACCTATTATAACTTATTTTAAGTGTGTACATCACAATAACACCTCCCTACATATATATATATATATATATATATATATATATATATTGGGTAAAAGGGATTTTTCACCCTGGTAAAATGCATTACACCAAAAACATTGAAGTACAAAGGATGAGGGTGATTCCCTCATCTCAGTCCCTTAGGACACTTACAGACTCTCATATGAGAATGACACGCAATTCTTATAACTTACATAATAAAACTTACCACCTACAATGACTGTACACGTGAATATAAATAAGGAATTACAACTTGATTCACTAAGGTAGTACCAAACGCATAGCCATCATAGAACTTCAAAGCAACTTCCATGTGATCCAGAAAAGCACCCAAGACATAGGACATGAGTGATATCCTCCAAGAAGTGTGAAAGATCATCACACACCCATGGATCATCAAATTGAAATCAGTTCACAAATTCCACACAACACTTGGTGGGAGACTCTAAAACCACGGATAGAGCAGCAAGCACAAACTTGCTCCAAATGAGTATGTTTAGATGCAAAACCAACCACCAATAAGAATAACCAAAGAGTACGTAGACAACCTACACACTTCCAAGAACAACTTCAATACATCATCAAAATGTCATGCAAAATACTAATCCAGGTGAACTACATCACAATGCAGCCAACCTGCAACTAACAAGCCACAATAACCACTTCCAATAACGACCAAAGACTGCAGCAAATAGTATGAATAATGCCCAATAAATAAGCCGCAACCAACACCAGGTCGCAATAACCAAACAGGGTTGTTTAAGACCCTAATTCCATCGTATTAGAAATAATAGGATCAAGTAAGAACCACCAATTCTGATAAATACGAAGGAAAAAAGCAAATAACTACCATTCAAGCAAAATTCTAACCAAGCCTCAATCAGCGTTGAACCAAAGAGAATCAACACGGGAATGTATGTACCAATGATAAGAAACCAGTGTGAATGGTAACAAATAATGCACCGAATGTGCAACTTACAGCCATGATCAACCCTTCCAAGAACACCACGAAAATCTTGCGAAGGAAAGATAAATAAGGGTTTTTTCAACAAGATACCCAGAAAACTTGACTTACACTCTCTCCAAAAACCCACTTACAAAACATGGATCCGGTATAGCACATGAATCTGATATAGAACTTGTATTCGTCACAAACCGATATACACGTTCCGGCAAGGAGTAGATCGAAACCCTAAAAAATAGGGTTCTATTCGAAAGTTAACGCATCAGCCTCCACATACCAGCAAAATCAGAAAATATAGAAAAAAAGTAAAACCCTCCTTGATTTCACTAGCCACCATGCATCAAAACACCCCATTAGATAAATAAAATCATAAACGAACAGATTTATGATGAAACATCACAAACCCTAATGAGCCACCACACTAAATCCACCCTTATATATATAAAATCGATTAGAAACCGACTTAGGATAATCAGAATAAGAGGTACGATTTAAATTCGAAACCCTAATTAATAGATCACCATATAACGTTAAGAATCACTTGATTAGGGTTTCGACCAAGATTAAGGAGAAATTGTTTTTGATATAAAGATAACAACCAGCCGCCCCTCCTATGAATGAAAACACCCCTAAATCATGTGTTGCATACCTAAAAACAATAAGGATCCTTCAAAGGTAGAGAGGACATCATATAGAGATATCTTTTTGGCCAGAATTAAGGAAGAGGAGGGGGCGGCCTGATTTCTCCAAGAGAGAGAGAATTTCGTTTTTTTAGGGTTTTTTTTTCCAATAAATGGTTTTTCATATATATATATATATATATATATATATATATATATATATATATATATATATATATATATATATATATAGAATCTAGATCAAATAAGATCAATCTTAAAGTTGTTAAAATGAGATCAATCTAAAATTTGACAAGTGAGACTCTCCTTATAACAAAAATAATTTTTTTATTAGCTAAAACTAAAAATGTTAAAGTTTTGATAGATTTCTTTTTAAAATTTACGAAACCTAGGTGATACACTTTGATTAGAAATGTAATGTGTATCAGGTTTTTGTATGTGTATCAGATTTTGGAATATTTGTTAGTGAAATATGTATCAGGTGTATCACTAATTCAAACTCATGTATCATTTGGTTATTAGTTTCTAAAATGTTAATTTGTATTAAAATATTATATTTTTGTGTATTATTGCTAAAATTGTTATTTATATATGTTTTAGTGGTTTTTTAGACTTGATCTTATTTTTACAACTTTAAGTATGATCTCAAATATATATATATACATAATTCAAGCCCTAGGTTTAAATCATGAATTCTATTTACGTTATAAGCCATTATAATTCGATTAGTACAAGTTTATACAACTCCTAGGTGATTACCCGTTTTGTGTCGAGACCTAACCACCCCAAAACCAAACCATACGACCAAACAATAAACCAAATGAAACCCTTTTCCATGTTGCTATCTGATTACATTAATACAAGTCATATACACTTATGTTTTATTCCATTTAAAGTTGATTAGAACAAGATTATACAACTTCTTTTGTGAACCCCTTATTTGGTCGAGACATACAAACCCTAGAACAAACCCTAACGCCACATTAACAATCAAACAAAACCCCTTTGATCCATGTTTTAGTCGACAACATTAATACCAAGCATATACACATGTTTTAATTCATTTAAGCTCGATAATAACAAAAAGAATGCACATGTCGTGTGGTTTAAAATCAGATTCAAAGAACAATATATGTGTACCCTTTATTCGACATACATACTTATACATATCATGATTTCATGTAGCCATTTAAGATGATTTTATGTGACCTTGTTTTAATCATTTTATGTGACATGTTAAGTTGTATTTACTCATGCGCATGGAAGAAGATATCAACGACCAGATTCATGAAACAAAACAAACTAACACCTCCTTGTTGCCCTAGTACCCTACAACCAGCAGCACCAAACCCACGACCAAACCAAGCAACTTCGAACCTAATACCCACGATCACAGCCACTACACGAAGCCTACGAATCTCCTTCTTTTGAACCTCCTTTGCGTCGACAGAAAAATGGGAAGAAGATGGTTTTGCCGTCACTTTTACTTAGGGTTTTCTTGTGTTTATTTTGAGAGAGAAATATGGAGATATAATGAGATATGAATGAGGTAATTGTGGAGAATATATAGGGGGTTTAGGCATTTTCTTTAGGCTGAAATGGGGGGGGGGGATATGGGTGACCAAATCACATTTTATTCACTTGCCAAATTACTATGTTACATTTAATTTAAATGTCTACTACATGTATATTATCTAGTCCATATGACTTAACATTGTGTTATATTTATTTTGTGGCATAAGTGTAAGTTTTATTATCATGTCTTGCATACATTATTTATAAGCCAAACATTTAACGTATTCAACGAGCATAATTTATTTTACGAATGATTATGATGAGGGGAAAAATAGTCATTTAACACGTTTACGATTTTTAGGGTTTTACAATATCATATTTCTAGGTTGTACGTAAAGGTTTCCGCTTCTTATCCGCTGATTTCCTTATACCTTTAACATTGGTTAACTCAAGGTGAGTTCATAACCCCATTTTTAGTTGTTTAATTGTTTTTACAAACCCTTGGGGGGAGATACATGCTATTTATTTTTTAACCGAATACAATGCTTTGAAACTGTATGCTATATCTGAATGTTTTATTGGCACTAAGTACTTACTACTGCCAAACTTAAGTCCCTACCATCGTGAACCATTAATCACAAGTGAGTGAACACCAATAATTGAATAGGCCTTTTGGGATTGACGAATCACATTTGTTTGACCAGGTTCGGTGAACAAACACACTATATTTGAGAACTCTAGGTATAATTGGCAAATTACCTACTTGGGCCAGTGTTACTATTATATCGATTTCTATTGATTCAATGTTAACATTTTGGTTGTCATGAGCTTAGTGCAATAATAATTGTTTTGTTTTCCATCCACGGGTAAATATTAACCCACATTGAAAAATATTATGTTCAAACTGTAAACCTATGAATTTCACTCAACCTTTATTTAACCCTTTTAAGCATGTTTTATTTCAGGTCCATAAGAAACGAGGATGGAAAGGATGGCAAGGAGGAGCAATTACTAGGTAACTCAACATGAACATTCGCCAAACCTTGCACGTTGGCTGCTCTAATCGACACTTCAGCCGCATATGTTTTAGGAGCAGCTTGCTTCACGTGATTAACATCACCATGTGTAGTATTCGTACTAGGATTTCCATCTACACATCCCTCCATATGAACAACATCAGATTGCGCTAAAGGAACAGTAGCAACATCACTAACCGTGGCTGCTACAGTTGGGATATACCACTCCCTTATTCAACATAATTGTTGGGCCCATAGAATTAACCATTTGCGATTCATGCATCAAACCAACAACAGTCGTGCCCTTAACAACATCAGCCCCAACATGACTAGTAGTAAACCCAGCATCTGATTCGAGATTTACCTTATTAATATCAGCAACAACCACACCAAACGTACTAGATATGTCCACAGAATCTGCAGGAGCATCAACAAATTAAACATGTCTTCGAGCCTTTAGAAGTTTACCATCTTTTCCCACAATCTTGCCATCTATGTTCTTCACCTTTTTGGCCAAATCATGAAGCAACGAACCTGACTTACCCTCGTTACCAGTCTTCACGTTCTTTTTTTTGGGTAAAGGGCAAATCCGCCCGGTAAAATCCAACATTACCCTCGAAACCACTCTTCACCCTAGCATCGTTGTTCAAGAAACCTTTATCCATCTCTCTTAACCCATGTTCAAAAATCCAAAATCATTAACAAACACGACTTAAAAGAACACTAACTGTGGAAAACTAGAAGGGGGGTTGAATAGTTTACCGATTAAAAACTTCGTTTTGAAACTTATTGAAAGATTAATTGATATTAATCAATATGCAAGCAATATATATAAAGAGTAAATAAGGAAAGAAACAATCAAACCACGATGTTAGTACAATTTGTGCGATGGGTAACGGAAAGTCTGGACGTAGCTTACTGGGTTGGGCCGGCAAGCCATTCGTGGATTGATCTTATACTAATTCAAGTGATTTGGATGAGATCCCTGCACAAGAAAGGTAAACCGTTAGTCTTACCGTGGGGACGGACCCCACGATTAGACTCCGGCGTGAGAGTAAGTATGCATTCTTGAGAGGGAAAGTAATAGTATGTGTGTAATTATGAGAGAGAAAGTTGTTCTACCTTGTATGGGGATTAGAGCCCTTTTTATAGGCAAGGTTTGCCGCTGGGACTCCCTGGATTATCGCATATAGTGGTTAGTTGTAGGAGTCGGACCCTTGGTGGACAAGGGTTCCGTGTTATTCACGGATGCGGACGCGAGAGGCCTAACGGTTGAAGGTTCAGCCCGTTAGGCGTCTTGTGCACATTCCAAGGCCTGGGCCATAGCCAACATAGTCGTTGGGCTTACTGTTGGCCCGGGCTTGTGGTTATTGGACTTGAGTCTAGGATTTGCCGTCATTGGGCCTGATCCTGGCGTGGGTGTAGAGTATGTTTTTGGCTTAGCGGGCCTGTTGTACATACTATCCGTCATCAAGTCCCCCCAGTCTAGTATGTTCATTGCGTGCGGATATTGTCGCGTGCGGTGGATGTCACTAGACTTGAGTTGACAAAAGATTTTGTCATGCGTTTTTTTTTTCGGAAGTACTTTTTTCTATCCTTGGGGACTGCTATACCATCCAGTTCCCTTATTCTAGTATGTGCACTGCGTGCGGATGTTCCCTCGTGCAGTGGATTTACTTGACTTTATCTTGTGTCATTTTTTCTTCCGCATTCATGAATCGTTCCTTTGACACTTCCTTTCCTTGGGAAGTGTTTTTTTACTACATGGGCGTTTTATGGCTTTTCATGTTCTGGTTGATTTGACTTCGTGGGCCCTTGGTCTTCTACCATCCTTATCCGCGTAGCTTTGATTTTAATCGTTGGATTAGATTATTTTTGGAAGCGTGTCTTTTCTTAGGGGTTTCTAGGTGAATCGTCATTCCGTTTATATAAATACCCCCTTTTTGGCTTCATGCCATTTTTTCTTTTTACTGCTCGTCTTTTCTCTGCTGGATCTTTCAGTCTAGTTGGTTGTATCCGTTTTTCACGTTCCGCAATCAGGTTAGGCTCTTAACTTCCTCTGTATCTTTTCGTTATGTGTACTTTTTCTTCTACCAAGTCTAAATTATCCCAGAAGGCACTTGATTGCTTCTGGGTTGATTATTCGATTCCGCTCTTTGGACATCCGGAATTGCCTGATCCTGACAAAAGTATTCGTGAAGCGCCGAATGAAAAGATTGGTGTCTACACCCGCATCTTTGAGTTTGCTAATTTCCGCCTTCCCTTGTCCTCATTCCTTGTATCGATTCTTGACTACTATCGCATTCATATTTCACAGCTTTCCGTCATTGGTGCTGCTAAGGTTTCTCAATTTGAAATTCTCTGTTTTGCACTTGGCATTGAACACTCAATTGATTTGTTTAGGTGTTTTTATGTCTTGTCTCGCAGCCATGGCTGGCTTTCTTTTAGTAAACGTGCCAATAGCTTTGGCGATTGCTATACTAAATCCCTTGATTGCCTTAAAAGTTGGAATGATCACTTTTTCTGGATTGACGCATTTGTGTGTCCTTCTATACATCCTTTCTTCATTGGGGGGCGTCTTCCGAAAGACGCTACTCCTAGGGATACTGAATTTGATGTTGAACATGTTGCCTCCCTTGTTACCAATGCTTCTTCCTTTGTTAAGTTTCCAGAACCTTTTCTTTGCTTGTTTGGGTTCAGCCGCAACTACACTTTGGGCAATGACTTTTATCCTGTGTTTTATGATCAAGAGAATCGGGGTGGGTATACCATATCTATGTTTTTCTCTTTTATTACTTTTCCTTGATTTTCTGCTGATCTATGCTTCTTTTTCGTCTGTTTGCTGCAGCTATGGATTGTCCTTGGTTAAGAATAAAAACCCGATGGAGTTGTTTGTTGATACTCGACCACGGGAGGATGATGAAGCTCCTTTGCTAAAATCGACCGAAGGTCGTACTGACTCTCTTGTTCCTCCTTCCTCTGGTGATGTTGAGCGTGCAGCTGCTTGTTCTGGAATTGGGATTTCTCAATCGTCCGGTGGTGTTGTTCCGCAGCCTGATTATTTGGGTTCCGGTATTGGCTTTAACAGTGGGATGGCTTCTGGTTCTGGTAGGAAAAGGAGGAAAGTTGGTATCAACCTCGTTCATCTCCTTAAAAAGGCAAGGAACAACCTTAATGATTCTAGTAGGGCCTCTACTGGTGGTAAGTGTTCTGAGTCTATTAAGAAGCTGCTAGCTCAAAGTTCACAATCTCTTGAATATTGTTTAAATGCTTTTCCCGCTCATTCTTCTTGTTCTCCTTTATCTTCAACTACTCCTTTTTGTGAAGCTGGGACGCCCACTGAATCTGGCTTTGGTTTGCTCCATCTAGATGGTTCTCCTTCCCAGTTTGTTATTTCATACTTTTGTTTTTCCGTAACTCTTTTGTCCTTCTTTCCTTCCTTTATTTACTTGCTGTTTTATTTGTTTATTCACAGTTCCTCTGTGCCCGTTATGATGGATGCCATTGTTACTACTGTTCATTCTATTGAGAAGGCAAAAGGTCGAGTGGATATTCCTTCCTACCTTCCGGATAACCTTTCTCCTGTCGGTGATATTTATCAAAGTCTTGATGATCTTTAGGATCTTGATGTTTCAGCTGGGGATATCCACGTTGTTGATGGTCCGGATTCCGATTCTCCCTCTGGTTTTCATGTTCCGAAATGGAATGTTGCTAAAGGTTCTCTCCTTGATGATGTTGATGAGTGTCGTGCTATGGTAGACGAGTTTGCTCCTCCTGCCTTTTTTTCCTCTATCCGCGATATGGGGTATGAGCGCCTCCTAGGTGAGTTTAATGTTGCCGTGGCCCGACAACTGAGCTTTAGCTCTGAAGTCCGTCAGCGTTTAGAATATAATGCTATGGAGCGGAAACGCTTATTGTCTTTGTTGGCGAGTAAGGAGAAGGAAATTTCGACTCTGAACTCTGATGTTGCCAAGGCTATTTCTTCTTAGACATCGTCTGCTGCTACGTCCATAGCAGCTTCCACTGCTGAGCTTTCGTCCCTAAAGGACCAAAATTCTGTGCTTGAGGGAGAATGAAATTCTCTTCAGGCCGAGGTAGCATTACTTCACTCATCCCTCGATGCTAAAGATTATGAGTCATCCAATTTGAGAGCTGAGCTTGTTGTTCTTAAGTCTCGGAATTCTAGTCTTTCCGAGCAGGTATGCGGCCGTGTTTTTGTCCCTGTATATATATTATTTTATTATCATTTATTTTTGATTTCGTTATGTTTGTAGATACGGTCTTTAGAAGAGTCACGCTCTGAGCTCCGTAGCCGAGCTCCATCCTTTGCTGCTTTAGAGGAGGAGTTTTGTAAGATTCAGGATACTAAGATGGGTGAGATTTCGCGGAAGTTTGATTTAGCTGTGGTTGACTGGCATGCCCTGGCTATTCATCTTGATGAGTTTTATCAGCGATTCCTTACCCTATTGTTTAGCCTTCGTTGGTTATTAACGAACGGTATGAGCCTCGCTGTGTTTAAGTGTTTAAACTCTCTAGAGTATACTGCGGCAATGACAAAGGTAATTGAGCGTGTCGTTGATAAGGGTATGCAGGAAGGCTTAGCTGCGGGGTATTATTCATGCTAAGGAGAAAAGAGAGCTTGAGGAGCTTGTTGCATATAATCCTTCTGCAGAAGATCATTATGTTTCCGCTATGAGGGCCCTTAAAGGTGTGGAGTTTTCTCTGCTTTCCGTGCTTAAGTCCAACAAGAATGCTTGTATTGCGGAAGTTATGGACCTTCTCTGTGTTGATGAATCTTCCGTAAATGCTCCTATTTGAGCAACTCATTTTCCCTGTACATGATAGGGATAGTAATGTTATTATTGACGACAACTCTTTATCTTGTTCTCTGGAGGTTGTTCAAAGGAGGGTTGATCATGTTAGGAAACGCCTTGATGGTTGTCTGTTGTCCTCTTCTGATGTTTATAGTTCTCCTGCTAATCCTTTGTCCGCTCGTAATGTGATAGATGTGGAAACATCTCTAGCCAGTGACTTAGCCTCTGTTTGCACTGCTTCTTTGCCGGTTGTGCCTCTTCTTGTCAGCACTTCTGATATTTCCGCGACACCTCTTTCTATTGAGGATTATGATATTGATGATTCCGTTACCCCTTGTCGGGGTTGTGAATGACTTACCTTATGAAGTTAGTGGGGTCTTGGCGGTCCTGTCCAAGCCTGAGGTGAATGCTGCTGCCTTGGTGCAGACTTAGCTTTTTCTTTTCTTTTTCTTTTGTAATCATCTGAACAATATCTGTCTTTGTTTCTTTCTATGACACTTCCGATGGTTGTAATCAACTTTTTTGATTATGTAAGTTCTTGATTAGCGTATGTTATTATCCATTTTTGTGTTACTATTGTTAACGTTATACGGATATTCAAGTTTTGTAATAGTCTTGCGCACGCTTTTTTTGTCTGTGCGGTGCTATTTTTAACGTTATATGCACGTTTATAATAGTCTTGTGCACATACTCTTTTTGTCTGTGCGGTGCTATTTT
Organism: Chrysanthemum makinoi; assembly: GCA_910596185.1. Taxonomy (NCBI): domain Eukaryota; kingdom Viridiplantae; phylum Streptophyta; class Magnoliopsida; order Asterales; family Asteraceae; genus Chrysanthemum; species Chrysanthemum makinoi. Next base: position 169,548,253 of record OU343221.1, on the reverse strand, counting down.
TAACGTTATACGGATATGCACGTTTATAATAGTCTTGTGCATATACTCTTTTTATCTGTGCGGTGCTATTTTTAACGTTATACGAATATGCACGTTTATAATAGTCTTTGGATAATTTTGGCCTATCCTCCCAGTACTGGGCTTGCAATACCTCTTACGTACTCTGATTATTAAGTTGTTCACCAGTTTTGTTATTCGTGATAACCTTATGCTATTCGGAAATAACACATTTTGGGCCGTACCCAATCCTTGAGCTTGCGCGTCTTATGCAAGTAATAAAGACAGAAAAAACATTTTAAAGAATAAAATAATGAAGGTAGCTAATCTTCATTTTTTTTATTAGTTGATTGCGTTTTTAAATACATCATAATTATTGTCATATATATGAGTTTGAGTACACATTTTTTATTGCTAACTGTTCTTACCCTTTTTCATTTTGTCTAATAACTCGTAGCGTCCAATATTTTGCGGATCTTCATTGATGGTCATCATCCTTCTTGGAGTTGCTCTTTGATGTTTCGTGTTTCCTTCCTCGTGAGGTTGCCATTTTATATTCTGTCCATGTTAGTTTTCCTTGCGTTTAGTAATTATGATACCCTTTCTTGAGAAAACATTTTGTCCAGATTCATTTTTGGGGCCGCTATATTCTCCCTGCGGGGTTCCTTAAGAAGTTTGTAGGTTTGCGGTCGTTTCCTAATGGGCTGTGGTGGTTCTCCTCGTTTCCGCTGTAGGCCATACAACAGGCTCGATAGTCCCCTCAAGATGCTTCCCGTCCGGATCCGCCTTACTATGCTGAAGTGGAAGGGCCTTTAGTGAGGTTACCTTTCCGCTCGCACAACTTTTACCTTATCCCGGCGCTCTCAAGCTGATCATTTGTACCTTAAACCCAGTCTATCCAACCTGATATACCTGTATTAGTAGGCATTCGCTTGTTTGGAGGGCCGGGTTATATAAGCAGAGGAATGAAGGCATAGTTTTCATCCTATGTTTGTTTGCCTTTCTGGGGAGGTTCCTTGTTATTTGGGGGCATTTTACGTATGTCGTTGTGCCCTACTTTCTTTGTTATCCCTCCCTAGGGACCAAACTCTTCGCACATTCAATTACACCCCTCAACCCCAGTCTCGGGAGATAGTTCCTTCTTCCATTCAGTAGCTAGCTATTTGGAAGGAACTATGTGCACTACCAAAATCTCGAAGGGTTAGTGGGAGTTTTAGTGTTTTTGGCTCCCACCTTTGGTGTGCCCTAGGATCTCGGTATTTCCACACAAACTTCAATGGACATGGGTTTTGGTGGAAGGAGTGCTGTGAATGGTCGCGGAGGCTGGTTATTAGTCGTCATTTTAGAACTACTAAATGTTATTAGTTGTCATTCTAGAACATGTTTCAACTGGTTCCGTCTTTGCCTTTTCATTTTCTTTTCGGTGGACAAAGGTTCAGGTAACGTATGGGTTTTTTTAGCAACGACGATGTGGTGGCTATTTGTCGCTGTCGAGAGTTGGTTATATTGCCTTTTTACCAAGCACTTCTTCAGCTTCTTTTTTGTTTCTCGAGGAATTTTTCTTTCCCTCATGTTGTATACTGGTTTTCTCTCTCTTTTTTTTTCAATAAAGAAGTGGTTCTACTCCTCTTCTTTCTATCCCGCGTATTTATAGTGGTAATTTTACTGTTTCTGCATGCGTCAGCATTAATTTCCATTTATTGCTTTGTAGGTAGGCGCGTGCCCAGGCTCATAGCCTAAGTGCTTATTGTTTCTGTTTGATTTGACGCAACATTTCTTGGGAAGGAACGCGAATCTGTACTGGCAGATTCTCCTTTCTTTTTGAGCATTTGGATAAGGTTTATCCGTTTGCTTCCATCCTTGCTTCGCTTTCCAGTCCGGGACGGGATCCTCCCCCCCCCCTTTTATTTTTATTTTTGCCGCTATCCCTCTTGGCCGTGACAGTATTTCTACCGGTTTATTATTCTTTCCGTTCGTAGTGCGGCGTCATGTGTTTTTGCGTCTGCCTTGCTGCTTCCTCCGAAACTGCGGCTGCCTGGTCTTTCCACAGTTTAATTATTTTGAATTTTCAATGCATCTTTGTATTGTTTGTGTTCTCTTCCTGAGTCTTTCTATTCTAGGTACGTAAGGTTGTAATCCTTATTTGTTCCGCCAGTATCATCCTGGCGTATGCCCATTTCATCGGCGCTTTTGCATATTTTCTCTCTGTTTTCTCAAATACAGGCTCTCTATTGTGATATGTCTTGCTTCTCCATGAAATTCGCTGAGTTTCCTTTCAGTTTCTTCTCCATGAAAAGGGGTTTACGGATTTCGCTTTCTTTTGTATCATCATTTCCTCGGAAGATTTTCGTGGTTTGCGGAAACCTTGTTGCTTTTCTCTTCGTTCCATTGGTTGCTGCATCCATAACCTTTTTCCTTCACGATTTTCTGCGGCTACTTCTCCTTTTAGGAAGGAAAAAGTTATATCCATCGCCTCATTTATTGACCTCGGAATTCTGTCGCGTAACCGCTTAACCAATTCCGGATTGGTGATCGCATGCAGGAATCCTGAGACTTTCATGCTTTCCGGGGCTCCCTTTATGCCCCTTGTTTCTTCTTTGAATCTCCGTACAAAGTCTTCCGTTAGCTCTCCATCCTTTTGCTTGATGTGATGAATTTCCATAGGGTCTTTGGTACATTTCTTTTGTTGCAGGAAGTTAGCCAAGAAAGCTTCTTTTAGCTTGTCGTAGCTATCTATTGATTCGGGCGGAAGGCCCTCAAACCAGACCCTAGCGGATCCGGTGAGTGTGGAGTTGAACATGTGACACCATGTTGGCATGGCCCATCGTTCCATCTTTGCTGCTGCTTGGAAGATTTTTAGGTGATCCTCAGGGTCTCCGCTTCCATCGTATGTCTTCACGTTGGTTGGCATCTGCGTTTTCACGGGCATTTCGAAGTAGCGGATACGCGGGGTGAACGGATCAGTTTCCTCGCAGACCCAGGGTCTGGCTAGGTCGTAGCCATAATCATTTGATTTCCGCTTTTTGACCTTGGGTCCTCGGCCTTTACTTCCGTGAGATTCATCGTCCAAATGGTTATTCGCCTTTCGCGACCGAGTTTTTTGGTTTCTCGACTTCTCACTTATGATCCTGTCAGCCACAGTTGAGGACCCTTATTTGCTCCTCTTTTTCTTTCCGGTATCGTCGAGTATTTGTTGCCTGCGGTATTTGGGACAAATGGAAACACTTCCTTTCTTATCTCCAAGTCGGTGGAACACACTTTGGCGCAATCTTTTGAACACCGTCTCCCTCACATCGTCCTTTCTTTTGGGTGACCTGGATCGGGTATGACCTTGGCTGCCGTCATTTTGCGTGTTCCTCCGCTTTGCTTTTTCAAGCTGTTTCCGCAGGTCTTCACTTGACGTTTTCGCTCTGCGGTGATGCTGGTTTTCATGATAATCCTCCCAGATTTCTGCTATCTTGGCTCTTTCTTCACGCTTTTAATACCTCTGGAGGGCTGCGTCGGACACAGGTCCCTCTGGGTCCGTCAAGGCCGTCTGATTTTCTCTTTCTACCGTACTCCGCAATGTGGACACGAAAGCAGGAGTTGGTCCAAATCTAGTGCTCATGGTGAGTATTTTCTGGAACGCAGTTGTGTACTGGGTCCCACGGATGGTGCCAATTTGTTAGTACAATTTGTGCGATGGGTTACGGAAAGTCTGGACGTAGCTTACTGGGCTAGGCCGGCAAGCCTTTCGTGGATTGATCTTATGCTAATTCAAGTGATTTGGATGAGATCCCTACACAAGAAAGGTAAACCGTTAGTCTTACCGTGGGGACGGACCCCACAATTAGACTCCGGCGTGAGAGTAAGTATGCATTATTGAGAGGGAAAGTAATAGTATGTGTGTAATTATGAGAGAGAAAGTTGTTCTACCTTGTATGGGGATTAGAGCCCTTTTTATAGGCGAGGTTTGCCGCTGGGGCTCCCTGGATTATCGCATATAGTGGTTAGTTGTCGGAGTCGGACCCTTGGTGGAGAAGGGTTCCGCGTTATTCACAGATGCGGACGCGAGAGGCCTAACGGTTGAAGGTTCAGCCCGTTAGGCGTCTTGTGCACATTCCAAGGCCTGGGCCGTAGCCAACTTAGTCGTTGGGCTTACTGTTGGCCCGGGCTTGTGGTTATTGGACCTGAGTCTAGGATTTGCCGTCATAGGGCCTGAGCCTGGCGTGGGTGTAGAGTATGTTTTGTGCTTAGCGGGCCTGTTGTACATACTATACGTCATCCACAAGAAGTTGTTTATAGTGGTTCGGTCTACACTCGAGAGTTTAACTTCACTAGTCAACAAGCTCCTTTCTATTTCCGACACTAAGCTAGATGTCGAGTTCTTTTCAAAGGGTACAACCACTCCCACACATAAAATACTAACCACTCACACTCACAAGTTTATGATGGCTTGGTACAACAATGATGTATGAACAAGACTAGATCATACAACAACAAAACAAACAAGACTTCCAAAAACTTGTTGAAGCTTGAATATGCCTTGATCTTCTTTGCTACAAAAGAGGATCACTATAATGATATGAAACTGAGTTAGAAATGTTAGAAAGAAGGAATGTATGTAATTATGCTAGAAAGGGATGAGAAAACAACTTGGTTTGGCTTGCTATTTATAGCCAAAATGAACAGCAGTCACCACGGATCACGGACCCCATAAAAGGGTTCCCCCCGTGTATAATTTTGGTGCCTTGGGTCCGACAAGACAAGATTACCAAAATCTTACCAAATTCAATCAAATCCATCCAAGATTGTGTAAGATATGTAGAGTCCAAATCTACACAAAACATCTAGTGAAATCCTCTAGAGATTTCAATGATGCACCACATGATGTCATATGGTGTTTTCTATTTTTAGAAATATGTTAAATGTAAATACATATGTAATGTTTTGTTTTAAGAAACCAAAACATGCTTGATCTAAAAATGTTAACATACATTATGGTTTAGAGGCATATCAAAAATATGATTAATCAAAATGTAAATGCTTGAGTGAAGAAGATATTATTTGAGAAAAAGCTTGTTTTAATATCCATTAAACTTGACAAGCTTTAAGCTTTATAAAAATTAAATTTACTTTTGTCGTTAACAAAACTTAGGTAAAGATCATAAAATATAAATAACGTTTAATGACGATATTTGTATTAACAATCTCCCCCTTTTTGTTGAGGAGAAAACATAAATTTTATTTTTATAAAAGATGCAAAGTTTTTACAAGAGTTATAAAAATATGAAATTAATTTTAGAACTTGAAAGATTTAGATAAAGATGATAATACTAGTTTGTCCAATTTAGACATGATGTTGACTTTTCAGAAAGTCAAAGTATGCAGTTGACTTTATTTTACAGTCAAAGTCTTCATTAGTCAAGGTGTGATGTTGACTTTTCAGAAGGTCACTCGTCATATTCTAACTTATCGGTTAAGTGAGGGATGAATGGCGTAGGCTTCTATAGAGTGTTAACAAAAAGAAATGTTTATGAACAATTTATCTGATTACAAAGCTTTGCTTTTGAGTGAAGATTGTTTTCATGACATAATGTATAATCGAGGACAAATGATTACAAAGCCATGTATAATCGAGGACAAATGATGTAATGCTTGGTTTTGTTGAAATGGTATTATGTTTCTCCGAAGTTTTAGATGGTATTCAACGTTTTGTTTTGTAAGATAATGGTTCAAACAATTTTTCAGAGTAACATGAAAATCGTTTCGCATGATGGTATTAAATATTTGATAAAATGACTGAAAGCCAATTGATAGGGTGGTAACAAAACAACTTGTTTTAAAACTTTATGAAACAATGTTACTAAGATGGTGTAGAATAGCTTGCAATAAAATTAAGTGAAATAATGTTATGAAGTAGTAGCAAAGTAACTTGAAATATAATTTGTTGAATGGTTTATAGGATACATGGGAGAACCTCATAGAGTGGTAATAGTCTCTCAATTGGTCAAGAATAAAGTTGACCTAACCCCTAGTAAGATAGTGATGTATTGTCGCGAAATGATTGAAAATTGGGCAATTGGAATAAGGAATGAAATAAACAAAGGTTGTGATTATCGTGGAGATAATAAATGATAAAGATTACATTAGCTAGAGAGGTACTTATTATTTGTTCCTGTTGGTAGTCTAATCATGTCTCAAGTGTAAAAGCAAATAGGTGGTCTAGTGGCAATAGCCCTAGAACTCTTACAGTCCTCAAACCTATGAGATGGTGTAGTGTCTATAGTCTTAGTGATAGATGGTAATGGTGTGTTAAATCATGCACGCTTCCCAGCCGCAAGTCAGATGTATGAGTAGTGTCTATGAGATGTGATGGCACGGATGGTGCTCTAGATGACAATGATGATGAAATGATGACAATGATAATGATAGAAATCCTAATGGTAAGTTAGGAGATGATGGTGAATGAAATACTACTATCTTCCTTGTAGTAAGCATCCTAATAGGTCCATTAGGACTAAGCCTATAAGTCCTACCAAATGGTATGATCTGTCCCAACAGAATGATAAAAATTGTCCTGATCCTGCGGTGAATCAATAGTGATCGCGATGGTGTAGGTGCAACTTCGTCCTCCTAAAGGGTTCGAGTCTCATCATCCGATGATATCGGTGTTGAGTCAACCGATGTTAAAATTGTGATAGGGAATGACAGGGCATTCTCCATGTCAAAGTGATGGGATGGGTATCTGAAGGCATTAATGTGACAATCGATTTGAAATGAAAGTAAATAACTCGTAAATTGTGCGTATGAAACCGCATGTATAGTGACTATGCACTTATGATGAAATGATGAGATGCTATGATGATGTAGTTATAGTCTAGGGTCAATGATGCAACCTATTTCTCTATAATCGAAGCTCGATGCCAATCTGTCACACCCCCAAATTACCTGTTTTGCAGCGGAATGGAATTCCTGGGGGTTGACCGTCATAGCATCACAATCACAGTTATATTGAACGACCTAAAGTGTCGTTTGGAAAATACATCGCTTGATTTAATAAAATAATCAGAGTTTACAAAGTATAGGTCCCAAATGAAAATCAATTTGTGCGGAAATAAATTTGTTACAAGTCAAACGATGTTTTAAAGTTCATAAAACCCAAGTGAGACGCGTCGTCACCGCGACTCTATGATATGTCCACATGTATGCCATGAAGTGAATGCCTTAGATACCTGAGATAAAACATGCTAAAAAGTGTCAACACAAAGGTTGAGTGAGTTCATAGAGTTTGCGTTGAAATGTAAAGCCTTTCAAAATCGTTTATGCAGCAAAGGCATTGTAAATCCACTCAGTTCCAAGTTCCGCCCATACAAAACTTGCAACCTGTGTGTTCACAACCCACTGCCAAAATATGTATAGTTTATGTTCAAACACATAATGTCAAATGAATTCACTGAGTATCTAACTCGACGTAGAACAATAACACATAATCAATAGCACATGACTTAATGTATCGAGAGTCAACTGATTTAGAACATTATATGACGTAGAACTATAGCACATAATCAATAGTACATGACTCAATGTATCAGTAGTCAACTGATATAGAACTTTATTCGATGTAGAACTATACCACTCAAACAATAACAATTGATATAGTACAACATTCGGATTTGAAAAAATGGTGATCATGATAGAAGTTATCCTTAAAAATTTAAAGTATTTATGAAAGTAACTGAAAATAGTTGAGCATGTATCTCCCCCAAAAGTAATTCAAAACGTATAAAAGTAGGGGCTACGAAAACTCACCTGTTGCAATAATTATGATATTATGGCAATACTGAGATAAGGCGCAACCTCTGACCGTGACCTATTATGAATGATATGATCTAATGTAAATCATGAAACAATGTCGTGCATGCAAATCCACATGTAATCTTTACCACTTGTACGTTTTTGAAAATAGAATTTATCGTCAAATGTATGTTTATGACATCTCGTCATATTATAAAATACTTTACAAGTATTTACATTGAAATGATATCCTACGATAGTCATTTAATGATTTATTATGAAATTATAACTTTTCGTCGTAAAATAATGTCATTTGACAATTTCATGAAAGTGACTAAACGGCCTTGAAAAGCTAGTCGTAAATGGTGCACGTCGAGTGTTAGGAAACAAACTCAACGGTTTTGGAAGCTTGTATCATTATCTCAAAGTTTTAGCATTTAAGTTTTCATCATAGAGGTCTCGATCATGGAGAAAATATAGGTTAAGTATGGTACTTTTGTCCAAAATATCGCTTTAAGGGTGGTTTTCGGCAAAGTTTAAGTGACCGTATTTTATTCGTTACAACTCCACTTGACAAACGGTCGGACATTTTGGAAAATATGCTTGGCAAACTTACTTTTACTAGAAGACATCACTTTATAAAAAGTTCTACATCAATGTTAAAAACGACCTTCAACATGGTCACTTGTTGCCGTAATACTTGTCTAATAGAAATATAATAGTTTTTCTTATATAATAAAGTTACCGCAACTTTGTGTAAACGTGTATAATTTAATCGTTACAAGTCCGTTTTCTATGTTTTATATGTCCTTAGCTTTGCATCAAAGTATACTAATATATTTTTGATAAGTCGACACAATTTATAACGCTTAAGCCTCATTTTTACTCGCACAAAGTAGACGTAACATGCTGAATTTTCTGGTTTTTACACTTTTCGTCGCCTAACTTGAAAAATTCATAACTTCTTCGTTATAACTCCGTTTTAATCCGCTCAAGCGCCACGTTTCTTTTAAAGTTTATTTTCTAAATATCTAGGCCAAAAATTTTTACCTACTGTCGAATTTTCCAGATTTCAAAAATATAGACAGACCCTTTAGAAAACTTGTCGAAATAAGTTTTTCTCGCGCCAAACCTATTCTAACCAATTCAAAACAACTCCAAAGCTATTCTAATCCTACCATACACCTTCTTAGGGTGTCATGGGTTCCTAGACATCACCAAAAGTGATATGTTTCAAGGGATTCATTATAGGATAATTATATTACATAATAAGTAATAAAAATAACAAAAGTGGTATAAATTCATATGTAACATGAATGTTTCTTGCAAAAATGATGAAATAACAATAAGATGAATATGAAAAAGTTATGAAGATTATGAAATGTTTACTTGAGTGATTGAGGAGTTTTGAGCAAAGTATACTTAAATAAATCATGAGGTTTTTATTTCAAAACCTATACTAGATCACTACAAGAGCTTGATAATCACTTGAACCTTGAAAAATTATGGATTCTCTTGATCCCCTTGGGTTGGCCGGTTCTCATCAAAAGGGAAGAGAGGATTTTTGGTGATTTACACCTTAGAAAAGTGTTTGTATGTGTTAAGTAAAAATAATATCTAGCAAAAGATATGTATATGTGTACTTAGGATATTTTTGCATGATAAATGGTGACACATGGGGAGGGAGGTGGCCGGCCTTGGGTAATTAGGGGGGGTTGAGGTGTAGTTTTGATTAGTTAAATGTATAAAGTTATGTTATAATGTGTATTTGTACATAAAAGTATTTATTAGTTGTAGCGTTAACTAAATATAGATTTTAACGGGACACAATAAAATGTATTGAAGTCATAAAAATTATAAAAATATATTTCTTACATGAGTTGAGTGAAATAATAATTATCGAGTTGCATATACGAAAATCGTCGTAAATATTTATACATCACAATTTATATACAAAATAAATTGAAAATATCGGTAAACCAATAATATAATTTTTATAGTCTTAAAAGGAGTATAAAAATATATTAGAATAATTTTGGAAGTGTCGGATAAAATGTTTCAAAATAATGTTTACGCGATAGCGTTTATTTAATAGGAAAATAAACGTTTAATGTAAAATGCAAAACCATGCATGAATTAATATAATGATAATGATGCTAATGATATGTAGACTAAACCTAGTCTATATGAAATGTCCTAGATGATGGTTCATGAATCTTGTTTTGCAGCTAAACCATTAAGGTTACGCTAATTTGATACTCGTAAACCTAGTTTACGATAAATGATGAAATAGTGAAACTTGAATAGTGTTTTTCTCCGGGAATGAATATTATTTCGTGAATAGTAAATTTTGAAATACGTTCTCAGAATATTACTTCGACTTCGAAAACGGTGAATAGCAAAATTTTGAATAGTAACCGGTGAATAGTAAATTCCCGAGATGAATAGTGAAATTTTCAAATTTTGTAAAATGACCTGAAATTACGAGTTGTCACAATTATGAAAAAGCTACAAAAAAAAGATGTTAGTAAGAAGCATCATCACAAGCATTTCCAATCACCAGTAACAATTAACAACAATATAAGAAACACCATTCAATTGTTAAAATTTTCATGATATAAAAATCATGAAATGGAACACAATGATGTGTTAGTACATGAAGAAAATCCTAGAAAAATAAAAAAAATATAATCCTAGAAAATTAGAAAAATACAAAGAAAATCCAAGAAAAATAAAAATATTTAAAAGATAGACTAGGAACCGCCTATTGAGGTGGTGGATGAGAAAGAGCATGATTCGCTCTAGGATGTGGTTGAGGAGGAACCTCATTTCATCTTGAAGCTCATGGACCATCACCCGGATCCGTTCGCTAATGTGGGCGGTCCGCTTACAATTTAAGCAACTGTGTCTAGGAGGGTAATATGGTTCATTATTTTGTGGTGGTGGAATGGTGGATTGTTGGTCGTTGGAGTGGTGATTAGGGAGGTTAGCAAAGCATTTTGCATTTGCATGGTTTCACTAAGGTGAGAGTCCACCATATTGGAGAATTTGTGGAGATGGTGTAGCTCGGCTTCTATCTCCTCTTTAGTTGGGTGATCATCCAACATGGATTCATCAATGTCCTCTATATGAGGAGGCATGGATGTTGGAGGTAGTAGATGATCCCCATACAAAGGGCCATGAATTTCATTGTGAATAGGATGGAAAAGAAGAGGTTGAGGCCTTAACGGGGCATTTGGGTCAAAGGATGGATTTGAGACTCATGAGCTATTCGCTCAATTGTACCAAAGGATGGCAGTGGTGGTGGGTTATTGGGCCTAGGAGGCATGTCCTCCAAGTCCTCTAAAAATGGGTTTGGAGATGTAGGTGGTGTAGATAATAGCTCTAATGGGATGAGAGTTGGAGATTTAGGAGGTGGTGAGCTAGGGATGGGAGTCTTTGTTGGTGGTGGAGTAGTGACTACAATAGGTGATTTTGGAGGTGGTGTAGGAGTATTCAAAGTGAGGAAGTTCTCATCTCTTATGGGAGATGAGATGGTTAAGGGAGAGGAATCAGAAGAGGAGCTTATGTTGACAAAGCAACATGGTCTAATGCCCATTCTAGCCGTTCTCTTGCAAGGTTTGTTTGATGAAGAAGACTTAGTCATTTTTGCTTAAGTTTGTGCTAGTAGATGAGAAGAATTGAGAAGGTGTGAGGATGATCATCTTATAAGCTCTTAATTTATAGTATTATGAAATTATGGAGAAATGTGTTTGATTTGATGTTAAACCATAGAAGAAAGGAGGTTTCTAATGATTTGGAAGTGTTTTTAATGCTAGTCATATCAGTTAAGTCAAGCCACACAAGAAGGATGGAGTGAAGAGACAAAGATATGCAATAAATGTGTTCTAATGATTGTTGGATCTTGAGAATCAGATCATCCGACAAAGTAAAAATGACCAAATAGTATCATACATCATTGTTTTTAACTTGTTCCAAACACTCCTTTAAAACCTCACTTATCCAAATTTTTGTTGATCTTTGTCATCATCCTTCCAAGGCACTTGAACATCCCCTTGGTTTGCTTGAACTCCGCCGATTCCTTCTCAATCTCAGGAAGAGATGCATAGTACTCTTGAGGTGGTAGTCGAGAATTGGGGAGACCGTCTTCGGAGCTATTTGATGATGATGATGATGGAGTTGGAGGTTTTGCCCTTTTACCTTTTGCCTTAGTCTTAGCCACTCGCTCGTCACTCAAGGGCACAAATATGTGAGGGTTGAATACACTCTCCATAGCAGCCTTTGGAAGCACCGTATCATGATTTTCAATGCGAGTCTCATTCACCAAGGAACGAAAATTAACTTTCCTAGAGACACGTTCCGGGTTTAATACATTAGCAAATGACCTAACTTCGTTATTATCACTACCAATCACGTTAGGACCAGAAGTAGGAGCATTCACCACGTTCTTACCATTAGCATCAAGACAAGAAATTGACACCTTAGACACATTCGTAGTAACACCAAGGGAGACCAGAACCGGATTCACATAAGCATCCAGATCAAACGCATTAGTAGAATTCACATTAGTGTTCGAATTCTCCCCACCCAAAACGGAACCAGCCATATCAACCCATGCATCCGGACAAGAAGTTTGTTCCAGGTTAGAAGAACTCCAAACTGATTCAATTGTGCCTTCGTGAGTATTAGGGTTTCGCAAAACCCTAGTAGCTTTGTGCACTTCAGGAACATTCGTATCGCCATCCATTGCTTGCTCACCTTTGAGACGTTTTAGCCTAGCATCCAATGCATTAATATCCAGCGATGCATACGGATTGGAGTCCTTTTGCACACCACCTTGATCGGCCACCTTGGTGGCTGTTTTAGCAGCCTTCATCGACGAACCTTCTTTGTTAAAAAACCCTTTGTCCATCTCTCTTAAACCCCACTAGCAATCCAACTTCGACCCACACAATAACCACACCGACTTCAATCAGCATTAACCAAAAAACGAACAAAGCAAAACCCTAACAGAACGTTAGGGTTTATGATCTAACCAGCCCCCATGATAGATGATCCAATAAAGGAATTAATAACGATTAAACCTACCTTGAATGAATCAAGATCGATTAGAACAGTTAGATCCAAAATGATTTATACAAACCCTAAAAAAACGATTGTTCAAATCTGAAACAAAACAAGGAAAACTTTGCACGAATTCAGCCAAGGACTAAATAACAATGAAGTTAATCAGTAACAAAGGTAAATCGATGCAAAGAATCACAAGAGTTGAAGCAGATTGAGAAAAAACGATGAGGGTTTAGGGTTTGCAAAAAAATCGCCTAGAGAGAATCGTTTAGGGTTTTCTCATTTACATATGATTTGTAGGTTGATGTTTTATTACAAGGACTTGTTTACGTACCTTGGTCTTCTCTCTTCTCTCTCATCTTCTACATGGTTATATTATATGCTATCACCACTATTTTTTGTAGGTATCTTTTTAGAGCAATGATACATCCAAATAAAAGTATCCACAAAAGCAATCCACTCGCTGAGGTGTCAGTGGGTGATTGGTTTTGTGAGATGTGAATCCCTCAAAAACCAATCACCCGTGACACCTCAGCGAGTGAATTGTTTTTGTGGACACTTTTATGTGGGTCTAGCAAATTTCATCTTTTTATGTCTCACTTCACGCTCTATTCAAGGGGGAGCTACCGTCAATGGAGAGTTAGTGCTTTGTGGAACATTTTTTCCACCATTTTTTTCTTCTTTCTCAACTCTCTTTTTGTTTCGACAAAAAGGGGGAGAAGTGAGTAAACATACATACATTTTCAAAATCTACATCTAATCTTAACTTTTACTCACTATAACACTATGTTTTGTCATCAACAAAAAGTGGGAGATTGTTAATACAAATAAACCGTAAAAACGTTTGTTAATACATGTTTTTTTTGCAAAATATATACATTTGATTATTTACATATATCTTGTAACAAAACATGTAATAGGTTCGATATTAACCATGACCCATGACCCATACCCATGGAGCTTAATCCATAACCCATTACCCATTGCATGACATCATGCATGAAATCATGTTGGATATTATTCATGATCCATGACCCAAAGTCCATGACCCATGACCCATTGACTAGGTATAATATATCTTGTTGCGTATCCATGATCCAAAGTCCATGAACCATGGTCCACCCATAATCCATAACCTGGTTTGGTATCTAAAATCCGGACTTGACTGACTTAGAGGAAGGCTGGTAAAGAGGTTGGTAAAGATTCTTAAGGGGCTCGGGATTTTAAACCAAAGTCTAATGTTATGTATAGACCAGTCTTAAAACCAGCTGCCAAGAAAAAGAACTCTTCTAAACATAAGTTAGGAGCTGATCTTAAGCCGAATAATGAGGATTCTCTTTCTCTTGGTATACCTAATGGGGTGCTAAGGAGTGATGATGGTGTGGATACGGTACAGGAACAAATTGCTCAGCCTTCTAATGTTGCCGATTCTGGGGGAAAGGGTAATGCTGTTGAAGGTCGTAATCGTGAGGTACCTACGAGAAGTAAGACTGAGATTTGTGGGGCGTTTCAACAACCATGTTGCTTCTACGAGTAAGGCGTCGAATGTTACCCCAAATGTTAGTCATATGGCCTCTACTTCTATTCAGGGTCAAGGTTCATGTGTGGATGGGGTTAGTGAAAGTGATGATGAAGTCTTTGTGAATTATGATGATATCGAGACGTATGCTTCCAAATCCAAGAATTATAGTGGCTCTACTAGAGACTTCAAGTGAAGCACGCAAGAAGAATTAGTTTATTTCTCTTTTTTATTTCTTGGTAACCCTCCCCAGAAAGTGAAGGAAACCCAATAGTAACAACATCCACAAGATCAGCTTCAGAGTTGATCTCAATAAGACACCTAGCAAAGCTACTTCTTCCCCATGAATCCTTACACATAGAGCTCGTATAAGAATCCAGCATAATAGGTTTTCCAATAAACGTAGCAATCAAACTAATACCATCCTCTTCAAAAACTTAAAGAGGAATATCATGCAATTTAACCCATACCGGAATACGAGTCAATTCTTCCTTATGCACACTAGTATCCATAGACCATTTCTTAAGGATTATTGGAGATTTACGTATCATCCACGGACCACCTTCCAAAATAGCTTCTAACCCAGCTAATGTATCAAATTTAAAGAAAAATAAACCTTTGAAATTCATCATAATCCTTTTCAACCCATGTTTCCCCCAGTTATTCCTAGCATAATATTCAACAACCGGAAACGCCATCCTATTTCCAATAAAATAACCATACAAAGTGTGTTCCAACCATGTACTAACCTTTTCAACCACTTTGCGGGGGATTGATACGTTAACACCTTCAAAAGCAGGTTCAGCAACCAGTGGATGAAACGAAGTATCAATAATAGAAAAAACCATCAACTATTTACGAAACTTAAAACTAGGTGGAGATTTCCGGCCGCCACCCTTCTAATTTTTTGGCTAAAATCCCATTCTGATCCGTCCTCTCTACCTCTTCTTGGGTATGCAATACGTGTTATCAGTTTGGGTATCTTACTAAGGGTGGCTGGTTATGCAATCATTATCATATATAATTGAAATCTCCTCCTGGTCGAAACCCTAATATTCTTTAACTCAGCCGATTCCCTTTTCTTAGGGTATTGTTTTCTTTTAGGGTTTTGTTCCTTGGCTTTGTGGTAATCGTATATGGTTTTCAACTCATGTCGGTTTAATGATCTCTTTGAGTTATTAAATCGATTTATCTTGCTTGATACGATCTGGTTGTGTTGGGATCTGTTGTGCTTATTGTTTTTCGAAACCCTACATTTTTAGGGTTTCGTATCTTATCTATATCTGGTGTGCTTGCAGGTGATGATGGATCTGGTTGTTGCTTTGAACGTTAACCTATTTAAGAGGTTGTTTGTTGATTATATGTTCTAAATAAGACATTTGTTAGATGTATGTGGGTTGTTGAGAGAAGAAAGTTAAGTTTTAGGGCTCTTATTCAAAAACCCTACCTGCTTGTCTTTGATCCTGATGTTATTGAGTATTATCTTTTTGGATGGCTACTGTGTATGTTAGGGTTTATTAAAACCCTATTGGTCGACATGGGTTTCTGAATTTATTTCATTATCCATTCATGTAAGTGCGTTTGCTAGAAGTTGGGGTTTGTATAAACCCTTATCACAATGGTGTCGTACTATGGTGTTTGTGTGGTTAAGTGTTAGTTGTGTTGTGGGGTTTTGTAAGCATGATGATTTTCTGGATGAACCAAACCATATAAACACTTTATGTATTGATTGATCTGAATGCTGGTGTTTTTAGGGTTGTGTTTCTAAACCCTTGCTCGTGACGGTCTGTTTTGATTTGTTTGCTGGTAATGGGGACAAGTTGAATGCTTATTAGGGTTTCGGTTTACCCTGTTATGTTGAATGGTACCCTGATGTGTGCTGGTCATTAGGGTACGGTATATTCATGGAAGTGGTGATCTCGGCTTGTTAATTGCAGTTCGCTGCAATGTGCTCTTGTTCATCTGGGGTTAATTTTTGCATGAAAATTGATGATGGATACTAGCTGCTACCATGTAAGTACGTTGGTCTTCTACATTTGAATTGGTTATTATTATTGGTGTTCGGTCTTGCATCTAAACATACACTTTTGGAGCGAGTTTTGTGCTTGCTGCTCTATCCGTGGTTTTAGAGTCTTCCACCAACCGTTGTGTGAGAGCATTATTAAATGAAACAATCCCCCGAATACCAAGACCGCCCTCATTCTTGGGTAAACAAACAACATCCCACGCAACCTTAGACATACCTCTCGTACCATAACCGTAACACCATAAAAACCATCTCATAAGCTGCTCAAGGTCATGTACAATACTAGATGGGAGAATAAATATAGATGCCCAATAAATATACATAGACGACAACACCGACTCAATAAGTTGTAAACGACCTATAAAAGGCAACGATTTGTTGTGCCAATCCTTAATACAGTTAGATAGCCGCTCCACTAACTCCTTGCAATCCCTAAAAATCAACCGCGTTGTAATCAAAGGAACTCCAAGGTACTTAACAGGCAAAACCCCTTCTCAAAAGGAAGAATCGAAGAATAGCAATTTAACATGAATAAGCACATTAAAAAATAAGCCGTGCTTTTAGGCTAACTAGGAGTAAGACCAGGAGCATGCTTAAATTCTTCCAACGCCTCCATGATAACCCCGGCCGAATTCGCATCGCCATGAGCGAACAAAAACAGATCATCTGCAAAACAAAGATTAATAATACGTAATTGAGAGCATTTGTGATGATAAGTAAATAACCAGGAATCCCTAACCCTCCGCTTGAGCATAACCAGGAATCCATAACCAGCGTAAACAAATAAGGAGATAACGGATCCCCTTGCCTAACCCCGCGTTTACCCTTAAAATAACCGTGCAGAATACCATTCACACTAATCGAAAAAGAGGTGGTAGACACACATTCCATAATCCAATGCACCATACGCGAGTGAAATCCAAAACTGATCAGAGAATGACGCAAAAACTGCCAATCAACAGTATCATATGCTTTCTGAATGTCCACTATGAAAGCACACCTAGTTGGACCACGATCAAGGTGATAATTATGCATGAGCCCCTGAGTAAGTAAATATTATCCGAAATCCGTCTTCCAGGAACAAAAGCAGATTGGTTCGACCCAACCAAAGTAGTAAGACTATCCTTGATACGGTTGGCAAGAATCTTACTAATACACTTAAACAACACATTGCAACAAGATATAAGCCTAAAATCAGTAATCCGAGTAGGAGAATTAACTTTAGGCAAGAGGGCAATGATAGTATGGTTAACCTCATTCAGAAGCTTACCATTAACGAATAATTCCTGAACTGCCCTAATTATATCATCAGCAATAATATCCCAGGCCCCCTTGAAAAACGCCGCAGAAAAACCATCCGGACCAGGAGAATAACGTATTATACCCGAACATATCGAATTATCTAACGTATTAGAGTGTGAAATTGAATGGTTAGGATACCCGCACAATCGAGAATAACGTAAAAGCCGACGCACATATATAATTCTAATTCATCAAACGTACCAAACTCAGGGACTTCTCAAGACATTGTATGATCCCAATAAGTTCAAGTCATATGATCTCGGTATTATCACGTTGATTAGGCGTCATAATACTTGCATCATATGAACATGTCCTTATTGCCATCATATTCAATTATGAGTCATGACAAACTAATCTACTAATATCAAATCAAATCAGATTCACATATAGGTGACAAGAATATCCTCAAATCAAACTTCAGAAAAATATGCTCAAAAGACTAAATGAAACTTACCGATACACAGAAAGAGTGAAGGTGGCTGCCTTACTTGAGAAGGTTCCTCATGACTCATTGCTAACGATCCAAAACAGTCTCAGGCTCACAAACAGAGCCAAAATATCACAAATCTGATCTTCCTGATACGAATCACATAAACAAAAAGATAATAATCAAAATCTCTCAAAGAGATATGAGATATGATACAAAGCTGAAGTATCACCGAAAATGCCAAATCATAAAACTTCACAATTCAAACCGAGTTTTAAACAAATTGAGGAAAAGTACTACCAATCAAAATCACATAACGAAATATCAAATTGCTTCAAAACACGTGACGAAAAAAATGAGAGAGATAACAAATTGTGGTGGCTCTATCTTCCACCATTCTCAGGATAATCATGGGCCCGATGCCACAAACCACACAGCGCGGATAAAATCTTCTCAGCATCTCTTCCTTGATTCGACGACCTAGTAGCACAGATAAACTGCTGACCATCAATACGTTTAAAGTCATGGTAGTAGTTTCTACGCCTATTTGCAATACGCCGGTCATAGTTCTTCTACTCGTACGCCTTCTGAGTGCCCGCTTGTTGAATCTCATCTCCGTCTTTGCTCCTCTTATTGTTCTATCTAGCTCTCTCCTGTAACATCTTGATGTTTCATGCGTTGGGATGTAGCTTATTTACGAACCTGTCTAACTCAGCAACCATTGTAGTAACATCAGGATCCGAATCAGCATCTTCGATTCAACGAGTAACCACCATCTAAATGATCGACATACAATCTGCGAAGACAAAATAGACCAAAATCAAATGTGGCAGGGGGAGGATCAAATCAAAGGAGACAAAAAAATATCAAAATCAAATCTGAATGAAAAGGTCCAACCAAACGGAATAGCTCGAAACAAACGGAAGCCTAATGTCTACCCAAATCCTCACAGGTCATAGCCTAAGCTTTAAGGGTCGCAAAACTTAGGCTCTGATACCATAGTTGTAACACCCCAACCCGACAAGGGTCCGAATGTCACATTATGGAGTCATATCAAAACATACTAATAAAAATGCAAGCAGAAGTCTTATTAAATGAAATATCAAGTCATATAAACGAATGACTTACAAAAGAAAAAAAATACATAATCCAAACAAAGAAAAAATATATAATCCAATATGCCTAAAAGATACGAAATATAAAAACAAATACTCTTCCGAAAAAGCACAAAATAATAAGGGAAACTAGGGTTCACTCAAATGCTCCTACTCTCAGCCCATCCAAGCCCAACATCCCACTTGATACCTGTCGCATGGAAAGAAATGTGGTGAGCTTAAAAATCCCAGTGAACATATATAACAAAACCAAAGCTAAACATAATCAAAATACAAAATTGAATCAAAGGAGACTGATAACAAGGTCGTAACGAATGAGCACAATGAGTCTATGAGTCAAAGAGGAACCTGCAGAACACAATATTAACAGATATCCAGAAGAAACAGAAATCAAAGAAGCTTAAAGCAAAGCAAAGCAGCGAATCATTGCAAAAATATAAGCTCATATAAATAACCAAACATACAAGTATCAAAACATAATCATATAGGAGTTGAGGAATTAAGTATCATAATCAAAACAAGTAACCAAACAGTGAACAAGCATACCAGTCAGCAGATCAACTAAACATACATATGGCAAAACAAACAAATCAAATAATCAGATAATACATAATTTAAGCAGAATTCTATAATTAGGTGAAATCAACGGAATAAAATGTAAGCATGGTAATCACACAAGTCAGAAAATTACCAATTAATAAACATAATAATATCATAACAAGCTGTGATACTAACAGAAATATAAGCATGTCAGTCACAGGTATAGGTAGGAAATCTGAGCGACATCAAAATTAAAATGAAGTAACTAAACAAGAATATAGCATGGCAAACTAAACAAGTTAACTAAACATATAGCATAAGTTGAGCCATATTCCCTCATCAAACAATAGCATAAACAAAAGGGTAAACATGGCAGATCAACAAGTCAGGTAACATCAATTTCTATGTATAACCAATAACATAAGCATCAGAAAATACCAAACAGAAGTACAAACATGGTAGTCACAATTAGCAGGTAAGACTACTAAATGATAATTAATGCCCACGGAAATAACCGAACGAAGGTATAACATGATAAACGAATAAGTCATATGCTTACATACTAGTATGGTAACCAGACGAATCAAATAGTCATATAATAGCATGGTAAGCGGATAATTAGATATTAGCATGAAACAGATGAATCAGATAATCATATATTAACATAGTAAATAGAGGAATCATGTAACCATATGCCAGCATGGTAAACAGATGGATCAAATAGTCTTATAATAGCCCTGTCAACACATAATCCCATAATCATATAGTATCTCGGTAAACGGATGAAGTGGGAGTCTGAAGTATAAGCTTGGGAGCCAACCGAAATAGAGTGAGAGTAAAGTAAATCAAATGAACTAAAGAATAGTATGGTAGTCGGATGAATCATATAAGAATACTGAGTGAATAAGTAGTCAAACAAATTACTGAATAGGCATAGCAACCGAATGAATCAGAATATCAGATAGTCACATAATCACCAAAATCATAATGTTGCCACGAGCATCAAATACTAAAGGAGATACTCCAATAGTTATGCCAAATCACATATCATAATCCATATCTGCCAAATCATATCAAATATGCTGTTGCTTTTGGTTAGTCATCTTAGCGATCCAGATCTTGTACATGAAGAAACCCATAACCAAGTTTCCCCAACTTCCAAGTGCATAATCCAAACCAAATCCATTTGCGACTTCTATTAGTCGAATGAAACTTTGTTGATGAAGTATCCTTATGTGTAGAAAACCAGCTTATGCAAAGGAAATGCCTTAAGCGTAAAAACACCACCTTAAGCGTAAGAATAAGGCTTACGCGTAAGAATAGCTTACGCGTAGACTTGGTGAAACCTTAGGTTATGCGTAAACTAAAGACTTAGTAGTAAGAAACTTTTGCGTAATATTTCCTTAGGCGTAAGACTAGCTTATGCGTAGGAAATGCTTAGGCGTAAGATTTTTTACTCGTAAGATTTTAAGCTTAGGCGTAAAACTAGGGTTTTAACCCAAAAATCCTTTACACTTATCTAGTGTAGAAGATATCCAAAGTCGAAGTGTTTTCAGTCTTATCCAAGCAAGAAAACACTGAGTAAACCAATTAGCACTGAAGATCAAGCCAAGAAAAGCTTATGCGTAGACTTTGAGCTCTGACGCGTAAAACTAGGGTTTAGTTACGCGTAAGAATAACCAAATTTTGCCAAAACTGAGAATTCTGCCCAAGAGTGTTTCTAAACCAGATTTTTTATGATGAAACAGCTTCAATATCACCAAAATAACACAAAAGTATGAAACTTGATGATCCAAAACTCTTATACACCTTACGCGTAGAAATATCCACACGACTAAAACCAAGCTCAAAAACAAAGAAATACACGTAAAGTTTCAAACTGTTTGCCAAAAACTTAAACTTTAACACCAAATAACCTTTAAAGGACAAGAATCTTGAGTTTTAAAGTGTAAAAATGAAAGCTTTTAAGCATATGAAATTTGCAATACCGAGACTTACGCGTAGGACACAAAAACTTCAAAAACAAACACACGTTTCACCCAACTATTTGGCGAATGATACCACTGTTAGATTCCCATTTATGTAACACAAGCATCAATATAAGAAATAAGAGAAGAAATGATCGGATGAACACTTAACACAAAAACACACGAATGTATATAGAAAGTTTAGGCGTAGGAAATTATGTAAAGTGAACAACCAACCTTCAAGAGAAGGTTTACAAGACTATTTATATGGAAAGGAGCTAGGGCAACACACTAGTTCCCTTCTTTTCCTTATTGGGCTTGGGCCAAGGCTTATGGGCTTTCTACATAAGCCTTGCCATAATTACTAACATAAAAGCCTAATTAAACTAACTATTACATATTAATTACTAACACTTGTAATCTAGTTTAGGAGTGATTCCAACAATCTCAATTGAGAAAGTATCCTCCGAAGACAACATTTCAAACAAGAACCATTTAATCTTCTTAGACTTGGCTTATGATTAATGGAACCAAACATATAGTTAAAACATAGTCTAAATCTTAGAACAACCAAAACAAAACAAATTGGCTTAAATCTGCTACTGTTCCCACGGCACCAAATGACCAAACGGACGGAACCAAAAATTTGGTGCCGTCTGGTCCGTGGTGACAACAGTAGCAAATATTCTACTTACAAAACATCTTCTTCCTCACAATTCACTTTACCAAAATGTATCAACAACACACCTACCTCATTGTTACTACTTTCTCTCCCATTAATCACTGAAGAAAACATCATTGTAAGTATCCTAACTACATTATGTAACACCCCAAAAATACGGCCTAGCGGAAGCATACGAGCCTTTGGGTGCCACAATCTTGGTATCACAACATAAGGTACAAAGAATGGTTTTTATCCCATTTATTTAAAGTAAGATTCATTAATTGAAAACATAAAATTTACATTAACGAAAGTAGTGCGGATATAAGCCCAAAGGATAATTAAAGCAGTCCCGTTTATTCATCAGAGTTGCCTATGCCCATGCCCCCTTACCAAGCGTCTTCCAGTAGTGAGCTATCTCCTTAAACCTGAGAACACATGCTAAAGAGGTCAGCTTACGCTAGTGAGTTCATAGGTTTAAATTCAATAAAACATAGTGGACCTGTAGGAGTTGATTTGCTATGCAAGACTAAAGATAGATATACATCATTCACAAACCGATCCTAACCGGATCACCATCCATATCCCGCATCCAAGGATCACTCGGGCCCAGCGACTCTAGTCCAGCACTGTCGTGGTAAAGTCTAAAATAATTGCCAACCTCGGACTAGGTCGAGGTAGAAGTCTATTCTTAGCTAGGCAACAGTTATAGCAATTAGGATTGCTACCCTAGTCTAAGTCAACAACTACCGCACATCTTATCTAAACAGTCAGGCACATAAGCAAATCCAAATAGTTTTAAAGGTCCGAAAACAGTAGCATGATTCTCACCCTAATTCAGTTAAAAACATAGATAAAAATGGGGCTATGAAACTCACCTAAGCCACAGCAATGCACTAATCACTATTGACATGACTAGCATCTAAAGCTAATACCCAAGGCATCCAGATGAATGTACGACAAGTACGATAGAATAGAAGTGACGCAACCTAATGCGTATACGATAATCTTAAAATACGGCTCATACGATAAAGAAATCACTAAAAGTAATGTGTTGTAGTTTTCGTGGATCATTCATGTCGTTATCTTCAAAAGTATGTTATCGTTCCCAAAAGTTTATAATTGTTATCTCAAAAGTTTTGTTTTAACGTTTCGTGTGGTGGTAAGAAACATAGACGCGACACATAACTCACGCGAAGGAGGAAAAGACATCGACCAAGCCAAAAAATACAGACAATACTCAGGCTAGTCAAAGACTAGGTACTGACGATGACTATTTATATAACATAAATAGGACAATTGATAAGTTCCGGTAAATTACCCAAAAATCCCCAAACGTACATGTTTAATAATAAAAGACAAGTTTCCCTTTATCACTCAATTAATAAAAGTTTCCCAATTGTTATTCGTAATTATACAAGTTTACAAAAGAGTACTTTATAGTAGGTATATTAAGTAGTGTACTATAAATGACACGTTCGTTTATTCAATGTTCTTAACCATTATGTCTTTAATAAGTTATCTCATCCAAATAACCGTTTTCAACTAGTTTATAGAGGCTAATCATGCATTTATAAGATAGAAGTTTATGAGAAAGTACTTCTTATACTGTATATTAAGCAGTGTATTATAAACGGCGCATTTGATTATGTAGCGTTTCCAAAACATTATGACTTTAATAAATAGTCTTATCAAAATAATACTTCCCGACAAGTTTATAAAAGTTAACAAGTAGTTATAAAACACGATTTATTATCGTAGTGAATAAAGGTTTATAATTAGACAAAACCGTATTCATTTATAATATATATCTAAGTATATCGTTATTAGTTAAAATTTATGAGTTAAAATGTGAAAATATAATACTTCGGCATATTGCGAAATAAATATATCAAACTTATTTCTGAATTTAGTATATATGGTACTCGTTTAGGCCAAAACATTTAATAAAATCTAATTTGTTAACCATTATAACTTGGTATCAATAGTTATTCCAAGTTTATGAAGCATAGTTAAATACTTATAAGTTATAACATATATGTAATATCTGTTATTAATTATCAATCATAGTTTATCACACCGTTTTATATGTATCTCGCTCATTTTTCGCTCGAGTCTAACATATATTATATCCGTTTAGGTCTAATTGTCTAATTTATCCAACGTTCAATAAATATTCATCATCCAATAATTGACTAAGTCTAAATTATACTTCGTAATTACACTTCTTGATATATCCATAGTATCAAATTTGCAAATCCAAATATAACCCGACACGTACCAAGGTATCAATGTTAACCAATAACCGTTAAATTTTACTTGTTTATCATCAAAACTTATTAGTATTGTTCTAAAAAAAGGAAACAAGTTAGGCACAAGTGGTTATTATAGCCTTAGTTCTATATTTATTTACATGTCAATTTCTTTTATGTATGATGATGAAATAAACCAAATAATTAGAACAAATTCTTTTACATATAGGAATGTTGTAGACAATGTCTATAACTATATTAGCATACTTATGAATATTTATGTTTACAACATTTATATTGGTTAGTTTTTGTCACCCCAAGATTAACCTGTAACAGCCACAAGGTTAGACCCATTTTCAGATCGGGTTTTTTTCCCAACCCGACCCACGACTGCCCAGACCCACTGGGTCAACCTCTCGACCCGGCTAAGCCAACTCACTGAACCGAGTCAACTCAGACGAACCCATGACAGAAAAATGTTTATCGAATCTTTGTTTTAGCGTTCCAACACCACACGATTTGTTACCCTCATCTGTTTTTAATTCGTTAACCCCACAAGAACGCTTTTCAAAAATATTTTCTAGCCTATTTCACTTTTTAATTATCCACGAATCAGAACATAATAAGTATACGTTTAAAAAAAAAGGAATTAACAATGACAAAATGGTGCGCATGGATTACCGAGAGAGAAGGGAGGAAAAACGAAGGTTGGTGGTGCCTTTTTACGAGTACAACTCGTAACCCACCAAGCTTGGACCTTGTACACGATTTTACCATGAAACCCTAACTAGGTCGAATCTATTTTTCAAGATATGAGGCTCGTTTTTGTGTTTTGTAACGCGTGTGATGCATAAACGTGACCACAAAAGCCCGATCTATCATCTAGGAGTGGTGGTGTAATTATTGGAGGTCGCCAGAATTTTGGCCGAAGTTGGTGACGACGCCGGAACCCTAGGGGAGGGTGGCCGGATTTTAGAGAGAGAATGAGTGTTAATTGTGTGTGTTTATTAGAGAGAGAAAGTGGGTGGATGAAATGAGAGAAATGGTGAGGGTGGGGGTATTTATACTCCAAGCGAGGACTAGACTTGTACACTCAAAACCATAAGGGCGAGAATGAACCTATCACAAGGGACCCTAGATGAAACTTTGTAAAACTTTCAATATATTAGGTTCGGGACTCATTTGAGCTAGCAAACAAGGGATTCGTGACTCGAGAGTTACGCCAATGTTTTTTTTTAAATATTATTTCCAATAAAAACGATATAAAATACGACTCGTATCTCAAATCAGTTAAAACGGTCGCTTTACTCGATGTTTCTCCAAAAACGATGCATCGAGGAATTTACGAGTTGTCACAGCCTCACCTCCTTAAAAGGAATCGCGTCCTCACGACTCAATTCAAGTCATCCGTTAAAGTCTAGAAGGGGTGAGTGCAAAAGCACGAGGCTTTATCTTCACGTTCCCTACGTGAATCTAGGATCTTACTGTGAGTTTCTACTAGCTTCGAAGATAGAGGTGTGACTTTACTAAGGTCGCTCGGTTTCATAATCCTTGATAAGTCAACAAAGTTTTAAACGTTCAAAGATTAAGATTTCCCAAAGGGTTAACAATTGCCTTATCGCCGAGTCTCTTCTTCCTATTACGCATGAAATGTTGGGAACTCTACTGAGTCTTGATGGTAGCTTAAGGCTCTAAGCTACTGGTCTCAATCTAGCAAGGATTTTTAGAAGGATTGATATAGCGGGGATTAAGTTTTCACGTTTACTACTTGCTTCACATAATTTCATGGTGGACCCGTAAGCTTAATTCTAGGTTATCTCAGAGGGTTCAAGAGATTTACGTTGTCTATGTCTCCAAATGGTTTGTGAGTAACTTACATATCCATCTCAACTCAAAACGGTTTCCTTGGTACTATATCAAACAGGTTTAGGGTTGCTAAGTTGGGGTATTTCCATTTCTTCCCAATCATAGGAATTTGCTCTTACGTCCATAGAGGATCTCTTACGGTGCCTTTGATGTACTAAAGCGATAGGTATGGTTATAGGAGAAGTTGGCCAAGGGAAGGTGTCTATCCCAACTGTTGTCAGTCTCGAGGGATGCCTATAAGAGAGTTTGGCCAACGGAAGGTGTCTATCCCAACCATTGCCAAACCTGATAGACACGCGATGTGTTCTACTAAGGTTTGAATGGTCTCTTTACTTCAACCATCAGTCTGGAGATGATACACTGTAAGCATATCCAGATCTGTTCTCTCGGCTCTTGAAAGTGATAGATGAAAAATGGGTGTGTGGCGATTGCCATAGTCCGGAAAGGACAGAAATCAGCATTTCCTAAAGCACACGGTTTCCTTTACGTGTGGAGAAGTCCATTTGTATAACTTAGGTTTTTCGATCGCACTTCTTCCTCAAAGAGTATCGAAGGGAGTTGAAGGTTGAGAAAGAAGAATCAGACGTGTTCTAACATGGTGAATCTCAGGTAGATAAAGTGGATCAAGGGGGATTCCTTTTTTTAATCGAAGTTCCATAGTAGAAAGAAGGTAAGGAGCTAAAGTTCGAAGTGAGGACCAGCTCATAGGAGCGTAACCACTTTACCAGTGGGAGAGGAATGAGTACTTTCTCACCTCCTTAAAAGAAGATAGCAGGGTTCTCTAGCGTTGCTATAACTATATGACTAGCGGGGTTCTCTAGGAGGGAGAGACGAGCAATGTCGTCCATATTTTCCGTCTTTCTGATTAGCAGGAGGTGAACAGGTTAGGTAGGACTACCAACAACTACTCGGGTAGCGGTGCGGAATTTTACTTCCAAGGTTTCGTCTAACGTGTCCTTAAATCGTCGGTTAAGAGGTTCAAAAGGATAGTAGGCATTTCTCGATGGATGAGAGAAGGATTAGGTGGTTGTTCCAAGGAACGCGGTTCAGGTTACTCCTTAGGATTTCAAGATTTCCACTAAGCACGGGATTTCTACCTAATGAGAAGTCTAGGAAGTTCAGAGTATGTCTCTGTTGTAATATGCTGATTGCTACAAGCAACCAGTTGGTTGACTTAATATGATATCTAGGTTAGAGGCGGAAGGTAAGACTCTTAAAGAGAGCATTGGTTACTAACCGCAGTCAGTCGATTAACTCATTGGTGCACTTAACACTTAACGCAGAAGGGTTCAGTATTCAACTCCAAAGTCATAATTTCCAAAAGAAGTTCGACTACCAATCGATATCCAAATCATTTCCTAAATACGA
The DNA here is from genome assembly GCA_910596185.1 of Chrysanthemum makinoi. Classification (NCBI taxonomy): domain Eukaryota; kingdom Viridiplantae; phylum Streptophyta; class Magnoliopsida; order Asterales; family Asteraceae; genus Chrysanthemum; species Chrysanthemum makinoi. Next base: position 169,520,370 of record OU343221.1, on the reverse strand, counting down.
GTGAACGTCAACGGCTCTAAGTAGGTATGCTAGAGAATTTCTCATCTATGGTGTGTAAGGTACATCGTTAGGTTAGCGTAGGTAGTACCGCAATCGGCAGTAGGATGTAGCAGACTATAGTTGATAAAATACTGTTGAGAGTGCAACGTTGGTAGAGCAACATCGACAGAACAATTTCTAAGGATAATCCTCGGTGAACAACTTCACTAAAACAAGTCGTTAGATCGTTATCGATAGGGGTACCTAAATAGAGGATATGGTACGACATCAACAGCACGTAAGGTACTACCTTAACTGAAAGCTGATGGGGAAGCAAGGGTGACCTCGGAATACCATACATAATAGGAGGGGAGACCTCAGTAACAAATAGAGTAGCTAGCTCCCGGAATTGTGAAGACGCGGATGCACCGACATCATTCACCAACAAAGCTCCAATCAGATTAAATCCCTCGAAACAAATCAAATCTAGGATGCATCCATATGCCCCCCAAAACATATAATGGCCAAATCATATACATATAGTGAGCTCATAATCATATCAAAATGGGGACGGTGTGGAACATCACTCAACCACACTAAAGTCATGCCATTGGTGCATCAATGAAACGGTCAGGTTACCTTCGACTAGGAAACAAATTTTGGCTCGGTATCACTGACGGTCAAAAATCTATCATATCATAAGGTTTCATATCATAGTTCATATCAAAGTTCATATCAAAGTTTCCATATCAAAGTTCATATCAAAGTTTCATATCGAAGTTCATATCAAAGTTTCATATCGAAGTTTTCATATCAAAGGAGCATAGCAGAGTCATAGGGAAGCCCTAATAAAGAGGCTTAGAGTAACGCATATCATATCAAGCTAGAATCGACAAGATGAATACTATCATGAGAAACCTTAAGAGGTAAGGTCAGAATATCTGTACCTTATACCCGCAAAACTAAACACACATGAAATACCAAGGTCGGAAGCAAACCTTCCATCTCCGGCGAATCTACACGAATTTCATTACTGGTTTTATTAAAAACTTTTTAATTCGCATTACTTATTTTAGTCGGCTTTTTTCCCGTATTTAGTAACTTTCCATATTTAGCAGGTTTCCAAAAATAGAAGGTTTCCATTTTTTAGAAAGTTTCCTTATTTAGCATATTTACAAAACAAGCCCTTAAGTGTCCAATTTTACATATTACACCCTCATTATCCTTATTTATACAATACCCCAAGTTTTCAGAATTTACAAACAAGCCCCTCTATTTTTAATAATTACATTTTGGTTTACAAATTTACCCGATTTACAAAATAAATCCCTAAGTCACATATTTTATGAAAAAGGTCCTCATGTTACATTTCATACTAACACCCCCTGGTCCAAAGTATATTACAAAAATAGTCCACAAGTTTTATAATTTACGAAACAACCCCTTTTATTTTGAAAACTTCAATCATATCTGATAAAATCATCAAACCCTAACCCTAATTCCCCAAATCAAACACCAATCATTATTCCATCATTATTTCATCTTTAAGGTCAGATCTAGACCATAACATAAACCCTAGGTCAATCGTTCCAATTTTGTTTATCCATTTATATGATTTTTTAAATAAAAACCCGATTATAAATAATAATTCGACAAGGCCATTTTAGACAATAAAAATTCGAATGAACATTTTTCCAGTATCATATTGGTCGTATAGGTCTTAAATAAAATGGGTTTGACACCCATAAAATTCGTTTCTAATTATTTAGGGTTTTAACACGTTTTTAGGGTTTAATTCTCAAATAATTCGTATACCATGAATGGTCGTTTTTATTATTTTATTTGGAACCTATAGGATGAATATAACATGAGAAAAATACCATATAAATTTTAGAACGTTTAGAACACGCTGGATGATATTATTCCTCTCGGTTAGGATAAAAACGACTCCAAAATTCCAAAGAATAGAAAAGCGACTCCATAAACCTTGTAATCAATTTTCACAGATCACACATGATGTAAGGAACTCAGAAAAAATGGAAAATGAATTTATGGAGGGTCGTATGAATTATTATGAATTTTACCTTGCATATGAACAAAATTCGACAACAAATAGATCAGGCCTTCAAACTTCGAATTGTCAATTTTCTTGGCTTCCTAGCAGTGTATAGATTACAGGAAAAATACTCTTAGAATTTATGGTGGCTTGTATGATTTTTGGGAGAGAAAGAATGATATTAGGGTTTTAAAATAGAAAAATGGTAAGTTAGCTAATTAGGGGAGTGATGGCCGGATTTTTTGGGGGGATGGGCTGTATACTCGGTCCAAGGTGAGACCAAATCATGGTTTCCAATTTTGAAATTTATTTCCTTAGTTACTTATAGTTATTTTGCTTTTAATTAATAATAATTATAACATAAGTAATTTAAATGAATTATTCGGCCCACATGACATATTTTTGAGTGTTTCATAATTCTAGTACTTTACAAAATATTAATATGTAATAGTAAAAATTAATTTACTTCATATCTTGTTCGTCTCCAGAAGTTTGGGATTTATTTTGGCACTTTATAAGCTTTTAAATCAAAATTTAAAATTGCAAGGCCATTTTGGTCATTTTGCATGTTTCAGATTTTAGGGTGCTACAACTCTTCCCCTCTAAAAGAAAATTTTCGTCCTCGAAAATTTTAACACCCCAACCCGACAAGGGTAGAAGTGTCACATTCTGGTGTCATATCAGAACATACAAATAAAATCCTTACAAACGAAAACCTTAAAAATGAAGTATCAAATCATATAAACAATCGACTGACAAGGAAGATTACAAAATCCAAAATGTCTAAAAATAAAACTGAAATCTCAAAACAGTAGCCCGACAAAAATAAATCCAAATAATAAGGTAACTAGGGTTGGTCCACTCAAATAATCCAACTCTCAGCCCATCAAAGCCCAGCTTCAAACCTAATACTGCCGCCGAGGAAAATCGGTGAGCTTAAAAAGCCCAGTGAACAGATATAACAATGCGAAAGCTAAATAAAATCTGAAATGCAAATGATACAAAGGAACGGATAACAAGTCATAGCGAAATGAGAGTAATGAGTCAAAGAGGATCTGCGAACACAATTATACGAGATATCCAAAACGAACAGATAACAAGGAGGAGAAGCGGCAAAGCATCGATGACATATAAACAAGCACATACAAACCCGGACATACAAGAAGCTGAAACATAAGCAAACATAGCAGGCGTAGCATCCACACAACATATAAACTATTCAGGAAATCAAAATACATACAAGCCAAGGATATCTCTGAGAAAAGCGGAAGCAATAAATGAATCAATGAGCATGGCAATTCACACAGGTTAAAACTCTTAATTGAAGACATGATCAGTATCGTAACGGTAATCAAACATGGCAGTCACAAGTAACAAGTAGGATACAGTAAGAACACTATAATTAAATGAATTAAATACATAGTAGGGCAATTAAACAGTTAACAAGCTAGGCTTCACAAATTGAACCATTTACCCAATCAAACCGTAGCATAAATATAAATGCAAACATGGGTCAACAAGGTAGATAAGGACACCACGGATAGTCATAGTCCACGAGATTAATTGAACGAGGTACAAAAGATAAACAGATCAACAATCGATTTCACACAAGCACGGTTACCAGGCACATCAAAGGATCACATAACAAGAAGATAGCATATCACCGGATGACAACAGTAATCTTATATCGCATACATACATATCATACAAAGAAATCAGTAGTCATATAAACATGAATATCATAATCAAATCCAATAACATATAACAACCCGATGCGTGAATGGAACGATAATCGGAAGTGCGGAATGAGAGTGTGACAAATCAAAGCAATGGAATGTATACATCTTGGTAGTAGAGTGAGTCATATAAGGGTACCAGATATATGGTGCGTTGGGAATGTAGAAGGTACAATATAGGTATATCAAAAGTGTAAGGGTTATAATCTACGAGCGAAACATATCATATCATATCATATCATAAGTAGCCATTGTATTCGGAGGGTGACCTCGGAATACCATATATAATAGGAGGGGAGACCTCAGTAACAAATGGAGTAGCTAGCTCGAATTTGGAAGGCGGATTGCACCCGACATCATTCACCAACAAAGCTCCAATCAGATTAAATCCCTCGAAACAAATCAAATCTAGGATGCATCCATAAGCCCCCAAAAACATATGGCCAAATCATATACATATAGTGAGCTCATAATCATATCAAAATGGGGACGGTGTGGAACATCACTCAACCACACTAAAGTCATGCCATTGGTGCATCAATGACACGGTCAGGTTACCTTCCTGACAAAGAGTTCAAAATGGACAACTTAACATGGTTTGGCACATGACAGAAGAACGTCGTGCTCTTTGGGATACTAGGAATGAGGCCTGACAAATTCTTGAACTCATCTAAAGCATCCATAACCACACTAGCTGAGACAACATCTCCATGCGTGAAAATAAATAGATCCTCTGCAAAACAAAGATTAAGTATCTTCTGTCTTTCACAAAGATTGTGATATTGGAAATCATCCCGCTGCTCAACCATTTGCTGCAATAAGAGAGTTAGCACTTCCATAACTAGAGTAAATAGGTAAGGTGACATAGGATCACCTTGGCGTAAACCCCATTTACTCCTGAACCACCCATAGATATCACCATTAATACAAATGGAGTACGACACACACACTAGTAACATAAGCCATGATCCAAGAAACCATCCTATTATGAAACCCATAACCAACCAGAATAGTTTCAAGAAAATCCAACAATTATCATATGCCTTACGGATATCAATCTTAAAGGCACATCTTGGCGGTCCACGAGGACGATGATAATTACGCATTAATTCTTGTGTAAGAAGAATGTTATCCGAGATATTACGCCCCGGAACAAATGCCGACTGGTTAATACTAACAATATCTCCAAGCCCCTCTTTAATTCGATTAGTAATAATTTTGCTAATGCATTTATAAAGCACATTACAGCAAGAGATAGGACTGTAGTCATTTACCTTAGAAGGCGTGGAAACTTTAGGGACAAGCGCAATAATAGTGTGATTAAGTTCCTTAAGCAGTTTCCCATTAGAAAAGAAATCCCGAATAGCCAAACAAACATCATCGGTACCAACAATATCCCAAGCCTTTTGAAAACGCGCTTGTGAAACCATCGGCCGGGGCCTTATTGTCACCAATGGAAAACATAGCATTCTTAATTTCCAGATTAGTCACATCCCTCACCATCCAAGCAGCCCTATCCAACTCAATAGAAGAAGAGAACAAACCTTGATCTACTAGCGGAATGGTATTACCCTTCCACACCAAGAAAATTCTCATAATGTTGAACAAAAACATTAGGCACTTTGTTGCCTTGGTGCATAACATTATTAACATCAGTAATCAACTCAATACGACTCCTATGACTTCTACTCTTAACAATATTGTGAAAATAAGAAGAGTTAGAATCCCCCTCACGAAGCCACTCCACTTTCGTCTTTTGTTTCAAAAAACGTTCCTCATCCAGTAAGGCATTACGAAATGCCTAAAGATAAATAGCCTCCTCTTCCCGAAGAACTGGATTGGAAGGGTCCTTATCAAGGGACTTTTGGACCTCATCAAGTTCCACACATAGATTAGTAACACGGGTATGAAGATTACCTTGATCTCTAAGAAGCTTGCGGATAGGTTTTTTCAAACCCTTCAGACGTTTCACCACCTTGAACATATTATGCCCCTGGATATCATTTTTCCACCCTTCATGCACAACATCCAAAAAACCAGACTTATGCGTTAGGAAATTAAAAAATTTAAACGGCTTCGGTTTCTTCTTATTAGATAATGTGGGAATTCTAAGAACACAAGTGGAATGATCAGAAATACGGTAAGGTTGAAATATAGCAAATGATCCAGGAAAATCATCACTAAATTTAATGTTACCCATAACACGATCAATCTTCTTCAAGACACCATTGCTACCCTTAGGCTTCTGATTCCAAGTGAAATGTATACCCGATGAGTTTATGTCCGAGACTTCAATATTATTAACACAATCTTTAAAATCATTCATAGCAATAGTAGGCTCATAACCACCACCTGATTTATCTTCCAGAAATAAAGATGCATTGAAATCACCAAGTAGGACCCAAGGCTTATCTCGCATAAGACTACCATGAACCTCAAGCTCATGCCACTGCACACGCCGATCAATATAGTAATTATGAGCATAGACAAATGAAACAAAGAAAGCTTTATTGTCAGCTTTAACATTAACCTGAACATGCATAACCTGGTTAGTTTGGGACATAAGTAAAACATCAATAACTGCAACATCCCACCCAAGAATAATACGGGAACCTTTATCACACAAACTCCCATTAGACGTCTACTTCCAGCCACGATAAACCTTAGCACACGTTTCATAAACACAAGACACATCAACATGAGACTCCAAGATAGCACATAAACACAAGTTATTCTCATTAACCACGAAACCTCTTTTTGTTTAGGGGAACGGTTCAGACCCCTAATATTCCAGGAAGCAACACTAAACATTAAAAACATTCAAAGCAGGAGTGCTTGCCCCTGTAGTACTAGTACCACCCTTCGAAGTATAAGCCATAAAATCCGACGTTTCATCATAAACATGCAGCAAATCATCCTCAGCATCAGGCTCATCCTCCTTTTGAGTAACCTTAGAATCAGTTTCCACATCCTCATTAAGAGCAGCAAATGAATTAGAAAGCGTAACACCGTATTCCGTTGCCAAATTATGTTGTTTGGCACTACTTTTATTCACTTCTGGTCGTGGACCAGAATTAACCTTACTCACACTAGCATTCATAGCAGTGGACGTGCTAGGGGCAGATTTAGACTTAGTAGCATTCGAATTATTAGACTTATTAGGCACCTGCAAATTACTAGAAGTCGATGCTACATTTTTGGGGTTAATAGTACCTTTAGGTTGATAAACAAACTTCTGACCCACCTTCGTACCGGCTCTTGACACACCACCCTTCCCATTATTACGTTTATTACCAACAGTTTGAAACCCGTCAGCATCCTTTTCCACTCCGTTAGAAGTAGCAGTAACCTTCTTAGGACATTGATCACAAGTATGGCCAAATATTTTACATGTATCACAACGTGGTGGATACCATTCATACTCCACCCTTATAGTTTCTTTAGTATAGCCCATCCCATTCATCAAAGGAACACCAATTACCAAGCTAGTCTTCAAATAAGTTTCAGAATTTACCTCAATTAAAGTGCCCACTGCCCCACGATTCTAAACACATCGTAGTAGTTAATGAATCAAGCATAATAGGGTTACCTATTTTGGTAGCGATAAGACTAAGACCATCATCTGAAAATACAGCCATAGGAACATCATGAAGCTTAACCCAAATAGGGACACGAGTTAAATCTTCTTTCAATAAGTTGGTATTCATAGTCCAGGTTTCAAAATGATAGGGATATTACGAATCATCCAAGGACCCTCCTCAAGAACATCCTCTAAACCTTTTTGCGTATCAAATTTGAACAAGAAAAAACCCTTGGCGTTCATCATCACCCTCTTAAGCCCATATTTCGCCCATGTAGTACGTGCATAATACTCCAAGACAGGGAAAGCAACCCTTTTGCCAATAAAGTAACCGTAAAGGGTATTATCAAACCGGCTACTAATATCCTCAACAACCTTAAAAGGAATAGAAAGCTCGACATCTTCCATTAAATTATCAGATTCCAAAGGTCTAAAATTCACCTTACCCTTCTTATTACTAGAACTAGTAGCATTCACATACGAGCTGGAGGCCACATTACTAGGTTTGTTTACATTTGTATTCGCATTAACATTAGCTACGGCAACATGAACACTATCAGTAGTAATAGCAATAGGGGAAACCATAGACTTACCGCGTAGCGACAACATGAATACCATCACCCTCCGGCATGTTAGGATGGGCATGTAGCGATGGATAATCCTTCTCACTAAGGTTACTTAGCGTACCAGTAGGTCCAATATCCCAAAACGAGGCATCATCAACAGTGTTAGTAGTAGAATTAACCATATTAGTAGCAATCATACTTTCAACATTAACGGTACTAACGGAACTAGGCATCTCCATGGGGAGGCGTGCATTAGCAGAATCAACAAACCTCAATCCATTAGCACCACTAAGACTTCGAGCATTCACAAGCCCAGACCCATCAGAACTAGCAGCAATATTCTCATGTTGTCGCTCAAGACTAGGGTTTTGCAAAACCCTAGTGGCCAATTTTGGCTGAGATGAATCCACGTTACCAGCTTCCAAGTCCTTGAATCACTGCATCCTAGCTTTCAATGCATCCATATCAACGTTTAAATCACCAAGCTTGTCCATAATATCAAAACAGGAAAGTAGAACAACCCTAACAAACGATAAAAACAAAAGAGAAAAACTGAAACCCTAAAAAAACGAGAACACCAGGAAACAAGAAGATCCACGTCAATATTCAACAACGATAGCCTTAGAAGAACTAAGGCATGATTATAAGCACAATTACACTAACCAAACTCCACCATGATAATCAAGAACGATTAACAAATCAACAGCAATATTAGCGAACCCTAAAAATAAAAACGACACCAACAAACCCTAAAAACCAAACGATTGCAAGAAACTGAGATAATCAAGCAATAACACAAGTGTAGTTGATTAATTTAAACAGGTTAACGCAATATAGAATGGATTAGAGCAGTAGGATAATCGAATTTTTTGAATGGAGGGGATTCGCAAAAAATCGCCAAAGCAAATCGTTTTTTCCTCGCTTAGCCTTAGGTTCTTCCTTTTCTTTACATAGTTCGGAAGGTGTTTCTACCAAGAAATCTGCAAGAATCTGCCCTTTGATAGAGTTTCGACCTTTGAACTCTATCTCATGCTCCCCAAGCTCAATGGCCCATTTTGCCACCCTTCCAGACTTTTCAGGCTTCGACAAGATTTGCTTGAGTGGCTTGTCGGTTAATACTATTATCGGGTGGGCCTGAAAATATTGTCGGAGCCTTGCTGCGTAGATTAGGGCTAATATGAGCTTTTCCAATGTGGGGTAGTTAACCTCTGCTCCTTGTAAGACCCTGCTAACAAAGTAAATGGGGATTTGCCTTTTATCCCTTTCCGCCATTAGGATAGCGCTAATGCTCTCCATTGAGGATGCTAGATACATGAATAACACTTCGCCTTTGATTGGGGCTGTAAGTGTTGGAAGTATCTTAATGAACTCCTTCATCTTTTGGAAGGCGGCTTCCGCTTCTTGGATCCATTGGAAGGTTTTCTTGTTGACGCAGCCTTTAAGCGTCTTAAAGAACGGTAGGGATCTGTCAGCCCCTTTCGACAAAAATCGGCTTAGCGCAGCCAACTTCCCGTTCAAGCTTTGTACGTCCTTTAAACATTTTGGAGCCTGAAGATCCGTTATTGCCTTGACCTTTGAAGGGTTAGCTTTGATTCCTTTCTTTGTAATCAAATGCCCCAAGAATTGCCCTTCTTCGACACCAAAAGAAAATTTCTTGGGGTTTAGCTTCATGTTGATCGCCCGAAGTTGGTCGAAGGTCTCTTGGACATCAAGGAGTAGGTCCTCCTCAGTTTTGCTCTTGATAACCATGTCATCAACATAAGCCTTGAGATTTCTGCCTATCTGCTTGTTGAAGGCTTTATCTACGAGTCCTTGGTACTGCCCCTGCGTTATTCAATCCGAAGGGCATTTTTCTGTAACAGTAGACACCTTTGCTTGTGTAGAAGGCTGTCTTTTCCTCGTCCTCCTTTGCCATCTAGATTTGATAATACCCTTTGTAGGCATCTAGGAAACACTTCAGTCGGAAGCCTGCTAAGGACTCTACCTTCCAATCAATTTCTGGCAAGGGGTAGAAGTCCTTCGGGCATGCCTTGTTGATGTCCGTAAAGTCAACACACATGCGCCACCCTCCGCCACTTTTCTTCACCATTACTGGGTTGACCACCCAAGTTTGGTATTTGACCTCCCTTAGGATGCCTGCTTGTGTCAGCTCATATACTTCCTTGCGGCAAGACATTCCTTTCGGGTGCTAGGCTTCTCCTTTTTTGTTTGATGGGCTCAATATGTTTGTATTTGTTGAGCCTGTGTTCCGTGCCGAAGGGCTTTCCATCAATTACCAGCGTTCTTGGAACCCCTGTCATGTGAAAATATTTCCATGCAAAGATATCAAAGTTAGTTTGCAACAGCTCCATGAGTTTTGCCTTGAAATTCGCCGGGAGCTGCTTTCCTATCACAACTGTCTGCTCGAGGTAGCTAGGGTTTACTACTACCCGTTCTTCTGCGTCTGCATAGCTTAGAATGGAAATCGGAGGCTCCTCCGGCACTTCTTTGACCTTCTTGACACCATAAACCCCCTTGTCTGCTCCATAACTAGAATGAACAGTTCCTACTCCGAAGGGAGTTTGGAATTTGATGGCAGCCTATATGGTAGAGACTACAATGCCCATTTTTTGCATAGCAGTTCTTCCTATCAGCAAATTGTAAGGAAAATCTGACCTGACTATGATGAAGGTGAGGGTTTATGTGCGGGACAAGGGTCCTTCTCCGATAGTGATTTCCAAAGGTACCTCTCCGAGGGGCCATGAGTGTTCGCCGGAGAACCCTACAAAGGGTACGTTTGAGTCTAACCTCCGCGAGCGTATCGATGGTTTGAGCTTTAGGAAACAGTGCTCATAGATGATTTTGCAGGAGCTTCCCCAATCCATGTATGCTCGGTTCACCTGCCTGTTGGAGACCCATACTTTGATGACTACGGGATCAGTTGAAGGTGTCCGCTCCAGAATGGACGGGAATGTTATCTCCCCCACACTTCCCAGCTCTCCATCTGCTTCTTTCCGCTTTAAGGTTGGATCGTTGTGCAGTGCACCATCGTATCGAGCTTGCAGGGTAGCTTCCTTCTTGTTCCCCTTCCTCCCCAAGTGTCGGAGAACTTGTCCTTCCCCTTCTTGATGCCTTTAACCGGATCGCCAATTGCGGCGTGCTGCCTCTTCAATTTGCTTCTTCAGTTCTTGGCAGCTGTTAGTGTCGTGCCCATGGTCTTCGTGAAAGTGGCAGTATTTCGACATGTCCCTGGCTTTGTTTCGTGCTGACATGCTGATAACATCAAATAGTCCTGAATATTTTGTGTCAATTTCCCCCGATAATGCTCGTTATTTATATCATTTATATGGATTTACGCTTGTTTTCCATTGTTTTCCACTTTCAGGTAAATTACGAGCATTTGAGCTAAAGAGACGCGGAAATGGAAACATTACTAAATATTTATCACAGTATGCTTATTTTGAAGAAGTTCGGTAACTCCTCTCTCATTAGCCGTAACTATTGCGTGACCCAGAATACCAACTTATCAAGAGGTTACGGCGTAACTCTTCCCTAAGGTTACGACGTAACTCCATTAGGTCAAATGAGGATCTCATGATACTTACGTAACTACATCATCACTTACGACGTAACCGAGTTTATTGAAGACTACGGTGCAACCACTTATTAGGTTACGCCGTAACTAGCAGATCTAGTGCATTCTGAAGGAATAGAAGGTTACGGCGTAACTCCTATATTGGTTACGCCGTAACCCAGATCTGGCCTATAAATACCCACGAATTCCACATTTCTAATCATCCCATTCCATACACAACACTCTGAGAACGTGGGAAAAAGCTTAAGGCAGGTCTAGGGAGCATCTGGAGCTGTTTCAAGGGAGAAGTCACTCTATTACGATAAGCTTTAGCATTTTATATTTCTTTTACTTTCAATTCATGTATTTCGTACCTTTGAATATTGAATTGATTTGCATGATTAATATGAGATGCTAAGCACCCTTTGGTGCTAGCCTAGTTATGATTCCTTAATTGTTTTGTTTGCGTTTACCTTTACTTCCGTACAATTATTTCTAAGTGTATGCATGCATAGTTCTTTGGTAGTCACCCTTGATTCGGTAGTTTTGAATGGCGGTAGAGGCCAATTGCCTAGGAGATATGACCAACTGACCCTAGGTGAGCGGACTGAGACAAGAAGGGTAAGATATGACCAACTGACGACCCTTTCTACTTGTGCTATTTGACCAACTGATCACCTATCGTTTGGATGAACTTAAGAATTGGGGGGTGTAGTGTCTAAGTTTCTAACGGCCGGACACTCACTATTTTGAATCTAGCTTGTAGTGGTACATAATGACTTGGCTTAGGGGACCAGGAACAACAGGACTTTTGACGGTGCGCCTGATTTCTCCCGTGGTGGCATCTTTGCTGATAGGTTAAGGAGAATTGACCAAATGTTGTCCTCTCGAATTTGACCCCACCTGAAGTAATTGGAAGTAGGTAGACGTAGACATAACTAGCTAGGAGGATTGACTAGGTTAGCACCACTATTCCTCTATTGATTTCCCTTTACCCTCTAATTCGTTATTGGGTATGCAATATGTTGTATTTGATGCGTTTTTTATTTAAAGAAGTGGCGGCTGATTTCTTTTCTCATGAATACCTTATGAAATCTCCATATCTGATGGTGGCTGGTCGTATCATTATCCTAATCGTTTTAAATCATTATACTACTGGTCTTTTTGATCAAGGTATACCCTAATCATCTAGGGTCGATTATTGTTGTATATATCTAGTATCCTTGATCGCTTTTTGTCTACTGATAGGGATTTATTGATGAAACCCTAGTTTTTAGGGTTTCTTATTTTTTATTGGTGTCGGCTCTGACCTTTGATTGATATACATCTGAGTTGGCCGTGGTTACTCGTGGGGTGGTTGATGCTCAACGTTATACTAGATCCCAAATTATTAGGGTTTCGGTTTTTTTCTTGATGGTGGGTGATGGGTTATCTACACGTTGGTATCTTTTTTATTCTGACAAGCTCTTTTTCTGATTGATGTGTTCTATTTAGTGGGTTTGGGAGAGATAGAAGTTTGAAGGTAATCTTGTTCAAAAACCTTTGCTGCGATCTCATAGACATGTGCTTATTGTTCATTATATGGTCTTATAATCATTCTCGTTGGAAGTTAGGGTCTGTAAACCCTATTTGTTTATTCATTGATTCGATGTGTTTATAACCTTGATTCGATGAGTTTATTTATGATCCGATCTGTATGGTTCTAAAAGTCCATAATAATAGCACATGTTGGATCATGTTTTTGAAAGTGTTGGTCGTTTGTGGCAGCTGATGATGATATAGAAGTCGTGTTTTGGTAGTTTCTGGGTTGCATTATTGTACGAGTTTAAACCTGATCTTAGGTTTTGATTCGGTCTTACGCTTTACTACGATCACGTTTGTACATGTTGAAGATCTTGGTCTCGGATCAGGTTTTTTTTCAGTATACATGTGAGCAAGTTGGTCATCTTGATGCATATTTGAGTAGGGATTGATTTTTTCTGCATGTGGTGATTATATGCTCGCGTTCATGTGTGTTGGTACGCACTGTGTTGGTACGGGTCTTTGTATATACATGCCTTTTGGCTGGTACTTGGACTTGTGGTAAGTTGGAGGATTCCTATAATATGGGTTTGTGGACTTTGGGTGCTTATTCATGATATATTATACGTGGATTCTTCATTCGATCAACAGCACCACAACATCAACCAATATGCAATCCTAACCAGCCGTCGACATACATACAAGAACCCTTGATGGAATTAAACACCACCGCTGTTAGGAACACATATTAGACATTAATATCCATATCGGATCAGAAACGATCCAATAATCAAAACAATAGGGTAAAATCAAACCCTAACTTCCATAGCCAAATCAAAATTGATCCACATATGATAGAACAATAACATCAGGATCCAATATAAATCAGATAATAGGGTATACATACCCTAACTTATACCAACGTCCACTCTCCCTTAAACCCACTTACAACCCCTAAATGGTTAACGTGCAGATATTCAAAAAACCCTAACAAGAGTTTACTACCAGAATCGAATCAAATAAAACCTAAAAAAAGGTTTATAATCGTTCAGCGCAAAACCAATCCTCAAAATGGCCCTTAAATATATAACATCAGTAATGAACCGAGATAAGATCATAGAATAAGAGGGCGATTATAAAAAATGAAAACCCTAAGAACAGACCCCATAAAACGTCCAAGAAATAGATGAATTAATAAACCTATTGGTTATGGTTTCAGCCACATAAAAGGATCGATTTCAGAAGAATAAAACACACCTCTACCCAGAAATTAACAAAACATCAAATCCGATTGCATATTATTCAAAGAAGAATGATAGAGAGGCGGAAGGATGGTTGTTTTTGGCCATAAAAGAAAATGTAGAGGCGGCTGAAATCACCCTAGAGGGAGAGAATTTTAGGGTTTTAGCAAAAAAAAAAGAAGACAAAGTTTTTGATGGCTTTGGAAGTTAGGGTTCTTATTACCCTATTATCATCTCAATCTGGGGTTGAGTTTCTATTGAGTAGTGATTCAGGTATATGCTGATGTTAGAACATGGCTCGTTGCTTCTGTGTTTTATTTTCAGAATATGTTTTCAGCTTTATCTAATCACTTGGGATGTGAGGCATGCTGCGGGTCGTTGCTTGGTGGTGAGTTTAGTCATCCTTTTATGATAGTATGTGGATGTCTTTTGGTGCTTATTGTAGTGGAAGTTGGTGTAGCACTCGTTGGTCAAGTAATGAAGATATTTGAAGTTTGAGTCGCTCACTATGGATGCGGTTCTATGAACCTTTGTTTATTGCATTTTGAAGTGCATGGACTTTGATTTTCAGTTCTATGATGACTATGGTTTTGGTGCTTACCTTACTTTTTCATTTTTATGTCCGCTTGTATAGTCGTCATAGGTTGTAAGTTTATTATGTAAATTATAAGAATGGCATGTCATTCTTATATAGTGATTGCATGTAAGTGTCCTAAGGGACTGAGATGAGAGACTCACTCTCATCGGTTGTACTTCAATGTTTTTGGTTAATATATTTTACCAGGGTGCAGGATTACTCCGCTTTACCCAAAAAAACTATCGACTTTCTCTTAGAGATTGTTGGTATTGAAAAAGGAGACCCTCTCCCTAGTCTCCGCTCAGGAAAACCAAAGCGCACTAATCGAGTCTAGAGCCATGACATTCATCAAAAGATCTCATAGGAACACTTGAACTTTCATCACTTGTCGTTCAATATTATGGACGCAAGTGATACATTCTCGAGTCCTTCGCAGATCCTAGCAATCTGCCGAGAACATTTATGAGGGGATTCACAATTGTGATCCTCAGTGATTGAATGGAAACTCTTGCCAGGGTCAACATCAAATAGCCTTGACAGCAGGTCGCTTCAGTAACTCCTTGTGGGTTACGCTTAGTGTTGTCTCAAATGGTCTGCAATCGTGAGGTGATGCTTCAGTGTACCTCAGCGACTCACTTGAACTGTAGATGTACTTCGATACATCCTACTTGAGGGACTCCAGTTCAGGAACAGCCTATGATCTATTAGAGATGTGTTTTCACAATATGCTGTTAACACCCTCGAAGTTCGAACTTGTAAGTGTTGGAAATCCCGCTAAGGTATGGGTCATTACTTGAACTTGTTCAATGTAATGCCAACTGTTCCTACATGGGATTCGGACGACTGATTCGTCCGACAAAGGTGAATGGAATCAAGACATTCATCAGTAAAACAATCGTAGTGGTCAATTCTCTAAGAAAAGACCACCGTGATCGATTGGTGTTTTTCACTAACCTATTTCTATGTTTTTTATGATGGACGCTCCTGGGAGGAAATATCGTGCTGACTCTCCTCATGCTCATACCAACAACAACACAAATGAAGTTCTCTCATAAGGCAACTCAAAGTCAAAATGATTCTTCAACAAAGCCAAAGAATCTACAAAGCTTAAAGACTAGAGAACTACATCATACCTGAAATTCAAAGTCAAAGGGCGTGTGAGCATGTTGGAGAAAGATGTGGAGATACCTTAGCAACGAAGCGGACCAGATGCAGACAATCACATACTATCACCACATCCACACCATTACAAAGAACAAACAACAAAGAATTCGAAGACGTCAAAGCTGAAAACTTCAAAAGAAACAAGATCCTTATTCTGGGGAGATTGTTGAAATTAAAGCACTTCTTCTCAGAAGAAAGAAGAATGCTAGAAGACGTCAAAGCAACATCTATTACATCATCACCAACAACTTATTCAAGATTGCTGGAGTCATCACTAACACTTAGGAGGAGATTGTTGGAATCACTCCTAACTAGTATTTCAAGTGTTAGTCATTAATATGTAATAGGTTGCTTAATTAGGCTTTTATGTTAGTAATTATGGCTAGGCTCATGTAGAAAGCCCATGAGCCTATGCAAAAGCCCAATAAGAAAGGAAGGGACTAGATGTGTTGCCCTAACTCCCTTCCCCTATAAATAGTCTTGTAAACCCTCATTTGAGGGTTGGTTGTTCACTCTATATTTCTTACTAATGGTGACCTAACAATATTATTTGTTGAAGAAGTATGAAAGAATTCTTAATCCCAAACCAAAGAAGCATCGTCCTAGTGATTGTTCAAGCTAAACAGGAAAGTTTTGGTAAAAGGGATTTTTCACCCTGGCAAAATACATTACACCAAAAATGTTGAAGTACAAAAGGATGGGAGTGAGTCCCCCATCTCAGCCCTAAAGGGCAATAGACATGCACAGATAAATGTGCGACTTACGAATAAATAAGCTAAACAAAGCTACTTAACACCAAGAAATACAAAAGAAAACCTAAGTCTAATTCTTCTTGCGTCCTTGCACCTTGAAATCTCTAGGAGAGCCACTATAATTCTTAGATTTGGAAGCATACATCTCGATATCATCATAGTTATCATAGACTTCATCATCACTTTCAATAACCACGTCCAGACAAGAATCTTGACCCTGAATAGAAGTTGAAGCCATATCACTAATCTTAGGGTAAAAATTAGGCGCCTTACTTGTACAAGCAACATGGGTGTTGAAACGCTCCCACAAATCTGCAGTCTTACTCTTAGTAGGTACTTGACTATTACAACCCTCATTAGTATTATCCATTCCCCCATAAGAAGAATCTTCAGCAGTAGAAGGTTGTGCCTATTTTTCCTGTACCTTATCCACACCATCATCACTCTTTACCGCATCATTAAGCGTACCAAGAGAAAGAGAACCAACCTTAGTTGGTTTATTCTTTTTCTTGGCAGCCGGTTTTGAAACTGGTCGATATATAACATTGGTCTTTGGTTTAAAAACCTGAACCCCTTTACAATATTTACCAACCTCTTTACCAGCCTTATGAGAGTGAACATGACGATCAACACCAACATCATTAGTAGACGAAGCACTAGTAACCCGCTTTCGTTTGAGAGGAGAAAGACCATCATCATGATTGAAAATAAAGAGAGTTGAACAAGTTAACGGTGAAGAATCGTTACCCACTCCCCAGAATTGATGACTTGTTTGATCAGTTGCAAGGTTCTAGTATTTATTCCAAGATTGATCTCCGGTCGGGTTATCATCAGCTTCGAGTTCGGGAAGAGGATATTCCGAAAACAGCGTTTAGAACACGTTACGGTCATTACGAGTTTCAAGTGATGCCGTTTGGATTGACTAATGCACCTGCGGTATTCATGGATCTCATGAATAGAGTTTGTAAGCCGTCTTTGGACAAGTTTGTTATAGTGTTCATTGACGACATCTTGATCTACTCCAAGAGCAAAGAAGAGCACGAAGAGCATTTAAGGACGATTTTAAGGCTACTCAAGAATGAGAAGTTGTATGCCAAATTTTCGAAGTGTGATTTTTGGAATCGCAAAGTGCAATTTCTTGGTCATGTCATTGATAGTCAAGGACTACAAGTTGATCCCGCAAAGATTGAAGCCGTGAAAGATTGGGCTATTCCAACGAATCCTACGAAATTCGACAATTTCTAGGACTAGCAGGATATTACCGAAGGTTCATCGAAGGTTTTTCTAAGATAGCGAGACCTCTGACCAAGTTGACACAGAAAAACAAGAAGTACGAGTGGGGAAAGAAACAAGAAGTTGCTTTTCAGTTGTTGAAACAAAAGCTTTGCAGTGCGCCAATTTTGGCACTACCCGAAGGCATTGAGAACTTTGTTGTATATTGTGACGCTTCGCATAAAGGACTTGGGGCTGTTTTAATGCAAAACGAGAAGGTGATAGCGTATGCTTCTCGACAACTTAAGGTTCATGAGAAGAACTACACAACTCATGATCTCGAGTTAGGAGCCGTAGTTTTTGCGCTCAAGATTTGGAGACACTACCTCTACGGTACAAAGTGCACAGTGTTTACCGACCACAAGAGTTTGCAATATATTCTTGATCAGAAGGAGCTTAATATGAGGCAACGTCGTTGGTTGGAGTTACTCAGCGACTATGATTGTGAAATCAAGTATCACCCGGGAAAAGCCAATGTTGTGGCTGATGCTCTTAGTCGGAAAGAGAGGCCTAAACCTTTAAGAGTTCGATCATTGGGAATGACGATTATTTCTCCTTTACCATCGAAAATCCACGAAGCACAAGTCGAGGCACTTAAAGAGGAGAATCGACCAAGTGAAAAGCTTTATGGTATGCCCGAAAGCGCAAATGGTTTTGTAAAGAGAGCAGATGGAGTATTATGTTTCAAGGATAGAATGTGGGTTCCATTGTATGGCGGAATACGAGAATTGATTATGCATGAGTCGCATAAGTCAAAGTATTCTATTCATCCAGGATCGGATAAGATGTATCAAGATCTTAAGAAGCTTTATTGGTGGCCGAACATGAAAGCGGAAATTGCCACGTACGTTAGCAAATGCCTTACCTGCTCTAAGGTAAAAGTCGAATATCAGAAGCCGTCAGGTTTACTCCAACAACCAGAAATTCCTCAATGGAAATGGGAACGCATTACAATGGACTTTGTTACGAAACTTCCTAAGACATCGGGAGGTTACGACGCTATTTGGGTAATTGTTGATCGTCTTACCAAGTCAGCCCATTTCATACCTATTAGAGAGACTTATTCTATGGAGCAACTCACTAGACTTTATGTCAAAGAAATAGTCTCGAGGCACGGAGCACCAATTTCTATCATTTCCGACAGAGATAGTCGATTCACTTCAAACTTCTGGAAATCATTGCAAGATTCATTCGGAACCAGATTAGAGATGAGCACAGCATATCACCCACAAACCGACGGTCAAAGTGAAAGGACCATTCAAACGTTAGAAGATATGCTGAGGGCATGTGTTATTGATTTCGGAAATGGTTGGGCTAACCATTTGCCATTGATAGAATTCTCGTACAACAATAGTTATCACACCAGTATCAAGATGGCACCATTTGAGGCACTCTATGGTCGTAAGTGCCGATCACCTGTTTGTTGGGCCGAGGTAGGAGACGCACAACTTACTGGTCCAGAAATGGTACGGGAAACAACCGAGAAGATAGTTCAAATTCGTGATAGACTCAGAACTGCCAGGAGTCGACAGAAAAGTTATGCGGATGTTAGACGCAAGGATTTGGAATTTCAAGTAGGTGACAAAGTTATGTTGAAAGTATCGCCTTGGAAGGGCGTGGTACGATTTGGAAAGCGTGGGAAATTAAACCCGAGATACATTGGACCATTCAAGATTTTGAGCAGAGTTGGTCCGGTAGCTTATCGACTTGATCTTCCATCAGCACTTAGCCATGTGCACAACACGTTTCACGTTTCTAACTTGAAGAAGTGTCTTTCGGACGAATCGCTTGTTATTCCATGGACGAATTCAGCTCGACGACAAACTCAATTTTGTGGAAGAACCTGGAGAAATCATGGACCGCGAGGTCAAGCAGTTGAAACAGAGTCGTATTCCTATTGTGAAAGTTCGTTGGAATTCTCGACGAGGTCCTGAGTTTACTTGGGAACGGGAAGACCAGATGCGACACAAGTATCCTCATCTTTTCACCGACACCGTTAGACCTAACAACGATTGAATTCAGGGACTGAATTCCTTTTTGGATGGGCGAATGTGACAACCCGTACTTTCAGGTCATTTCTCGACACAATTCATGTCTCATTATTTCAACAATTATAGTAAACTTGGTTTACTTGTTTCAAATTCGCGTAACCTTGAAGGTTTAGCGGCGAATTCATGATCATGACATCACGTACATTCCATATGGACTAAGATTAGTCTACATTTCATCGACATCATTTGCATCATATCAATTCATTCATGACATTTCATTTCACCTTCAACGCGTAATTTTTATATTTAATAATCTTTATCGCGTGAGTTATTATTTTGAATATTTAATCCATTACTTTCAAAAATGATCCCGATGTATTTTTAAACTTACATTTAGTTTATAAAAACTATATTTTTAGTTTTCCTAGTGTTTCAAATTTATTTGGTATATTAATCATTAAAGTTTAATTATTACGTCGCTTTTCTTAAAAATTATACGGTAATTATTTTATCACTCAAATTTCACAAGGAATGTATTTTTATAATTTTTATGATCTCATTACATTCTATTTTGATCTATTAAAAATTTACCATTTACTCTACAAGTTAATAATATCTACACTTTACTTACACTTTTGTCAAAAAGTATACAAGTAAATACACACTTATACATTATAAAAAAATAAAAATAAATAAATAAAATATCTACATTCCCCCCCCCCCTTGGCCGACCAAGGGGGAAGGGTGTCATTTATTGTTGTATGGCCTTTGATTGTAATAATTTTACACTTATACAAATAAGTCTTACTTCCATTATTCATTCATGTATCTCATTTCACCAAGTATTAGTAAAACATTTTCTCTCTTCCTTTTTGGCTTCTCAAAACCGGTCACCACATCAAGAGCAAAAGGATCAAAGATTTTTGCAAGCACAAGTGTTTTTACAATCTAGTATATACTCTATATAAGGTTTTGAAGTAAAAACCAAGAGTATTTAGGCTAATCCTTGTTACTTTCACCTCATCATAATCACTTGTAAGCATGATTTTATCATTTTTATGTTTCCTTTTCATTTTCATATTCATCTTTTCATTTTTGGAGCAACATGCAAGACATATGTGATTTATACCATTTTTTTTCATGATTTTAGAGTATATATATATATATGGTCATCCTATAATTATCCCCTTGGTATTGGTTGGTCTTGATGATGTCTAGGAACCCATGACACCCTAAGAAGGTGTATGGTAGGATTAGATAGTTTTGGAGTTGATTTGAAGGGATTAGAATAGGTTTTGTCCGAGAAAAACTATTTTCGATAAGTATATTTTGTGTTCTGTCCTTGTTTTGCTTTTCTGGAAAATCCGACAGTAGGCACGACTTTTTGGCCATGATATTTAGAAAATATACTTTAAAACGAATCCGTGGCCGCTTGAACGGAATAAAACGGAGTTATAACGAGAAAGTTATGGATTTTACAAGTTTGACGACGAAAATTATATTTTTCAGAAATTTCAGCAACATGTTTTTATCTTGTACGGGTCAAAAATGAGCCTTAAGCTTCACAAATTATTTCGACTTGTCAAAAATATATTAGTTTAATTTGATACGAAGCTAAGGACGTATAAAACGTAGAAAACGGATTTGAAACGACAAAGATATGCATTTTTTCATAAACTTGCCGTAACTAATTTTCTGCACACAATTAGCCAAAACCACCATCTTTAACCCTTACTATCTTTATGTTCGAGACCTTTTGGACGAAAACTCCTGAACTGAAACTTCTAGATATCGATACAAACTTTCCAAAACCGTCGAGTTCGTTCTCTAACGATCGACGTACACTGTTTTACGGCTAGTTTTCCAAAGCCATTTTTGTTAATTTCATGATTTTTCCGACGACATTGTTTTGCGACGAAAAGTGGTAATTTCTCCAAAAATCATTATAAAACCATTGTAGGATGACATTTTGACGTAAAAACATGTAAAGTGATTTTTGATTGGTCAAGACGTCAAAAGAGTATTTTTCGACGATGTGTACTATTTTCAAAACTCGTAAATGGTATAAATAACATACGGAATGCATGCATAACATTACATTGCAACTCATGACATATCATATCATTGATAATAGGTCCCGGTTAACGCATCACATTAAACCTCGGTGTACTCACATTTGCCATTATTCCAGTTTACCAAGTGAGTTTTCATAGCCCGTTTTACATGCTTTCGATTATTTTCAAACCCACGGGGGAGAATACATTGCACTACATTTTTTGTACGATACCAAGTATGTTAAATTCATTTACATTGCTTAAGTTACCGCATTTGCCAATTTGAAAGTTCCCATTACTTGAACATGAACCGTTAATCTTTGAAGCGAGGATGAGTGGATAGATCTATCGAGGGTGACGCCTCCATCCGGGTTGGTGAATCCCAACCAGGTAAACGGATGCATTTCATTTGATAACATTACGGAGTTGTCTGGCAAACACTCTGCAGGGGCATACATGATTGAACAGTCTAGTTTCGGGGTCATGGGCTTAAGGCAATTGTAACATTATTTTTACGTGACTTGATTGTCATGCATGGTCTATACTTGTGTAGTCGTATAAAACATTTACATAAACCTATGATTTCTCACCAACATTATTGTTGACCGTTTTTAGCAATGTATTTTCAGGTAACTGAGGCATTATCATCATGACATGGTTTAGGGACCTACATTTTGAGTCGCGGCGTCGACTTACATTATGTACATTATGGCACTTCATTTCAAAACATCGTTTGGATTTGTAACATATTTGTATTTCCGCAAACTTTGTAAACCTTTTGGGACCGATGTTGTACTCTGAATGTTTTATTATAATATCCAACGATGTGTTTTTAAAACGACACTTTAGGTCGTTCAATATAACTGTGATGTGGTGCTATGACAGTCAATCCCCCAGGAATTCCATTCCGCTGCAAAAACAGGTAAATTGGGGGTGTGACAATAACTATACGAACGAAACATTACATAATTAAAATAGACCTTTGCACTGCCGGATCTATGATTAACGAACCGTTTAACCTGCTATGTATCACAGATGACCTTTCAAAAAAATACGGAACGGAGTTAAGCTAATCTGTACTTGCATTTACTTTGCGGCTTATATATAAACACTCACCAAGATGTTGTTGCAAAGTCAATCTACTTGCAATAGGATTGAGAATATAGCTTCCCGACAGCCCCAAGTACTATAGTCGCATCTGAACATCCATATATGGTGGCATATTTCAAGGGAGCTAAGACATAAATCACAGATTTATGGCAATTTACAACCTACAGATAAAGAAATCAATCTAAAAGGCATAAAGTTAACATTCCTATGCTCACATGTGGGTCTAAACCATTAGTGTGTGCTACATGGATCTTATGGGCGGCAGTTGTATGATGAATTGGACTGAGTTTTTTGGTTGAACAAATGGACTCCAGCTTGAATCTTCACTTCCATTCACCACCTGATATCTTTATGTTGTTTCTATATGCTCCTTTGCATATAATATAAATAAAGTTTTTGTAGGTGTATTGTTCAAATTTAGCAAACTTCAGGAATAAAAAAATCAGTCAAATATATTTTTAAAACAAAGAATAGTTTAGAAGAGCATATATCTCGCAAATAATGCTCACCTTTAAATGCAAACAGGAATAGAAAACAGGCTGCGAGTGTTAAGAATGTGTAGGAAAGATCAAGTGATGTCAAATTTAAAGCCAACGCAGCTATAAGATTCCAGCAAAACCAACAGATGTGCATGGCATCAGTGTTAGTGATTCATTGGGTATGTCTTGTTTCATTGCTCTCTCATCCACTGGATTTCAGTAGTCTTGATTGTTTTGATTGATGCGTACCAACCATCCCATTCTGACCAGCAGACGTCATGCTCATATGTAAATAGATGCTTGCTCAAAAGAACCTACAAATTAAAATTGATAGTTAGAACCATGCTAAAAATTATATTAGGTCACAATAAGCAATTCACATTATGGGTCATATTCTTGAAAAATAGTAGTTTAGAGTATCTCGTCAATATATAAGATGAGTAGAGCAATAATTTTAAAGCACACCGATCCAGGATACATTCGATCGTACTTCCTTCGTGCTTTGCAGCTAGCCCGATAAGCAATAACAATATGCCCAAGAGAAAAAACCACATACAACATAAACGGTAGCGGAATCCCCCATGATTTCTTCAAATGGAGCCTTTTTCTTGTAAGAGAGGATGATGCCTCAGCCTCAAGCTATGAATTGGAATCAAGTAAAGTTAATAAATAAAACAACTCCAACGGTTATACTATACCTAATCCATCTGAAACTTTTAAAATAAAGCTGCAAAACTGGAATCAAGTAAAGTTGTAGTTGGAGTTGTTTTATATTAAACTACTACTTCATAACAACATTATATTAAACAACTCCAACGGTTATAAGCTCAGCCTCAAGCTATGAATTGGAATCAAGTAAAGTTAATAAATAAAACAACATTATATTAAACTACTACTACCTAATCCATCTGAAACTTTTAACCAATATGAACTTATAACAGCTCGTATAAACAAAAAGTTAAACGTTAGAATGGAGTATCCAAGAGAAAGTTGTTACCTTTATATGTGCATAGTTACACTTACTTCAATGAAACACTACAATCATATCCATGGTGACTAAACTAATGACTTGAAAGAGACAACGAACATATTGCAAAAGTGACCAAGACATGTAGTATGTGAATATGACGAAATTAAGTAAATTAGATAGGAGTGAACCATACCGAATGAAGCGAATGATCCTGGTCACTAAAAGTCACGATGATGGATGGCAATCTTAGAAACTGCATGCATCTGGGCTGTAAACTCTTTGATGATCCACCCTGATGTACTTCCACCAACTCCTAGCCTTGATAACAGTGTGTAAGTTGATGTCACCACCCCTAAAAGCCGCATGGTATCCTTAACCTATGCAAAAATATGTGTTCAGTTAAATTATGTGTTTGTTCTTTACCTTCTTCTTACTGCATATTGCAATTGATTGACAGCATCCTCACTTCTCAATTTCATAGCCTGCAAAAATAAGTTTCAAAAAAGATTAAACTCCTTGAGAAAGGCTCGTAAAGTGAAACATAAAAATGAATAAACAAAACTACAACCTCAAATACATAATGTAGGTTATTTGAAATTTTCGAAATTTAAAATAAACCGGAAAACTGGAAACAATTCAACAATTGTTTTCTGAATTATTTTGAGTGTTGGCTTCTCTCACAAATTTCTAATTCCCTTCTAAATTAGCATTTGAATTTAAACTGAATTGCAAAATTACCAACTTTGACACTTTAATTTCAACATTGCTTTTTAATAGAGGCAGAACCATCTATTTCTCATGAGTCAAAAATGACCCAAATTGTGGTCAATACTTACTACTACCAAGATTCACTTTAATCACAAATTATTGATTATAAATGTAATAGCATACTTTGTTCATCATATTTAAATTGTCACTTATTTATAAAACATTAAAAATTGAACAAATACGTATTGGCTATCATTTTGAGAGTAAAAAGTTAAAGGGTATGCAAACGATTATGCAGCTGCAAGGACTGCTCTTGTTGCAACTGTTGTTGATTTTGCTACTACAACCTTTTCAAAATACACCCTCGTTGACCAGTTTGCACACGCACCCATGTCGCCGACCCGACCCTTTTGTAACTGTTTGGCCAACTTTATATTGTGAATTACAGGCTGCACTAAAACAATTTGAGTTAGAGGTGGAACCGGGACTGAACTAAAACTGCTAAATTGAAAATATTAGGACCGAATCACCTATTAACATACTTATAAAAGAACTATTTGTATACATCTGCGTTTACACAGTGGTTTTGCAAAATGAATAAAGAAGAACAGATATTGAAATGAACAACCCCAACTAAGTAGATTTAGCTAATAACAATAAGCGATGTTGGCAATGTAAATACCAAACCACAAGCATAGTTGCACTTGAATTCACCTTGAGTCATAGGATTTACATGTTCAATATTTTCATGTGAACTGCAACCACTTTCTTGTTGGTTTTTATTAACACCTGTTACAAAATTACGACAACAAACCGTAAACAATTAGCATAATTTAGACTACCGAATGAATATAGAAAGTTCCTAGGGCAGTAATATATTTATAAAGCAAGCATTCATATACATGCAAATTCATTGTTTAACATACCTTCGCACGATAGACGTTTGTGTCGGTTATGTACGTGCAACACTGAGCATCCCTTTTTCTGCTTTTCAGTGACATTTAGTAAAATAGCAAGTCATTGGTCTTCAGTAAAATTTAAAGAAAAGCTTACATATGATATGAAGCAAGTAGAAAATTTATACAAATAAATTCGCAAACCTTGATTGATAAATTGATTAAATCTGCTGTTGGCAACACCGGCTTTTGAAGTGGTCGCCGTTTCTTTTTGCGTACCTGTAATACCTGAACGGCCACGGGATTCAGTATAATCCAAAATGAGTCGTACACAATCAAGTATCCGAATTCTATATTACTATTAATAGTCATCAAACATACCCGTATACAGCATAGTTGAACGTTCAGCTCGTATGTATGTACCCTAAAAAGTATTGCCAGAAACCGTGTGCCAAAGAGAGACTACTCTTAGGCATTAACATTCACATGGTGAATACTTCTAATCGATTCAACCTCGGCTAAGAATGATTTATTAACCTGGCCAAGACTTTCAAGAAATTTTACTGCATTCTTTGACCAATCTTCAAGTGTCCCTTCAAAAACTGATCCAAACCCCCCTTACCAAGCTTTTTGCTAAAATTTTCTGTTGCGATCTTCATTGCTTCATAGGAAAACCGAGTAGTCATTCTTGGCACCTCTTTTATATACTCTTCCTCCATTTTGGTGTTCCTTCTTCGCTTGTGAAGTATGTATAAAATAAAACCTACAACAACAAATAGAACCAAAACACTCCCAATGATGGACCATATAATTGTCGTCGTAAGCCTACCTTTTTTATTTGGAACAATAGTCATCATGGTAAAAAGGTCAGAAGGTAAATAAAAACTCCCTTCTGAAGAATTAGAACCATACTGAAATAAAGCTGCTTTACACGAGCAATTATTGAGGCACGCTTGTTTGCATGTCTCCATATTTGTATTCATGTCTGTGACAAAGGTGAAGTACCTTACGTTCTCAAGTGGAATACAAACATGATATTCGGTCGCATTACATGTCAGAGGAGTGATTTCTGCGCAACCTAGATTAGGTTGTTGATAATTACAAAACCTAAAACCTAAAAATATATATTAACGCGGAATTGGAGATTAGAGGTGTTATCCAAGTCGCCATTTCTTAGCATTGCCTTTGCTGCCATGTGTGGGAGTAGAGGAAATGCATTGAACAAAGCTCGAGCAACTGAGATAGGAATCACAATTAACGTGGAATTGGAGATTAGAAGTGTCAACCAAGTCGACACCAAAAGCGACACAATGGAGATCAGAAATCCATACCTACTAAAATAATAGGAAAACAATATCACATGAGCTATACGATAACTGTAGTAAGGATATTTGATGGCCAACAACAACATGTTAGGCTATTTATTTCTTTGATTGTGCATCATGATTCTATTAAAAACACTAAATAGATGAAAGTTTATAATTCACCTTGTGACTTCTTGTGGGCCCCATCATTCTCTACATTTTCCTATTGCTGATCTTCTTCTTCAACAAACCAGTTGTGATACTTTGACCTATTAACACTGTCAAACCTATTTATAGCAATTGAAATCCTGTAAAAAACATACTCATGTTCAAATGGACACAATATAATGCTTGTTAAAAACTTATAAAAATTCTGGAATACACAGAAGTTTTTCATGTTACAGACTAACACAATTCCAATTGAAATCCTATAAACAACCTACCCATGTTCACATGGACACAATATAATGCTTGTTAAAAACTTATAAAAAAACTGGAATACACAGAAGTTCATTCATGTTACAGTCTAACACAATTCAACAACCTATACTCATTCAAACATAATATGTATATGCTACTGTTAACAATTGACATCTAAACATAAATCTGCTATATATGCATACTAACCTGATGTGGAACCTTTTTGGATTCTGTTACCTTTACTCTTGCATCCTGTATATTATAAAACACAACGGAGTTCACTTACATGCAGATAACTAAGATTATTCAAAAACATTCATATAACATTAATATAACATAAAAGTTTTTAAAAAACCTGATGATGGACAAAAAACATTAGTAGCAGCTACTTTAGGATTGTTATCTTGCTTTCCTTGGTTTCCTTTTCTTATTTTCTTATCTTGACTCTTGATTCCTGAAAATCATAAAACATACAGAATTTTACTTTAATATTATAAAACATAACGGAGTTCAATTACATGCAAATAACTAAGATTATTCAAAAACATTCATATAACATTAATATAACATAAACGTTTTTAAAAAACCTGATGATGGACAAAAAACATTAGTAGCAGCTACTATAGGATTGTTATCTTGGTTTCCTTGGTTTCCTTTTCTTATTTTCTTACCTTGACTCTTGATTCCTGAATATTATAAAATATACAGAATTTTAATTACATGCATAAAATTAAAAGATAACATAATAATTTAAAAAAAACAGAACCTGTTGATAAACATCACATAACCAATTTTCTACGAATTTGAAACCTACCATTGTCTTGAACATTATTGCCTTTGTTTCCTTTTGAAATCCTTGCACTTTGTCTTAACCTACCTTGATCTTTTTGGGACTCCATCCTTGTATTAACCTGTTGATTCTAAACCTGTGAAACAAAACAGTCGATATTATTAACCTATTCAAATCAAAAGTCGAACATATTCAAGGGATAACTAAAACTCGACCCAAAAAAAAACAATCCGTCACCTGTGAAAACTAAAAGTCGATAATAGTTTTAGGGATAAATATGTTTAGCAATAAGATATTAGAGTGTATTTATACAAAAGAAAAAATAGGTTAAAAATATATATATGGTATATTTATCTTTTAAGTAACATATATCATAATTTATATTAATTGTTATCTTCAAAAAATACATACCTAAAATAAAAATTTCAGAATTTTTTTATAATCTCCTTATTTATATTGATTTGAAAGATATAAATCAAAAATCAATCTACTCTAGTGGTAAGTTGATTACAAAATACATGAATGACCCAAGTTCAACTCCAACAAATGACTTCTTTTTATTAAAAAAATTTTAAAATTCATAAAAAAAAATGAAATTTATAATTTATTTTAAAAAAATTGTACATATATTAATTAAAAAAACGAAATTTATAATTTATTTAAAAAAAATTGTACATATATTAATTAAAATGCCACATGTCATTAAAAAAAATAAAAAAATGCCACATAAGCATATTGATGACGTGGAAATATGACATGGCTTTATGGGATGCCAAGTGGCATTTTATGTGGCATGCCTCCTCTTATATATAATGTATATATATATATATATATATATATATATATATATATATATATATATATATATATATATATATATATATATATATATATATATATATATATATATATATATATATATAGGGAAGGGATCCGGTAAGAAGAAAAACTAAAATGAGAAGAATAAGAAGGATTTATAGCCACACATTTCAAATAAAGAGGAGAATTTTAAGAAGAGATGCATCAACCTTTGTAAGTGCATCTGAAATATGTGGTTGTGGTTTCTTCGTATCATTCTCATTATAATAATTCTTCTTATTTGATCCTAACTCCCCTCTCTCTCTCTCTCTCTCTCTCTCTATATATATATATATATATATATATATATATATATATATATATATATATATATATATATATATATATATATATATATATATATATATATATATTTATAGGAAGGTTAATGTGTGATCAAACTTAAAGTTCTAAAAGTAAGACCCAATATGGACCGTTAGATCATTGTATTTATGTTGGATGAGATTAACATTAAATAAGTAATATTATAATAATTAAATAAAGTTTCGAAGATATTTTGGACAATTCAAATCTAAATGTGGTCAATCTTTTTTCACATTTTCATCAATTTTTTTATACCAAAATCTAGTCAATGTCTTCTTCAAATTTTCGTCAATTTTTTGTATATATTAAACTGTTACACAAACTAAAATGTTAAATGTATCAGCAGACAACCTAAAAATTATCAATACATATCTATGTATCAAGAATCTATCTACTGAAACCTAACAATAGCAGATTCTGATATACCGTATTCCGTGCATTTTACCCAAAATACAATACATAAAATTTGATAAAATGTATTTGGTATATCGAGTGTATAACTTGAAAACAATTCATACAACAATTATACAACCTATCCAACCAAACAACAACAAATTTCAGTGGATTACCGTATACATAACACATCAGATACATATGCAGATCAACCTATCGAAACCGAACAGAAATATAAACATATCTATGTACCAAAATCCTATTGAAACCTAACAACACATCTATTACAAATCAGTGCATAAACCATAAAATCCCACAACATCGAAACTACAAACACCAGACTCGTACCCATTATTTTTCAGTTGAGCCATCGAAACCACAAACATATATACCTACTGCTACAGCAGCGACACCAACCCACCATGTATCCGATGTACCGGCTATGTATCCTGTGTACCCGACGACTAGGGATGGCAACGGGTCGGGTTCGGGGCGGGTTTTAGTGAACCCATACGCGTACCCGTTTATAATATCCAAACCCGAACCCGCCCCAATACCCAATGGGTACCCGATTATTATTATCCATCGGGTTATTGGTTTTCCCCGCGGGTATCGGTTATCCCCAATTAAAATCATCGTTGTACAACTCAACCTTAAAAAAAAAAAAAAAAAAAAACCCTAATATATTCAAAGTTTTTAAAAGTTAAAAAAAACGACTTCAATATTCGTAATGTTTGAAGATTAAAAAGTTAATGTGTCATGTGTGTGAGAATTAAAGCGTCAAGCGTAAGAGTTAATTTAATAGTTTGTAATTACCAAGATATATGCTATTAAGGAGTAGAGTAGAAAAAAAATGTACAAGGTTAAGAGCTCAAAACTTATTAGGACCTTATATAAATTAGCAAAAAAAACGGGTACAAATTCGGGTATACGGGTACGGGTAAACGGGCGGGTATTACTAGAACCCGTACCCGAACCCGTACCCGAAAAGAAAAGAATATATCTACCCGAACCCGTATCCAAACCCGCGAACCCGCCCCCGAACCCGACCCAACCGGTTCGGGTTTCGGTTTTCCCCATCGGTTTCGGGTGCTTTTGCCATCCCTACCGACGACACATACCACAATGTATCTCGTGTGCCGGCTACAAAACATATTTAAAGATCGAACTGTGGTTTCGGCGGTACATATGAAATCCGACCAAGGTTCTGGCGGCACATAACTAAAAAAGGAATATGTTTTGGCTGGGTAGCGGCGACTAGAACATCATATCTTGAGTACACATCAGATCAGAAACCCGTCTTCTTCAGCATGTGACCTTTTTTGACTAATTATTAATACACACAAGACTAGATCTGACGGCGGTGTTCACAAAACCATTACCTATTTTTTAACAACAAACCCGGATCATAAACTTTATTTACTAAATCTAGTGTTCATAAAACCGGATCAGATACCCATTATTGACTGAACAAAATCAAAACCATTTTCAGCCTTCGACAATAGTCTTGCTCCGGTGTTTCTTCCAATGATTCTTGAATATAAACCGACTACAAATCTGGATACAAGATATTGCCGCTGTTCTTGTATCAAAAACTTATAAATTCTGTTATGGGTGTAAGGAGTTTTCGGTTTGATTTGTTGGCTAGCGGCGGTAAAGAGTTTCCGGTGTAATTGATAGGGTGTTGGCGGCGGGATTTTCCGACGGGTCTTTGGGAGGAGTGGTGGTTGCACTTTTTCTTGTGTGCTTTATGATTATGAAATGGTAGGAAGTGAAGCAGGTTTGGTGAAAATGAAAAATTGCAAAATGCCTATACTACCCTTTTGAATATGTATTTAATTTTCAATTTTTTTTATACCTAAATTCCACTTGTCACTTATTCATTGGGGTCTTATTTTTATAATTTTAAGAATGATCTTATTTGATCTCAATTATATATATATATATATATATATATATATATATATATATATATATATATATATATATATATATATATATATATATATATATATATATATATATATATATATATATATATATGTATGTATGAATTTTTAAATTGACACTTAAAACATTTAAAATAAATATTTATCGAACACTTGTGATTATTAGACGATAAATTTTACAAACATCGGCCATTTACTAAAACATCTCGAATATATATAATATGGTTTTTCTAAGATAAAAATAACTTAAATATTGTAATAAATATTTTGTTTTTGAACTTTAAGGATTTCCACACAAGTAAAAACGATACTAGTACCTTACAACTAAGCCATTTTCCAATCATTACCATTTGAGGTCATGAACCAAATGTTTACTAGAATTCTGAGACTTTCCATCTCATATTTAGGTTCCGTGTCGGAGCCGTTGCCATCACCCTTTTGATCTTTTCATACTTCACCACTACCACTCAGGTGAGTGTGTTGCCTCGCTTTTACTTATTTTTCAATCTTCGCGAGCGAGATACATGCTATAAACCAGAACACAAGTCTTTTGCAAATGTATTCTTATCTGATTATTATCATTGCCTAAGTACCTTGTCAAAAGACCCTCACATCTTGAACCATTAGTCACCGCGAGTGAACGCAAATATTGTGGATAGTACTATGGGGATTAACGACCGCGTCATGGTTATCGAAAATAACATGGCGCACTATATTTGAATTTCAGCAGGTAACTGGCAATTACCTCCTTGAGAGAAAGTACCACGTACATCAATATTTGAATGTATGCAGATGAGTCTTGGTGTCATGAGCTTAGGGCGATAATAACTGTTTTTCCATGATTAATTGTCTTCGAAGCAATTATCACCATTTATCTTGTGTTCAACTGATTAACTTTAAAACTATGGATTCACTCAACATTATTGTTCACTTTTTAAGCATGTTTATCTAAGGTAATAACTGAAGAGATCCCATGGGCACGGAGCGGGCATCCAAGACCTTTTTAATTTGGTGTAAAACAAAGTTATCATTTTCTACAAACTCATGAATCTTCTTTTGTGTATCGTAAACCATTTGGTATCACTTTTTAACCAAAACTATGAGTTTTATTGAATGATAACGAATTTTTATCAAAACGTCTCTTTTAGAGTCGTTTTCTATGATTTATGATTGTGATCCTCGAAGTAATAACCCAATTAGCCTTCCGCTGCTATGTTGAACTTTTGGGGGTGTTACAGTGGGACATAGCCTGATTTCTGAGGTGAATTTTGCGATATTGGGAGTATTTATAATAGAGTTAGGTCTGGTTGACTTTCTACTTGATTTCTGAGAACGGTAAATATTTTTGTGTGCGTTCATGAGCATTGAATATCATAAATTTTTATAAAGGTTTACTTCTACACACGACACACTGTCATCCCAATACTTTCTTATTGCAACACTTTTCTCTTAAAAGGATCACATCTCTCATTGCAAAACTACGCTCTCAAAACTGACCATTTTACTCTTTACTGCTTTACGCCCCCATTTTACCAGCACCATGTATAGAGATTTGCTTAGAAGATAATACATAATCATTTAAACATTATTTAACATATATTAATGACTTATACTTACTCTTACTAGTTATGTTATAGCCACCTCTACCCCAAACCTTGCACAGAATTGACGAATCAGGATTAAATCACTAGCCGTCCTAGGAACGACTCTCCATAGTACCTACGAGGAAAACCTCTTTTTTTTTGGGTAAAGGGTATTACCCCGATAAATATATAACCAAAAAATGTTAAGTACAAATGGAATGTGGCAGAAGTACCACATTAACCTCAAGCTAATACTTGATAACTAGTGTTTATGACATGCCATAAACACAATGAACCTAGCTATACATCAATCATCTAACTAGGCATAAAACAAGAAGAACTTGTAACAAGCGAGCATCCCGCAAACACCAAACGCACAAGAGGAGCAAGACGACCCAGGAAGTTTGCCTCCTTAAAAACCCTTTCCAAGAAAAACCCCGAAAGGAAAAACCTTGGAGTAGGGAAAAAGAGTACAACCCATTCCTGGCACTCCCTTTGCGCTATAGATAAGCACTGAATAACTTCCATTAAGACGTTGAACAATCCGCAATGATCACCGATCCAGGTAGCTTCCATGTATCCAAAATCCTTCGAATCCGCATAGAGTTTTTCGTGAACCGAAACGACAGGATCTTCAAGCGAACAATAGACACAATTTCATCAAACACCTGAGTATATGACTACATTCCCTTCTTGAACAGCCTTGCATTCCGTTCACGCCAGATAGAGTAGCAAGAAGCAACAAGGAGAAGACGGGATATAACACCAGATGCTGATCGTCCTTTAGACAGAGGTATAAGGTACGCAACAACATCTTCCAACCTAGGAGGAACATTATCCATTCCACAAAGAGCACAAACTCTCGTCCACACCTGTAATGAAAAAGGGCACTCAAAGAAAAGGTGAGCATGAGAATTAGGTTGGTTATCACAAAATAGACAACGAAGCAGGTTTAAGTCAGTGTCAGGACCAACATCCCATTGCCTCAGCCTATCCTGTGTTTTAAGCTTGCAATTAACAACCAACCAAAGATTAAAAGCATGTTTAGGGATACACTGAGTGAACCACACAACATGAAACCAGGGAACCAGGTTAGCACTACCACGAATAGAGTCCCAAACATGAGAGACGGTAAACGGCTTAAATTCACCATTAGGAACTCTCCAAACCAGCTCATCAGCAATACCATTAGTAAGAGTTGGAGGGTTAATAAGTAATAAATCCGGAATCCTATCAATCCACTCACTAGGCCATCTCCAAGCACAATCACTAAGCAATTCACCAACTGAGTCATTCAACAAAAATCCAGACCGAGAGATGTCTCTAGCAGTAAGCAAACGCCTAAGAGGGCTCAAAGAACACCAATTATCAAACCAAATCGAAGCCCTCTTGCCATCACGTATATGGAACCAGAAAAAAGGCCGAATAGAGGGGCGAATTAGAAGAAGTTTTCTCCAGCCCCAACTCATATCTCCCGTACATGGCACATCCCAAGAACTCCTACCACGTGGTTTGTAAGCATGAATCGATTTAACCCATAAAGATTCCTTATGGGTCAAAATACTATAAACATGTTTTGCTATAAGTGCCACATTAAACTCATGAAGACTACGAATGCCCAAACCACCCTCCTCTTTAGGCTTACAAATATCCTCCCATGCCACCTTAGCCTTACCCTTTTTCATATCACCCTGACACCAAAAGAACCCACGCATGAGCTGTTCAATATCATGGATAACACGGACAGGAAGAATAAACACAGAGGCCCAGTATATATGCATAGATGATAACACAGATATAATAAGCTGGAGACTCCCGCCATAGATAAAAATTTATTCTTCCAATCGGATATTCTAGTCTGAACCCTTTCAACAAGCACTTTGCAATCCCGATACAGTAGCCGTGACGAGATAAGGGGAACACCTAAGTACTTAACAGGGAGGGTACCTTCCTTAAATGACAAGGAGTTCAAAATAGACAACTTAACCTGATTCGGCACATGACAAAAGAATGTCGTACTCTTTGGGATACTAGGAACAAGGCCCGACAAATTCTTGAACTCGTCTAAAGCATCCATAACCACACTAGCAGAGACCACGTCACCATGCGTAAAGATAAATAAATCATCTTCAAAACAAAGATTAAGTAACTTATGTCTTTCACAAAGATGATGATATTGGAAGTCATCCCGCTGCTCAACCCTTTGCTGTAATAAGAGAGTAAGTACTTTCATAACAAGAGTAAAGAGATAAGGAGACATAGGATCACCCTGGCGTAGACCCCTTCTACCCCTGAACCACCCATAAATATCACCATTAATACAAATGGAGTACGAGACACTAGTAACACAAGCCATGATCCACTAAACCATCCTATTGTGAAACCCATAACCAACTAGAATAGTTTCAAGGAAACGCCAATCCACAGTATCATATGCCTTTTGAATATCAATCTTAAAGGCACATCTCGGCGGTCCATGAGGATGAGGACGATGATAATTACGCATTAATTCTTGTGTAAGAAGAATATTATCCGAGATATTACGCCCCGGAACAAATGCCGATTGATTAATACTAACAATATCACCAAGCCCCTCTTTAATGCGATTAGATATAATTTTGCTAATGCATTTATAAAGCACATTACAGCAAGAGATGGGTCTGTAGTCATTTACCTTACCAGGCATGGAAACTTTAGGGATAAGAGCAATAATGGTGTGATTGAGTTCCTTGAGCAGCTTCCCATTAGAAAAGAAATCCCGAATAGCCAAACGAACATCAGTAACCACAATATCCCAAGCCTTTTTGAAAAACGAAGCCGTGAAACCATCCGGGCCCGGGGCCTTATTGTCACCAATGGAAAACATAGCATTCTTAATCTCCAAATTAGTCACATCCCTTACCATCCAATCAACCATATCCGAGTTAATAGTAGAAGAGAACAAACCTTGATCGACTAACGGAATAGTATTACCTTCCACTCCAAGAAAATTTTCATAGTGTTGAACAAAAACATTAGGTACTTCGTTACCTTGGTACATAACATTATTAACATCAGTAACCAACTCAATGCGACTCCTATGACTTCTACTCTTAACAATATTATGAAAATATGCAGAATTAGAATCCCCTTCACGAAGCCACTCCACTTTAGATTTTTGCTTCAAAAATCGTTCCTCATCCAGTAAGGCATTACGAAATGCCTGAAGATAAATACCCTCCTCTTCCCGAAGGACGGGATTAGAAGGGTCCTTATCAAGGGACTTTTGGACCTCATCAAGTTCAACACGAAGGTCGTTAACACGGGTATGAAGATTACCTTGATCTCTTATCAGCTTGCGCATAGGGGTTTTTAAACCCTTCATGCGTTTCACCACCTTGAACATATTATGCCCCTGGATATCAATTTTCCACCCTTCACGCACAACATCCAAAAAACCAGCTTTAAACGTTAGGAAATTAAAAAATTTAAATGGCTTAGGTTTCTTCTTAGATATTGTGGGAATTCTAAGAACACAAGGAGAATGGTCAGAAATACGGTAAGGCTGAAATATAGCAAATGAACCAGGAAAGTCATCACTAAATTTAATGTTACCCATAACACGATCAATCTTTTTCAAAACACCATTGCTACCTTTAGGCTTCTGATTCCAAGTGAAATGAAGACCCGAAGAGTTGATATCCGAGACTTCAATAGAATTAACACAGTCTTTAAACTCATTCATAGCAATAGTAGCCTCATAACCCCCACCCGATTTATCTTCCAGAAATAAAGATGCATTAAAATCACCAAGTAATACCCGAGGCTTATCTCGCATAAGACTACCATGAACCTCAAGATCATTCCAAAGCACACGCCGATCAATATAGTAATTATGAGCATACACAAAAGAAACAAAGAAAGCTTTATTATCAGCTTTAACATTAACCTGCATATGCATAACCTGGTTAGTTTGGGACATAAGTAAAACATCAATGACCGCATCATCCCATCCAAGAATAATACGGGAACCTTTGTCACACAAACTCCCATTAGACGTCCACTTCCAGCCACGATAAACCTTAGCACACGTATCATAAACACAAGACACATCCACATGACACTCCAGAATAGCACACAAACACAAATTATTCTCATTTACCACCTGCCGAACCTCTTTTTGTTTAGGGGAACGGTTCAATCCCCTAATATTCCAGGAAGCAACACTAAACATTAAAAACGTTAGATGCAGGAGTGCTTTCCCCTGTGGTATAAGTAACACCTGTCGAATTAGAAGCCATAAAACCCACTGTTTCATCATAAACATTCAGCAAATCGTCCTCCCCATCAGGCTCATTTTCCATCCCCTCACTAAGAGCCGCAAACGAGTTAGTATGAGTAGAAGTAAACAATGAAAGAACCAATGAACCTCTAACCAAGTCTAGAAAATATACAATAAGTTGATCTGTAGTCCAACAGAAGCCTGTCACGATCTATCAATTCCCTTGATAGAAATACAAGATATGAGATTGCTAAGAAAAAAACTGATTCATCATCTACAAAAGCTTGCAACCGATTCTGTGTTGTCGCTTAAAACTTATTTAACAAGTTCTTCTTTACAAAAGTTGAAGCTCGGCAACTTTATTTACATTCATCAATTTCTCTTCTGAAAGTCGTCACAGTTTTTATCTACATGAAATTACGTGTGAATCTAAGTATTACAGGCCTTGTATGGGATGTTTATTTGGTCGCCGGTTTTATCATCTTTGGTAGTGGCTTGAAAGTCACCTTCAATAATGATGTACCAAAGATCAATATCTTTTGACTTCACATAAGTTTCGAATCTATTCTTCAAATAAATAAAACCATTTGTTTCAAGTAGTGGAGGTCGTTGCATAGATTGCCTTCTTTATAATTTTCAAAACTCATTGTCATCGAAAAGTTTTTAAAATACGATTTACTTTAAAACATTTGTAAACCTAGCTCTTGATGCCATTTCTAGGAAACTATAAGGGGGGTTGAATAGTTTTGCCGATTTTAAGTTTACTTTCAAAAACTATAGATTCAATCTTATGTGAATTCGTGTGGATGGATAGAAAGTATAAAGCAATAACTAATGTAAGTAATGAAAGCAAGTAATGTAAAGGATAGAAAGTAATGACACAACAGATTTATAGTGGTTCGGCTACAAGGACACCTTCCTTGCCCTACTCCACTCCCCGAGTCACCTACTCGAGAGTTCAAGCACTATGTTAACAAGCTTCTTCAACATGGCGGAGAAGCCTCACAACGTCGCTTACACTTTTTCCGGTATAAAGCTAAATACCGAGTCCTAACACGGAGGACCAAACCAACACAACTATAACACAACAACTATGTGAAATATGAAATACAAGATCTTGCTACAGAAATCTTGTGGAGGAACAAATCAGTCAAGGACCCCTTGCTTGGATGACTTGTAGTATCTCGTGATCTCGCCTTTGCTATTCAAAAGGGGGTTGCGGCACAGCTTGTTGCCCGTTTGCCTGCCATCTTATTGTAATCCGTTATTACAAGTAATAATAGAAATTCTATTTGCAAAAAAAAAAAAAAAAATATGAGAATCAAAACAAAAGAAAGAAGAACTACTAGATAGATCAAGAGATCTAAGATTAGAAGAGAGAAGTAATATATGAGAGAGTTTGTAAGAAAAGGGGTGAGTAACAATGAATAAATGGCTCACTATTTATAGGCAAGAAAACTCTACTGTTCCCCAGATCCCACGGATCCCTTACTTGAGGGATCCGTCCAGTGTATTCCCAAGGATCCGTGGACGCTCCTCTTTATTTGGATTATGGGTCATGGATCATGGGTCATAGGTCATGGGTACCCAAATAGATACGATGTATCTAGAAATTGGATCATGGGTATGGGTTATGGATTTGATCCATGGGTATGGGTCATGGGTCTTGGATATTACCTATCCTTATAAAGTATTTCAAAAATTAAATTATTACAACAATTTATGTTAAATGACTATATGTAAATGCTTTACAAAAATAACATGTTTCCTTATAATTTTACTTATGATAACTTTATATTTGTTATCAACAAAACACAAAGAGATCGCTAAATATGAATAAACTTTTTTACAGTGTATTTGTATTAACACAAATGTTTAATATGAGGCACAAGACGAATTAAATTAATAAAACCAAGTGGAATCGATATACTAACACCTAGTAAACCCTAATTCGTTTTTCTCTCTCTAGGTATTCCAGCCGCCACCCTCTATTCTCATTCCAGCCATAAAATATTTCTAAAAACGTCCTCTCTACCCTTGGATTCCTGTTCTTGGGTATGCAATACGTTTTTGTGGTTCTTTTCTATTGTAAAGAGGTGGCGGCTGGTGTGTGTTTGGTGAAATCTTTGTCGAAACCCTAACTATTCTTATTTATATTATCGGTTTAATTAGGGTTTTGATGGATCTGATCCTTTCAATCGTAGTTTTAATCTATGATCTGATGGGATTGTTGGTGGCCGACCTTGGTATAATATGTATAAAACCTGTTTGGTTTTATCATTATGGTCGTATTTATTGGGATCGATTGCTGTATGAATGATTATTTGATGCATATGAAACCCTAGTATTAGGGTTTCGTTTTTTTTATCTTGCTGATTGATGGTAAACCCTGTCTGGGTTTTGTACGATTCATGGGGTTGGTTTGTATACAGGTAAGTCGACACTTGTTGACGTGGTTGGTTGTGTATTGATTCACAATGGCTGTGGGTGTTGAGAGAGAGGATTTGTATGGTTGTTTTCGTTGGTTAGGGTTTGTAAATCCTTGTTCTAGTGTTCCTAACGGGTCGTGTTTGCTGCAACGACCTGGTTGGAATTTTAGGTTGGGATTGGGTATTGATACGCATGGTGTACATGGTGCTGTACCTATCTTCCCATTGGTCAATTGTTCCATTCATGATCTGGTCCTGCTTTGGTGGTATTTGTTGTTTCGAATTATGGGGCTGTTTTATGATGAAATATTGGAAGTTGTGTTTTTGGTGGTTTGATATTACTACAACACATTATTGGTTGAAGATGCACATATCATACGTTCAAAGTTCTGGTGCTTATTGACCTGTAAATGCTTGGTTTTGATCATCACTCTTGGAAGTTAGGGTTATTCAATCCTAATTCATACTTGGTATTTTGGGTTTGTGCTGGAAGTTGTGATGTTGGATTGAAGTTGCCATTGTGGAAGTGCGTAGGCTCTCTATGTATTCTTTGGTTATTCTTAATGATGTTGGTTTTGCATCTAAACATACACCTTTGGAGCGAGTTTATGCTTGCTGCTCTATCCGTGGTTTTAGAGTCCCTCACCAACCGTTGTGTGTAATTTGTAAACTGAATTAAATTTTGATGATCCATGAGTGTGGGATGGTCGTTTGCACTTCTATGATATGGATGCTTGTCTGGATCGCATGGAAGTTGTTTGAAAGTTCTATGATGACTATGTCTTTGGTGTTACCTTAGTGAAGCAAGTTTTAATTCCATATTTATATTCATTTGTATAGTCATTATAAGTGTAAGTTTTATTTTGTAAATTATAAGAATGGCGTGTCATTCTTATATAGGAGTCTGTAAGTGTCCTGA
Source organism: Chrysanthemum makinoi (assembly GCA_910596185.1). Classification (NCBI taxonomy): domain Eukaryota; kingdom Viridiplantae; phylum Streptophyta; class Magnoliopsida; order Asterales; family Asteraceae; genus Chrysanthemum; species Chrysanthemum makinoi. Next base: position 169,478,935 of record OU343221.1, on the reverse strand, counting down.
GGGACTGAGATGAGGGATGTCACTCTCATCCTTTGTACTTCAATGTTTTTGGTGTAATGAATTTTACCGGGGTGAATTAACCCTTTTACCCAAAAAAAAAACAAGACGAATTAACCACGGTCCAGATTCAAGGACTTGGTCCATACCTTCCGTGGTAGCCAATTGAAATAGGAAAAAACCATTGTTCAACATAACCCATTTCAAACCAAATTTCGCCCAAGTATTGTTAACATAATTCTCTACTAGGAAGGCAAGTCTTTTCCCTATAAAGTAACCATAAAGCGTATGTGTAAACCGAGAGGAAACCTCGTCAACATCTTGCAACGGAATTGTAACGTGTGCCCCATCGACACATTCCTCATTGCGCATTTCAACTATATTCACAGCCTTATGCACGTTACGATGCTTAAACATGGCTGCATATGAAGGTTTACAACCCTCATTAATACCACTAGGAGGGGCAGTATTTTTTTGGGTAAAGGGTTTTAACCCGGTAAATATATAACCAAAAAATAATGTTAAGTACAAATGGAATGTGGTAGAAGTACCACATTAACCTCAAGCGAAAAGCTTGATAAACTAGTGTTTATGACATGCTATAAACACAATGAACCTAGTTATATTACATCAACTAACTAGGCATAAAACAAGAAAAGACTTGTAACAAGCGAGCATCCCGCATCCATCCATTGCACGAAAGGGGCAAGTCGACCCAGGAAGTCTGCCTCCTTAAAAACCCTTTCCAAGAAAAACCCAAAGGGAAAAACCTTGGAGTAGGGAAAAAGAGTACAACCCTTACCTGGCACTCCCTTCGTGAATAATACACACCCCCGGAATCTTCCATTTATCAAGAATCAGACAAGCCCGTGAGGTTATCTTCTTGAACTTGAAGGTAACCAGCTTCAACCGAACGGTAGATACACGGGAGAGCAGCTAACAATGGAAACCTAGATAACCAATTAGAAGGCCATCGCCAAACACCATTATCAATCACATCACAAACCGAATCTTATAAACTTAACCCAGCTCTCGTAATATCTCTAGCAGTAAGCAAATTACGTATAGGGCTTAACTCACACCACATATCTAACCAAACAGAGGTACCCTGTCCATTATTAATCTTATGCCAGATGAAAGGACGAACCTTAGTTCTAATTGCAAGAAGTTTGCGCCATCCCCAGCTAACATCACCCAAGCAAGGGACATCCCAAAAGCTTCTCCCACGTAGTTTATAAGAATGAATCCATTGAACCCATAAGGACTCTTTGTGAGTCTCCAAATATGCGTAGTCATGAGAGCAATCTTAAAATCCTCCAATCTACGAATACCTAGACCTCCTTCTTGCTTAGGCTTACAAACAGACTCCCAAGCAACTTTGGCCTTACCACTTTTCATTTCTCCTTGACACCAAAGGAAACCCCTCATAAGCTGCTCTAATTCATGAATAATATGGGTAGGATGAATAAAAACAGAAGCCCAATATAGATGCATCGAAGATAGCACAGACCTGACCAACTGAAGCCTACCCGCGAGGGATAAAAACTTATTACGCCAATCATTCACATGACCTTCCAATTTTTCCACAAGAATCTTACAATCCCTATAAAGAAGTCTAGATGATATAAGAGGGACCCCAAGATACCTGACTGGAAGAGAACCTTCTGCAGATGGCATAGACTGGAGAATAGCAGCTTTCATAGCATTAGGAACATTACAAAAGAAAGCTGTACTTTTAGGGATACTTGGAACAAGACCCAAAACATTCTTGAAATCCTCCAAAGCGTGCATAATGACAGTAACAGACTCAGGATTGCCTCTATAAAACAAGAAGAGGTCATCTACAAAGCGAAGGTTAATAATTCTCTGCTGTTCACACAAATGATGAAACTGAAAATCCACTGCATTAGAAACCTTTTTATGCAAGATAACAGTTAACACCTCCATAACCAACGTAAACAAGTAGGGAGATAACGGGTCACCTTGCCTAAGGTCCCGCTTACCTTTAAACCATCCATAAAGATCCCCATTAACACATATAGAATAAGATGTTGATGAGATACACACCATGATCCATTTAACCATTTTGGAGTGAAACCCAAACCCAATCCGAATAGCCTTAAGAAACGCCCAATCAACAGTATCATATGCCTTCTGAATATCAACTTTAAATGCACACCTAGGTGGACCTCTCCCTCTATGATAATTCCGCATAAGCTCTTGGGTAAGTAAAATGTTATCCGATATACGACGGCCAAGAACAAAAGCAGATTGATTAATGCTAACCAGATGACCAAGCCCCTCTTTAATACGATTAGCAATAATTTTGCTAATGCATTTATAAAGGACATTACAACAAGAGATAGGCCTATAATCATTAATCTTAGAAGGGGTAGACACTTTAGGGATCAAGGATATAATGGTATGGTTGATTTCCTTAAGAAGCTTACCATTAGTAAAGAAATCCCGGACCGCACACGTAACCTCAGCACCCACCACATCCCATGCTTTCTTAAAGAAAGCAGCAGTGTAACCATCAGGGCCAGGGGCTTTATCATCCCCCATTGAAAACAAAGCTTCCCTAATATCAACATCCGTAACATGACATACCATCGAATCAGCCAATTGGTGTGGAAGAACATTAGAAAATATATCATAATCATCAAAGTAGCTACAATCCCCTTCAATACCAAGAAACTGTTCATAATGAGCAACAAACGCACCTGCAACCTGATTACCTTCATACAAGACATTGTTCGAGTACCCTAAAACTGTTAAAAACCCTAAAAGGATATATTGCATTGCAAGTTCATCTGCTTCCAAGTGAAGTAGTTGTTCAGTAGTGAGTTGATCTAATTTGAGAGTGGTGGTAACATCATCTCTTGGTGGATCAGCAGTTGGATCTCCGAGGACTGTTGTAGTAGGCATTTGAAAAGGACCTTCAAGAATGACCTTCTTCAAAAACTTACCATGTGGCTTCTTGAGATCACAAAACCTAAAGAACCGTATCACCCATAGATCATAGTTTCCAGGAGTGAGCATTGGAGGTCTATCAAGGGATCCAGCTTCATCAATGGATTGATGGCTGCTTAAAGCTTCACACATCTTTTCAAACCAAGAAGGCTCCTTTTGCGTTGTGACATTCATAGCATACTTAGCTGGAAACTGATATTGGAAGTAGTTAGCATGCTGATATTGTTGACGAGGGTTTGGTTGTGGTGGAAGAGGTTGTGCTCCTTGAGGAAAGTAAACTGATGATGGTTGTTGAAATTGTTCTTAAGGATATTGTTGTATTTGTTGTTGTTGTTGTTGTTGAGGATACTCATGAGGAAAGTAGTTGGAGTATGGTGGTTGAGACATCTTGAAACTTGTGTTGATACTAAGCCAACTCAGGTCGTGGAAGAAGTTTTTGAGGTGAACATGAACGCTCCAAATAATGAGGGTGTGCATGTTCATTTCCAGGTCTATAATGCTACTGGTTTGCCTAACAACGTGGGGATGGGACCTGGTAGCAATGATATTGATACTAATCAGTTGGGTGATCACTCGCAAAATGGTACTAATCAGATTCTACAAGCTGATGTAAATGTGGGTGTAGGTGTTGCGCCAATTGGTTCAAATGATCTTCCGGATGTTACAAACATTGCTCATGACGATACTAAACAGGGGGCTGATCCAATAGCGCTTAACTCCCACTAAAAATACTCACTCATTCATAACATTTAAAAATAATAATAAAAAAAAATGCAAATGGCTTGAGCTATTGCATTAGCTCAAAACGTTTGGCTCACAAATAGCATGATGCTCCTGGTTGACACACACGAGAATGACATGCATTTGACACACCAATAACACCCCGTACTTTGTGCTCTTAATTTTTAGGTTGTAAGCTTTCTTTAAGATTGAGACTTGCCATACTTTATTGTATTCTCCATCCTAGTTTGTTACTTTTATGACAATATGTGAATTTAAACAAGTGATTGAGTATATGTACATCATGAATCAACATAGTAACTATATATATAGCATGAAATAGTTAAGATTATGAATAATAAAGATGGGATGATGGTGGTGATAAGTTGCTTACAACTTTTGGCTTTCAATAAGAAAGGAGTAACTTCGTAAGGATAGGACTTTGATTGATCGCTTAAGACTTTGGATTGAGCTAGCTTTCTACACCTTGGCACCCTTTCAAACTTGAAGAGTTGGTGATGAAGTAATAAGTGACTTGATGATCTAAACTCAAGAAGATCACTTAAACTTGCTAGAGATTTGATGAAGTAGCTTGATCTTTGAAACTTCCTTGCATAAACTTGGAGTTTATAGATCAAATGATGGAAGATGTGAAGGATTTGTGATATGAATGACCAAGAACACTTTGTGAAGATGTTTAGGATGTATTTTACTTCCTATTTATAGGAGGGTAAGTTTGTTTAACCATATATTGGGTTAAATATTAACCATGGTTAGGTTAGGACACTTGTAATGATCTAAAGGAACTATGGTTAGGATTTTGCTACCAAAATGATGACTCCCCCCTAGGTCGGCCATATAGTGATAAGATGACTTAGGTGGATAGTTTTGATCTTATCTTGAGTTTAGAGTAAGTTTTGGTTCCGTTAAATGTCAACCGTAAGTCGTTAAGCCATAAAACGTAAAACCGGGTATCGTAAAAATACGAAACTTGCAGGAATGATGAGACTCATCATTATACTCCATATAAAAATATAAAATGGGTGATAAGTCTCATTGGGTGCAAAAACGCTGCTTAAAGCCGGAAATACGGGTAAAAAACGCGTAATTCGCAGTTTATCGGAAAAGAACGAAATTTCAGGGAAACGACCGTGAATTTATTTAGAGTAGACTAAAATTAGTCTAAAAGTGATATGAGATGTTAAAATATGGTTTTCGTCATACGCGGGATAACTTTACAGTTATTCGTGAAGTTTAAAAGTTACGCGATTTAAGCAAAAATGTAGAACGTTCAAGGTTAATTCCTTTATGGTCAAAGGAGGAGGGAAATACAGTGCAGGAATCGTTAAGTCTGGATGTAAGTAGAATTGTTTAAAACGTAAGTTTAGTTTTGTTCTGCACTGGGCTTATTTGGTAATATTAAAAATAATAAATCTTAAAAATTCTCAAATTAATCATGAGTGATCTAAAAATTTATCTGATGCGAGGAAAATTGTCAGAGTTGATTTTCGTTATGCGCGTGATGTTTAAACGGTGGACCGTCTAAAACGAAACTTTAAAACAATGTTTACTTAATAACTTTTGCGAAAATGATCTAACGATGGTCGAACTCTCAGGTTATTACTAAAATAATTTATCTTGCGAGAATGTGGATTAAAAATTTTATGGGATGAATAGTGGAAGTGAATAGTAAATGTGAATAGTAAAGTGAATAGTAAATTCTCAAAAATGAAAAGTAACCTAAAAATGCGGGTGGTTACACCTTAATCACAAGCCACTCACTGGCATTCCTTAATTACAAGCCACTCACTGGCATTCCTTAATCACACAAGCCACTCACTGGCATTCCTTAATCATAAGCCACTCACTAGCATTCCTTATTCGTAAGTCACTCACTAGCGTCACATTATTATTCCCCTATATAGAATATTTCCATGTCACAATCGGGTTATGTTATAGTCACTCCTACCCCAAACCTTACATTCCGTGGACAAATCAAACCATTTTAGGAGCAACCTTCCAATAGCACCTATGAGAAAGATTCCCTAGTGGGAATAGGCAACAAAAAGAACAATAAACCTTTGGCAAAATCTAGAAAGACACAGTAAATGACCTATAATCCCACAAAACTTGAAAATTATACCTTGAAAATTTGGTACCTAGAAGCTCCACCCACCTCTTAAAAATAACAGTGCCTACCTTGTTACCCTCCTATAAACTAAATAAATGATTTGCCATACAAACTGTTTCCGATCATCCCACGGACCATTATAATCAAAATAACTTATGAACCACTCCATGAATTATTCTACAAACCAAATTACCACCCTACCATTTCACCATAAAGTAAACTACAATTTCACTACTACCTCACAAAAATAAAGTGTTTCTTAATACTTTGAAAAGTATTCTAGAACCACTCTATTAGTTACTTACTTCCTCGAAAAGTGTTTTAAGTTAATGCCTCATAAACATAAATGACCAATGTTCCCCTTGGTAGCTAAGCCTGACCTTAGGATGTATCCTACACCTCTACCTAAAACCATAAATAACCATGAGGTTCATCAACTATTAAATCCCTAACCTTACCCAACTTAGACAACTAAACTCTACTCGTAGCTATGGGTAAACGTTATATCCTGCTACACATCCTTACTACAATATAGTTTCCAAATTGGAGGATTCCCCTTTAAAATCCGACAATAATACTTTCCAAATCCCTCGTTAAAATGAGACAAAATGCTGAAACACTAAAAGTTTCGCAAAACTTCCCTATACACCCCATAATTAAGAACCGGTTTTACAATCTTTTGAAAATGTGACATTTCTACACATTATCGATTTTAAAATCTAGTCTTAGTCAAACTTGTATAAACATTTAGTCGAAAGAGAAATTCGAAAACAAATGTTTCTTCATCCCTTAAGATGATAAGACCTTAGAATCATGAAACGTCAGAAATGGGTACGTTTTGATAAGGCCTTGAGAAGTTAGAGGTGCCCACATTAACAAAATAGTGAAACTTCATAACATCAAGAATTAGAACTTTCACCCAATAAACCTACCCCAGAAAATCATGGCTCCTCAGATAGAGGATGTACTGCTGGCATAACACCTAGGTACCCATACCCATAGAGGAAACAACAGAGAACAACCTAGGGAAAATTCAAAACTTGTTCCAAATACCATCACCTCGTTCCCGACACTCTATCGGGTAACGTAAACTGAGATCCGGGACGGATCTCCTGTAAGTTGGGTAGACTATAACAACCCATAAAATTTCGGATTATTATAATAATATTTACTACGTCAGAAAATTCAAATCGGTTATTTTTTGACAGATGTCAATATTTAGATTTAAAAAGACGAGAGGTCATCACATTTCTTTAAAAATAAGACACCGCACGCACGATACTTGTCCACTAAGTATCTGTATAATAAATGTGAAATTTATTATTGTCCAAGTTAAAATTTAAGTATATATAAGCATAATCCATTGTTTCGGGAAGTTATTCCGCATACTGCAGCGCAGTAGCATACAAGACTAAAAATAAATAATGAGATAAATGAAATATACACATTTTATCATTCAAGGATAATTTACGGAAGAAAACGAGAGGTTATCTCGTGAATTTAGGAAGTCACGGCACCGCACGCATACCGACACCAAATTAATAACGGCAAACAATTATCATCAAATTTCAACGTAATAAGAATGTCATATTATTACGTTTAAGAAATCGTTTCTGAAAATATATATTTTTCGAGTATCGGGAAGGTAGTTTATTCGAGGATTCGACAAAACACGGGGTACCGATTATACTGTCTTGTATAATAAAACAAAAGAAATCCAATATATCCCCACTCTCTCTCTCTCCCACGCTCCATCTAAACCTGCTCCTACTCTCTCCCTCTTTTCGAGCCAAGCATAAAAGATAACACAAGAATGGATTTAAAACTTATCTTTTTATTTCAATCCAAGAAAACAACTTTATCTACCTTAAGGAGCACACTTGGAGCCATACGCGACTGTGATGAGAAAGAGAAAGCTTAGATTGGTAGGAAACATGTTTTGGGTTAACAATAGAGTCACTATCACCTTCCAATTCTTTCCACTATAAAAGGGTTTCATCTCATAAAGCTTCATCACCATTTTCTCTTCAATTCAAAAAAAAAAATTAGGGTTCATGAAAAAAAACAAAGGTGTTTTCGAAATTGATTGAGGGGTTTTGCTAAGAAGTATAAGAAAGGTTGTGCAAGGGCTTAATTGTATCAATTTGGTTCGAGTCTCTTCCAATTGGAGTTTTAGTGTTCGATATTCATAGTCAATTCGTCCCCCTCTTGGGTTCATTGTAAGAAATATATTATTGCCATTCTTTTCATTATTAGTTGTTGGAATTAAGATTAATTTTTTTAATTCGAATTCGTAATGGTCAAATAATTTGAGGTTCATGTAATCGAATCTTGTGTTATTGAGATAATATGTTAAATGGTTATGTTAGTAAAAAATATATATATATGTTGTTGTTGTTGATAACCGGCAGCCGAGAGCCACAAACAAGAAAGAAACCAAGAAACTTTAAAGATAAAAATCTTGAATGTTTATTTTGAGCTAATTTAAGACGAGTTTGTTTCAATACACTTAAAATACCCTACTAGCTTGTTTATGTTCGACTGAATTGAATTTGGATAACAAGTTTGTTTCGGCTTAGTTCATGCTTTAGAGCTTGTTGAGTCTCATTCGACCCGAGTCAAATTGCCATAAGCCTCATGAAGTTTTGCTTAAGTGTAATTAGTGTCAAGCCAAAATGACTCGAGTCTCCGACTCCTAGATAACCAGCCGAGACACTAAGTCTCGAGTGAGGTTTTGTTTACGGGCCGTATTCTTGTACGTAACCTTCCCTCTTAAAATTACCATCACAAATTTGTAAAAAGATGATTTTTCTGGTCCCAAACCTTGTGCAAAAATGCATACTATCACTCCATTGTGTATGATAAAAGTGACTTCTTGCAATTAGAACTAAGGTTCGTCCTTTCATCTGGCATAAGATTAATAATGGACAGGGTACCTCTGTTTGGTTTGATATGTGATGTGAGCTAAGCCCTATACGTAATTTGCTTACTGCTAGAGATATTGCTCGGGCTGGGTTCAGATTATCAGATTCGGTTTGTGATATGATTGATAATGGTGTTTGGCGATGGCCTCCTGATTGGTTACCTAGGTTTCCATTGTTAGCTGCCCTCCCGGTTCCTAATCTTAATGATACTGATGATACATTATTATGGCGCAATCTGGATGGTAATCTTAATCGTTTATTCGTTTCGGGTGCTTGGGAATCCCTGCACCTAAGGGCTGACTTAGTGGGGTGGTATCATGTTCCTTCGTTTTCTCATTGTATCCCGAGGCATACTATACATTTGTGGCTAGTTATTAAGCAGAAATTGAAGACTCAGGATAGGATGCGGCAATGGGATGTTGGTCCTAATGTTGATTTGGACATGCTTCGATGCCCGCTATGTGACTTGGTCCCGGATTCTCACTCTCACTTATTTTTTAAGTGCCAGTTTTCTATGCAGGTATGGTTTCAGGTTCGGGTTTTATCTGGAATGGATGCGGTCTCACCTTCTTTGGATTGTGCCATTACCTTCCTTATTCCTATTTCAAAGGGGCGGCCGGTTAGTAGCATCATTTCTCGGTTACTGCTCGCTGCTACTACGTACTACATTTGGATGGAGCGCAATTCAAGAATATTCAAGCAAAAGAAGTCTACTGTTGATGAAGTGGTCCAATGTATTGTATCTACCGTTCGGTTGAAGCTAACCACCTTCAAGTTCAAGAAGATAACCTAGCGGGCTCGTCTGATTCTTGATAAATGGAAGATTCCGGGTGTTTGTATTATTCACGAAGGGAGTGCCAGGTAAGGGTTGTACTCTTTTTCCCTACTCCAAGGTTTTTCCCTTTGGGTTTTTCTTGGAAAGGGTTTTTAAGGAGGCAGACTTTCTGGGTCGACTTGCCCCCTTCGTGCAATGGATGGATGCGGGATGCTCACTTGTTGCAAGTCTTTTCTTGTTTTATGCCTAGTTAGTTGATGTAATATAACTAGGTTCATTGTGTTTATGGCATGTCATAAACACTAGTTTATCAAGCTTTTCGTTTGAGGTTAATGTGGTACTTCTGCCACATTCCATTTGTACTTAACATTATTTTTTGGTTATATATTTACCAGGGTAAAACCCTTTACCCAACAACTAGCTACCAACAATTATGACTACCAAAAACCACATAAGATGACATGCAAAACTTATGAACCAACAAACAAAAGCTACTTCCTAGCACGACCTTTAAGCTTGAAATCATTCAATTGCCCAGGTAGATCGTATACATGAGCCGCATAATCATCGAAAAAATAATCTTCAAGCTTGATACCTCCACCAGAAGATGAAAAGTAATTTCCCATGTTATCATTCGGCTCGTAAACCTCATCCTCATCACTGTCAGAATCAACCACTTCACCCACTTTAGAAAATGGGTTACCTCTCTTAATTAAAGTACTAGAAGATGAAACAGTAGAAGGCTTTGAAGGCTCTCCCTATACCTTTGGCTCCATGCTACTCATAGGCTGATCACGAGCTCCCTTACCATTATCATCTCCAAGAACATCCTCATCCACCAATGAATCTAAGACACCAAAATAATTAGAAGACTTAACATTCATGAGGCAGTTACCGTGGCTCAGCGTTTGATGGACTCTTCTGTGTTAAAAGGAGGAGACAAGGGTAAGAGTTACAAGAGTGATAAGAGGAAGAGGAATGAGACTATTAAGGGGAATGGCAACAAACAGCAAGAGTCTGCTAGGATGTACGCCAAACCCTTGTGTAGTCGTCAAACCGACACCACCATGGACCGTGCTCAATAGTGTGTAGGGATTTCTCTAAGGTAGGACACATGGCCAAGGACTGTAGGTCTCGTCCCCTTGTTGTGGCCCAAACAGCGCAAGGAGCGGACTAGAAGGCCACTGTCACCTGTTTTGGATGTGGAAAGAAAGGGCACTACAAGAATGAGTTTCGAGAGCAGTGGGTGAGAGGAAACCCCGGTAATGGAGGAGGATTTGTTAACCGAGGTATGGGAAGTAATGGCCATAACCCTGTGAAACATGAGGTTGAAGGGAACCAGGGAAATCAGGGTGCTAGGAATCAACAAAGAGATGTGGGAGTCGCGCGAGTGTATGCCATTGGGAAGGAAGCCAGTGAGGACCCGAACGTAGTTACGGGTACGTTCCTTCTCAATAACCGCTATGCTTCCATACTGTTTGATACTGGTGCCGATATGAGTTTCGTATCTACCACCTTTATGCCATTACTAGGAATTTCCCCAACACCTCTAGGGTTAAGTTATGATGTGGAGTTAGCTAATGGAAATATGGAAAGGATAGACACTGTAGTCCGAAGTTGCACACTAAGTTTCCTAGACCACCCGTTTTGCATAGACCTTTTGCCAGTTACCTTAGGAAGTTTTGACGTCATCATCGGAATGGATTGGTTGTCGAAGAACGGTGCACACATCATCTGCGATGAGAAGATCGTGCGCGTACCATGTGGCAGAAACGTTCTGAGCATACAAGGAGATCGGGGTGACTGTGGAGGTCCCTCCCGGTTGAGCATCATCTCTTGTATTAAGGCCCAGAAGTACATCGATAGAGGAGGTTGTCTTTTCTTGGCTTGAATTTCTGAAAAGAAAAGCAAGAAGAAGAGCGAAGGACACCTTAAGCATGTACCCGTCGTTAGAGAGTTTCCAGATGTGTTTCCCGACGATCTGCCAGGAATTCTACCTGTCCGACAAGTGGAATTCCAAATTGAGTTGATACCTGGTGCTCCACCTGTAGCCCGGGCACCCTATCGACTTGCTCCAAGAGAATTGGAGGAACTGTCTAAGCAGTTGGCAGAGTTGTCAGAGAAGGGATTCATTCGACCAAGTTCGTCATCGTGGGGAGCACCAGTGTTGTTTGTGAAGAAGAATGATGGATCGTTTCGGATATGCATTGACTATAGGGAATTTAGTAAGTTGACGGTGAAGAACCGATATCCACTACCTAGAATAGATGACCTATTTGATCAACTCCAAGGAGCTAGTGTCTTTTCCAAGATTGACTTGCGGTCTGGATATCACCAACTTAGAGTGCGAAAGGAGGATATCCCTAGGAAGGCATTTAGGACTTGTTGTGGGCACTATGAATTCCAAGTAATGTCGTTTGGTTTGACCAACGTGCCAGCGGTATTCATGGATCTCATGAACCGAGTGTGTAAGCCATACCTGGATAAGTTTGTGATAGTATTCATAGACGATATCTTGATTAACTCCAAGAATAGAGAGGAGCACGAAGAGCATTTGAGGCTCATTTTAGAATTGGTGAGGCAAGAGATGCTGTATGCCAAATTCTCTAAGTGTGAATTTTGGATTCCGACCGTGCAATTCTTAGGTCACGTGATAGAAAGTCGAGGAGTTCATGTTGACCCAGCCAAGATTGAGGCCATTAAGGAATGGGAAGCCCTTAGGAACCCATCAGAAGTCCGCCAGTTTCTAGGTTTAGCAGGCTATTACCGGAGGTTCGTTGAGGGATTCTCCAAAATAGCTAAGTCGCTGACCAAACTGACGCAGAAGGACGTTAAGTATGAATGAGGAGAAAAGGAAGAAAAAGCATTCCAACTTCTGAAGGAGAAGTTGTGTAGTGCGCCCATCCTAGCTTTGCCTGAAGGGTGCGAAGATTTTGTCGTGTACTGTGACGCTTCGCATAAAGGCTTAGGTGCTGTTTTGATACAACGGGAGATGGTGATAGCTTATGCCTCTCGACAACTTAAGAAGCAAGAGAAAAACTACACCACCCATGATTTGGAGTTAGGTGCTGTTGTGTTTGCCCTTAGGATTTGGAGACATTATCTGTATGGGACTAAGTGTGTAGTGTTCACCGACCATACAAGCCTGAAGCACATCTTAGACCAGAAGGAGCTGAATATGAGACATCGTCGTTGGTTAGAGTTACTCAGTGATTATGATTGTGAGATTCGTTATCACCCTGGTAAAGCCAATGTTGTGGCAGATGCACTCAGCCGTAAGGAGAACATTCCACCTTTACTCGTTCGATCCCTAGGAATGACCATTAGTTCGCCTCTGCCATCTCAAATCTTAGCCAAGCCGCTGGGCGTTGACGAAGAGAACCGTCCATTTGAGAACCTGCATGGACTGGTAGAAAGTGAAAACGGCTTCTTGAAGCGTTCCAACGGAACCCTATGCTTCGGAGACAGAAGCTGGATACCATTTCATGGCGGAATCCGTGAGTTAATTATGCACGAGTCGCATAAATCAAAATACTCTATTCATCCCGAAGCCGATAAGATGTATCATGACTTGAAGAAACTCTACTGGTGGCCAAACATGAAATCCGACATAGCTCTGTATTTCAGTAAGTGCTTGACTTGTTCCAAGGTAAAGGCCGAGCAGCAGAAACCCTCAGGACTTTTAGTTCAACCGGAACTCCCTGTATGGAAATGGGAGCGAATCACTATGGACTTCATCACCAAATTATCGAGAACAGTTTGCGGCAATGACGCTATCTGGGTAATCGTAGATCGTTTGACTAAGTCTGCTCACTTCTTGGCCATTAGCGAGGTCGATAGTCTCTTTTTGGGTAAAGGGGTTTACCCCGGTAAATATATAACCAAAAAATACTGTTAAGTACAAATGGAATGTGGCTGAAGTACCACATTAACCTCAAGCAAAGTGCTTGATAAAACTAGTGTTTATGACATGCCATAAACACAAATAACCTAGCTATATTACATCAACAAACTAGGCATAAACAAGTAAAAAGACTTGTAACAAGCGAGCATCCCGCATCCAGCCACTCCACGAGGGGAGCAAGTTAGCCATGGAAGTTTGCCTCCTTAAAAACCCTTTCCAAGAAAAACCCAAATGGAAAAACCTTGGAGTAGGGAAAAAGAGTACACCCCTTACCCGGCACTCCCATCGTGTGAAATACATATACTTGGAATCTTCCATTTATCCAGAATCAATCGAGACCTCGAGGTTAGCTTCTTGAACTTGAAAGTAACCAGCTTCAACAGAATAGAAGAGACAATAGTGTTAACCACTTCAGCAACAGAAGACTTCTTACGCTTGAACAGCCTAGAATTGCGCTCCATCCAAACGAAGTAAGTAGTAGCAGCAAGTAACAATCGAGAAATGATACTACTAACCGACCGCCCCTTAGATAAAGGAATAAGAACTGTAACAGCACTCTCCAACGAAGGTGGGACCGCGTCCATACCAGATAAACTTCGAACCTTAAACCAAACCTGCATAGAAAATTGGCACTCAAAAAATAAATGAGAATGAGAATCCGGAACCAATTCACAAAGCGGGCATCTAAGCAAAGCCAAATCAACGTCAGGGCCAACATCCCATTGTCGCATCCTATCCTGAGTCTTTAGCTTCTGCTTAATAGCGAGCCACAAATGTATAGCATGCCTTGGAATACAGTGAGAGAACCAAGGAACATTACACCATTCAACCAAATCAGCCCTAAACCGCAGAGATTCCCAAGCACCAGACGAAAAACAACTTAAATTGCCATCCAGGTTGCGCCATAATAATCCATCGTCAGTATCATTTAGAGTAGGAACCGGGAGAGCAGCTAACAATGGAAATCGAGATAGCCAGTCGAGTGGCCATCGCCAAACATCAGTAGCAATCAAATCATAGACCGAGTCAGATAAATTAAATCCGCGCGGCAATATCTATAGCAGTAAGTAAATTACGAATCGGGCTTAACTGACACCACATATCAAACCAAACCGAAGTGTCCTTCCCATTATTGATCTTATGCCAGATAAAAGGACGAACCTTGGGTCTAATGGCAAGAAGCTTGCGCCAACCCCAGCTAACATCCCCCAAACAAGGGACATCCCAAAAACTTCTCCCACGAAGTTTATATGAATGGATCCATTGCACCCAAAGCGACTCTTTATGTGTCAAAATACTCCAAATGTGAGTAGTCATGAGAGCAATGTTAAAATCCTCCAAACGTCGAATACCAAGGCCTCCTTCCTTCTTTGGCTTACAAACAGATTCCCAAGCAACCTTAGCCTTTCCCCTTTTCATTTCTCCTTGACACCAAAGTAAACCCCTCATAAGCTGCTCTAACTCATTTATAATACTAGTAGGAAGAATAAAAACCGAAGCCCAATATAAATGCATCGAAGATAAAACAGACCTCACCAACTGAAGCCTACCCGCAAGAGATAAAAACTTATTACGCCAATCATTCACACGACCTTCCAATTTTTCAACAAGCACCTTGCAATCCCTATAAAGAAGTCTTGATGATATAAGGGGGACCCCAAGGTACCGGACAGGGAGAGAACCCTCTACAAATGGCATAGACTGGAGAATAGCAGCTTTAATAGCATTAGGAACATTACAAAAGAAAGCTGTACTTTTAGGGATACTTGGGACAAGACCCGAAAAGTTCTTGAAATCCTCCAAAGCCTGCATAATGACATTACAGACTCCGATGGCCTCTAGCAAACAAGAAGAGGTCATCTGCAAAACAAAGGTTAATAATTCTCTGTTGCTCACACAAATGATGAAACTGAAAATCTACAGCATTCGAAACCTTTTTCTGCAATATAAGAGTTAGCACTTCCATAACCAGCGTAAACAAGTATGGAGATAACTGGTCACCTTGTCTAAGGCCCCGCTTACCTTTAAACCAGCCATGAAGATCACCATTAACACATATGGAATACGACGTAGATGAGATACATACCATGATCCAATCAACCATTTTGGAGTGAAAACCAAATCCAATCAGAATAGCCCTAAGAAAAGTCCAATCACCGTATCATATGCCTTCTGAATATCAACCTTAAACGCACATCTAGGAGGACCTCTCCCTCTATGATAATTCCGCATAAGCTCTTGGGTAAGTAACATATTATCAGAAATACGACGACCAGGAACAAATGCAGATTGATTAATACTAACCAACTGACCAAGGCCTTCTTTAATACGATTAGCAAGAATTTAGCTAATGCATTTATACATCACATTACAGCAAGAAAATGGCCTATAATCATTAATCATAGACGGGGTAGACACTTTAGGAATCATAGATATAATGGTATGATTAATCTCCTTGAGAAGCTTACCATTAATGAAAAAATCACGAACAACAGTCCTTACCTCAGCACCCACAATATCCCATGCTTTCTTAAAGAAAGCAGCCGTGTAACCATCGGGACCAGGAGCTTTATCATCCTCCATAGAAAATATAGCATCCTTAATCTCCGCATCCGTAACATGACGAACCATCGAACCAGCCAATTGATGAGGAAGAACATTAGAGAATATACCATAATCATCAAAAAGAGTACAATTTTCTTCCATACCAAGAAACTGTTCATAGTGAGCAACAAAAGCACCTGCAACCTGATTACCCTCGTACAAGACATTGTTTGCATCTCTAACCAATTCAATTCGATTACGGGCACATTTGCTTTTAACAATATTGTGAAAATAGGCCGTATTAGAATCACCTGCATGAAGCCATTGAACTTTAGATTTCTGCTTTAAAAACCGTTCTTCATCTAACGTAGGTAAGCAAGAAGATAATGAGCATGTTCATTTCGTAAGTCTGAATTAGATGGATCCGTATCAATAGCCTTTTGGACCTCATCCAACTCCTTCCGAATCCTAACCACCCGCTCATGAAGATTACCTTGGCTGTGCAAAAGCTTTCGAAAAGGAGATTTCAGCCCCTTTAAACGTTGAACCACACGATACATAGCACAACCATGAACATTAAGATTCCATCCCGCAAAGAACCGTATCGCTAAACCCATCTTTATGAACCAAGAAGTTAGAAAATTTGAACGGCTTAGGCTTAGGCTTAGTAACCTAGGGAATACGCAGAACACACGGAGAATGATCTGAGATACGATAAGGTTGGAATATAGCAGTACAATTAATATCCTCACCCTATCAATTTTCTTCAAAGTACCCAATGAGCCTCTTGGTTTCTGATTCCAAGTAAAATGAAGACCAGTACAATTAATATCCTCAACCTCCATTTTCAGAACACAATCTTTAAATTCACGCATAGCAATGTCAGGAGCATAACTACCACATGAATGATCCTCCAATTTGAGAGTCGCATTAAAATCTCCCAACAAAATCCAAGGCCTAGAACGCATAAATCCAGCATGGCAAACAAGATTGGACCAAAGGGCACGCCGATGAACATAATAATTATCTGCATATACAAAAGAACAGAAAAAAGTTTTGCTGTCTGCCCGAGTATTAACCTGAACATGCATAGTTTGAGACATAATCATAACATCAACAATATCATCATCCCAACCAAGAATAATTCGGGACCCCTTATCACATAGACTACCATTTGATGTCCACTTCCACCTACGACAAACATTACGACATGTATCATACACCACCGATGCATCAACATGAGATTCCAAGATAGCACATACACTAAGATTATTATCATTTACCACCTGTTTAACCTCTTTTTGTTTAGGGGAATGGTTCAAACCCCTTATATTCCAAGAGGCGATACTAAACATCAGGGACATTCAGAACAGGAGTGCTTGCCCCCGATTTGTCAAACAAATTACCAGTTTCATCATAAACATTTTCAACCTCATCATCATCCTCCAAACCCTTAGTCTCATCACCATCATCATAAGTAGCCAAAGAACCAAACGGGTTAGATGTAGATATATTAGGAGCTAGAATTGGATTACTTATCGTTTGTGAAGCATGAGCAGGTTGACTATCCTTGGTAGCCACATCAGTAGGGTCATTAGATGTAGATTTATTGGGTGAAACAATATTACCTACCTGATTAAGTATAGGACCCGTACTAGTACTAGCAACTCCTTGAGGGGTTTTGCTAGTGGAAGGAGTATTAACAGCTTTGGGTCTATACTGCATGTTTTTACCAACTGGAACCCCGTTAAAAACCGTACCACTTTTATTATCCTTAGCATTCTTCTTAGCTTTACCCTTTTTCCCAACTAGTTGAAACCCATCATTCCTATCCTCCACAACCGGTTCAGTCACAATTTTCTTAGGACAAGAATCAACAGAGTGGCCAAAAATCAAACAAACATCGCACCTAGGAGGTTTCCACTCATATTCCACCCTAATAGTTTCAGAAGAAAACCCAGGTCGATCCAAATATGGTACACCAATAGTAATAGATTCCTTAAGGGGGCATGAGAGTCAATTTCAATTAAGCAACGGGCAAAACTACTCCTACCCCAAGATTCAAAAGACATAGAGCTAGTATAAGAATCAAGCATGATAGGTGTACCAATATGTGTTGCAATAATACTAATACCATCTTCAAAAAACACCTATAATGGAACATCATGAAGTTTAACCCATACCGGAATGCGAGTTAACTCCTCTTTCATCAAACTAGTACTCATGGTCCACTTTTTAAGAATAATAGGACTATTCTTAATCATCCACGGACCTCCTTCAAGAACAGCCTCCAAACCAACCTGAGAGTCAAACTTAAAGAAAAAGAAGCCTTTTGCATTCATCATGATCCGTTTTAAACCATACTTAGCCCAGTTATTACGTGCAAAATACTCAACCACAGGAAATGCAATACGCTTGCCAATGAAGTATCCATACAAGGTATTATCAAATTTAGAACTAATATTTTGTACTACCTTAAGGGGAATGGACACGTCAACACCATTAAATAGATTATCAACTTGTAATGGACGAAAGTTAGATATACCTTTAATATTTGTCGAATTCGCACCATTAGTAGCACCAACATAAGACTTAGTTGGTACATTAACCTCCGCAGTTTGGACAGGCCTAGCGTGCGTAGATTCATCCACAGTTGGCGAAGGACCACTTGTTTGTACCCCATGCATACGTCCACCTTGACTACCAACACCCATGTTATCACCAGAAGGTAGACTTGCATTGTTGTCCATATCCATACCACCATGCTCGCTAGATAATCCCGAAACAGGAAGATTAGTACGTTTAGATGCAAGATGAACCTCAAGCGATGGATATTCTTGTGAGCTTAACGTCGACTTGCCACCAACAGTACCCATGTCCCAAAACGAAGTACCATCAAGATTTATGCCCATTCCACTCGTATTACCAGCTTCCAACGGCGTGGATATGATAGAATCATTAGTAATGTCGTTTTCAGCACCCAAAACAGGCATAGAAACAGCGTTGAGACTTGAATCGCTAGTGTTCTTAAGATTAGGGTTTAGTAAAACCCTAACCGGCCTCCTAGGCTGAATCGTTTCACCCATATTCGCAGCTTCTAAATCTTTAAAACGTTGCATTCTAGCCTTTAATGCCTCCACATCCACATTCCCATCACCTTTGTTCTCCATAGTAAGCAAAGAAACAGATTTGAAAACCTAAAAACCGAAAACCAAGCGACCAAATATAAACCCTAAACAAACCGACTTCAAAAGAAACCAGAAGGGCACCGTCAATCTTCAAAACGAGAGCCTTAGACAAGGCTAAGGCAGGAATAAAAGCTCAAATAATCTAACCGAACCCCATGAAGATAATCGCAGATTAATATAAAGAAAATCAGAATCAACGAAACCCTAATATGAAAAAACGACCACCAAACCAAACCCTTATAATCAGTAATCGTAATAACCTGTAATAATTACACAATACACGAATGTAATTGGTAACTAAGAGCAGATTAAAACAAGAAGAGATTAAAGAAGATCAGATTGTAAATCGTAAGGTGAAAGATTTAGGGTATCGCATGTTTCTCCAGAGAAAAATCGTTTTTAGGTTATTTTTCTTGCGAGGTCGATAGTCTCGACATGCTCGCTCGGCTGTATATCAAGGAGATAGTATCGCGTCATGGAGTACCGATATCTATCATTTCCGAACGAGATAGCCGTTTTACATCCCACTTCTGGAAGTCCTTACAGTCAGCATTAGGAACAAAATTGGATATGAGTACTGCTTATCACCCTCAAACCGACGGTCAGAGTGAAAGAACCATTCAGATCCTAGAGGATATGCTTCGAGCTTGTGTCATTGATTTCGGCAAAGGCTGGGAGAGACACCTACCTTTGGCCGAATTCTCCTACAACAATAGTTATCATTTTATCATTAAGGTTGCACCATTTGAGGCATTGTATGGCCGAAAATGTCGTTCTCCGGTTTGTTGGGCGGAAGTTGGTGAGAGTCAGCTTACCGGTCCCGAACTCGTTCTAGAAACCACTAAGAAGATAGTTCAGATTCGTAATCGTTTTCAAACCGCCCGTGATAGACAAAAGAGTTACTCTGATAGGAGACGTAAACCCTTAGAATTCCAAGTAGGAGATCGTGTTATGTTGAAGGTTTGTCCTTGGAAAGGAGTGATACGTTTTGGCAAGCGTGGAAAACTCAATCCCCGATACATTGTTCCTTTCCAATTCTGGAAAGAATCGGACCAGTAGCTTACCGTCTTGAGCTACATTCGGAGTTGAGCAGTGTACACAATGTCTTCCATGTTAGTAACCTTAAGAAATGTCTTTCGGAGGAAAACTTAGTTGTACATATGAGAGATATCCGTATTGATGAGAAATTGAATTTCGTTGAGGAACCAATTGAGATCATGGATCGTGAGATTAAATGGCTGAAGCATAGCCGTATTCCGATTATCAAGGTTCGTTGGAACTCTCGTGATGGACCAGAGTGAGGACGTATTCCGTATGAAGTACCTTAAACTCTTCGTGACATCAAGCAACTCGGAGTGAAACCCGGGACTGGTTTCTTCTGAGGCTGGGAGGCTGTGACAACTGGCAATTAGGGAGCCCATTTTAGGTAACCGCATTACGCTAAGTTAAACCGAGTAATTTCCTTTAGAACTATTTCGATTGACCATGACTTTTTTTTTTGGGTAAAGGGTTTTACCCCGGTAAATATATAACCAAAAAATAATGTTAAGTACAAATGGAATGTGGTAGAAGTACCACATTAACCTCAAGCGAAAAGCTTGATAAACTAGTGTTTATGACATGCCATAAACACAATGAACCTAGCTATATTACATCACCTAATTAGGCATAAAACAAGAAAAACTTGTAACAAGCGAGCATCCCGCATCCAGCCATTGCACGAAGGGGGCAAGTCAACCCAGGAAGTCTGCCTCCTTAAAAACCCTTTCCAATAAAAGATATCAAAACCATGACTTGTTTTGATATCTTTTATTGGTTTTTATGATTTGTTTTATTATCGTATGAGTCGTCGTATGAGTTTTAGCTCTTTTCGTTAAGCACTATGTGATTCGGCACAATAAAATCACATAACAAGAAATAACGTAACTTTTAAACCGTAACACGAAACTTGACAAATAAATAATCAAAACTCGTGGAAAAACGTAAATCAAAGCGATAGAAAGTTGAAGGAACGTCGTGGGACACTCGTAGGACAATATATGAGCTCGGGAAATGGTAAACGGGATTATTTTACAAAATTTACCGGTTTGCCCCTAGTTTCCCCAAGGCCGGCGCCCTCCTCCTCCCACTTTTATTATTTTTGAGGTCCCTTAGTCCCACCTATATATACCCTCCCCAACTCTCATAATTCTCTTTACTTCCTCTCTTTGAAAGCACACACACACACTCTTTCTCTCTCACTTCTTTCTCTCTCTAAAAATAAACCCTAACCCTAACCACCTAAACCTAGCCGCCGTCCACTTCCGGCGATATTCCGGCCACACTCCGACGAGTGGTTTCTCACCTCCACCACCATCTTGTAGATCTTTCTTTCCTCTTTCCATCAATATATGGCACGCGCCCTATAGGGTAAAGGGTCTTCCACCCGGTAAATTATATTACACCAAAAAATCGTTTAAGTACAATGGAATGTGGCAGAAGTACCACATTAACCTCAAGCAACGCTTGAACTTCTAACTAACACGCTTGTGACAGGCCACTAAGCGTTAGAACTATAAATACATACAATAACCAAAACCCCTACAGGAAACAACCACCTAATCACATAAGAATGACCATACATATCCGCCCATCTCTTCGAAGGAGATTGATGAACCAGATGAGCCTGCCTCCTTAAAAACCCTTTCCAAGTAAAAACCCAGTGGGAAAACCATGGAGTAGGGAAAAAGAGTACAACACTCACCCGAATCTCCAACGAATGCCACCTACCTCCAAAAGCATCAACCAGGGGACACAAGACGAGCCTCACGCTCCCAGAATAAAAACTCAGCATCAAGAAATGAACTCTCCATTAAGAATGCATAAGAGACGTAGGCAACCGCCAAACATGCAATAAATCAATCACATTCGCCCTCCTTTTGAATCTACATGTAAGAAGCTTCAAATGCACCGTTGATTTAATCACTTCAATCAATTGACTTTCAGGCTGACGTTGCTGCTTGAAAATCCTGTTGTTCCTTTCTTGCCAAATAAAATAAGAAGTCGCCTCAAACAAGAGCTTCGAAACAATGCTTCTCACAGACCTAGATGTAGAGATAGGAGTCAAGTGACGAACCACATCCTCTAAGGAATAAGGAATGTCCGTAAGACCAGCAAACACCTTCAACGAGTCCCAAACCTGAAAAGAAAACAAACACTCAAAGAAAAGGTGATTATGAGAATCCAGTTGAGTCTTGCACAAAGGGCACACAAGGGCGTCTCTCGTAGGATCATTGGAGCGAAGCATATCCTGAGTACGAAGCCTCCTTCTCAAAACTAGCCACAAATGAAAAGCATGCCTAGGAATACGGTGCGTCAACCAAACAAGAGGAAACCAATCAACAACCTGTCCACGCGGCCGAATACACTCCCAAACAGAAGAAACAGAGAAACACTTGACATGACCATCCCCCGTCTTCCAAACTAACCGATCATCCACATTATCATTTAAATTAGGAACCGAAATCGATGTAAGCATAGGATACCGAGTTCCCCACATATTCGGCCATGCCCAAGAGTTCCCCAAAATAATGTCCCGAACCAAAGAATTAGAAGAAAAACCAGCCCGGTAAATATCCCGCGAGGACACAATAAGGGAAAGAGGACCAACCGAACACCAAAAACGATTTCTAAACTCTCTCTCTAGATGGCGATTCTGTAACCCTAACTTCTCTTAATCGATTTCTTCAGATCTGCCCTAAAACCATCGACTTTTGCATCGAATTGATTATTTTAGTGATCAAGCATTATTGTTTATCATTAATTTATTCAAATCGTTGCTTATATCTCTTGATTAGGGTCGATTCTGGGAATTTTTTTTAGGGTTACAATCGCTAGTGGTTTAGCAGCCACTATCTTCTATTCTTCTGGCCATTAACCTATCCATAAACGTCCTCTCTACCCTCCTTGGTGGGTATGCAATACGTTTTGTGGGTTTGTTTTACATAAAAGAAGGTGGCGGTTGAGGTTTTGTCGAAACCCTAACCATCTAACTTTCCAATCGATTTCATTTAATCCGTTTCTTGATCTTGTTTCCTTCAACGATTTGTGTTTGGTGGTGTTTAACATTCGTGTTTTTCAGCACCTATTCCAATTTGTTGCTGGTTAATTCGATTTAGAACGTTTTGAGTGTTATCGTGTCTTTAGGGTTTCGATAAATCTATTGTTGACGATCGTATGCTGATTATGGTACATCATCGACCGTGGAGTACGCTGGTCTGGTTTTAATTCTACAAAACCCTGTTGGGGTTTTGTCTTTAACCTTTTGAAGGTAACCCTCGCTAGGGTTTTGGTATGGCACGTTCAGGTTCTGATTATTTTTCATGGTTTGTGGGTGATGAGAGATACACGTTCATGGTTTCTAGGGTTTTGTTATCAACCCTAGTTTGTGATTCATGTCTGATTTGTTCGCTGTGGTGTGGATAAGTCGGTTGCTTGTTAGGGTTTCGCTTTACCCTTGGTATGTTGCATGGTGCCCTTTCTAGTGCTGATTGATCTTCGTGGTGTTCTTGGAAGGGATGATCATGGTATAAGTTGCAGATTACTGCATTGTTTGTTACTATTCTCATTGGTTTCTTGCCTTTGGTACATGCATGGCAGCGTTGCATTCTCTTTGATTCAACGTTGATAAAGAGGCGGGGTTATCTTTGTTTGAATGGTAGTATTTGTTAATTTCATTCGTATTTTTCTGCATTGGTGGTGACTTATTTGTAACTTATGTCTATAATACGATGGAACTTTAGAGGTGGTGTTTGTGGTGCTGCTACGATACTACAAACGTCTTACACGTTGAAGATCTCATGGAAGTTGATGTGAGGTGCTGCTTTTGTGGATGTGCGTTGGTTTTATACGTATTTGTTGGTTATGCTTATTGGTGTTCAGTTTTGCATCTCAACATACACCTTTGGAGCGAGTTTTAGCTTGCTGCTCTATCCGTGGTTTTAGAGTCCCTCACCAACCGTTGTGTGAAACTTGTGAACTGTACTTCAATTTGAGGACTATGATATTGTATATTTGGACGACGCTGGAAGTTTGGACTACTATGGTGACTTGAAGATTCATGTATTTTTATTCTTTTTATCGCTGTAGTCTGATGTTTTGTTATAAGTGTGGTTTGTCACGCTTATATTGTAAGTTATAGGAATGATGTTGCATTCCTATAGGAGTCTGTAAGTGTCCTAAGGGACTGAGATGAGGGATTCACCCTCATCCTTTGTACTTCAATGTTTTTGGAGTAATATACTTTACCGGGGTGAATTAACCCTTTTACCCAAAAAAGACCAACCGAACACCACTTATCAAACCATGCAGAAGCCTTCAAACCATTCCCAAGATTATACCAAAAAAATTGCCTAACAAGAGGCCTAATCTGAAGAATCTTCCGCCAACTCCAAGACAGATTACCACGCCTTGGAACATCCCAAAAGTTACGACCACGCAACCTATAAGTATGAATCCATTTCACCCATAAAGAATCCATAGAATTGAACAAACGCCAAATATGAGCAGCAATGAGAGCCGTATTAAATGATTCAAGCCTACGAATCCCAAGCCCACCCTCCTTTTTAGGCAAGCACACAACCTCCCAAACAACTTTAGAATTACCTTTCCGACCATTACCAGAACTCCAAAGGAAACCCCGCATAAGCTGCTCAAGATCAGACACAATACGAACAGGAAGAACAAAAACCGAGGCCCAATAAATGTGCATAGAAGACAGAACTGACTGAATAAGCTGAAGCCAACCAGCAAAAGAGAGGGATTTATTCCTCCAATCATTGATGCGATTAGAAAGCTTCTCCACCAATTCCTTACAATCTCTAAAGATCAATCTAGTAGTAACCAACGGCACCCCAAGATACTTCACAGGCAAGCTCCCCTCAACAAATGGAAGAATCTGTAAAATAGCAAGCTTAACATGATTAAGAACATTACAGAAATAAGCAGTACTCTTAGGTAAACTAGGAGACAGACCCGATACATCCTTAAACTCCTCTAAGGAGTCCATAATAACACCAGCCGACTGAGCATCACCATGAGCAAACAAGAACAAATCATCAGCAAAACAAAGATTAATAATGTTAAGTTGAGAGCATTTGTGATGAAACATGAACATCTCAGAATCCCGGACACGACGCCTCAAAATAAGGGTAAGCACCTCCATAACAAGCGTGAACAGATAAGGCGATAACAGATCCCCTTGACTTAAACCACGCTTACCCTTAAAATACCCATGCAAAATGCCGTTCACACTGATAGAAAATGAAGTAGTAGAAACGCACTCCATAATACACCTCAGAAATTGCCAATTGACCGTGTCGTACGCCTTCTGAATATCCACCTTAAATGCACACCTAGATGGACCACGATTGAGATGGTAATTATGCATAAGCTCCTGAGTAAGCAGAATGTTATCGGCAATCCGTCTCCTAGGAACAAATGCAGACTGATTCGGACTAACCAAAGTGCTAAGGCTCTCCTTGATCCGGTTAGCAATAATCTTACTAATACACTTGAAAATCACATTGCAACACGAAATAGGCCTAAAATCAGTTATCCGAGTGAGAGAATTGATCTTAGGCAAAAGGGCTATGGTAGTATGATTAATCTCTTTCAACTACTTACCATTAATAAAAAATTCCTGAACCGCCCTAGTAACATCGGTCGAAATAATATCCCAAGCACCCTTAAAAAATGCAGCCGAATAACCATCAGGACCCGGCGCCTTATCATCTCCCATAGAAAAAATAGCTTCTTTGACCTCACGAGACGTAACATCACGAACCATATATAAAGCCACATTAGGATCAAGAGTCGATGTGAAAATATCAGAATCATCCAATGGCAAAATAGGCCCCTCTTGACCAAGGAACGAATTAAAGTAAGAAACAAAAGCATTAGGAATCGGATCCTCCACCAATTGCACACCATTACCATCATAAATAGAATCAATCCGACTCCCTAGATTTCCTACTCTTAACGACCTTATGAAAATATGCAGAATTCGAGTCACCAACCCAAAGCCATTCAACCTTAGCCTTTTGCTTTAGAAAACATTCTTCCTTCAAAACAGCTTCATTGAAAGCATTAAGATAGCATGCTTCATCTTCACGCAACTCAACGTTAAAAGGATCCAAATCAAGGGCACATTGAACCTCATCCAATTCATGACGAAGTTTAGTAACTTTCTCATGAATATTCCCCTCTCGGAAAAGCATACTCCGAAAAGGCTTCTTAAGCGCCTTCAATTTACTAACTATATGAAAACCACTCACCGTTGTACCCCAACACTCTTGAACTTGCTGTTTAAACCTTGAATTCTGAACCAGAATATTAGAGAATTTAAACAGCCTAGGTTTAAACTTACACATCGTAGGAATATGAAGAATAGCCGGGGAGTGATCAGAAACACGGTACGGTTGGAAAATAGCATGAGTACCTGCAAACGAATCCAGAAACCCAAGATTAGCCATGATACAATCAATCTTCCTCAAAGTACCATCCATTCCTCTCGGCTTTTGAGTCCAAGTAAATTGCAGCCCCGAGCGGTTTATATCAACTAACTCATTAGCATCAACACACTCCTTAAATTCCCGCATCGCAATATCAATAACCGAAGAACCCTCGATCTTATCTTCTAAATTAACAACTGAATTGAAATCCCCAAGCACACACCAAGGGCGATTACGAACCAGCTAATTATGTAAACCAAGATTATCCCAAAGGGGTCTCCTATGAGTATACTTATTGTGCTCATAAACAAATTAACAAAACAACTCCTTTTTATCAGCCTTAAAGCGAATGAAAGTATGAACCACCTAATCAGTCATAGCAACCACATTTAAATCAACCGCATCCACATTCCATCCCAAAATGATACGAGAACCACTACTACAAAAATTACCATTGGACGTCCAATCCCAACCTTTAAACACTCTCATGCATAACTCCTGAAGACGAGAAATAGATACATGCGATTCCAAAATAGCACAAATAGAAAGTTGATTTTCACCAATAACCTGACGAACCTCATTTTGTTTAGGGGATTGGTTCATTCCCCTTATATTCCATGAAGCGATACTATACATGAGGAACGTCAACAGAGGAAGTGCTTGCTTCTTTACGATTACTAGTGTCCGTGCTTGGTTTGCCAAACTCCATATACTCATCTACCTCCTGGTCACTATCGCTATCCACTTCATGAACCCCTTTATCCCCTTGAGACGAGTCCTCCTGACGCCCAAAGTCAGAACTGAACACATCGTCATAAAGCAATCCAAAAGAATTCTTAGTGACTATATCACTTAAATCATCATGAATATACTTCTTAGGGGCTTGAACATCCTTAGTAACCTGATTATCCAAGGACTTTAGACCATCATCCACATTAGTAACACTCGGAACCTTATTCGTAGCACGAGCCATAGAAGATGAAGCACCATGCTCCACACCTTCCTTAGGACCATTAAGATCCTTATTAGTACCATTACCCTTAGAAGAAGACACACCATCAGATCCCACTTTAGTTTTCGAAACCGGCTGCCAACGATAGTTAAATGTGACCTTTGGTTTCGCAAAACGAAGTCCATCAATAACCTTCTCATGAGTTGGCGCCTTAACCTTACCCTTACGCTTAGTAGCTTCTACAAATCCCTCCTCATCAACATTAGACTTCACACTAGTTTGTTTAACCTTTTTAGGGCAAGCAACATCATTATTGTCAAATATTTTGCACAAATCACAACGGGGAGGCTGCCATTCATATTCAATATCAATGCGTGCCAACGAGAGACCTGAACCATTAGGAAACGGAATCGCTACAACCACATGATCCATTAACTCGTTAATAGATGACACTTCAACAAGAGCTCGAGCATATGAATTCCGACCCCAAGACTTAACACACATAGTACTCGTGTATGAATCCAACATGATAGGTTTTCCAATTTGAGTCGTAATCAAACTTAAACCAACCTCCGTATAAGCAACGATTGGCACATTATGTAATTTCAACCATACGGGGGCTGAAGTTACCTCCTCCTTAGCAAGTGTAGTATTAGGCGTCCAAATGTTCAAAAAGATAGGAATAGAACGAATCAACCACGGACCAGTCTCTAACACTTGATCCATACCATCGTTTTTTTAGGGTTTTTTAGGTTTCGTTGTTTGGTTTTCTGGATTCTTTTGGTTCGCTGCTGTTCCTGCTTGCAATATGGATAAAAGTGGTAATGCTAATGTTGATTTGGAAGCTTTGGATGCTCGTATGCAAAGGTTAAAAGGGAATGATGCTGGTACTAATGTTGCGCCTCAACCACGCATGCCTTTAAGGATTTTACGTAACCCTAACTTTGCTACATCTGAAGATAACTCGAAACTAGCTTCTGGTGGTTCTTCTTCTGCTGATCCGTCGCAAGATAATTTGAACTATCGTGAGGTTAATGTTAACTTGAGTGCTAATCCTAAAGTGCAACCTGGTGAACATGATTCGTTATTCTGGGGTGACGATGGTATTGTTACTAGTCAATATACTCAAACTGATTTCCCAACTCTTGATGAGGTTCTTCGAGCAACTAAAAGTGGTAGTCAGATGGGTACTCAAGACAATAATGTTAAGGGGGCTGCTGGAGCCTCATTGGATACTAGTCATATAGCGGGAAGTCATGTTATTAATCACGATGATGGTAGTTTGCCTAAAGGTGATGGGATTAGTGTGGCTAGTCAAGCTGGTAAACTCAAAGGTGTAGTCACGCATGAATCCTCTAATAAGGAGAGTCCTATCGTTCAATCGTCTGAAGTTGCGAAGCCATCAACTTATGTTGGAGTGGCTAGTGGCTCTCAACATGCTCAACCCCTCCTAGGTAACCAGTTTACTCCTGCTAAAGGTAAGTCTAACTTTCGTGAACTCAAAGTTGATAATGTTTTTAATGGTGTTGACGTGTCCATTCCTCGTAAGGTGGTTGAAAATATTAGCACTAAATTTGATAATACCTTGTATGGATATTTCATTGGCAAGCGTATTGCATTCCCAGTGGTTGAGTACTTTGTTCGCAACAATTGGGCTAAGTATGGTCTTAAACGGATTATGATGAATGCACAAGGCTTCTTTTTCTTTAAGTTTGACTCACAGGTTAGCTTGGAGACTGTTTTAGAAGGTGGTCCGTGGATGATCAAAAACAGCCCTATTATACTTAAGAAGTGGACCATGAGTACTAGTTTGACGAAAGAGGAATTAACCCGTATCCCGGTATGGGTTAAGTTACACGATGTTCCATTGCAGGTATTCTCTGAGGATGGTATTAGTATTATTGCAACACACATTGGTTAGCCTATTATGCTTGACTCCTATACTAGCTCTATGTGTACTGATTCTTGGGGTAGAAGTAGTTTTGCTCGGTGTTTAATTGAAATTGATTCTCATGCTCCTCTTAAGGAATCTATTATTGTGGGGGTCCCATACATGGATAGTTTTGGCTTCTCTTCTGAAACTATTAGGGTGGAATATGAATGGAAACCTCCTAGATGTGATGTTTGTTTGATATTTGGTCATTCTGTTGATATTTGTCCTAAGAAAGTTGTGACTGCACCGATTGTGGAGGTAAACCAGGATGGATTTCAAGTTGTTGGGAAAAAGGGTAAAGCTAAGAAGATTGCTAGGGATAATAGAACCGGAACTGTATTTAATGGGGTCCCTGTTGGTAAAAATATGCAATATAGGCCTAAATCTGTCTCCACCCCTTCTACTAGCACTCCTGTTCAAGGAAGTGCTAGTACTAGTGCGGATCAGCCCCCTAATCCAAAAATGACTACATCTAACCCGGTAGGTCCTTCTACTTCACATAATACTTCTCCTACTGTTAAAGATGCTGAGGTGAATAAGGAAAACCAATCTGATCCCAAAGTTATTTCTAGTACTAACTATCCTACACCTAAAACAAGTAACCCAAATTTAGGCGCTAATGTGTCTACATCTAACCCGTTTGGTTCTCTGGCTACTGATGATAATATTGATTTAGATGAGGATGATGTGGTTGAGACTCTTTATGATGAAACTGGTAATTTGTTTGACAAATCAGGGGCAAGCACTCCTGTTCTGAATATCCCTGATGTTTAGTATCGCCTCTTGGAATATAAGGGGTTTGAACCATTCCCCTAAACAAAAAGAGGTTAAACAGGTGGTTAGTGATAATAATCTTAGTGTATGTGCTATCTTGGAATCTCATGTTGATGCTTCGGTGGTGTATGATACATGTCGTAAAGTTTGTCGTCGGTGGAAGTGGACGTCAAATGGTGGTCTGTGTGATAAGGGGTCACGTATTATACTTGGTTGGAATGATGATATTGTTGATGTTATGATTATGTCTCAAACTAACCAGGTTATGCATGTTCAGGTTAATACTCGGGCGGACAGCAAAACTTTCTTCTGTTCTTTTGTATATGCAGATAATTATTATGTTCATCGGCGTGCCCTTTGGTCTAATCTTGTTTGCCATGCTGGATTTATGCGTACTAGGCCTTGGGTTTTGTTGGGGGATTTTAATGCGGCTCTAAAGTTGGAGGATCATTCATGTGGAAGTTATGCTCCTGACATTGCTATGCGTGAATTCAAAGATTGTGTTCAGAAAATGGAGGTTGAGGATATTAATAGTACTGGTCTTCATTTTACTTGGAATCAGAAACCAAGAGGTTCCCTTGGTACATTGAAGAAAATTGATCGGGTGATGGGCAATCGAAGTTTGCGACTTGTTTCGGTTCGTTTGCCATATTTCAACCTTATCGTATTTCTGATCATTCTCCGTGTGTTCTGCGTATTCCTCAGGTAACTAAGCCTAAGCCTAAACCGTTCAAATTCTCTAATTTCTTGGTTCATAAAGATGGGTTTAGCGAGACGGTTACTGCGGGATGGAATATTAATGTTCATGGTTGTGCTATGTATCGTGTGGTTCAACGCTTAAAGGGGCTGAAATCTCCTTTTCGTAAGCTTTTGCACAGTCAAGGTAATCTTCATGAGCGGGTGGTTAGGATTCGGCAGGAGTTAGATGACGTCCAAAAGGCTATTGATACAGATCCGTTTAACTCTGAATTAAGGGAGGAACATGCTCACTATCTTCTTGCATATAAGGAGGCTACGTTAGATGAAGAACGATTTTTAAAGCAGAAATCTAAAGTTAAATGGCTTCATGCAGGCGATTCTAATACGGCCTATTTTCACAATATTGTTAAAAGCAAATGTGCCCGTAATCGAATTGAATTGGTTAGAGATGCAAACAATGTTTTGTATGAGGGTAATCAGGTTGCAGGTGCTTTTGTTGCTCACTATGAACAGTTTCTTGGTATGGAAGGAAATTGTACGCTCTTTGATGATTATGGTATATTCTCTAATGTTCTTCCTCATCAATTGGCTGGCTCAATGGTTCGTCATGTTACGGATGCGGAGATTAAGGAAGCTATATTTTCTATGGGGGATGATAAAGCTCCTGGTCCCGATGGTTACACGGCTGCTTTCTTTAAGAAAGCATGGGATATTGTGGGTGCTGAGGTAAGGACTGCTGTGCGTGATTTTTTCATTAATGGTAAGCTTCTCAAGGAGATTAATCATACCATTATATCTTTGATTCCTAAAGTGTCTACCCCGTCTAAGATTAATGATTATCGGCCTATTTCTTGCTGTAATGTCATGTATAAATGCATTAGCAAAATTCTTGCTAATCGTATTAAAGAAGGTCTTGGTCAGTTGGTTAGTATTAATCAATCGGCATTTGTTCCTGGTCGTCGTATATCTGATAATATATTACTTACCCAAGAGCTTATGCGGAATTATCATAGAGGGAGAGGTCCTCCTAGATGTGCGTTTAAGGTTGATATTCAGAAGGCTTATGATACGGTTGATTGGACTTTTCTTAGGGCTATTCTGATTGGTTTTGGCTTTCACTCCAAAATGGTTGATTGGATCATGGTATGTGTCTCATCTACGTCTTTTTCCATATGTGTTAATGGTGATCTTCATGGCTGGTTTAAAGGTAAGCGGGGCCTTAGACAAGGTGACCCGTTATCTCCATACTTATTTACGCTGGTTATGGAAGTTTTAACTCTTATATTGCAGAAAAAGGTTTCGAATGCGGTTGATTTTCAGTTTCATCATTTGTGTGAGCAACAGAGAATTATTAACCTTTGTTTTGCAGATGACCTCTTCTTGTTTGCTAGAGGCCATCCGGATTCTGTTAATGTCATTATGCAGGCTTTGGAGGATTTCAAGAACTTTTTGGGTCTTGTCCCAAGTATCCCTAAAAGTACAGCTTTCTTGTCTAATGTTCCTAATGCTATTAAAGCTGCTATTCTTCAGTCTATGCCGTTTGCAGAGGGTTCTCTCCCTGTTAGGTACCTTGGTGTCCCCCTTATATCATCAAGACTTCTTTATAGGGATTGCAAGGTGCTTGTTGAAAAACTGGAAGGTCGTGTGAATGATTGGCGTAATAAGTTCTTATCTCTTGCGGGTAGGCTTCAGTTGGTGAGATCTGTTTTATCTTCGATGCATTTATATTGGGCTTCGGTTTTTATCCTTCCTACTCGTATTATCCATGAGTTAGAGCAGCTTATGAGGGGTTTCCTTTGGTGTCAAGGAGAAATGAAAAAGGGAAAGGCTAAGGTTTCTTGGGATTCTGTTTGTAAGCCAAAGCAAGAAGGTGGCCTTGGTATTCGTCGGTTGGAGGATTTTAACATTGCTCTTATGACTACTCATATTTGGAGTATTTTGACTCATAAAGAGTCGTTATGGGTGCAATGGATCCATTCATATAAACTTCGTGGGAGAAGTTTCTGGGATGTCCCTTGTTTGGGGGATGTCAGCTGGGGTTGGCGCAAGCTTCTTGCCATTAGACCCAAGGTTCGTCCTTTTATCTGGCATAAGATCAATAATGGGAAGGGCACGTCGGTTTGGTTTGATATGTGGTGTCAATTAAGCCCGATTCGTAATTTACTTACTGCTAGAGATATTGCACGAGCGGGGTTTAATTTATCTGATTCGGTTTTTGATATTATTGCATCTGATGGTTGGCGATGGCCATTGGATTGGTTATCTCGATTTCCATTGTTAGCTGCTCTCCCGGTTGCTACTCTAAATGATATTGATGATGGATTATTATGGCGCAACCTGGATGGCAATTTTAGTTGTTTTAGGTCTCGGGTGCATGGGAATCTCTGCGTCTTAGGGCTGACTTGGTTGAATGGTGTAATGCTCATTGGTTCTCTCATTGTATTCCAAGGCATGCTATACATTTGTGGCTCGCTATTAAACAGAAGCTAAAGACTCAGGATAGGATGCGACAATGGGATGTTGGTCTTGACGTTGATTTGGCCTTGCTTAGATGCCCACTTTGTGAATTGGTTCCGGATTCTCATTCTCATTTATTTTTTGAGTGCCAATTTTCTATGCAGGTTTGGTTTCAGGTGCGGATTTTATCTGGTATGGATGCGGTCCCACCTTCGTTGGAGACTGCTGTTACTGTTCTTATTCCTTTATCTAAGGGGCGGTCGGTTAGTAGTATCATTTCTAGATTATTGCTTGCTGCTACTACATACTTCGTTTGGATGGAACGCAATTCTAGGCTGTTCAAGCGTAAGAAGTCTTCTGTTGCTGAAGTGGTTAGCACCATTGTCTCTACTATTCGGTTGAAGCTTGTTACTCTTAAGTTAAAGAAGCTAACCTCGAGGTCTCGATTGATTCTGGATAAATGGAAGATCCCAAGTATATGTATTTCTCACGAAGGGAGTGCCGGGTAAGGGTTGTACTCTTTTTCCCTTCTCCAAGGTTTTTCCCTTTGGGTTTTACTTGGAAAGGGTTTTTAAGGAGGCAAACTTCCTGGGTTAACTTGCTCCCTTCGTGGAGTGGCTGGATGCGGGATGCTCGCTTGGTACAAGTTTTTTTACTTGTTTATGCCTAGTTTGTTGATGTATTATAGCTAGGTTTTTGTGTTTATGGCATGTCATAATCACTAGTGTTATCAAGCTCTTTGCTTGAGGTTAATGTGGTACTTCAGCCACATTCCATTTGTACTTAACATTATTTTTTGGTTATATATTTACCGGGGTAAAACCCTTTACCCAAAAAAAACACGTTCCAATCCAAACTTAGCCCATGTATTCTTAACATAATTCTCCACAATAGGGAATGCAAGCCGTTTCCCAATAAAATACCCGTAAAGAGTGTTCGCAGAGCTAGCCGAAACATCATCAATCTCATTTAAAGGAATTGTGACATGAGCACCTTCCACACGTTCCTCATTACGTAATTCACAAATGTTAACAGATTTGAACGTATTCTTAGTTTTAAACATAGAAGCATATGAGAGTTTAGGGGCTGGTTGTGCACCAACATCACTAGAAGACTTACCATTATCACTCCTATTCACGTGAGTTGCATTCGAAATTTGTGTAGCACTAGGAGCATGAGTTGTAGCATCCCTATCATCCTTAGTCGACCCACAAGCAGCCTTTTCATTCCCAACAAACGTTCCATGATCAAGCACCTCATCCTTATTCTGATTTTTAGACACTACATCATCTTGATCAGCAAACTTAACACTTCTATAAGGTTTTAACACCTTACCATCTCTACCCACAATCTTACCATCCACGTTCTTAAGCTTAGCAGCCAAACCACTCAACAACGAATTCTCCTCAACCTCATCTTGTAGCCCAACTGATAATACCTCATCATGAGATTTGGTCAAAGTATTAATAACACTATGCAACGGTTTTCTTAAAATCGACTTCAAGATAGGAAGATCACCAAGCAGGTTCAATTTAGGGATAGTTGAAGGTTTAGTATTGTTATTAGTCGACTCCATAATAATAACACCAGCAACGAAGAAAATAACTAGCATAAACGAACACAAGAAACCCTAAAAGATAGCGACCAGGAAAAACCCTAAAAAACCACTACCAACACTAATTAAAGAAGCGCAACCCTAAAATGGTTTAAATTCCCAGCATTAAATCCTAACCGACGCTCATGATTGAATCAGATATAGTAATAATTATGAAACAAACCCTAAAACTAACAAAAAAACGATTCCCTAAAAGCAAAAAAATCGAAACCCTAAACACCACGAAACAGCAACCAAATAATAAATCGACTAACGGGAGATAATACTCGGATTATTCCACAGTAGTAGAAGTGTTATAAGGTATAAGATTCAAGGAAAGAATAGGGCAACGATCAGATGTGAAGGAAAGAAGGGAATCGCCATTTTCACTAGTCCACGCGCCTAAAAACTATTCGAAAATCTAGGGTTTCGTGGTAACTTTGTAGATCTGGTTTGGAAAAGGTAAAAGGAACATGGTAGTGACTCATTTGAGTCATGAGAAGCCTCGTACGAGACCATTTTGGCTCGTATATGTGGCAACATAAGTGGGTTTTGATGAATATGGGTCTAAAACGAATTTATAACTAATGAAACATGTAAACTAGTGTTATGGTATCGTGTGTGGTGTCATTCTATTGTGTTTTTGCATTTTTATTATTGATTCATGTTCTTGGATTAGATTAGTTGATGGGTTTGATGATTGGATATTGTTTGGAGGTTGTTTAATTGTGTTTGGTTATTGGAGAAGCCTTTTGGGAGCTTTTGGATGGAGTTAGTGGGGCGTATGAGCCACTAGAGCTTCGTATGTGTGAGGTTGGTGGCGTACGAGACCCATGAGGACCGAGGGTCCGGGTCGGGTCGTTGTGGTAACTTGTTGGTTGTTGTTGTTGGTGTTTGGATGAGAAGCGTGGAGCCGAAAAGCTTCTAGAGCTTGTTTGGTTCACGTGGTTTTAATCGGGACTGTGTCATGACCATTAGGGCCGTGACGTTGGTTACGGGTATATTTGGTAGTTTGTTTGGATGGCAAGATTGATATGGGTTGATTGGAGATTGATTTGCGCTATTGTGATTATTTACTTGGACTTATATTAAAAATTGTCAACTTTGAGCAACGTTGGTGTTACTTTGACTTTTTAGTCATAGTTGACCCCGACAACGCCGTAACATGGACTTTAGTGTATATTGGTCTATAGATTGAACAAAATCCGAGAAGTCGTGACTCGTGCTTGTGGACTCGAAACGTATAACGATTTGAAACTTATATTCAAATTGACGTAATATATATATTTTTTGGGTAAAGGGGAGTAATCCTGCACCCGGGTTATATTAACCAAAAAACATTGAATTACAAGAGACGAGGGTGAGTTCCCTCGCCTAAGTCCCTTAGGAAACTTACAGCGACCACTATATAAGAATGACACGTCATTCTTATAACTTGTATATCATACCGATAACTTAACAAAATGAACTACCAAAAATGACTACAAGTACAAGCACTTGAGCCTTCTAGATCATTATGGCAATCCACTTTAACATCCACGAATAGAGATTTTTTTTTGGGTAAAAGGGATTTTTCACTATGGTAAAATGCATTACACCAAAAACATTTAAGTACAAAGGATGAGGGTGACTTCCCTCATCTCAGTCCCGTAGGACACTTACATACACTTATATAAGAATGACACGCCATTCTTATAACTTACAAAAATAAAAACTTACAATCTACCATGACTATACAAGTGAATATATAGATAAGGAATTAAAACATGATTCACTAAATAGCACCATAGTCATCATAGAACTTCAATTCAACTTCCATGTAATCCAGAGAAGCACCTAAACCATAGGACACGACATATATCCACATAGAAGTGTAAACGATCATTACACACCCATGGATCATCTAAATTGAAATCGGTTCACAAATTTCACACAACGGTTGGTGATAGAGTCTAAAACCACGGATAGAGCATCAAGCACAAACTCGCTCCAACAGTGTATGTTTAGATGCAAAACCGAAAATCAATAAGAATAACCAAAGCATACGCATACGTAAACGACCAACACACTTCCACCATTATAGCTTCAATCGAACATCAATATGTCGTGCAAAATACTTATCCAGAACACAACAGCAACATAGGGCAACGACACCCTACGATCATAGTAACAGTACGGCAGCCCAACCACATCATGATTAGAATGTAACACATGCGCTAAACCGAACTGATAACAAACGAGCATAGGGTTTATAAAAAACCCCAATCTACGTAACCAACCAGCATCAGCCAAAAATAGATAGCAACACCATGGAATCAGGTTGCCAAGGTCATTGAAGCCACGAAAATAATCATAGAATCCCAGCAGAATGCGTGGAAGATTATGAAAACCAAACTAGGGTTTTTGAATAAGAATACCCTAGGAAACTTAACTTACCCTCTCTCATAACCCACGAACCATAACAAAAGCCTGATGCAATAATCAACGAACCAACTCATCACAAAGAAAATCAAGCTAATCCTAAAGGTACACCTATTACTACATCTAACGAACCCAAAAAGTTCTCTCCCCTTTGGCGATTTTTCCCTAACCATGCTCCTTAATCGTTTCTTCTCCTAAATCCTCCTGTCTCCTTTAATTCGTGCATCAAATTGAATACTCTTGTGTTTAATCTTCCTGGTTATCATTGGATCGTTTTATTTGCTGCTTGTTTTATTGGATTATAGGTTTATTTGGGTGACTCGCTGGTTAGGGTTTTTTCGCTTTGGTTGTTTGATAGCACCTTACATTCCATCTTTATTAGTCGGTTTATCCTGAATCCTATATTAGGTCGATCATTCCCCTATTGCTGCATAGTGATTTTCTGGTAACGAAATTCCATTATTAGGGTTTCGTTTTTTTGTTGTGTGCATTAGGGTTTCCTGGTTCTTAACGTGTTATCCTTTGATTATTCTGTTTTGGTGTGGCTGCTTTGGTACTTAACGAACTTCTAAACTCCTCTTGGGTTTAGTTTTATTACTGGTTGCGTTTGTGTTTCAATTTGCAAGTACCCGTGTTAGGGTTTTCCGCTGGTACGTTTGTTTAATTCAAGTGGGTTGAGAGAGATGGAATCTGGATTTCTTAATGGTAGGATGTCTAAGAAGAATGCTGGGTTGGCTGCTCGTATTAATAACATTGATGGTAAGGTTCTTGTTAACGAGGAGCAGCCATTGAAGTCCATATTAAAACGTGCAGGTCTAGAAGGTAAAACAGGTAGTTTTCCTATTCCTAGTGCGTTTGGTTCTGATATTTTGGCACCAGATGCTGCTAATACTGTTGTTCATGCGTCTAAACCTGCTGAAAGTGATAATAAACGTTTGGTTGGTCCTAGTTTTGATGATTCGAATGCTTTAAAAGTCACTAAATCTGCTGCCGTGTTGGGGGCTGCTTATGTGGGTTCTGATTTGGATGGTGGGGCTGGTCCAACTAAGGGTGATAAGATTTGTGGTGCTAGCGTTGTTATTCCCGTAGCCGTTATTGATGATATGAGTTATAAATTTGATAATACATTGTGCGGCTATTTCCTTGGGCAACGGTTAGCTTTTCCAATTGTTGCTGATTATGTTCAGCATTGGTGGGGTAAGTTTGGTTTCGAGTGTGTAATGATGCGTAGTGATTTCTTCCTTTTCAAATTTAAGACTCGAGTGGGTATGAATAAGGTGCTTGAGGGTGGTCCTTGGTTTATCAAAGCGAATCCTATGTTCTTGAAGACTTGGGTTCCTAATACAAGGTTAGAGAGGGAGAAGACTACTAAGGTACCTGTATGGGTTATTATTCATAATGTACCTGCAATTGCATACTCTAAAGTCGGTGTTGGTTTAATTTCTCAACAGCTTGGTCGGGTTATAAGAATGGATGAAGGTACTAGTGCTATGTGTCGTAATCCTTGGGGTCGTTATTCTTATGCACGTGTTCTAATTGAATTATATGCTGAAAGGGCTGTTTTGGAATCAATTAAAGTGGCTATACCTTTGCCGGAAGGTAAAGGTCATTATCTGGAAGTTCTTGAAGTTGAATATGAATGGTGGCCAGATCGGTGTTCTAAATGTAAGGTCTTTAATCATGAGGACGTTAATTGTCCTCATAGGAGAATGCCGGCTACTAAGGGTTCAGATTCGGCTCATAAAGATGTTGGTGTTAATAGGGGTGTTCACCCGGATATGGATGGAAATAGGGCTACCAAAGGTAACCAAAGGCCTCGGTTTTTCAAACCAAAGTCTAAGTTTGAATATAAACCTACTACGAAGAAGAATGCCAATGATACTAAAAGTAGTTTGGAGGAGGGTCCGTTGGATCAGCTTCCAAAAGATGATTCTGTTGGTGCTACTTCGGGTATGGTAATGGGTGATACTGGTCCGAGCAAGGTGGTGGTGGGGGTACCACATGTTAGTGATAAAACGGATACCGTCTGTCAAGTTGCTACTAGTGATGTACCTGCCAAAAGTGGCAATGGAAGTTTGTGGGATCAATTCTCTAAGATCCACAATGTGTCTACTATGAAGGAAAGTTCATCCTTGTCAGTAGCTGGTTCGTCGGATGATGATGAAGTGTATATGCCTGAGGTCATGCCGGGAGCTGGTTTTTTGGATGATTTGAAGTCTTATGATGGTTATGATTATGATTTTCCTACACATGGCTTTGAGAGTCGCCCTAAGGGCCGTCATAAGTAGTTTTATTTTATTATGTTTGTTATAAGAATGGCCTGTCATTCTTATATAGTTGGTTTGGTTAGTGGTTTTTTGCATGTAAGTGTCCTATGGGACTGAGATGACGGATACACCCTCATCCTTTGTACTTCAATGTTTTTGGCGTAATACATTTACCGGGGTGAATTAACCCTTTTACCCAAAAAAAAAACGAACCAACCCAAGGGATAACATATAATTAACGATCAGCTCCAGCAGCACAAACCAATAAGAAAACATCAAACGAAACCCTAAGATTCCATTCAATCGTTAAGGCTCCAAATCTCCACAAATAAAGATCAAGAAAGGACTCGCTATTAGATCGAGTATAACCACAGATCATACCACATTCAGCGTAATTGATTTATAAAGAAAACCAACTGGAATTAATACAGGAACATGCGTAGATCATGAATCAACCAATAATATAGCAATAAAGCTCAAGAACACCATAGATCGAACCAGGGATAGATGACCAATGTAATGATCATAGGGAGTTAAAGTATAAACAAG
This sequence comes from Chrysanthemum makinoi, assembly GCA_910596185.1. Taxonomy (NCBI): domain Eukaryota; kingdom Viridiplantae; phylum Streptophyta; class Magnoliopsida; order Asterales; family Asteraceae; genus Chrysanthemum; species Chrysanthemum makinoi. The sequence goes on along the minus strand of OU343221.1, from coordinate 169,438,643 downwards.
GTTAACGATCAAAGGGGCAGGATCGATTGAAAACCCTAAAAGATAAAACGATTCATACAAACCCGATTAGAACAGATTTACAAGTAGCGATCTGATTAGGAGATGTAAAACACGAATGTTAAACACAACTAAGATCAAATCGTTACTTAGGAAAACATGTTATAATGGAAGGATTAGATGAAATCGATGTAACAATTAAGCATGTTAGGGTTTTGGCAATCGCCCACCCCTAGAAAGAAAACACAGCCGCCACCCTCCAAATACATACCATATACTCTCGTATTGCATACCCACAGGTAGAGAGGACGAAAAGTATAGATATTTTGGCCGGAATATGAGGGGGAGGGAGGCGGCTGGAAATCTCCTATAGGAGAGAAAGAGAGAATTAGGGTTTTAAGGTGATTGTTTTTAATAGAGATCACATATAGTATGGCAAGAATGACGCCAAGCAGCATCCTCATCCATAGGACTCCAACCGACTTACCAATGCAAGATAATCCAGCACCCAAGCCACCAGCTCAACGACAATCCACAAGTCCCATCCACTAAGTCTGAACATGCAACCAAACTTGTGAATTGAAAGGACTCGTACATACAATAGGGTTTACAACCCTAACTTCCAATAACGATCACTAGATTTTAGCTCCCATGACAACCACCAAACCTAACCAACGATCCATGTTAACCACACTTGAAATATGGTACGATTCATAGCCACATCAGCCATCACAAGGCAATACGAATCAGCATGAACCAATGTGAAAAGAACCTAACATAGAGGAACACTATGACATGATTATTACTTGCTGCTACTACTTACTTCGTTTAGATGGAGCGCAATTCTAGGCTGTTCAAGCGTAAGAAGTCTTCTATTGCTGAAGTGGTTAACACTATTGTCTCTTCTATTCGGTTGAAGCTGGTTACTTTCAAGTTCAAGAAGCTAACCTCGAGGTCTCGATTGATTCTGGATACATGGAAGATTCCAAGTATATGTATTTCACACGATGGGAGTGCCGGGTAAGGGTTGTACTCTTTTTCCCTACTCCAAGGTTTTTCCCTTTGGGTTTTTCTTGGAAAGGGTTTTTAAGGAGGCAAACTTCCTGGGTTAACTTGCTCCCTTCGTGGAGTGGCTGGATGCGGGATGCTCGCTTGTTACAAGTCTTTTTACTTGTTTATGCCTAGTTTGTTGATGTAATATAGCTAGGTTATTTGTGTTTATGGCATGTCATAAACACTAGTTTTTATCAAGCTCTTCGCTTGAGGTTAATGTGGTACTTCAGCCACATTCCATATGTACTTAACAGTATTTTTTGGTTATATTTTTACCGGGGTAAACCCCTTTACCCAAAAAAAACACTATGACATGATTCTGTATACCATTAAGCTGCCAAATGCAAATAAGATCATAATGCAAAACGAGAGTAATACAACCTGCCATAGACTAAAACAAGGGTTATACAAACCCTAACATTCAACACCTCGATCAATAACATTGAAACTATTGATCTGCTGGGAAAAACCAAAGATGCTGCAGCAGTAAGCAAAACCAGCAACGAGATCGATCATCCATAAGCATCACTCTCTCTTAAACCCACATACAAATAGCGATCATCAGCAGTTACCATCGAATTACCGATAGAAAATGGATTAAAAATCCAACTTGCATTCTGAAAAGGATAAAACGAAACCCCAAAAAGACTTCGTTAACAAAATAAGCGCAAAAATCAAACCATAACCAACCCACGCTGCAACGATTTAACAAAACCCTAAACAAGTTCTGTTCCTATAAAGAATCACACCCCTTAACAATAAAGAGAAGTGCTCGCAGCAGGATTCAATACCAAGCGGTTGATAAAGAACCTTCACGAATAAATAGATCGAAACCCTAAACCCAGTAGCAAACCCTAACTAAAAATCATTGAGAAAATCCCAGAAATTAATAAAAGTGAATGGAAACCAGAAAATAGAGAGTTGAACCAATTATCAGAAGGGATATATAAAAGATCGATTAACCAACAACCATAAAACACTAAAAACCAATTTAAGAATCTAAACCAATAAACCAAACGAATCAGCAGCAAAGATACGACTGAATCACTAAGTTAATGGATAGAAATCATTGAAGAATGATCGGTTTTTAGGGTTTTTTGTGGGCAGCAGGAAATCGACCCTAGAGAGAGACTTTTAGGTCTGATTATTTCTATTTAGCCAGAATTTTGACGTAATATATATATATATATATATATATATATAAACATGTTAATAAAACTAAGAAAAATAAATAATAAATGGTTTTTATACTAAAACCTTCGATAACAAGACTTGTCTTGTTATTCGCTATTTTAAATAGGAATTAACGACTAAAAACGAAAAGGTTTTCTAATTGATGAGTAGTTAATGTTTCGAGTGCACGTTTAGCGAAATGTGCCATTTATGAGCATTTAATGCCATTTTCGAACATTTAATACTATTTACGTCTTGTGCATGGGTTACGGATGACCTAACATTAATAGCGTCAATCCACGTGGATAACTGACTTATTAGGTTGACGAATCTAATAAGAGCCCGCTAGGCACGTAGGATAACGTTATTAATGGGTGAATTATCCTTATGACTCGCTAGGATGCGACCTGTTTATGGGATAATAAGCGACTCGAATAGATGATGGAGTTTATCGAGTTGGCGAATTCGATAAGGTCTAACTATTTATTCCAAAACTTATTGGACTATGGAGCTTATTGCTTAGACGTCTCATTGTGTTGCATTGAGTCGCATTGTGGTTATTTAAGTGCATTCATGGTGTCTTGTTGAGTCGATACACACACACGACGATACCAAACGCTAGGACTAAATGGTGAAACAAGATATTTTTGGAGATAAAGAAAAGGATTACATTGGGGTAGATAACGTTGAATTACGAATTATATATTAAGAATTGGTTTATATTAATAGGTTGTGCCGAGTCAGGAGTTGCTTAACCGTGTTAGCTGTTATCTTCGTTGCTGGTGTTTTTTTGTTTGTGCGTTGCTTGCTTGAGGTGAGTTTCATAGCCCCACTTTTATCTCTGTTTTAACTAAATTGGGTTGAGAAATCATGCTACTCTTTTGGACCTTTTAAACTTTTGATTTGCTTATGTGTTGACCGTTTAGATAGATATGCGGTAGCTGTTGCCTTAGTCTAGGGTAGCAATCTTATTGCTATGACACTTGCCTAGCTAAGTATAGACTTCTACCTCGACCTAGTCCAGGGTAGCATTTCTGGACTAACCAATTACATTAAAAAAACAAAATAAATGTAATTAAACTTGGTTCCTATAACCACGTCCATAGTGAGCAGCTCTATCTTCAGTAATTTCCATTACCTTACACATGAGTGCAACACCAACTTCCAATTCCATAAGCACCATAGCATCACAGATAATGCCAACACGAAGAAGCCACAAATAGACTTCAACCACAATAAAGTTTCATCACCCAAAACACTAGATATGAATGTAAACCAAAAAGTACAGCTTTCTTTTGTAATGTTCCTAACGCTATAAAAGGTGCTATTCCAGTCTATGCCATTTGCAGAAGGTTCTTTCCCTGTCAGGTATCTTGGGGTTCCCCTTATATCGTCGAGACTTCTTTATAGGGATTGTAAGGTTCTTGTTGAAAAGTTGGAAGGTCGTGTGAATGATTGGCGAAATAATATTTTATCTCTTGCGGGTAGGCTTCAGTTGGTGGGGTCTGTATTATCTTCGATGCATTTATATTGGGCTTCTGTCTTTATCCTTCCTACTCGCATTATTCATGAGTTAGAGCAGCTTATGAGGGGCATTTCTTTGGTGTCAAGGAGAAATGAAAAGGGGAAAGGCTAAAGTTGCTTGGGAATCTGTTTGTAAGCCAAAGAAAGAAGGTGGTCTAGGTATCCATCGATTGGATGACTTTAACATTGCTCTCATGACTACACACATTTGGAGTATTTTGACACATAAAGAGTCGTTATGGGTTCAATGGATCCATTCTTATAAACTTCGTGGGAGAAGCTTTTGGGATGTCCCTTGATTGGGTGATGTTAGCTGGGGATGGCGTAAGCTTCTTGCAATTAGACTCAAGGTTAGTCCTTTCATATGGCATAAGATCAATAATGGGAAGGACACATCGGTTTGGTTTGATATGTGGTGTGAGTTAAGCCCAATTCATGATTCGCTTACTGCTAGAGATATTGCTCGAGCAGGGTTTAATTTATCTGACTCGGTTTGTGATGTGATGGTTAATGGTGTTTGGCTATGGCCGTTGGACTGGTTATCTAGATTTCCATTGTTAGCTGCACTCCCGGTTCCTAATCTTAATGATACTGAAGATGGATTATTTTGGCGCAATCTGGATGGTAACTTTAGTCGTTTTTCAGTTTCGGGTGCGTGGGAATCACTGCGTCTCAGGGCTGATTTGGTTGAATGGTATAATGTTCCTTGGTTCTCTCATTTTATCCCGAGGCATGCAATACATTTGTGGCTTGTTATTAAGCAGAAGCTGAAGACTCAGGATAGGATGCGACAATGGGATGTTGGTCCTAACGTTGACTTGGACCTGCTTAGATGCCCGCTTTGTGGATTGGTTCTGGATTCTCATTCTCACTTATTTTTTGAGTGCCAGTTTTCTATGCAGGTTTGGTTTCAGGTACGGGTTTTATCTGGAATAGATGCGGTCCCACCTTCGTTGGAGAGTGCTATTACATTCCTTATTCCTATATCCAAGGGGCGGTCGGTTAGTAGCATCATTTCTCGGTTACTGCTCGCTGCTACTACATACTTCCTTTGGATGGAGCGCAATACTAGGATTTTCAAGCATAAGAAGTCTACTGTAGCTGAAGTGGTTAGCATTATTGTCTCCACTATTCAGTTGAAGCTGGTTACCTTTAAGTTCAAGAAGCTAACCTCGCGGGCTCGTTTGATTCTTGATAAATGGAAGATTCCAAGTATTTGTATTTCGCACGAAGGGAGTGCCAGGTAAGGGTTGTACTCTTTTTCCCTTCTCCAAGGTTTTTCCCTTTGGATTTTTCTTGGAAAGGGTTTTTAAGGAGGCAGACTTCCTGGGTCGACTTGCTCCGTTTGTGGATAGGCTGGATGCGGGATGCTCGCTTGTTACAAGTTTTTCTACTTGTTTATGCCTAGTTAGTTGATGTAATATAGCTAGGGTCTTTGTGTTTATGGCATGTCATAAACACTAGTTTATCAAGCTTTTCGCTTGAGGTTAATGTGGTACTTCTGCCACATTCCATTTGTACTTAACATTATTTTTTGGTTATATATTTACCGGGGTAAAACACCAAAAAGTACGCATCAGAAACATATCCATAGGGTTATGAACAACCCTAACTTCCAAACGCAACCTCATAAGCTGAATTAAGATGAAAGAAAGTACACGTCTAATTCAGCCCATGCTTGCGTACCAAAACAAAGGTAGCTACACTCACTTAACACAAGGCAAGAATCAATGCTCCAAAACCGAAGATGAAAGGAAACTAAGCACACCGAATCTGCCATAAAAGCAAACTCTAGGGTATTGGAATCCCTAACATCCAATGGGACCCAACTCTCTCTTGAACCCACATTCAATATACCATCAATCCAAAAGTAAATCTCCTAAAACTCTAACTTTCGACATCATGCAATCTCTAATCTCTTGTTCCTTACTCTAATTTGGTTTCAGTTACGTGATACATCCTTGTTTTACGTAGTTGTTTCTGATTTTTGTAATCAATTGGAGTTAGGGTTGTGTTATTGTCGGTTTTTAATTTTTTAGGGTTTCGCTATATATCAAAATCGATTCTATTTAATTCTGTGCTTCATGGCTGAGTTTGGTTAGTTTATTTGCGCATCAATTCATGCCTTAGTTGCTCTAAGGCTTTCGTTGTGGAAGATTGTCGTAGTATTCCAGGTTTTTTTGTTTTAACGTTTTTTTAGGGTTTCGTTTGGTCGTATTTTTTCTTTCTGCTACTGTTTGATTGTTTCATGGATAAGAGTGGTAAGATTACGGTGGATGTGGATGCCTTGGATGCTCGTATGCAAAGGTTGAAAGGGAACGAAGCTGGTTCGAGGTTAGCATAAACCTAGGTTACTGTTCGAATTTTACGCAACCCTAATCTAGATTCGTGATGTTGACGCCAATATTGCTCCGGGGTTCGTTGTTTTGATTGTACCAAGAGATTGGTCTTCGCTATCGTATGACTAATAATGATGATAACTCTAAAGTGCATGAATCGTTATTTTGGGGCGAGGATGGTAACGGTACTAATCTATACACCCAATCTGATTTCCCTTCGCTTGAGGAGGTCATTGGGGGCGAAAAAAGTAATGATCATGTTGGTAACCAAGTTGAAGGGGCTGCTGGGATTTCATTGGGTGCTAGACCGATATCGGGAAGTAATGTTATCAATTTGGATGATAGTAATTTGCCACAAGGTGATGGGATTAGTGTTGGTAACAAAGCTGGTAAACTAAAAGGGTTGATCACGCATGATTCACCTATGGAGGTTCCTATCGTTCAATCGGCTGAAGTTGTGCATCCTTCAACCTATGTTGGAGTGGCTAGTGGTTCACATAGTGCGTGTCCCCAAGATAATCATTCTACCCCTGCTAAAGGTAAGTCTAACTTTCGTGCGCTTAAAGTTGATAATATGTTTAATGGTGTTGACGTGTCCATTCCCCTTAAGGTGGTTCAGAATATTAGCTCTAAATTTGATAACACCTTGTATGGATACTTTATTGGTAAGCGAATTGCATTCCCTGTGGTTGAGTATTTTGCACGTAACAAGCGGGCTAAGTATGGTTTAAAACGGATCATGATGAATGCAAAAGGCTTCTTTTTCTTTAAGTTTGACTCTCAGGTTGGTTTGGAGGCTGTTCTTGAAGGAGGTCCGTGGATGATTAAGAATAGTCCTATTATTCTTAAAAAGTGGACCATGAGTACTAGATTGACGAAAGAGGAGTTAACCCGCATTCCGGTATGGGTTAAACTGCATGATGTTCCGTTACAGGTATTTTCTGAAGATGGAATTAGTATTATTGCAACACATATTGGTACGCCTATCATGCTTGATTCTTATACTAGTTCTATGTGTGTTGAATCGTGGGGTAGGAGTAGTTTTGCCCGTTGCTTAATTGAAATTGGCTCACATGTTCCCCTTAAGGAATCTATTACTATTGGGGTACCCTATCTGGATCAACCTGGGTTTTCTTCTGAAATTATTAGGGTGGAATATGAGTGGAAACCTCCTAGGTGTGATGTTTGTTTGATTTTTGGCCACTCTGTTGACTCTTGTCCCAAGACAATTGTGACTCCGGTTGTGGAGGATAAAAATGATGGGTTTCAACTTGTTGGGAAAAAGGGTAAAGCTAAGAGGAATGCTAAGGACAATAAAAGTGGTACGGTTTTTAACGGGGTTTCAGTTGGTAAAAATATGCAGTATAGACCCAAAGCTGTTAGCACTCCTTCCACTAGCAAACCTCAAGACGTTGCTAGTACTAGTACGGGTCCTTTACCTAATCAGGTAGGTAATATTGTTTCACCTAATAACTCAACCTCTAATGACCCTCGATGTGTCTACTAAGGGTAGTCAACCTGCTTATGCTCCACCTAAGGTAACTAATCCAATTCTGGCTCCTAATATATCTACATCTAACCCGTTTGGTTCCTTGGCTACTAATGATGATGTTGATGAGAATAATGGTTTGGCGGATGATGATGAGGTTGAAAATGTTTATGATGAAACTGGTAATTTGTTCGATAAATCGGGGGCAAGCACTCCTGTTCTGAATGTCCCTGATGTTTAGTATCGCCTCTTGGAATATAAGGGGTTTGAACCATTCCCCTAAACAAAAAGAGGTTAAACAGGTGGTAAATGATAATAATCTTAGTGTATGTACTATCTTGGAATCTCATGTTGATGCATCGGTGGTGTATGATACATGTCGAAATGTCTGTCGTCGGTGGAAGTGGACATCAAATGGTAGTTTGTGTGATAAGGGGTCCCGTATTATTCTTGGTTGGAATGACGATATTGTTGATGTTATGATTATGTCTCAAACTAACCGGGTTATGCATGTTCGGTAAATACTCGGACGGACAAACAAAACTTTTTTCTGTTCTTTTGTGTATGTAGATAATTATTATGTTCATCGGCGTGCCCTTTGGTCCAACCTTGTTTGCCATGCTGGTTTTATGCGTAGTCGGCCTTGGGTATTGTTGGGGGATTTTAATGCGGCTCTTAATTTGGAGGATCATTCTTGTGGTAGTTATGTTCTTGATATTGCTATGCGTGAATTCAAAGAGTGTGTTCAGAAAATGGAGGTTGAAGATCTTAATTGTACGGGTCTTCATTTTACTTGGAATCAAAAACCAAGAGGCTCTTTTGGTACATTGAAGAAAATTGATAGGGTGATGGGCAATCGAAATTTTGACTTGTTTCCGTGTTCGTTTGCTATATTTCAACCTTATCGTATTTCAGATCATTCTCCGTGTGTTTTGCGTGTTCCCCAGGTAACTAAGCCTAAGCCTAAACCGTTTAAATTCTCTAACTTCTTGGTTCATAAAGATGGGTTTATTGATACGATTCGCGGGATGGAATCTTAATGTTCATGGTTGTGCTATGTATCGTGTGGTTAAAGCGCTTAAAGGGCTGAAATCTCCTTTTAGTAAGCTTTTGCATCAAGGAATTTGCATGGCGGGTTGTTAGGATTCGGAAGGAATTAGACGAGGTTCAAAAGGCTATTGATACTGATCCGTCTAATTCAGACCTACGTGAAGATCATGCTCACTATCTTCTTGCTTATAAGGAGGCCACATTAGATGAAGAACGGTTTTTAAAGCAGAAATCTAAAGTTCAATGGCTTCATGCAGGTGATTCTAATACTACTTACTTTCATAATATTGTAAAAAGCAAATGTGCCCGTAACCGAATTGAATTGGTGAAAGATGCAAACAATGTCTTGTATGAGGGTCATCAGGTTGCAGGTGCTTTTGTTGCTCATTATGAACAGTTTCTTGGTATTGAAGGCAATTGTAGTTCTTTTGATGAATACGGTATATTTTCTAATGTTCTTTCTCACCAATTGGCTAATTCGATGGTTCGTCATGTCACGGATGCGGAGATAAAGGAGGCTTTATTTTCGATGGGGGATGATAAAGCTCCTGGTCCGGATGGTTATACGGTGCTTTCTTTAAAAGAGCATGGGATATTGTGGGTGCTTTGAGGTTATATCTGTTCGGGATTTCTTTATGAATGGTAAGCTTCTTAAGGAGATTAATCATACCATTATATCGTTGATTCCTAAAGTGTCTACCCCGTCTAAGATTAATGACTATAGACCTATTTCTTGCTGCAATGTCAACCAAAAAAACCCTAAAAACGAATTTGCTCTGGAGAAACATGCGATACCCTAAACTTTTCACCTTACGAATTACAATCTGATCTTCTTTAATCTTTTCTTGTTTTAATCTGCTCCTAGTTACCAAGTACATTCGTGTATTGTGTAATTATTACAGGTTATTACGATTACTGATTTGAAGGGTTTGGTTTGTGGCCGTTTTTTTCATATTAGGGTTTCGCTGATTCTGAATTTATTTTTTGTCTTCTGCGATTATCTGCATGGGTTTCGGTTAGATTTTTTGAGCTTTTATTCATGCCTTAGCTTTGTCTAAGGCTCTCGTTTTGAAGATTGACGGTGCCCTTCTTGTTTCTTTAATAGTCGGTTTGTTTAGGTTTATTGTGTGGTCGCTTGTTTTTCGTTTTTAGGGTTAAATTCTGTTTCTTTGCTTACTATGGAGAACAAAGGTGGTGGGAATGTGGATGTGGAGGCATTAAAGGCTAGAATGCAACGGTTTAAGGATTTAGAAGTCGAGTATGGGTGAAACGATTCAGCCTAGGAGGCCGGTTAGGGTTCTACTAAACCCTAATCTTAACGAAACTAGTGATTCAAGTCTCAACGCTGTTTCTATGCCTGTTTTGGGTGCTGATAACGACATGACTAATGATTCTATCATATCCACGCCGTTGGAAGCTGGTAATACGAGTGGAATGGGCATAAATCTTGATGGTACTTCGTTTTGGGACATGCCTACTGTTGGTGGCAAGTCGACGTTAAGCTCACAAGATTATCCATCGCTTGAGGTCCATCTTGCATCTAAACGTACTAATCTTTCTGCGTCGGGATTATCTAGTGAGCATGGTGGTATGGATATGGACAATAATGCAAGTCTACCTTCTGGTGATAATATTGGTGTTGGTAGTCAAGGTGGACGTATGCATGGGGTACTAACAAGTGGTTCTTCGCCAACTGTGAACGTATCTACGCACACTAGGCCTGTCCAAACTGCGGAGGTTAATGTACCAACTAAGTCTTATGTTGGTGCTACTAATGGTGCTAATTACAAATATTAAAGGTAAATCTAACTTTCGTCCATTACTAGTTGATAATCTGTTTAATGGTGTTGACGTGTCCATTCCCCTTAAGGTAGTTCTAAATTTGATAATACCTTGTATGGATACTTCATTGTAGCGTATTGCATTTCTGTGGTTGAGTATTTTGCACGTAATAAACGGGCTAAGTATGGTTTAAAACGGATCATGATGAATGCAAAAGGATTCTTTTTCTTTAAGTTTGATACTCAGGTTGGTTTGGAGGCTGTTCTTGAAGGAGGTCCGTGGATGATTAAGAATAGTCCTATTATTCTTAAAAAGTGGACCATGAGTACTAGTTTGACGAAAGAGGAGTTAACTCGCATTCCGGTATGGGTTAAACTTCATGATGTTCCGTTACAGGTTTTTTCTGAAGATGGTATTAGTATTATTGCAACACATATTGGTACGCCTATTATGCTTGATTCTTATACTAGCTCTATGTGTGTTGAATCTTGGGGTAGGAGTAGTTTTGCCCGTTGTTTAATTGAAATTGACTCTCATGCCCCCCTTAAGGAATCTATTACTATTGGTGTACCATATTTGGATCGACCTGGGTTTTCTACTGAAACTATTAGGGTGGAATATGAGTGGAAACCTCCTAGGTGTGATGTTTGTTTGATTTTTGGCCACTCTGTTGATTCTTGTCCTAAGAATATTGTGACTGAACCGGTTGTGGAGGATAGGAATGATGGGTTTCAACTAGTTGGGAAAAAGGGTAAAGCTAAGAAGAATGCTAAAGATAACAAAAGTGGTACGGTTTTTAACAGGGTTCCAGTTGGTAAAAACATGCAATATAGGCCCAAAGCTGTTAATACTCCTTCTACTAGCAAATCCCCTCAAGGAGTTGCTAGTACTAGTACGAGTCCTATACTTAATCAGGTAGGTAATATTGTTTCACCCAATAACTCTACATCTAATGACCCTACTGATGTAGTTACCAAGGATAGTCAACCTGCTCATGCTTCACAAACGGTAAGTAATCCAATTCTGGCTCCTAATATATCTACATCTAACCCGTTTGGTTCTTTGGCTACTTATGATGATGGTGATGAGCCTAAGGGTTTGGAGGATGATGATGAGGTTGTAAATGTTTTGATGAAACGGTAATTTGTTTGACAAATCGGGGGCAAGCACTCCTGTTTTGAATGTCCCTGATGTTTAGTATCGCCTCTTGGAATATAAGGGGTTTGAACCATTTCCCTAAACAAAAAGAGGTTAAACAGGTGGTAAATGATAATAATCTTAGTGTTTGTGCTATCTTGGAATCTCATGTTGATGCATCGGTGGTGTATGATACATGTCGTAATGTTTGTCGTAGATGGAAGTGGACATCTAATGGTAGTCTATGTGATAAGGGGTCCCGAATTATTCTTGGTTGGGATGATGATATTGTTGATGTTATGATTATGTCTCAAACTAACCAGTTATGCATGTTCGAGTTAATACTCAAGATGACAAAACTTTTTCTCGTTCTTTTGTATATGAGATAATTATTATGTTCATCGGCGTGCTCTTTGGTCCAATCTTGTTTGCCATGCTGGATTTATGCGTACTAGGCCTTGGGTTTTGTTGGGTGATTTTAATGCGGCTCTAAAATTGGAGGATCATTCATGTGGTAGTTATGCTCCTGACATTGCTATGCGTGAATTTAAAGATTGTGTTCTGAAAATGGAGGTTGAGGATATTAATTGTACTGGTCTTCACTTTACTTGGAATCAAAAACCAAGAGGTTCATTGGGTACTTTGAAGAAAATTGATAGGGTGATGGGCAATCTAAAGTTTGCTGACTTGTTTCCAGGTTCGTTTGCTATATTCCAACCTTATCGTATCTCAGATCATTCTCCGTGTGTTCTGCGTATTCCCCAGGTTACTAAGCCTAAGCCTAAGCCGTTCAAATTTTCTAACTTCTTGGTTCATAAAGATGGGTTTAGCGATACTTTGCGGGATGGAAGCTTAATGTTCATGGTTGTGCTATGTATCGTGTGGTTCAACGTTTAAAGGGGCTGAAATCTCCTTTTCAAAGCTTTTGATAGCCAAGGTAATCTTCATGAGCGGGTGGTTAGGATTCGGAAGGAGTTGGATGAGGTCCAAAAGGTTATTGATACAGATCCATTTAATTTAGACTTACGGGATGAACATGCTCATTATCTTCTTGCTTACAAGGAGGCTACGTAAGATGAAGAACGGTTTTAAAGCGAAATCTAAAGTTCAATGGCTTCATGCAGGTGATTCTAATACGGCCTATTTTCATAATATTGTTAAAAGCAAATGTGCCCGTAATCGAATTGAATTGGTTAGAGATGCAAACAATGTTTTGTATGAGGGTAATCAGTTGCAGTGTGCTTTTGTTGCTCACTATGAACAGTTTCTTGGTATGGAAGGAAATTGTACTCTTTTTGATGATTATGGTATATTCTCTAATGTTCTTCCTCATCAATTGGCTGGTTCGATGGTTCGTCATGTTACGGATGCGGAGATTAAGGATGCTATATTTTCTATGGGGGATGATAAAGCTCTTGGGCCCGATGGTTACACGGCTGCTTTCTTTAAGAAAGCATGGGATATTGTGGGTGTTGAGGTAAGGACTGCTCGTGATTTTTCATTAATGGTAAGCTTCTCAAGGAGATTAATCATACCATTATATCTTTGATTCCTAAAGTCTCTACCCCGTCTAAGATTAATGATTATAGGCCAATTTCTTGTCAGAATGTCATGTATAAATGCATTAGCAAAATTCTTGCTAATCGTATTAAAGAAGGCCTTGGTCGGCTTGGTTAGTATTAATCAATCGCTTTTGTTCCCGGTCGTCAGATTTCGATAATATTTTACTTACCCAAGAGCTTATGCGGAATTATCATAGAAGGAGAGGTCCTCCTAGATGTGCGTTTAAGGTTGATATTCAGAAGGCATATGATACGGTTGATTGGACGTTTCTTAGGGCTATTCTGATTGGATTTGGTTTTCACCCCAAAATGGTCGACTGGATCATGGTGTGTATCTCATCTACGTCTTATTCTATATGTGTTAATGGGGATCTTCATGGCTGGTTTAAAGGTAAGCGGGCCTTAGACAAGGTGACCCGTTATCTCCATACTTGTTTACGTTGGTTATGGAAGTGCTAACTCTTATATTGCGTAAAAAGGTTTGGATGATTTAGATTTTCAGTTTCATCATTTGTGTGAGCAACAGAGAATTATTAACCTTTGTTTTGCAGATGACCTCTTCTTGTTTGCTAGAGGCCATCAGGATTCTGTTAATGTCATTATGCATGCTTTGGAGGATTTCAAGAACTTTTCGGGTCTTGTCCCAAGTATCCCTAAAAGTGACTTTCTTTGTAATGTTCCTAATGCTATTAAAGTCGCTATTCTCCGTCTATGCCGTTTGAGGGTTCTCTTCCTGTCCGGTACCTTGGGGTCCCCCTTATATCATCAAGACTTCTTTATAGGGATTGTAAGGTGCTTGTTGAAAAATTGGAAGGTCGTGTGAAAGATTGGCGTAATAAGTTTTATCTCTCATGGTAGGCTTCATTGGTGAGGTCTGTTTTATCTTGATGCATTTATATTGGGCTTCAGCTTTTATCCTTCCTACCCGTATTATACATGAGTTAGAGCGACTTATGAGGGGTTTCCTTTGGAGTCAAGGAGAAATGAAAAGGGGAAAGGCTAAGGTGGCTTGGGAATCTGTTTGTAAGCCAAAGAAGGAAGGAGGCCTTGGTATTCGACGTTTGGAGGATTTTAACATTGCTCTCATGACTACTCACATTTGGAGTATCTTGACACATAAAGAGTCGCTTTGGGTGCAATGGATCCATTCATATAAACTTCGTGGGAGAAGTTTTTGGGATATCCCTTGTTTGGGGATGTTACTGGGGTTGGCGCAAGCTTCTTGCCATTAGACCCAAGGTTGGCCTTTTATCGGCATAAGATCAATAATGGGAAGGACGCTTCAGTTTGGTTTGATATGTGGTGTCAGTTAAGCCCGCTTCGTAATTTACTTACTGCTAGAGATATTGCACGAGCGGGATTTAATTTATCTGACTCGGTTTATGATTTGATTGCTAATGATGTTTGGCGATGGCCTCTCGACTGGCTATCTCGATTTCCATTGTTATCGCTCTTCCTTCCTACTCTAAATGATACTGATGATGGATTAGTATGGCGCAACCTGGATGGCAATTAAAGTTGTTTTTCTGTCTCGGGTGCATGGGAATCTTTGCGGCTTAGGGCTGATTTGGTTGAATGGTGTAATGTTCCTTGGTTCTCTCATTGTATTCCAAGGCATGCTATACATTTGTGGCTCGCTATTAAGCAGAAGCTAAAGACTCAGGATAGGATGCGACAATGGGATGTTGGCCCTGACATTGATTTGGCTTTGCTTAGATACCCACTTTGTGAATTGGTTCCGGATTCTCATTCTCATCTATTTTTTGAGTGCCAATTCTCTATGCAGATTTGGTTTCGACTGAGTTTATCGGTATGGACGCGGTCCCACCTTCGTTGGAGAGTGCTTTATGTTCTTATTCCTTTATCTAAGGGGAGGTCGGTTAGTAGTATCATTTCTCGTTTGTTACTTGCTGCTACTACTTACTTTGTTTGGATGGAGCGTAATTCTAGGCTGTTCAAGCGTAAGAAGTCTTCATTCTTTGAAGTGGTTAACACTATTGTCTCTACTATTCGGTTGAAGCTGGTTACTTTCAAGTTCAAGAAGCTAACCTCGAGGTCTCGATTGATTCTGGATAAATGGAAGATTCCAAGTATTTGTATTTCACACGATGGGAGTGCCGGGTAAGGGTTGTACTCTTTTTCCCTTCTCCAAGGTTTTTCCCTTTGGGTTTTTCTTGGAAAGGGTTTTTAAGGAGGCAAACTTCCTGGGTTAACTTGCTCCCTTTGTGGAGTGGTTTGGATGGGATGCTCGCTTGTTACAAGTCATTTTACTTGTTTATGCCTAGTTTGTTGATGTAATATAGCTAGGTTTTTTGTGTTTATGGCATGTCATAAACACTAGGTTTATCAAGCTATTCGCTTGAGGTTAATGTGGTATTTCAGCCACATTCCACTTCTACTTAACAGTATTTTTTGGTTATATATTTACCGGGGTAAACCCCTTTACCCAAAAAAAATAAGTGCATTAGCAAAATCCTTGCTAATCGTATTAAAGAAGGCCTTGGTCAGTTGGTTAGTATTAATCAATCCGCTTTTGTTCCTGGTCGTCGTATATCTGATAACATATTACTTACCCAAGAGCTTATGCGGAATTATGATAGAGGGAGAGGTCCACCGAGATGTGCGTTTAAGGTTGATATTCAGAAGGCGTATGATACGGTTGATTGGGCTTTTCTTAAAGCCATCCTGATTGGGTTTGGTTTTCACGAAAAAATGGTTGACTGGATCATGGTATGTATATCATCTACATCTTATTCTATATGTATTAATGGGGATCTTCATGGCTGGTTTAAAGGTAAGCGGGGTCCTCGACAAGGTGACCCGTTATCTCCCTATTTGTTTACTTTGGTTATGGAAGTTTTAACGCTTATATTGCAGACAAAGGTTTCTAATACAGTGGATTTTCAGTTTCATCATTTGTGTGAACAACAGAAAATTATTAACCTTTGTTTTGCAGATGACCTCTTCTTGTTCGCTAGAGGCCATCAGGATTCTGTTAATGTCATTATGCAGGCTTTGGAGGATTTCAAGAACTTTTCGGTTCTTGTCCCAAGTATCCCTAAAAGTGCTTTCTTTGTAATGTGCCTAATGCTATTAAAGCAGCTATTCTCCAGTCTATGCCATTTGCAGAAGGTTCTCTCCTGTCGGTATCTCGGGGTCCCCTTATATCTTGAGACTTCTTTATAGGGACTGTAAGGTGCTGGTTGAAAAGTTGGAGGGTCGTGTAAATGATTGGCGTAATAAGTTCCTATCTCTTGCGGGTAGGCTTCAGTTGGTGAGGTCTGTTTTATCATCTATGCATTTGTATTGGGCTTCGGTTTTTATTCTTCCTAATCAGTATTATACATGAGTTAGAGCAGACTTATGAGGGGCTTCCTCTGGTCTCAAGGAGAAATGAAAAAGGGAAAGGCAAAGGTTGCTTGGGAATCTGTTTGTAAGCCAAAGAAGGAAGGTGGTCTTGGTATTCGACGTTTGGAGGATTTTAACATTGCCCTCATGACTACGCATATTTGGAGTATTTTGACACATAAAGAGTCGTTATGGGTTCAATGGATTCATTCTTATAAACTTCGTGGGAGAAGCTTTTGGGATATCCCATGTTTGGGGGATGTTAGCTGGGGATGGCGCAAGCTTCTTATGATTCGACCTAAGATTCGTTCTTTTATCTGGCATAAGATTAATAATGGAAAGAACACATCGGTTTGGTTTGATAGGTGGTGTGCGGTAAGCCCTATTCGTGATTTTCTTACTAATAGAGATATTGCCCGGGCAGGTTTTAATTTATCTGATTCCGTTTGTGATCTGATTGCTAATGGTGTTTGGCGATGGCCGGTTGACTGGTTTTCTCGTTTTCCATTGTTAGCTGCAATACCGGTTCCTACTCTTAATGATACTGTTGATGGATTATTATGGCGCAAGTTGGATGGTAATTTTAGTGATTTTTCGGGTGCATGGGATTCTGCGTATTCGGGTGATGTGGTTGATGGTGTAATGTTCCTTGGTTCTCTCATTGTATACCGAGGCATGCAATACACTTGTGGCTCGCTATTAAGCGGAAGCTGAAGACTCAAGATAGGATGCGACAATGGGATGTTGGTCCTAATGTTGACTTGGACTCGCTTAGATGCCCACTTTGTGAATTGGTTCCGGATTCTCACTCTCATTTATTTTTTGAGTGCCAGTTTTCTATGCAGGTTTGGTTTAAGGTCCGTGTTTTATGTGGCATGGATGCGGTCCCGCCTTCTTTGGAGAGTATTGTTACTGTTCTTATTCCTAGATCTAAGGGGAGGTCGGTCGGTAGCATCATTTCTCGGTTACTGCTCGCAGCTACTACATACTTTATCTGGATGGAACGCAATGCTAGGATTTTCAAGTGTAAGAAGTCTACTGTTGCTGAAGTGGTTAGTATCATTGTCTCTACTATGCGGTTGAAGCTGGTTACGTTCAAGTTCAAGAAGCTAACCTCGTGGTCTCGTTTGATCCTTGATAAATGGAAGATTCCAAGTATTTGTATTTCTCACCAAGGGAGTGCCGGGTAAGGGTTGTACTCTTTTTCCCTACTCCAAGGTTTTTTCCTATGGGTTTTTCTTGGAAAGGGTTTTTAAGGAGGCAGACTTCCTGGGTTAACTTGCTCCCTTTGTGGATTGGCTGGATGCGGGATGCTCGCTTGTTACAAGTTTTTTACTTGTTTATGACTAGTTAGGTGATGTAATATAGCTAGTTCCTTTGTGTTTATGGCATGTCATAAACACTAGTCTATCAAGCTTTTGCTTGAGGTTAATGTGGTACTTCAGCCACATTCCATTTATACTTAACTTTATTTTTTGGTTATATATTTACCGGGGTAAAACCCTTTACCCAAAAAAAAATCAATCCAAAAGTAACATATCGTTAACAAAATCCCAAGAGAAAGGAACATGTAAACGGTGACAAACCCTAAAAATTAGGGTTTCGTCTAGCAAGATCCCAATCAATACAAGACTCAAAAGATAAAATAATAATCGTCATGAGGAATAACATATCGCACCAAGAAAAGAGTGTACGGTTTAAGGATCAAACCACATAAGTGATAAGTTATAGACCTGGGTACGATCGCAAAAAACGGATAAACCACAACCCTAAAAAATAAATCGATGCCCCTAACAAACAGCTATTATGACGAATTAATAGAGAACCAATTCAAAAAATAAGGACAGTTTAGGGTTTCGAATAGAAGCGATTAACGAATAATCAAAACAAGAAACCGACCCCTAATCCTAAACAGTAATCACAAAAGCGGTTAAAGAAAAAATAGAATGGTCGGATTTGCTAGGGATTAGGAGATCGGATATCGCCCCTAGAGAGAGAGCACGATTAGAAAACACCACCTCTTTGATAGAAAACAACCCTAAAAACCGATGCATACCAATGATAATGGTAGAGAGGCGATTCTAGGGATTATTTGCCGGAAAATGAAGAAGGGGTGGCGACTGCCAATCGCCCCTAGAGAGAGAATTCAATTTTAATACACAATTGATCAAGCCTAGTTTAAAAATTTAGTACCTAGCCGTTAATATCATAGTAAGTGGTTTAATATTAAACAATAATATCATATTACATGTAAAAATAACGTACATAGCCTTTAATATCACAATAATAATATTAATAATATTAATTGTATGTTTTTTTTTGGTAAAGGGCATTCCACCCGGTAAAATATATTACACCAAAAAATGTTTAAGAACAATGGAATGTGGCTGGCGTACCACATTAACCGTAAGCAATAGCTTACCACAACCACTAAATCATTTATGACAGGCCATAAATGACAACTAGCTAAAACCAAAAGAAACTACCAACCCACAACCACCATAAAAACCATACATAAAAATTAATGCAAAAACGAAACGAAACCTAACTAAGATGAAAATCTTGGAGACCAGCAGTCTTTATTTGAGTAGGAGAGAGACCAAAATCATCATCATCATAATCGTTGCGATCACCTGTATCCGATTTCCATTTCTCAGAAAGACTTTGCCTCTTACCGCTACTTCCAGAAACCAACGTCCCACTGTGGTCATCAAACACTTCATCATCACTGTCAGAAACTACCACATTACCCACTTTATAGAGTGGGTTACCGAGCTTTGGATAAGATGTATATGGAGAAGAAGAAGTACTAGGCTTAGAGGCCTCGAACTGCACCTTCTCTGACAAACCACTCACAAGCTGGTCTTGTGATCCTTTCTCCTTCGGCTGAATCCCATCCACATCCTCCTCCACCAAAGAGGCCAAAACATTAAATGAATTAGAAGCCTTCGAGTTCTTACTAGTAGATTGAGCCTTAGGATCAATCTGTTTCGGTCTCCAAAAATTTGGTTTAGGCTTATTAAGCCTAACACCTCCAATAGGACGAGGTTGAGACGAAGATGCCACATTCTTCCCTTTGTACTTACGATTCCTAACCTATGTAAATCCCTCATCATGATCATCCACCAGACTAGAGTCCTTAGTTGCCACATTAATGTTATTACGAACAGTCTACTTAACACAATTTGGGCACTCAAAAAGAGTATGCCCAAAAGATTTGCAATCACCACAATGTGGAGGCTTCCATTCATACTCAACATCAATAATCGCTGTCGTAAAACCATTACCATCTTTATTCGGAATAGCCATAGTAATGGTGCTCTTTAATTCAGAATCTGCGTTTAGTTCAACTAAGGCACGAGCAAAACTAATACGGCCTCATGACTCGACACACATAGAACTGGTAAAGGCATCCAACATAATAGGTTTTCCTATTTGCGTAGCAATCAAGCTCAAACCATCTTCTGAATAAGCAACCAAAGGAACTTTATGCAATTTAATCCAAACCGGTACCTTGGTTACCTCATTCCTATTCAAGAGTAAAGTAGGAGTCCATTTGTTGAGAATAATAGGAGAGTTACGAATAATCCACGGACCTCGTTCCAAAACATGATCCACACCCTCCTTGGTAGCAAACTTAAAAAGGTACACACCATCACCGTTTTTAACATAACTTTGAACATTAGGGAAAGCAATCGTCTTACCAAGGAAGTAACCAACCAATGTATTCTCATATCGACATAGAACTTTATCCATAGCAGCCCTAGGGAGGACCGTATCATGGGAAACAACATGGTCCTCACTAACCAAAGTCCTGAAATTCACCCTCGGACGAATACGAGTAGCATTTAGAACATTAAGCAAA
This sequence comes from Chrysanthemum makinoi, assembly GCA_910596185.1. Classification (NCBI taxonomy): domain Eukaryota; kingdom Viridiplantae; phylum Streptophyta; class Magnoliopsida; order Asterales; family Asteraceae; genus Chrysanthemum; species Chrysanthemum makinoi. The sequence goes on along the minus strand of OU343221.1, from coordinate 169,418,324 downwards.
TGAATTACAATTAGTTTGAGACTCACCCGCTATTGGATCAGCCCCCTGTTTAGTATCGTCATGAGCAATGTTTGTAACATCCGGAAGATCATTTGAACCAATTGGCGCAACACCTTCACCCACATTTACATCAGCTTGTAGAATCTGATTAGTACCATTTTGCGAGTGATCACCCAACTGATTAGTATCAATATCATTGCTACCAGGTCCCATCCCCACGTTGTTAGGCAAACCAGTAGCATTATAGACCTGGAAATGAACATGCACACCCTCATTATTTGGAGCGTTCATGTTCACCTCAAAAACTTCTTCCACGACCTGAGTTGGCTTAGTATTCACAACCCCATCATTCATATCACAACCATCTCCATGAATCTGATCATTGTTGTTCACAGGAAGCGAATTAGCAGCAAACCTAACCTTCCGGTATGGTTTCAATGGATTTCCATCCCTCCCTATGATTTTCCCATCAACATTTTTAATTTTTGCAGCAAGACCACTTAACATTGAACCCCTCTCTATACCCTCTAAACCCATAAACGAATCAACAATAACATCAACCACACGGTTAGCAACCAAGAAATAAAACGAGAGAAACCAAAAATTAGGGTTCCACAAATGAGCAGCCCCCACGCCCTAACCCACTTCCATCATAACAAACAGTAATCAATTATAGGATATGAATTAGAGCACACAAGAAGAATAACCAACCCTAAAGAAATACAAATTGCAAAACCCTAAACCAGAATAAGAACGACAACCTGATAGAGATTCGTTAAAGCAACATAACCAACGATTAATCAGCAATAACAAGGACGCTATGAGGATAGTGATCAGATTATAGTAGGATTAAATGATCTGATTTGCAAGGATAGGAGGGTTCGTCATTTTCACCATTCTAGAGAGAGTTTCTAGGGTTTTTTTTGTTTAATTGTATGTTTATATATTAACTAAGTTAAAATACAATTAACATACACACTTTTGAAAGTAGTATAAGAAAAAACTAATATGATTCAAAATTTACATACTATGATAATGTAAGAAAAACTAATATCATAGTACATCTGAAAAGTATACTAATATTTATTTTTTACTCCTAGCATTTATATGGCTTTTATGTTAGTTATTAAGGCATGGCTTATGTAGAAAGTCCATAAGCCCATGCTAAGGCCCATGAGGTCTAGGAAGGGACTAGATATGTTGCCGTAGCTCCCTTCCCCTATAAATACTCATGTATACTCTTATTTGAGAGTGTTGTTCACCTCATTAATCCTACGCATAACCTTTATATATTATTGTGTGATTTGTGTGTTCAACCTTCTATCTTAACCACATTTGTATCATCTACATGCTTGTGTTAACTTATGGTGACCTAACACTTGTTCTTACTTGAAAGCCTGAATTATTTAATATTACATATCAAATTACTTTATTATGGACACAAGTACTTGAATCATATATGTGAATTTCATTGTTTTACAATATTCCCAAATTCTGAGAGTGAGAATACATTGATTGTTTTTATGTGGACATTAGTATAAAACTGTTACATTGCCTAAGTTATCACATAGCCAATTGAAGTCCCCTACTTATTCAAAAAAAATTAAAGTCCCCTACCATAATCATGAACCGTTAATTATCAGAAAGCGCGAATGTTGTGAATAGATCTATTGGGTTGACACCCCCGTTCGGGTTGGGTTGCTCCAACTGGTCAAACAAACGCATACCATTTGAGTATTCCTTTAAGTGTCTGGAAAACACTTGTTTGGGGCATTTATGCTTGATTGCAGACCTATACGTTAAGCGTCGGTGTCATGAGCATAATGAAATTGTATTTGTTTTTATACTATTGAAATCTTGTGTTCTTACATGACTTTACATTAAAATTAAACCGATGAACTCACCAACCTCGTGTTGACACTTTTTAGCATGTATTTTCAGGTTATAAGGAGATAGCTTAACTTTGGAGGCGCAAGGAAAAGGCATGGCGTGGTCATAGAATTCTCAGATAAACTTAAAAAGGGGATCGCTTTAGTATAGGCCTGTTTTCCGCACTAATAAATGATGCAAACTTTGGTTTCAAGAATGAATAAAAGTTTCTTTATGAAAAGCAGTTATCCTATCCTGGTGTTGTGATATCAATTACTAGCACCCCAGTGACATGTGTGCTTCCGCTGTACCATTTTGGGGGTGTTACAGAATGGCATCAGAGCCTAGGTTATAAAGAACTGGGTATTTTTAAAACCTAGACTATAACCAGTTTTACAGAACCTTACCTTATGACCGACACGTTCCTGCCTGACAAGCTGATACCTCACTCATGATTTTGTTAAGACCATACTTGATAAGATATGTGTTTTATTACTACTCACCTAATTTCACTATAGGTTATAATTGTTTTCCTTATACATATATGTACGTATCACCAAGCTCCGCCTTTTTCCTCACATAAATGAAACACTTGTTTTATGCCTTTCAAGACAAATTTTAAAAGCATTGGGACATATAACTAATGTAACTAAGCTAAGTAATTCAAAATTCATTGAACCTCGAATATAGACTGACCACCTCTATTCAATTAGGGACAGTGGGACATAGCCTGATCACCTATGTCCAACTCAGAGGTGAATTTGCGATACTTAGAGTAGTTATTATAGAGTTATGTCCCGTTGATATCTATTTAAGATCGGAGAATAGTAAAATTTATGTGTGTGTACACGAGAATTGAATACCATAAAAGTTTACCCCTACACACCATGCACTGGCATCACAATACTTTCTCGTCATAATCTTTATTTTTCTTTTCTTAGATAGAATATTTATTCATCACAATCGGGTTATGTTATAGTCACCTCTACCCCAAAACCTACACTCAACAGATGAACCAAAGTACATCACTAGCCATCCTAGGAAACACCTTCCATAGCACCTATGAGAAATATTTCTTAGCCAGTAGGCAACGAAAAGAGCAATAAACCTTTGGTAAAATCTAGAAATGCACGATAAGTTACCTATAACCCAACATAAACATGAAAACTTTATGCCCCTATTTTGAAATCAGATACCTAGAATCTCCACCCACCTCTTAAGAATGATAGTGCCTACCTTACTACTCTCTTACAAACAAAATAAATGAGACGCCATACAAACTGTTTCCGATTATCTCATGAACCATTTTGTGGTTATTCTACCAAATGTTTCGCTACTGTATCGTAAAATCAACAATTCAACCATCATATTATTCTATAAACAATGAGTTGTTTTTTTCTGCCCTATAAATCATTTTACAAATCACTTCATGAATTATTTTACAAACCAAGTTGCCACCTTACCACTACACCATTAAGTAAACTACAGTGTCTTCTTAATACTCTAAAAACTATATTACAAATCATTTTATAAACTATTCTCAGAATCACTCTGTAAACTATTTACACCCTTGAAAAGTGTTTTAGGTTAATACCTCATAAAGAGAATGACCAATGTGTTCCTTGGTAGCTAAGCCAAACCTTAGAGTGTATCCCACACCTCTGCCTAAAACTATAGATAATAATGAGGTTCACCAAATGTTAAACCTCTAACCCTACCCAACATAGACAAATAAACTCTACCCTTAGACATTTAAAACATATGTAGATGTTTATATCCTACTACACTTCCTTCTTCTGTAATGTTCTTATTTTAAGGATTCCTCTTTAAATCTCAAAATGATATTTTCTAACTTACTCAATAAGATGAGATGAAACGCTCTGGTCAGACTATATTAAGCTTTCGCAATCAAAGAAATGAGTATACACTAAAATTTTTGCAAAAATAATCTTATCCACGCTATAATTAAGAACATGTTTTACAAAATTCAAATCTTTTGAAACCATTTCGTTTTACGCAACTATTGATTTCAAACAAAAGGATGTCTACGTCTTGAAATATTTTCTTGGTCAAATTTGTGTAAACATTTACTCAAATGAAGGTTTCGAAAACAAATGTTTCTTCATTCCTTTAAGAAGAAAACGCACAAACCCGTAGCAAATCTTAAGAATCAACACCATGCTTTAGTATCACTAAACATAAAAAACAAGTGGGGTTTCGTTCCACTAGAAAATGGACCACATGTTGGATTAAGACCAAGAAAAACTTAGAGGAGACCACACTAAGATAATCATGGAACATCATAGACTAAGACTACCACCCGATGAACTTACGGTAGAAAGTTGTTGTACCTCAGATAGAGGATGTGCTACTGGCAGAACACTTAGGGGAAACCCTGGAACAACCTAGTGAAACTCGAAACCTGTTACGGGTACCTCCATCCCATCACAAACACCACCTTAACGGGTAACGTAAACTGATATCCGGGACGGATCTCCTGTAAGGTGGGTAGACTATAATAAACCGTAAATTCTCAGACTATTATAATACTATTTATTACGTCAAAAAATGCAAATTGATTATTTTTTGACCATTGTCGATATTTAAAATTAAAAAACAAGAGGTCATCTCGTTTCTTTGGAAACACGACACCACACACATGAAAATTCTCCGCTAACATATATAAATTTATAGATTTATGATTTATAAACTTAAGCATACGTGAGCTTAAACCGTTATTTGGAAAGTTATCCCGCACACTGCAACACGCAGTAACACACATAACTGATATTTTTTATCTAGAAAAGTGTAATGATCAATTTTTAACACTCACTGGAAATTCACGAACAAAAATGAGAGTATATCTCGTGAATTCAGAAAAACACGCCATCACACGTATACCGACACCAACTTAGTAACAACGAAACAGTTATAATGTTATTTCTACGTAATAACGATGTCATATTATTACGGTAAAAAAAACATTCCTAAAAATATAATTTTTATATTTTACGGGCACCAAGAAGGTACGTTTGCGCAGAAACACAACAGAATACGTGGTACATTTAATACTGTATTAATACTAAAAATAAAACCTAATAATCCTTTACTATCCGCCTACTACTCTCTTCCTCTCTTTCTTGTCTCTCTCTCCAACATCAAAAGTTTTATTGCTCTTAGAGGTCCGGGTACGGTGGCTGTTGGCTTGAGCCATAGTCGATCACACGAGCTTTTGGCGTGACATGATTTTACCGAAGTACATCTATAGTTCCAACTTAACTTCCAACACTATGACATGATTTTAAGTACAAATAAGCTGCCAAAATGCAACCAAGATCAGAATGCAAACCGATGGTAGCCAAATCTTCCATATACGAACACAATGTCATCACCATCTCCATAGCAACAATAAAAAAAAACCTTGTATACCCAAATTGCATGTCGTTGAAGGACAAAAACTAACAAACATAGGGTTACAAAGCCCTAACTAGCACAATGAATCTCCAAATCTCTTCTTATAGCAGACCAATGATAGGAATCGATCACAACAGCAGCTGGTCCATGTGATATACGAATCAAGATCTCACAATAGGGTACATATGAACCCTAACTTCCAAGTAAAACTGCACCCATCAATGGCATAACACGAGCGAATAATAGTCATTGAATAACAAACCCTAAAACTAGGGTTTCATGATCAAACTGCCAAAGATGTGCCTAAAACTTCCATCTCTCTCAAACCCACTTAACAATAACAACCATCATAATAAGAACATACGAACCCAAAAACAAAAGTACCAGCAACAAATGAATACCCTAACGAGGGTATACTTCCAGCATACAATCCAATCGACCAAATCAGTAAACCCTAATAAGAGTTACAGTATGCACAGGATCGATCAAGACAAAAAACCAGATCGCACCATATATATGTAATCGATATAAACCGACCTAGAGAATGTAGGAACATGCAGCGATCACAAACAACCTAACAGATCGCCCCATGATAGATAAACGATTTAATGAAACATTAAACCGACTTAAGAATTGTTAAGGATAAAAGGAAGCGATCATAAACCAAAAGGTGGTTAAATAAGTATCCATATAAACGAAAAGATTTGTGATACAAAATCACAAACCCTAATGAGCCGCCATACAAAACCACCAGATCCACTAACAAAAATAATACCGATCCACAAATCTAGATAGCAAAGTCAGTTAGGGATAGGTAATGGACGTAACCATGAAGAAATCAATAGATATAGATAAAAAAAAATAGACAGCCGCCATATCTTTTAAACTAAAAATCACAACAACAATATGTATTGCATACCCTAGAATGAAAAATGAATCATTAAAGGATAGAGAGGACATATGTTATTGAATTTTATGACCGAAAATTGGGAAGAATATGGCGGCCGGATTTCTCCATGGGGAGAGAGAGAATTTTACCTCTGATCAGTATTAACTCATAATTTGTAAGTTATTAACAAACATTAGATTTGATACTCGTTAATCGATTGTGTTTGGGAATTAAAAGAGTCAATTGGAAGTGTTTAGTGGGTAAAAGGGTTAATTCACCCCGGTAAAATATATTATGCCAAAAACATTGAAGTACAAAGGATGGGGGTGACTTCCCTCATCTCAGTCCCTTAGGACACTTAGAGATCTCATATAAGAATGACACGCAATTCTTCTAACTTACATAAAACAATTTACCACCTACAATGACTATACAAGTGAATAAAAATTAGAATTAAACATGATTCACTAAGGTAGCACAAAGAACATAGCTATCATAGAACTTCCATCAATCTTCCATGGAGAAACCTCCAACTTGCCCACAACACTTGGATCATCACTCTTTAGCTTCAGTTCACAAATTTCACACAAAGGTTGGTGAGAGACTCTAAAACCACGGATAGAGCAGCAAGTACAAACTTGCTCCAACGGTGTAGGTTTAGATGCAAAACCGAATACAATCACACCAAGCATGATGACCAGTAACGGATAAAGACAATCACGCAATCCCAAGATGAATAAGAGTGCAACTGATCCGTGATTGTATGAATGGGGTTTTGAACAAGGGCCCCCAAAAACTTAACTTCCATATGTATCATAAATCTGTACCCATAAACGCTTCATCACCAATGAACAATACAAACATAGGATTAAACAACCCTTACTTGCATCATGGGAACACATTCGACCAGTAAACATAGGGTTTAGGACCCTAACTTTCAGCACCAGATGATCCAAACAACTCCAAACATAACATCAACATCAAGAGGAGTAGAAATCGAACCAATGACATCATAATCATAGGGTAATAACACCCTAATATCCAGGCACAACAACCCGATCAGAAAAACAATCGATGTTGTAACCATATCGTAACATAGAGTTGTCAAAACCCTAACATCCCATTCGACAACCACTCTCCCATAACCCACGTCCATAACCACATCATCCAAATGGAACAAAAAAACCCTAGAAAAGGGTACGTACCAGCAGATATACAATACCCAACCAAGGGTATACTTCCAAGGTTATACTTCCAAAGATGAGACAAATGGACAAATGGACAAATCCAACTTGCAATACAAGATATATGCATGAAAGTGCAGCAACAACCAACGATCAGATCCATTAAATACGAAACCCTAAAAAAGGAATTCGTTTTTGTAAACAAACCCTAACAATCAGTATTAGGGATAGATCTTGATCGACCATCATAACCCAAACCAAACGAAACCCTTGACTGCATACAAAAAACGAAACCCTAAAAGGATATCGACAATATTTAAATAAAGTGCATCAAGAAGAAAATCGACCCTTATAAAGATGTAATCGATATGAAACCGACTAATTATAATAAAGGGATTGATTAAACAATAGGCGGTTAAAAAACCCTAAGAAATCGAATCACCAAATCAGAATCGATTTGATGAAAATCGTATAGAGAAAATTAGGGTTAATTAGTACCAATCAAAAGGGACGATTTAACAAACCTCTACCCAGAATTTAACAAGCCATAAAGATCCGATTGCATATCATTCATGAGAGTGTGATAGAGAGGCGGATTGATGGTTGATTTTGGCCGGATGGGAAGGGGTAGAGGCTGCTGAAAATCGCCCCTAGAGGGAGAGTATTATAATTGGAAGTGTTTAGTGGTGTTGGGTATGTTTGGTTGTCTGTTTAGATGGCTAGATTGGTATGAGATTGTTTGGAGGATTAATTGGAGTTGTGAAATTGTTTATTTTGGACTTAATGATATATATGTCAACTTTGCGCTACATCGGTGTTATCGTGACTTTTTAGTCTCGACTGATCCCGACAACGCCGTAACATGGTCTTTAGTATTTATTGGGCAATATGATGTGTAAAAGCCGAGAGTCATGACTCGGACTTGTGAACTAGAAACGAATAATGACTCGAAACTTATATTGAAGCTTGACGTAATATATATATATATATATATATATATATATATGTATGTATATATATATAAACTAGTAAATAATACTAGAAACTATAGATGATAAATGGTTTTGTACTAAACATTCGATAACAAGGCTCGCCTTGTTATTCGACATTTTAAAAAGGGGACCAATGTCTAAAAATAGAAATGTTTTGTAATGAATGAGTCATTAAATGTTTCGAGGGCAATTTTATCGAAAGGTGTCATATTTAATACCACTTATGTGTTGTGCGTGGGTTACGGATGACCTAACATTAATAACATCAATCCACGTGGATAACGGACTTTTTAGGTTGACGAATCTAATAAGCGCCCACTATGGGCATGGAATAGCGTTACTAATGAGTGAATTATCCTTATGACTCGTTAGGACATCACTGGTTTTGGAATAATAAGCGACATGAATAAATGGTTGAGTTTATCGAGTTGACGAATTCGATAAGATCTAACTATTTATTCTGAAACTTATTAAACTATAAATTTTATCGTTTAGACATCTCATTGTGTCATTGCACTGTGGTTATTTGAGTGCATTCATGGTATCTTGTCGAGTCGATCCCACACGCACACGATGATACCTAACGCTAATAACTAAATGGTGCAACGGGATATTTATAAAATGAGAAAAGGAACACACTTGGGGTAGGAAATATTGAAGTTGGGAATATATATTAAGAATATATTAATTGGTTGTGCATTGCTTTATCAAAATTCATTGAACCTTGAATGAATATAGACTGATCACCTATATTCAGCGAGAGACAGCGGGACATGGACTTATCACCTATGTCCGTCTCAGAGGTGAATTTTGCAAATAATGAGAGTAGTTATACCAGAATTATGTCTGGATTATAAATTGGTTTTAAGAACAATGGGCTTTAGGTGGACTCACACACTCACACTCACCAAACATCACGAAAGCCTGCACTCACACATGACACACTGTCATCGCAACACCTCATGAATCGTTACGCTTTTGGCATCGCTATACGTCTTCGTTTATGTGAAATTCTTGTTTGTCACCGTCAAGCTTAGTTCGCCTTAAGTCGGGTTAGACCCGATTGGCACCGTTTGCATCCGAGTTGCTTATCGTCAAAATCCTCGTCAATCTTATTAGAGCGTTTGGAATTGTTTTAGGCTATTTTGGATTTGGTCTTGACCATTTGGATTTTGGTTTTTGAGTTTTTGATTTTGTGATTCGGATCTTGTTCTGAGTTCTGACTCATCATTTGATTTCGAATCATCATTTGGCCTCAAAATATTATTCAGCCCCGTTTCATTGTTAACCTTGTTAAAATCATCATTCGACCTCAAAATCGGTATTCGACTTTGAATCTTCATTCGGCAGTGTTTCGTTAGTAATCTTGTTGAAATTATCATTCCACATCATTTCGTTAGTGATCTTGTTGAATTTGTATTTAGCCTCGTTTCGTTGGTAATCCTTTTACCGACACTTCTACCTCAAGCCTAGTCTTAAATCGATTGTTGTCAAACTTTCGAAACCTTACCATGCACTCGATGTTGATTCAAACGACGTTATCTAGCCGATGTTGTTTATCTTTCTAAACCAATAATGTTTTGTCGACATTGCTTCGTCAACAACTTTCAGTTAAGGCTGTGCCTTACGTGCTGATGATGTTGTACCTTATCCTCTAGTTAGGTACCCCTATCGATAACATTCTAACAACCTATTTTCCTGAAGTTGTTCACCGAGGTTATCCTTAGATATTGGTCCATCGATGTTGCTCTAACAACATTGAACTCTCAACATTGTTTTATCAACAATAGTCTGCTATGTCATACCACCGATTGTGGTACTGCCTACGCTATCCTATCGATGTTGTACCTTACACCCCATCGATGCGAAATTCTCTAGCATACCTACTTAGAGCCGTTGACGTTCACTCGTATTTAGGATTTGAATTGATATCGATTGGTAGTCGAACTTCTTCTGGAAATTATGATTTTGAAGTTGAATACTGAACCCTTCTGCGTTAAGTGTTAAGTGCACCAATAATTCAACCGACTGATTGCTAGTAGCAATCAACACTTTCTAACAGAATCATACTCTGAGCTTCCTAGACTTTCCACCCAGTAGAGATTCCGTGCTCAACAGAAATCCTAAAATCCTAAGGAATAGCCTGAACCGCGTTCCTTGGGACAACCACCTAATCATTCTCTCGTCCTTCAAGGAATACCTGCAATCCTTTGGTCCTCTTAACAGGTCGATAAGCTACGCTGTAGATGAAACCTTGGAAGTAGATCCCCGCCTATACCTGAGTAGTTGTTGGTAGTCCTACCTAATCTATCCACCTCCCGCTATTCATGCAAGATGGAAAATATGGACAACCTTGCTCATTCCTCCTTGTATAGTTATATCAATACTAGAGAATCCCTCTATCTTCTTTTAAGGAGGTGAGAGAACACTCATTCCCCTCCCTCTGGTAGAGTGGCTTTGCTCCGATGAGCTAGTCCTCACTTTCGAACTCTAGCTCCTTACCTTCTTTCCACTATGGAACTCCAATTGAAAAAGGGAAATTCCCCTGGACCGTTTTCTCTATCTGATATTCATTTTGTTAGTACACATCTGATTCTTCTCTCTCAACCTTCGACTTCTTTCGATCTTTTTAAGGAGGAAATGCGACCGGAAAACATGAGTTGAACAAACAGAATTCTTCACACGTAAAGGAAACCCTGTGCATTAGGAAATGCTGATTCCTATCCTCTTCGGGTCGTGTGTGACAACTCGTATTTTCAGGTCATATTTCAAAACATTACTCATGCTTCATCATTTATTATTTATCGTAAACTAGATTTACGAGCATCAAATTCGCGTAACCTTAATGGTTTAGCTGCGAATTCATGAACATTTCATCAAGGACATTTCATATAGACTAGGTTTAGTCTACATGTCATCACATCATTAGCATCATTACCATTATATTAATTCATGCATGGTTTTGCATTTTTCATAAAACGTTTATTTTCCTATTAAATAAACGCTATCGCGTAAACATTTATTTTGAACATTTGATCCGACACTTCCAAAAATATTCCTAATATATTTTTATACTCATTTTAAGACTATAAAAATTATATTATTAATTTACCCGATGTTTTCAATTTATTTCGTATATAAATTGTTATATTTATATAATTACGACGGTTTTCTTAAATACTACACAATAATTATTATTTTCACTCAATTTTAGGAAGAAATGTATTTTTATAATTTTTATGACTTCAATATATTTTATTTTGACCCGTTAAAATATATTTTTAGTTAACGCTACCCTACAAGCTCAAATAATTAAACAAGTTAACACTTATTCCTAATTAACTACATATTTACTCAACATTAAAACACTTGATTGTTATTTAATGCAACTAGTCTTTTTTTCTTTCATACATGTCGACCACCTCAAGGGTGAGTCATTTACCCTTCCTAAATATCTACTCTAGTATATCCTAATATACTAAATCATGTACACATACAACACAATAATATCAAAGGTGAAAGATCATTTCCTCTTCTTCCTCTCTACTCCATACAACCGGCCACACCATGGAGACCATGAAGAATCATCAAAGGAAAGAACGAGCAATGGTAGCTGCTGCTGCTGAGGCCACGGCTGCTGCTGAAGCTGCTAGACTTGCTACTGCTACAGGAGTTGCAGGAGGATCTGGAGTTCGAAATTGTGCATACAAGGACTTTAAGAACTGTGATCCTACAAAGTTCAAAGGCACAGAAGGAGCCACTGCTATGGTTCGATGGTTTGAGAAGATGGAGTCTGTGTTTCTTCTATGCAATTGCCCAGATGACTACAAGGTGAAGTTTGCCACCGGTACACTCTTAGATGGCGCAATGTCATGGTGGAATTCGTATGCGCAGCCTATTGGTATCGAAAATGCTTACAAGCTCACGTGGGATCAATTCAAGAGGTTGTTGACAAAGAAGTATTGTCCACGCACGGAGGTGAAGAAATTAGAAACGGAATTTTATGAGTTAGTGACCGTTGGTTATGACATCGAGACCTACATTAGGAGGTTTCAAGAATTGGCTGCACTATGTCCATCAATGATTTCGGACAATGAGAACTCTTGGAAAATTTCATTGGAGGACTTCCACAATGTATTCAAGGAGATGTAACTTCTTCCGATCCACAAACAATTGAAGAAACTATCGGGATAACTCAAAACTCATGGCTCAAGTCGTGAAAGGGGAAAACATTATCAACAATAACCGCAACAACAACAACAACCAAACTAGCAACAACAAAAGGAAATGGAAAATGACCAGGGAGGTTATGATAACGACAACCAAAACCGTAACCTAACCATCACCAACAACTGAATAGAAGACAAGAGACTGCCAGGGTCTATGTTGCTGCACCAACAAAGGGAAGAGCTTATACTGGAAACTTACCACGATGCCACCAATGCACGCTACATCATAATGGTCCATGTGGTATATGCTTTAGCTGTCACAAAGTGGGACACCTTGCTAAGGAATGCAAGGGCAAGGCCATAGTTACATGTTACGAATGCGGGGAGCAAGGACACTATCGGAATCAATGTCCTCAAAACAAAGGTAAACAAGTTGAAGGTGCTCATGGGAATGCGTACATGTTAGAAGGAGGAGAAGCTCGTCATGGTCTCAACAATGCGGAAGACTGAAGAAGTTCGGAAACTAACAGTTTCATTTTCCTTATGTACTATGTTGTACTAAGTTTATGTCTTCCATCGTATTCGGATCTTATGAATTAAGATGTACTATTTTGATAAACCACTCGTTGTAAAATATTCTCATTAAGCGTACTTTCTTTTCCTTTTGATTCGTTATCACTTACAAGGTTTAGATCTCTGTAAACATCGAGAGTTATAACAACTAAACCGAATGTCACATTATCGTTCCATAATTATACATAGCCTAGCTAACTATGTCTAATTCTGGAGGGATATCGTTCCTTAATTATACATAGCCTAGCTAACTATGTCTAATTCTGGAGGGATCATGTTATGTTGGGAGCTGTTATTTATAAATCTTAGTGCAAGCAGGGTTTTCACATATTCATAAAAGTCAAAGTGTTATTCATGGGAGATTCATCCAATATTTTCTTTACTATGATGTTTTGTACGCTCTAAATCATCGATAACCTTAACGACATCTCTTCATGTCTTCTCTCATCGTTATTCATCACAAACTCAAAAATTCGATAGACTAACACGAACTGAATTCAGGGACTGAATTCCTTTTTGGTTGGGCGAATGTGACAACTCGTATTTTCAGGTCATATTTCAAAACATTACTCATGCTTCATCATTTATTATTTATCGTAAACTAGATTTACGAGCATCAAATTCGCGTAACCTTAATGGTTTAGCTGCGAATTCATGAACATTTCATCAAGGACATTTCATATAGACTAGGTTTAGTCTACATGTCATCACATCATTAGCATCATTACCATTATATTAATTCATGCATGGTTTTGCATTTTTCATAAAACGTTTATTTTCCTATTAAATAAACGCTATCGCGTAAACATTTATTTTGAACATTTGATCCGACACTTCCAAAAATATTCCTAATATATTTTTATACTCATTTTAAGACTATAAAAATTATATTATTAATTTACCCGATGTTTTCAATTTATTTCGTATTTAAATTGTTATATTTATATAATTACGACGGTTTTCTTAAATACTACACAATAATTATTATTTTCACTCAATTTTAGGAAGAAATGTCTTTTTATAATTTTTATGACTTCAATATATTTTATTTTGACCCGTTAAAATATATTTTTAGTTAACGCTACCCTACAAGCTCAAATAATTAAACAAGTTACCACTTATTCCTAATTAACTACATATTTACTCAACATTAAAACACTTGATTGTTATTTAATGCAACTAGTCTTTTTTTCTTTCATACATGTCGACCACCTCAAGGGTGAGTCATTTACCCTTCCTAAATATCTACTCTAGTATATCCTAATATACTAAATCATGTACACATACAACACAATAATATCAAAGGTGAAAGATCATTTCCTCTTCTTCCTCTCTACTCCATACAACCGGCCACACCATGGAGACCATGAAGAATCATCATAAAATTTTCTAATCAAGTTATTTACACTCTAGTATCACTCTTGATTAAGGTTTTGCAATAAAAACTTTGGGTGATTAGGAAAATCCTTTGTTCTCATAAACCTCATCAAGTAACTAGTAAGCATTCATATTCATGTTTTTATTTCATATTCATTGTTATGGTCATTTCATTTTACTTGAGAAAACATGCAAGTCTCATGAGGTTTATACCACTTTTTCATTGATTTTAAGAGTTATATATATATTTGTCATCCTATAATTACTCCTTGTTATAAATCACTTTTGGTGATGTCTAGGAACCCATGACACCCTAAGAAGGTGTATGGTAGGATTAGAATAGCTTCGGAGTTGTTTTGAATTGGTTAGAATAGGTTTGACGCGTGAAAAACTCATTTCGACAAGTCTAATTGAGGGTCTGTCCATATTTTGAAAATCTGGAAAATCCGACAGTAAGCAAAATATTTTGGACTAGATATTTGGAAAATATACTTTAAAACGAAAACGTGGCCGCTTGAATGGATTAAAACGGAGCTATAACGAAGAAGTTATGAATTTTTGAAGTTTGACGACGAAAACTAATTATTCCAGAAAATTCAGCATTGCTGTCTCGACTTTTTACGAGTCAAAAATGAGTCTTAAGCGTTGTTAAATGTGTCGACTTATCAAAAATATATTAGTATATGTTATCACGATTCCGTGGATATATAAAACGTAGAAAACGGACTGATAACGACAAAGTTATTCACATTTTAAAAAGTTGCCGTAACTTTATTCTATTAGCAAAATTAACATATTTTCTATTAAACACATACTACGGCCACCAAGGACCATGTTGAGGGTCGTTTTTAACATTGACGAAGTACTTTTTATAAAGTGATGTCTTCTAGTAAAAGTAATTTCGCCTAGCATATTTTTCAAAATGTCCGACTGTTTGTCTAGCGGAGTTGTAACGAATAAGATACGGTCACTTAAACTTTGCCGAAAACCATCCTTAAACTATATTTTGGGACACAAGTACCATACTTTACCTATATTTTTCTATATGATCGGAACCTCTATGACGAAAACTTAAACACTAAAACTTTGAGACAATGATACAAGCTTCCCAAAACCGTTGAGTTCGTTTCTTAACACTCGACGTACACCATTTTACGACTAGCTTTTCGAGGCCGTTTAGTCACTTTCATGAAAATTTCAACGACATTGTTTTACGACGAAAAGTTATAATTTCATAATGAATCACTAAATGATTATCGTCGGATATCATTTCAACGTAAATACATATGGAGTAATTTAAAAATGGTCAAGACGTTAAAAGATTATTTCTCGACGAGAAATATTATTTTCACAAATTCATAAGTGGTATAGATATCATCCGAATTGCATGCATAACATTATATCATAACTTATTATGTATCATATCATTCATAATAGGTCAAGTTTAGTGATTCACGCTACATTTCGGTGTACTCACTTTTGCCATCGCATCATTGTCCATGTGAGTTTTCATAGCCCCACTTTCAATTGTTTTGTACTATTTTGGGGGAGATACATGCTCAAACTGTTTTCATTTACTTTCACAAGTACTTTAATTTACATGAATTACCGTGAGTTTCGTAGCCCCTACTTTTATATGTTTTGAACTATTTTGGGGGAGATGCATGCTTAACTACTTTTCACAAGTACTTTAGATTTTAAAGATAACTTCTATCATGATCACCATTGTTTCAAAAACCGAATGTTGTACTATATAAATTGTTCTTGTTTGAGTGGTATAGTTCTACGTCGTATAAATTTCTAAATCAGTTGACTACTGAAACATTGGGTCATGTACTATTGATTATGTGCTATAGTTCTACGTCGTATAAAGTTCTATGTCAGTTGACTACTGATACATTAAGTCATGTGCTATTGATTTGGTGTTATTGTTCTACGTTGAGTTAGTTACTATTGTGAATTCCTTTGACATCATGTGCTTGAACATAAACTATACACATTTTGGCAGTGGGTTGTAAACACACAGGTTGCAAGTTTTGTATGGGCGGAACTTGGAACTGAGTGGATTTGCAATGCCTTTGCTGCATAAACGATTTGGAAAGGCTTTACATTTCAACGCAAACTCTATGAACTCACTCAACCTTTGTGTTCACACTTTTTAGCATGTTTTATCTCAGGTATCTAAGGCATTCACTTCATGACATCCATATGGACATATCATAGAGTCGTGGTGACGACGCGTCACACATGGGATTTATTTACTTTAAAACATCGTTTGGCTTGTAACAAATTTATTTCCGCACAAGTTGATTTTCATTTGGGACCTACACTTTGTAAACTCTGATTATTTTATCAAATCAAACGATGTATTTTCCAAACGACACTTTAGGTCGTTCAATATATCTGTAACTATGATGCTATGACAGTCAATCCCCAGGAATTCCATTCCGCTGCAAAACAGGTAATTTGGGGGTGTGACATCGTGGCAATCGCCATACACCCACGTTTCGCCTTATCACTTCCTAGAGCCGAGAGAACAAATCTGGATATGCTTACAGTGTATCATCTCCAGACTGATGGCCAAAGTGAAGAAACCATTCGAACATTATTAGTAGAACACATCACGTGACTATCGGGTTTGGCAATGGTTAGGATAGACACTTTCCATTTGCCAAATTCTCTTATAGACATCACTCGAGTTTGGCAATGGTTGGGATAGACACCTCCCGTTGGCCAAATTCTCCTATAACCGTACTTGACACTTTAGTACCTCAAGGCACCGTAAGAGACCCTCTATGGTCATGAGTGTCGACCCCGATTGATGGGTAGAAATGGAAATACCCAACTTACCGACCTCGAACCTATTTGAGAAACTGCCAAGGAGACCATACGAAGGCGAGATGGTCATGCAAGCTGCTCGCAAACCGTTAGAAGACATAGACAACGTAGATCTCTTGAATCCTCATAGGTAACCTAGATTAAGCTTAAGGATTCCCTATAAGAAAATGTGAAGAGATTAGTCCTCGTTATATCGATCTTTTTGAAATCTTTGATGTAGTTAGACCAATAGCTCAGAGCCTTGAGCTACCATCAAGACTCAGTAGTATTCCCAACATTTTTGTGCGTAATAGGAAGAGAAATGACTCGCCGATAAGGCAATCGTTATCCCTCTGGGAAATTCAAATCTATGAACGTTTAAACTTCATTGAACTATCCAAACCATAGATTATGAAACCGAGCGACTTTAGTAAAGTCGCATCTCTATCTTCGATGCTCGTAGAAACTCGCCGTAAGTTCTTGAATTCACGTAGGAAACGTGAAGATAAATCCTCGTGCGTATGCACTCGCCTCTTTTAAACCTCAACAAGTAACTTGAATTGAATCACGAGGACGCGATTCCTTTTAAGAATGTGAGGCTGTGACAACTCGTAAATTCCTTTATGCGTCGTAATTAGAGAAACATCGATTAGAGCGATCGTTTTAACTAAATTGAGATACGAGTCGTATTATATATCATTTTTATTGGAAATAATATTTTAAGAACAATGGCGTAACTCTCGAGTCACGAATCCTTCGTTTGCTAGCTCAAACGAGTCCCAAACATAATAATACAAACATTTTATAAAGTTTCATCTAGGGTCCTTGTGATATGTTTCAGTTTCGCCCTTGTAGTTTCACATGTACAACAATGATCCCTCCTGGTACTATATAAGCCCACTCACTCACACATTCTCTCATTTTCCATCCCTCTTTCTCTCACTACAAAACACACACAAAAATCTCTCTCCCCTTCGCTCTCTAAAATCCGGCCACCCTCCCCTAGGGTTCCTGGCCACATTTTCCGCCAACTTTCCGCACCACCAATAATTACACCACCCCTCCCATTCGATAGATCAAGTCCTTGTGACTTCGTTTTTGTACCACACGCGTTGTACAAACCAAAAACGCGCCCTAAATCTAATTAATTAGATTCAGATTTTTTAAGGTTTTGAGGCAAATCGTTTAAAAAGGTTCCAAGCTTGGATTGGTCACGAGTAGTACTCGTGAGAGACACCACCACTGCTCCTCCTCGTCTTTCTCTCATCCTTTCGGTAAAAACAAACCCGTTTCATATATATTTATTTTCCTGTTTTTTTTTTGGGTAAAAGGGCTTCACCCTGGTAAAATATATTAAAAAATCAACCAAATAAGTACACTGGAATGTGGCAGAAGTGCCACATTAACCTCAAGCAAAATCTTGAACAACCAACTAAACCGCTAGTGACAGGCCACTAAGCGTTACAATAGCTAGACAATACTAAAACTAAAACACCAACAGGAAAAAACCATTTAGCTACACAGGAATCACCACAATAATCCGCCCACCTGTTCGTAGGAGATTGATGAACCAAATGAGACTGCCTCCTTAAAAACCCTTTCCAAGTAAAAACCATGTGGGAAAACCTTGGAGTAGGGAAAAAGAGTACAGCTCTCACCCGGATCTCCAACGAACCCACACGACAACCAACAACACCCAGCGGGTCATAATTCCAAGGACACTCCCCATGATCCAGATAACCAAACTGACTATGAAGATCCCAATTCGGATAATGCAAGCGCCAAACATCCACCAAAATAGGAAAAGAAACCATCATAGAGTGCCCATCATGACGTCCGCTAATGGCACATCTACTTGATTAGACCATGATTCGATTTCTTCACCTTAAAGCGTGAACTTTGGATGAACAGTAGGCGGTGACAATTTGGTTATAGGTTAAGTCTATTTGCTTTGTTTCTTTACACCAATTATTTCCCATGTCTTATCCTAACCTTTAGTCATGAAGCGTGTCTAGGTGATGAGGCGAGCAATCTTTGGTGTCTTGGCCATGGATTTGGTCATGTATCATTGATTTTGTCCACTTTGCCATGACACGTTAGTAATGACATTTCACCCTTAACCCATGTTGTGTCTACCCATATTGCCTTCAAAAATTGTTTAGTCCTTAACTCTAGTAGTGGAGATTTGTGTAACCGCCAAGCTTACGATAGAATACATGCTATGACTGTACTTTGAGTGTTCACCCCAAAATTGACACTTAGACTAGTTGAGAGAATTTGAGTGTTTTGTTCCCATTTCGTGAGGTGTTCGGCTTTGATTTATTCTAGCATAAGGGATTTTTAAACTCATATCTTCCAGGTAATAGGGGGATATCTTTTTAGGAATTTTTCTAATAAGGTCTACTTGAGGGCAAGTAGAGTTCAAGTGGGGGGATATTTGATAACATCAAATAGTCCTGAATTTTAGGTGTCAATTTCCCCCGATAATGCTCGTATTTTATATCATTTATATGGATTTATGCTTGTATTCCTTTATATTTCACTTACAAGTAAATTACGAGCATTGGAGTGTACGAGACGCGGATTTAGAGATTTTCTTAAAGATTTATGATAGTATGCTAACTGTGAAGAAGCTACGACGTAACTCACTCTCTCACATTACGCCGTAGCTAGTGCGTTGACTCAAAAGACCAACTTTACATCAATTACGGCGTAACTCCCAACTAAGGTTACGCCGTAATCAACTAGGTCAAGAAATGTTTTGCGCCTCCATCAACTACGCCGTAACTCCTCACAAGGATTACGCCATAGTCCTTGCAAAAGTAACCAATATTGAAGATACGGCGTAACCTTTCCCAAGTGTTACACCGTAATAAAAAAAAAAAAAAAAAAAAAAAAACCCTAATTCTCTTTTGGAAATGGCGACTAGCCCACCTTCTTCATTCAATTCGTTCTATTCTATCTGATTTGATTCTTACACCTCATAAAACTCTTGTTTTTGGATTGCTAATCTTTGATTGTATCCTTAAATAATTTTTTATCAGGTTGCGGTTTCATTCTTTTAGGGTAGCAGCGTTTTTCCATTGTTTCTAGGGCTAGCCGTCACATTCATTGCGCTATCATTGATTATTATTGTATTATTATGGTTGTCGATTAGGGTTACAATGATTATGGCTGAAACCCTAATTCATTAGGGTTTCAATTCGTTTTTTCTTTTTATCCCTGATCGTGTTATTGCTGTTTCGTTGCTGGTTCGTGGGTGAATTAGGGTTTCTTTCATTTCTCTACTTGAGTGCTGTTTGTTTGTATTCGATTATGGGTAAATCGTCTGGATTTGCTAATAATGGTAATGAGGGTAATGATACTAATGCTGAGATAACTAGTTCTGTTGGGGCGGTGTTTTATGATGATGAGAAGGAGGATGAGTTCCCCTTGCTGAATTCATTGGCGAAGAAGATCAAGAATGTAGATGGGCATATGATTCGTTCAAATAGGTTACCTACTAGGGCAGTTTGTTTTGATAAACCTGAAAATCAGACCCGTAATCTTTCTCATGGAACGCATGTATCATTTGAGGAACATCTTGATGAGGTCGTTGCTGGTCTTGATGCTTCTCTTGCGCATGGGGGTGGGGAGTCAAGTTGGGCAGCAAGTGACCTAAAGGAAAGTATGATTCACAAGGAAGGTAGTGGTATGCATGGAAAGCCTACGGTTGATATGGGATCAGACTTGGGAAACAAAGTAACTGCTGTGAATGTGTCGAGGGCTGCTAATGGTCTTCTTAATTCATTTGCGTCAATTGTTAATGATGTTCCTTGCAAGAAAAAGGAAAATTCCTGTTCGTTGACCACTAATGAATTAGTTGATCATGCGGATTTGGCAATTCCATTAGCATCGGTTGAAGAGGTTAATAATCGGTTTGTGAATACGCTATATGGGTATTTTATTGGAAAGAGGCTAGCTTTTCCTATAGTTGAGAACTACGTTAAAAATACTTGGGCTAAGTATGGTATTGAACGTGTTATGTTGAAAGATGATTTTTTCTTCTTCAAATTCTCAACTAGGAAGGGTATGGAACAAGTTTTAGAGAATGGCCCATGGCTTATTCGTACATTTCCTATCATCTTGAATACATGGGATCTCAACACCATTCTTAAAAAAGATGAGATTACGAATGTTCCTATTTGGGTTAAGTTACATAATATACATTGCACCTATCGAAGTGGGTTTGAGTCTTATTGGCACTATGATTGGTAAGCCTATTATGCTTGATGCGTACACGAGTAATATGTGTCTGAAATCGTGGGGTCAGACTGGTTATGTGAGAGCTCTTATTGAGGTGTCGTCGTTTATGGAGTTAAGGGATTCTTTGGTTATCGCGATTCCCTTCCTTAATAAGACCGGTCATTATTTGGAAACTATTGAGATTGAATATGAATGGCAACCTCCCCGGTGTTCGAGTTGTAAGATTTTTGGTCACATAGATGAGCAATGTCCAAAGAAATGTAAGGCTGCTACTTCGTCTACTAATCATGATCAGGGTTTTATAGAAGTGAATCGCAAGAATGGTAAGGGTAACAAGCGGGGATAAATCTCGCCTGTAGGAGGTACTCGATTAAATAAACCTAAGTCTAGCTTCTATTATAGACCTATTAGTAAGCCTAGTGATAAGGCTTCTACATCTCATCCCAAGGTTACGCGAGATAAGCCAGTTAATGAAGGTGAAAATTCTGGTCCTAATGATGTTAATCGTGTCTCTTTGAAGAACTCTTTTGATGCTCTTATGACTGAAGATAATGTTTTGAAGGATCAAATGTTCATCATAAGGATTCGAGTTCTAGTAAGGTTCAAGTGGAAGGTGTCATGAAAACTCACATGGTTAATGATCCGTTTGTGGAGGTGGTAACGGAAAGTGAAGATGAAGTCTACGAAAACTACGATGATATTGTTAATTAGTCTACTAGCTCCAAGTTTGGCGGTGGTTCTTCGAGAGACTTCAAAGTACAGGGACGCAATAAGAAATAGTTAGTTGTTGTTTATGGCATGTCATAAACATTTCTTTTGTGTTTCTTGTTAGCTAGATTTATTTTAGCTTGTTAGTGCTTTTGTGCTTTTGCGTAGCCCTGATCGGGTAGAGATGGGGGATTCACCCTCATCCTTTGTACTTCAACGTTTTTTGGTGTAATGAATTTTACCGGGCGGAAGGCCTTTTACCCAAAAAAAAAGTGTTACACCGTAACCTGCTTAACGAGAGCATTATTTGAGGAATTATTGAAGTTACGGCCTAACTCTCAACTCAAGTTACGCCGTAACTAGATCGTGCCTATAAATACCAGCCCTAATTTCTGCATTTCACATCATTCACTCACAACTCAAAGGCAGAGAACGTGAAGAGGGTTCCAAAAGCAGATCATTCTGAGCATACGGAGCCATCTCCAAGGGAGGAATCACTCCCTAACGATAAGCATTAGCGATCATTCTATCTTTTACTTTTGATTCATGTATTTCATTATGTTAAACATTGAATTCTTTGTTTCTTTTAATATGATCGGCTAAGCACCTTTGGTGCTAGCCTAGTTATGATTCCTTGAATGTTTTGTTTATGTTTTCATGCTTCCCTATAATTTTTTCTAGTGTATGCACGCATAGTTCGTTGGTAGTTACCTTAGCTTCGGTAGTTTTGAAATGCGGTCGTATCTAGTTGCTTAGGAGAATTGACCAACTGACCCTAAGTAGTTAGGTAGAGTTGGGGAGGGTAAGAATTTACCAACTGACGCCACTTCCTCGCTTGTGCGAACTGAACAAATGATCACCGATCGTTTGGATGAACTTAAGAATTTGGGGATGAGTGTCTAAGATGCTAGCGCCCGGGCACTCATTATTTCGAATCTTGCATGTAGGGTACTTAATGATTTGGCTTAGGCGACTAAAAGCCACTCGACTATCAAGGGTAGAATCTTGACCTCGGGTAGGAGCCTTTGTTGATAGGTTAGGACGAACTGGCCAAATGTTGTCCTATTGACTTAAACCCCCACTTGAATCAATTGGGAGTAATAAAACATGAACATTACACGATAGGATGAGTAATTAGGTTAGCACACTTTCCTTCTATTTACTTTTCGTATTTATTTCTTGTTTATTAGTTAATTAATCATTTCTACCATAAACCAGTTAAAAACAGTGACACCTAGACTTAATTAAAATCTGCTCACATAGCTCTTGGGACGACCTCGGTTTTACCGATTACTACACTACACACGACCGAGTACACTGCCCGTGAGTGCATAAGGTGGACCATAGGTAA
The DNA here is from genome assembly GCA_910596185.1 of Chrysanthemum makinoi. NCBI lineage: Eukaryota > Viridiplantae > Streptophyta > Magnoliopsida > Asterales > Asteraceae > Chrysanthemum > Chrysanthemum makinoi. Next base: position 169,394,736 of record OU343221.1, on the reverse strand, counting down.
GCGAGACACTATAAATATTAAAACCTGGTTAGAAAACCTACATCAAAGAGCATGTAAAAATATTAGTTAAAACAGACCCAATTCACCCCTATAGTGCTGGTGTTTCACAGCAGTCCCGAATACTCATTAAAAAGTACCCAAGGCCCGATAATACCACACACAAAGTTACCTACATTACACCTCTAACCGTGTATTTTTTTTTTTGGGTAAAAGGGTTAATTTACCAAGGTAAAATTCATTACTCCAAAAAACGTTGAGGTACATAGGATGAGGGTGATATCCCTCACCTCAGTACCTTAGGACACTTACAGACGCTAATATAAGAATGACACACCATTCCTATAACTTACAAAAAATGAACCTACCAATAATGACAAAACAACATAAAACATTATTCCCCTTTACGCTTAAAACAACATAAAACATTACAATACTACTTGAGAAACGCACTTGAGCCTTCTAAATCATTATGGTGGTCCACCTTAGCTTCCATGAAGAATCCACATATAATATGTCATGAATGAGCACCCAAAGTCCACAAACCCATATCATAAGAATCCTCCAACTTACCACAAGTCTAAGTATCCAGCCATCAAGCATGTACTTACAAAGACTTGTACCAACACAATGCATCCCAATACACACTTACACGAGCATAGAATCATCAAATGCAAAAAAAAAGTCCCTCCAAACATAGGCATCAAGAAGACCAAAATGCTCACGAACTTCAAAGAACCACAACCATAGTGAGCAGCTCTATTCTTCAAAAGCGCATCTCATAGCTCTTGAGCGCACCACCAACGTACACGACCACGAATCTTAATAGATTCTATTCTGGTCGTACCAAAGAACCAGCTCCAACATACAATCCAAATAGGGTTTACATAAAACCTTATCATCCATAATCATCAAATACAAGCAGATCGAGGCATAACGTTCCACCAACAAACCCTAACTCACAATTACACTAACACCGAGATACCAATGATGATACATTAATCGATGAACCAATAATAGGGTATAATAGCCCTAACTTACAGATCCCTCGTGTCACGAACCAAAGATTGAATCCCAACGCACCAGGTTTGCTAAGATACGAATCAAATAAGGTTTAATCGGACCCAAGCGTCGGAAAAACCTTTCATGACTAGAAAATAAAACATAAACGCGCCCGGTCATTACAATCGATTAGGTTTTTGAATAAGATTGCCCAAAAACTTAACTTACATCTCTCCAAACCCATGTACATAACCACCAACATCAGATCATGAACTTACAAACAACAATAAAACCTAACATGGGTTAACGTGCAACGTACAAGCTTAGACCTCCACACCAAACAGCAAAACCCTAACACGGGTTTACTTTCAAGATGAATATGAGTTGGAATACGATATACTAGAAAACCAATAGCAGCGATTATATAAAGGAGTCGATTTAGAAAATCAAACCGACATGAGTGATTCACAATCGCCTTAAAACAGATTAACGAAACCCTAATCAGAAACAAACCACCATCCACAAATCGTATTGCATACCTAGGAAGGGTAGAGAGGTCGATTGTATTTGGATTATGGCCGGATTTGAGAAAAAGTGGCGGCTGGAACCTAGAGAGAGAGAGAGAGAAACGAATTAGGGTTTTTTTTTTATTACTTTCTCTAACCGTGTATTTCTCTTCGAGGAGATCAATAAGTTCTTGAATTTCTGTCCAAAATTCTCCAACCTTTTCTGGTTCTCTCAACCATATTTCATAGTACATGCTCGTTCTACACAATAACCAAAAAACTGTCACTTTCAGGGGTGTTTGGATTACGTTACATTTCCAGCTCAAGGACTTAATACACCACATAAAAAGATGACAAAAGTTGCAACAGTCTTTAAAGCTTGAGAATTATAGGAATTATGTAACTTATTGTAGCACCGTAGATTGGAAAATTTTGTGACTCACTCTTCGGTTGCTACTGTGAGAGTGCCGCTTTTACATCTCAATAATTCTGAAACTTACGATTAGCCCAAACTTTAAACAAAACGTTATGCGTTGATGGTTTTGATGCTTCCTTCAGATAGTCCAAGGAAGTGGCATGTTCATGAGTTGGAGCTTGTTGAAGTGGTGGCAACTCATGTTTGCAGCCTATCTATATTTTTATATAATTTAAGCTGATATTCTTTTCATTTTGTTACTAGCAGAGGTGAGAAGTCAACCCATTTACTAACTAATGGGTTTACAAATTTATCAAACACTTTACGGTATAAGACTTGATAGTAAAACAAATATTTACTTACATGTATATTGGGCAATTTGATTGTCAAGAGTATCAGAATCATATCTTGCATTGATGGTGGCACCTCCCTAGGTATATATAACCTGGTGGTAGTTCTGCATATTTGATGAAGAAAAATGAAACAAATGAATACAAAAGTATGAAAAAATAAGTGATATATAATAAATCGTTAGATATATAGGGATACAATAACTGAACTATAATAAATCAAGAAAGTATTGATCGAACAAAATCAAAGGTCGACCAAAAAGAAACCCTAATAAATTGATTTCTCCAAAAGAACCCAAAAATGTGTTTTCTATTCAGAAACTTGATCAAAGTAGAAGATAAACACAAATGCAATCTCTAAAAATAGCAAATCAATGAAAGAAACCAAGAATTATGAGCAGATTTGGAGGCGTTTTTAAGTTTAGGTTAGGGTTTCTTTTTCTCGCCTTTTTCACCAAAGGAGAGAACCAAATTATTTATACCTAGTCTATATTCGCAAGGAGTTAGATGAGGTCCAAAAGGCTATTGATAAGGATCCATCTAATTCAGCCATTCGGGATGAGCATGCTCACTATCTTCTTGCGTTTAAGGAGGCTACATTAGATGAAGAGCGGTTCTTAAAGCAAAAATCTAAAGTTCAGTGGCTTCATGCGGGTGACTCTAATACGGCCTATTTTCTTAATATTGTTAAAACCAAATGTGCCCGTAATCGAATCGAATTGATTTGAGATTCTAACAATGTCTTGTATGAAGGTAAGCAGGTTGCAGGTTCTTTTGTTACACATTATGAACAGTTTCTTGGTATTGAAGGGGATTGTAGCAAATTTAATGATTATGATATATTCTCTAATGTTCTTCCACACCAATTGGCTAATTCGATGGGTCGTCCTGTTACGGACGCTGATATTAGGGAGGCGTTGTTTTCTATGGGGGATGATAAAGCTCCGTACGATGGCTACATTTGCTTTCTTTAAGAAAGCCTGGGATGTTATGGGTGCTGAGGTTACATGTGCTATCCGGGATTTCTTCATTAATGGTAAGCTTCTTTAGGAAATCAATCATACCATTATATCCTTGATCCCGAAAGTGTCTACCCCTTCTAAGATTAATGATTATAGGCCTATTTCTTGTTGTAATGTCCTTTATAAATGCATTAGCAAAATTATTGCTAATCGTATTAAGGAGGGACTTGGTGTGTTGGTCAGTATTCATCAATCTGCGTTTTTTCCTGGCCGTCGTATATCGGATAATATATTACTTACCCAAGAGTTTATGCGGAATTATCATAGAGGGAGAGGTCCGCCTAGGTGTGCATTAAAAGTAGATATTCAGAAGGAATATGATACGGTGGATTGGACGTTTCTTAAGGCTATTCTGATTGGGTTTGGCACAATGGTTGACTGGATCATGGTATGATCTCATCTACATCCTATTCTATATGTGTTAATGGAGATCTTCATGGCTGGTTTCGAGGTAAGCGGGGTCATAGGCAAGGTGATCCATTGTCTCCTTACTTATTTACGTTGGTTATGGAGGTGCTAACGCTTATTTTGCAGAAAAAGGTTTCTAATGCAGCGGATTTTCAGTTTCATCCTTTATGTGAACAACAAAGAATTATTAACCTTTGTTTTGTAGATGACCTCTTCTTGTTTTCTAGAGGTCATCCTGATTCTGTTAATGTAATTATGCATGCTTTGGAGGATTTCAAGAATGTTTCGGGTCTTGTCCCAAGTTTACCTAAAAGCACCACTTTCTTTTGTAATGTTCCTAATGCTCTGAAAGCTGTTATTCTCCAGTCCATTCCATTTTCAGAAGGTTCTCTCCCTGTCAGGTATCTTGGGGTTCCTCTTATATCCTCTAGACTACTTTATAGGGATTGTAAGATCCTCGTTGAAAAGTTGGAAGGCCGTGTGAATGATTGGCGTAATAAGTTTTTATCTCTTGCGGGTCGGCTTCAGTTGGTCAGGTCTGTGCTATCGTCGATGCATTTATATTGGGCTTCTGTCTTTATTCTTCCTACCCGTATTATTCATGAATTAGAGCAGTTTATGCGGGGTTTCCTTTGGTGTCAAGGCGAAATGAAACGGGGTAAGGCCAAGGTTGCTTAGGAATCTGTTTGTAAGCGTAAACAAGAAAGAGGTCTTGGTATTCGTAGATTGGATGATTTTAACATTGCTCTCATGACTACGGATATTTGGAGTATTTTGACACATAAAGAGTCCTTATGGGTTCAGTGGATTCACTCTTATAAACTCTGTGGAAGAAGCTTTTGGGATGTCCCTTGCTTGGGTGACGTTAGTTGGGGATGGCGTAAGCTTCTTGCTATTAGACCCAAGGTCCGTCCTTTCATCTGGCATAAGATTAATAATGGTAAGGCTACCTCTGTTTGGTTTGATATGTGGTGTGAGTTAAGCCCTATTCGTGACTCGCTTACAGCTAGGGATATTACTCGTGCTGGGTTACAGTTATCAGATTCGGTTTCTGATGTGATTGATAATGGTGTTTGGAGATGGCCTCCTGATTGGTCATCTAGGTTTCCCTTGCTAGCTGCGATCCCGGTCCCTAATCTCAACGATACTGAAAATGGAGTATTATGGCGCAATTTGGATGGTCATCTTAATCGTTTCTCAGTTTCTGGTGCTTGGGACTCATTACGCCTAAGGGCTGACTTGGTGGAGTGGTATCATATTCCTTGGTTTTCTCATTGTATCCCGAGGCACGCTATTCATTTATGGCTTGTTATTAAGCAGAAGTTGAAGACTCAGGATAGGATGCGGCAATGGGATGTTGGACCTACTGTTGATCTGGACTTGCTTTGATGCCCGTTATGTGACTTGGTCCTGGACTCTCACCCTCACTTATTTTTTGAGTGCCAGTTTTCTATGCAGGTTTGGTTGCAGGTTCGGGTTTTATCTGGAATGGATGCGGTCCCACCTTCGTTGGATAATGCTATTAATTTCCTTATTCCTACATCTAAGGGGCGTTCGGTTAGTAGCATTATCTCTCGATTATTGCTAGCTGCTTTTACGTACTACATTTAGATGGAGCGCAATTCTAGAATCTTTAAACAAAAGAAGTCTACTGTTGCTGAAGTGGTGCAACTTATTGTATCTACCTGAAGAAAATTGATAGGATTATGGGTAATTTACAGTTTTGTGATACTTTCCCGGGTTCGTTTGCTATCTTCCAACCTTATCGTATCTCGGATCATTCTCCTTGTGTGCTTCGTATCCCTCATGTGGCCAAGCTCAAACCCAAACCTTTTAATTTCTCTAACTTTCTGGTGCATAAAGAGGGCTTTCTTGATACGGTTACTTCGGGGTGGAATATTAATGTCAATGATTGTGCTATGTATCATGTTGTTAAACGTTTGAAGGGGCTGAAATCCCCTTTTCGTAAGATGTTACACAATCAAGGTAATCTTCATGCGCGGGTTGATAATCTTCGTAAGGAATTAGATGCGGTCCAAATGGCGATTGATAAGGATCCTTACAATTCAGCCCTTTGTGATGAGCATGCTCATTATCTTCTAGCCTTTAAGGAGGCTACGCTTGATGAAGAGAGATTTCTTAAGCAAAAATCTAAAGTTCAATGGCTCCATGCAGGTGATTCTAATACGGCTTATTTTCATAATATTGTTAAAAGTAAATGTGCTCGTAATCAAATTAAATTAGTTCGAGATGCGGCTAATGTTTTGTATGAAGGTAATGCGGTTGCAGGAGCGTTTGTTTCTCATTATGAGCAGTTTCTTGGTATTGAAGGGGATTGTAGTCCTCTAGAGGATCATGATTTATTCTCTAATGTCCTTGACCAGCATAGGGCTAATTATATGGTTCGTGATGTTACGGATGCTGAAATTGGGGAAGCTTTGTTCTCGATGGGGATGATAAAGCCCCAGGTCCTGATGGCTACACGGATGCTTTCTTTAAGAAAGCTTGGGATGTTGTGGGTATTGATGTTAGGGGTGCAATTCGGGACTTTTTTACTAATGGTAAGATTCTGAAGGAAATCAATCACACCATTATATCCTTGATTCCTAAAGTGTCTACCCCTTGTAAGATTAATGATTATAGGCCTATTTCGTGTTGCAATGTTCTATATAAATGCATTAGTAAAATTATTGCTAATCGCATTAAAGAGGGTCTTGGTTCTTTGGTTAGTATTAATCAATCAGCATTTGTCCTGGGCGGCGTATTTCTGATAATATATTACTTACCCAAGAGCTTATGCGTAATTATCATAGAGGGAGAGGTTCGCCTAGATGTGCTTTTAAAGTGAATATTCAAAAGCATAGATATGGGTCGACTGGGCGTTTCTTAAGTCAATTCTGGTCGGTTTTGGTTTTCATCACAAAATGGTCGATTAGATCATGGTTTGTGTATCATCTACATCATATTCTATAGAAAAAGAAAGAAAGAAAAACTCTCTCAAGCTTTGGCGATTTTTTTGAAGAAAAAACAAACGATCGTATTCTTTCTTCATTAATCTCCAAACGTGGTTATTAATTCTTTATTGTTGCCAACTGATTCATCTTTTTGGTTGATCTAATATTCTGTTATCAATTGGTCCACGTAGGTCGGTTGTTTTCATTATTATTATATTGATCAATTGGTGGGTCGGTGTGGTATCTATACTCATCAATTATTAAAAACTTTTTTTGGGTCATCACTGATTGCAATCTATCTTGTTATTACCAATCATTGATTGGTTACTTCTTATAGTGGGACGGTGGTGATTTTATTGCAAAGCATGCATGTAACATCTGGTAACGATTCATAATGTGAAGACTTTTACTCATGATTGGAGGCTGATTTACTTGCGCTTATTTGACTAAACCCTAACGACCAGTTAGGGTTTTGTTGGGGTTTATTTTCTTTTGCTGTTCGTTCAAGCTGGTTGTTACATTGTTACTTTCGAGTGATAGTTTATTTGTTTTGAATTGTGTACGTGGGTTACGGAGAAATGGACGAAGGGTTTTTGAATACGGGTGCTAGTGTTAAGATGAGTATTGAAGGGCTGAAATCAGGCTCCTTGTTATAGAATTTAGCGTCGAAGGTGAAGAACATTGATGGGAAAATGCTAGGAAAAGATAGTAAGCCAATGAAAGTGCATCGTTGTGTGAAATTTGCGGGGGTTACTACTGCAGCTACTGATGGGGCTGTTGGTGATGGTTCTACGAATACATCAGCAGCTAATAACGCGACTACTTCTAGCGTGGGTGTGGTTGATGATGTGGGGTCTTCTTGTACGAGGGAACCTGTAGGTGATGCTTGTATCCCCATTGAACCAGCAAACGAACCAGGAACTACTCATGATAGTGCTCCTGTTCATGCTTCTAAAATTACATCAGATTATAAACCAACTGATGTTAACGAGGTGGGTAATGAGAGGAATGCTTGTACGAATGATGGCTCGACTGAACCAGTAGTTATTATGGGTAATGATGTTGTTCATAAAGAGGAAACTAAGATTAACGAGGTGCATAAACGGGGGGCTGCTCCTACACTGGGTGATTCATTTGCTACTGTCCTAAATGCTACTCGTATACGTCCGACGGTGAATTTCAGGTCTTTGGTTAATGAGGACCGTGTTGAGTCCCATGATACGGTACTTCCTAGGGCTGTTATGGAGAAAGTTCTATGTCAATATGAGCATACATTGGTTGGTTACTTCCTTGGTAAGACTATTGCTTTCCCGAATGTTCAAAGTTATGTTAAAAATATGTGGGGAAAATACTGTTTGCAAAAGGTTATGAAAAACGGTGATGGTGTGTACATCTTTAAGTTTGCTACCAAGGAGGGTGTGGATAGTGTTGTGGATAGTGTTTTGGAACGAGGTCCGTGGATCATTCGTAACTCGCCTATTATTCTCAACAAATGGACTCCTACTTTACTCCTGAATAGGAACGAGGTAACTAAGGTACCGGTTTGGATTAAATTGCATAAAGTTCCAATGGTTGCTTATTCAGAAGATGGTTTGAGCTTGATTGCTACGCAAATAGGGAAACCTATTATGTTGGATTCCTTTACTTGTTCTATGTGTGTTGAGTCATGGGGCCGTATTAGTTTTGCTCGCGCCTTAGTTGAACTAAGCGCAGATTCTGAATTAAAGAGCACTGTTACTATGGCTATTCCGAATGAAGATGGTAATGGTTTTACGACAACGATTATTGATGTTGAATATGAATGGAAGCCTCCACATTGTGTTGTTTGCAAATCTTTTGGGCATACTCTTTTTGATTGCCCAAATCGTGTTAAGGAGACTGTTCGTAATAACGTTAATGTGGCATCTAAGGAATCTAGTCCGGTGGATAATCATGATGAGGGATTTACAGAGGTTAGGAATCGTAAGTACAAAGGGAAGAATGTGGCTTCTTCGTCTCAATCTCGTCCTATTGGAGGTGTTAGGCTTAATAAGCCTAAACCAAATTTTTGGAGACCGAAACAGATTCATCCTCATATTCAATCTACTAGTAAGAACTCGAAGGCTTCTAATTCGTTTAATGTTTTGGCCTCTTTGGTGGAGGAGGATGTGGATGGGGTTCAATCAAAGGAAAAAGGATCACAAGACCAGCTTGTGAGTGGTTTGTCAGAGAAGGTGCAGGTCGAGGCCTCCAAGCCTAGTACTTCTTCTTCTCCATATACAACTTATCCAAAGGTGGGTAACCCATTCTATAAAGTGGGTAATGTGGAAGTTTATGACAGTGATGATGATCAAGTGTTTGATGACCACGTTGGGACGTTGTATTCTGGAAATGGCGGTAAGGAGCAAAGTCTTTTCGAGAAATGGAAACCGGATACAGGTGACCGCAATGATTATCTCTCTCCTGCTCAAATAAAGGCCGCTGGTCTTCAAGATTTTCGTCTTAGTTAGGATGCGTTTCGTTATTGCATAAATTTTTTGTGTATGGTTTTTTATGCTGGTTGTGGGTTAGTAGTTTATTTGGTTTTAGCTAGTTGTCATTTATGGCCTGTCATAAATGATGTAGTGGTTGTGGTAAGCGATTGCTTCCGGTTAATGTGGTACGTCAGCCACATTCCATTGTACTTAAACGTTTTTTGGTGTAATATATTTTACCGGGTGGAATGCCCTTTACCCAAAAAATGGTGATCTTCATGGCTGGTTCAATGGTAAGCGTGGTCTTAAACAAGGAGACCCGTTATCTCCCTATTTATTTACGTTGGTTATGGAGGTTTTAACTCTTATCTTGCAGAAAAAGGTTTCTAATTCGGCGGATTTTCAGTTCCATCATTTATGTGAGTAGCAGAGGATTATTAATCTTTGTTTTGCAGATGATCTTTTCTTATTTTCTAGAGGCCATCCAGATTCGGTCAATGTTATTATGCAAGCTCTGGAGGAGTTCAAGAATGTTTCGGGTCTTGTCCCGAGTATCCCTAAAAGTACAGCTTTCTTTTGTAATATCCCTAATGCTTTGAAAGCTACTATTCTCTAGTCTATGCCATTTGCAAGGTTCTCTTCTGTTAGGTACCTTGGTGTCCCTCTTATATCGTCCGGACTTACGTATAGGGATTGTAAGGTTCTTGTGGAAAAGTTGGAAAGTCCTGTGAATGATTGGCGTAATAAATTTCTATCCCTTGTGGGTAGGCTTCAATTGGTCAGATCGGTTTTGTCCTCGATGCATATATATTGGGCTTCGGTCTTTATCCTTCCTACTCGTATCATTCATGATTTGGAACAGCTTTTGAGGGGTTTCTTATGGTGTCAAGGTGAAATGAAAAGGGGTAAGGCCAAAGTTGCTTGGGAATCTGTTTGTAAGCCTCAACAAGAAGGTGGCCTTGGTATTCGTCGATTGGCTGATTTTAATATTGCTCTTATGACGACGCACATTTGGAGTATTTTAACCCATAAGGAGTCCTTGTGGGTTAAATGGATTCATTCATATAAACTCCATGGTAGAAGCTTTTGGGATGTTCCTTGCTTGGGTGATGTTAGATGGGGTTGACGTAAGCTTCTTGCTATTAGACCCAAGGTACGTCCTTACATATGGCATAAGATCAATAATGGTAAAACCACTTATGTATGGTTTGATATGTGGTGTGATTTAAGCCCTATCCGTGATATGCTCACTGCTAGAGACATTGTGCGGGCTGGTTTTAGCTTATCGGACTCGGTTTGTGATGTTATTGTTAATGGTAATTGGAAGTGTCCTGTGGATTGGTTACCTAGGTTTCCGAATTTGTTTAGCCTACCGGTTCCTAATATTCTTGTTGATATTGATGATGGGTTAATATGGCGTGATTTGGAGGGCAATTTTAGACATTTTTCAGTTGCTTGTGCTTGAGATTCTCTTCGCAATAGGGCTGATCGGGTTGGGTGGTTCAATATTCCATGGTTTCCTCATTGTATCCCCCGACATGCTATACATATGTGGCTCATTATTAAGCAAAAGTTGAAGACACAAGATAGGTTACGAGAATCGGATGTGGGTCATGATGTTGATCTGAATCTTCTTCGATGCCCACTGTGTGATGCAGTTCCGGATTCTCACCCTCGCTTGTTTTTTTAGTGTCAATTTTCTTTGCAGGTTTTGTTACAGGTCCGGATTTTATCCGGAATGGATGGCGTGCCCCCTAGTTTGGATTTTATCCGGAATGGATGTCTACTATTGGATTAATGGAAGATTCCAAGCTTTTGTCTTATTCACGAGGGGAGTGCCAGGTAAGGGTTGTACTATTTTTCCCTTATCCAAGGTTTTTCCCTATGGGTTTTTCTTGGAAAGGGTTTTTAAGGAGGCAAACTTTCTGGGTCGCCTTGCTCCCTTTGTGCCTATGGGTGGATGCGGGACGTTCGCTTGATTCAAGATTTTTCTTGTTTTTATACCTAGTTAGGTGATTTTAATTCAGCTAGGTTTGTTGTGTTTATGGCCTGTCATAAACACTAGTTTATCAAGCTTTTTGCTTGAGGTTAATGTGGTACATCAGCCACATTCCATTTGTACTTAACTTTTTTTGGTTATATATTTACCGGGGTAAACCCCTTTACCCAAAAAAAGGTCACATCTCACATGCTAATCTTAAATGCTCAAAAACAAAGATGATTCGGAAAAAACCCTAATTTTTTCTCTCTCCCATTGGAGATTTCTGGCCGCCTCTCCTTCACGTTTTCCGGCCAATAAACCATCCAAACATGTCCTCTCTACCTTCTTGGGTATGCAATACATGTTTTGTTTGTGGTTTTCTGTCAAAGGAGGGGCGGTCGTGATTCGTTTTCCATCTATTCATCATATACGAAATCTCCATGAAACCCTAATTATCCTTATTTGTTTATCGGTTTTTCTCGGCCGTTTAAACATTATCATGTTCATTAGGGTTTTGATTTTTGCCTTCGGATCGACTTTCAATACTTCCTTTTATTCTTGTCGGTTTTTGATTATCCTTGTGATTATTAATCCGATCCATTTGTTATTTATTCGATCTGATGTTTAGTGTGTCTGACCGACTACTATTACATAACCTCTCTAGGGTTTATTTTTTGGTCGACTTTGGGTGTGGGATTCTGATATGCTGAACGTTTAACCAGTCTCTAATTATTTAGGGTTCGGTTACTGTTACATCTATTTTTTTTGGGTAAAAGGGTTAATTCACCCCGATAAATGTATTACGCCAAAAACATTGAAGTACAAAGGATGAGGGTGTATCCGTCATCTCAGTCCCATAGGACACTTACTTACAAAAAACCACTAACCAAACCAACTATATAAGAATGACAGGCCATTCTTATAACAAACATAATAAAATAAAACTACTTATGACGGCCCTTAGGGCGACTCTCAAAGCCATGTGCAGGAAAATCATAATCATAACCATCATAAGACTTCAAATCATCCAAAAAACCAGCTCCGACATGACCTCGGGCATATACACTTCATCATCATCCGACGAACCGCCTCTTGACAAGGATGAACTTTCCTTCCTAGTAGACACATTGTGGATCTTAGAGAATTGATCCCACAAACTTCCATTGCCACTTTTGGCAGGTACATCACTAGTAGCAACTTGACAGATGGTATCCGTTTTATCACTAACATGTGGTACCCCCACCACCACCTTGCTCGGACCAGTATCACCCATTACCATACCCGAAGTAGCACCAACAGAATCATCTTTTGGAAGCTGATCCAACAGACCCTCCTCCAAACTACTTTTAGTATCATTGGCATTCTTCTTCGTAGTAGGTTTAGAAACAGGTTTATATTCAAACTTAGACTTTGGTTTGAAAAACCGAGGCCTTTGGTTACCTTTGGTAGCCCTATTTCCATCCATATCCGGTGAACACCCTATTAACACCAACATCTTTATGAGCCGAATCTGAACCCTTAGTAGCCGGCATTCTCCTATGAGGACAATTAACGTCCTCATGATTAAAGACCTTACATTTAGAACACCGATCTGGCCACCATTCATATTCAACTTCAAGAACTTCCAGATAATGACCTTTACCTTCTGGCAAAGGTATAGCCACTTCAATTGATTCCAAAACAGCCCTTTCACAGATAATTCAATTAGAACACGTGCATAAGAATAACGACCCCAAGGATTACGACACATAGCACTAGTACCTTCATCCATTCTTATAACCCGACCAAGCTGTTGAGAAATTAAACCAACACCGACTTTAGAGTATGCAATTGCAGGTACATTATGAATAATAACCCATACAGGTACCTTAGTGGTCTTCTCCCTCTCTAACCTTGTATTAGGAACCCAAGTCTTCAAGAACATAGGATTCGCTTTGATAAACCAAGGACCACCCTCAAGCACCTTATTCATACCCACTCGAGTCTTAAATTTGAAAAGGAAGAAATCACTACGCATCATTACACACTCGAAACCAAACTTACCCCACGCATGCTTAACATAATCAGCAACAATTGGAAAAGCTAACTGTTGCCCAAGGAAATAGCCGCACAATGTATTATCAAATTTAGAACTCATATCATCAATAACGGCTACGGGAATAACAACGCTAGCACCACAAATCTTATCACCCTTAGTTGGACCAGCCCCACCATCCAAATCAGAACCCACATAAGCAGCCCCCAACACGGCAGCAGATTTAGTGACTTTTAAAGCATTCGAATCATCAAAACTAGGACCAACCAAACGTTTATTATCACTTTCAGCAGGTTTAGACGCATGAACAACGATAGCGACATCGGTGCCAAAATATCGAACCAAACGCACTAGGAATAGGAAAACTACCTGTTTTACCTTCTAGACCTGCACGTTTTAATATGGACTTCAATGGCTGCTCCTCGTTAACAAGAACCTTACCATCAATGTTATTAATACGGCGACCAACCCGGCATTCTTCTTAGACATCCTACCATTAAGAAATCCAGATTCCATCTCTCTCAACCCACTTGAATTAAACAAACGTACCAGCGGAAAACCCTAACACGGGTACTTGCAAATTGAAACACAAACGCAACCAGTAATAAAACTAAACCCAAGAGGAGTTTAGAAGTTCGTTAAGTACCAAAGCAGCCACACCAAAACAGAATAATCAAAGGATAACACGTTAAGAACCAGGAAACCCTAATGCACACAACAAAAAAACGAAACCCTAATAATGGAATTTCGTTACCAGAAAATCACTATGCAGCAATAGGGGAATGATCGACCTAATATAGGATTCAGGATAAACCGACTAATAAAGATGGAATGTAAGGTGCTATCAAACAACCAAAGCGAAAAAACCCTAACCAGCGAGTCACCCAAATAAACCTATAATCCAATAAAACAAGCAGCAAATAAAACGATCCAATGATAACCAGGAAGATTAAACACAAGAGTATTCAATTTGATGCACGAATTAAAGGAGACAGGAGGATTTAGGAGAAGAAATGATTAAGGAGCAGGGTTAGGGAAAAATCGCCAAAGGGGAGAGAACTTTTAGGGTAACCCATGCACACAACGTAAGTAAATAAATCTACTGTTACATCTATTGAGGGTTTGTGATATTGATCTGCTCGTTAACCCATTCTAGGGTTTGTGTGTTCATTGCATGTTCGAGGGCTGATTTAAGTGTTCTATAAGTGGGTTTTTAGAGAGATGTAAGTTAAGTTTCAGGGTATTCTTATTCAAAAACCCTATTCCGTTTTCACAGATCTGCTGGTGGTGTAATGTTTAATCTTCTGGGATCTGCTGCGAGGCATTGGATTGTTCCTAACAATTGGTTAGGATTTCTTGTGTTGAATCCTGTTACGTGGTGTTAAAACCACGAGCACTGATGGTGGCATGTTTATTTAGTCGGTTTGGGGTTCATGTAAGTTGTGATATCGATTCATCTTTGTGTGGTGGAACAATGTTATTTGTTTCATGGAATTGTATGGCTTTTTCCAGCTACATCTGGTTTGGTTCGGGTAGTTTGGATTCAATCTGATTCGCATTGATGGGTTAGGAGCTCCTATTGTGGATGTGCGTTGGTTTATACGTATTTGTTGGTTATGCTTGTTGGTATTTCAGTTTTGCATCTCAACATACACTTTGGAGCGAGTTTGAGCTTGCTGCTCTATCCGTGGTTTTAGAGTCCCTCACTAACCGTTGTGTGAAACTTGTGAACTGTACTTTGTTTTGAGGACCATGATATTGTATATTTGGACGACGCTGGAAGTTTGGACTACTATGGTGACTTGAAGATTCAAGTATTTCTACTTGAAGTGCATTTATTTTTATTCGTTTTATCGTTGTAGTCTGATGTTTAGTTATAAGTGTGGTCTGTCACGCTTATATTGTAAGTTATAGGAATGATGTGCATTCCTATAGGTGAGTCTGTAAGTGTCCTAAGGGACTGAGATGAGGGATTCACCCTCATCCTTTGTACTTCAATGTTTTTGGCGTAATATATTTTACCGGGGTGAATTAACCCTTTTACCAAAAAAAAAATCTTAAATGCTCAAAAGTTCCCAAACAATAAGATAAACAACTGGTTCAAATAGTTTTATAAAACAAAATTACCTCCAAAATACAATGGCAAACATCCTTTAGGGACAAAATAGCCTTAAAAAATAAATCAGTTTAAGGGGTGTTTGGATAAAAGCTTATATTTCCAGATAACTGGCTTATTAAACTCTAGAAACAAAACAAATTATTTTGACTTCCCGAACAGTTTATAATCAGAGGCGCTTACCTGAAAGAACTTATTAAGGTCATAAATTAGGAGTTTAGAGAGGGCATTACATGGTGTATAGATTATAAAGAGTCGCCCCATCTGTCGCTTTATTCCTTTACAAAGATACTACTACACCTTTTTGTATCCACAACCAAGGTCTACACACAAAGACTTGAAAAAACAAACATACAATATCCCATTGTCAAAATATTACTAAGAGGGTGTTTGGATCGCTTATATAAGGGCTTATCTGCTTAAGGTATACAGTTTGATGTGTTTGGATGATATTTTAAATAGCTTATTTACTTATCTACTTATCTTGGAAAAAATAAGCACTAAAAAAATCAACCGAAATAAATGCAATATGTATATGATTTCAACGATACATAATTGGTTTACATATCTGATACAGTGTTGAGCATCGCATAGAAACACTTGATAGCGACTTACAATGGCCTTATATAAACCAATATGAGGTACAATATATTTTGTTTCAAGATTGGACTGCTCATCCGATACAGTGTTGACCACCGCATAATACACACAACCATCATACTAGTTTTTACATGCCCTGTAACTCAAATTAAACGTAAGACAACTCCATATTTATCTCCTGTAGATAGTCATTAAATAACTACTAATGAGAATCTACAAAGAGATTGACCATGTCTTTGGTTGTTAAAAATCTCCTGTTTGAAGCAATGTCAATTAATTTTTTTTTGGGTAAAAGGGTTAATTCACCTCAACGGATGAGAGTGAATGTCCCTCATCTCAGTCCCAGTGGACACTTACATGCAAAACTAGCAACAACCAATAGCACTATATAAGAATGACATGCCATTCTTATAACTTACACGAAAACAAACAAACTATAATGACTATAAAAAGATCAAACATTTATAGGCCTAATCAGGTACATGACACTGAGTCTCCATAGCTATCATAGCACACCATTACATCTTCCATGTCGACAAACAGCCATAATAAATCCGTAACCACAATAGAAAATGCAAACCTACATGTAGAAGCCATACCAAGTAACAACCCATGCGCTTATCATCAAGTAGAATCTTCATCAAACGGCGCCAAGAAGTGTTACATAAATAGGTGTATAAGAAAAGCTCGTTAAAGCCTCCCACACACACCATCACGAAGGCTTAAACAACTTACTAATGGCACAACAATGTTATGCCATAAAATGTCGAAACAATAAATTGACAATAGGATAACAAGCCCTAACTTCCAATAAGATCGATCATAGACCCAAAAAATGCATAGCACTATGATAACGAAGATGGGTACATGCCAATTATAGCAAACACGCCAAAATATATCCATATTCGCAACAGGTGCAAACCAAACCAGGTACCCCCATGACAAGATTTGAAGAACCATGAACAATTCAGAATGTAACCCATAAAATTCGAATATGCCATAATCCACAACTCCCATGATCACATGAATAAAGAATGAGCATCAATAGCACCACCAAAACCAACAACCATGCGATCAACATTAACCACATTAAGAAACCACTATGGCACGATTCAGTTTAGCGGCCAGTAGTACTAAAAGAATCAGCCAATGACGAACCTAGGGTTTAACCAAACCCTAACGTACCCACGAACAATGAGATCATCAACAGGGATTTAATGATGGCATGTTCTTTATCATTAAATCGGGTTTGTTTGGCTGATGGCATGTTCTTTATCAGATTCACGTTTGTGGTTTGTGGGTTTTATGGACATTCAGAACAGGAGTGCTTTGGGTCTATACTGCATATTTTTACCAGCTGATGGCATGTTCTTTATCAGATTCACAGTTAGCAATTCCTTGATGAGGTTGAAAATGTGTTTGATGAATCTGGTAATTTGTTTGATAAATCGGGGGCAAGCACTCATGTTCTGAATGTCCCTGATGTTTAGTATCGCCTCTTGGAATATAAGGGGTTTGAACCATTCCTCTAAACAAAAAGAGGTTAAACAGGTGGTTAATGATAATAATCTTAGTGAGTGTGCTATCTTGGAATCTCATGTTGATGCATCTGTGGTGTATGATACATGTCGTAATGTTTGTCGTCGGTGGAAGTGGACGTCAAATGGTAGTCTTTGTGATAAGGGGTCCCGTATTATTCTTGGTTGGAATGATGATATTGTTGATGTTATGATTATGTCTCAAACTAACCAGGTTATGCATGTACAAGTTAATATTCGTGCGGACAAAGAAAACATTCTTTTGTTCCTTTGTGTATGCAGATAATTATTATGTTAATCGGCGTGCCCTTTGGTCCAACCTTGTGTGCCATGCTGGTTTTATGCGTAGTAGGCCTTGGTCTTGTTGGGTGATTTTAACGCGGCTCTTAAATTGGAAGATCATTCATGTGGTAGTTATACTCCTGACATTGCTATGCGTGAATTTAAAGATTGTGTTCAGAGAATGGAGGTTGAGGATATTAATAGTACCGGTCTTCACTTTACTTGGAATCAGAAACCTAGAGGCTCATTTGGTACATTGAAGAAAATTGATAGGGTGATGGGCAATCTGAAGTTTTCTGACTTATTTCCAGGTTCTTTTGCTATATTTCAACCTTATCGTATTTCAGATCATTCTCCGTGTGTTCTTCGTATACCCAAGGTAACTAAGCTTAAGCCTAAACCGTTCAAGTTCTCTAACTTCTTGGTTCATAAAGATGGGTTTCGTGATACGGTTACTGCGGGATGGAGTCTTAATGTCCATGGATGTGCTATGTATCGTGTGGTTCAACGTTTAAAGGGGCTGAAATCTCCTTTTCGTAAGCTTTTGCACAGTCAAGGTAATCTGCATGAGCGGGTGGTTAGGATTCGTGAGTTAGATGAGGTCCAAAAGGCTATTGATACAGATCCGTCTAATTCAGACATACGGGATGAACATGCTCACTATCTTCTTGCATATAAGAAGAACTGAATAAATGAGCACAAGGACCAGCTTCTTTAAACTCTGATTTGCATGCATACACATATCAGTTTTTATGCATGCTTGAGATCTTAATAAGTTCTATGTTTCATCTTATTTTTAACGTCATAGTTCACAAGTGTATATACATGAATCCATTTTAATATATTTCTTGCATGATTAAACTTATCTCTACATTTTATATTACTATGATATAGCGTATTGTCCAATTAAGATTTAAGGTAACACCAGCTATAAACATATTCATGGTTCATGAAGAATTACCTCCCAAGCAACACGAGTATCAGCTGAGTTCGAGGTCGAACCAGAAACAAGGACACGAACATGAAGGTATAACAAGATACACGATCGAACCCACAACCTAGACTCACACGAACAACAGCCTTTGCAACACCCGTTTCCTGCTTGCCTTGCTTTCCTTTTGTATCGAATGGATGAAGTAGAACCACTGCTGTCACACTTTTCTTGGAGGAACTAGGGTTTGTGTTTTTTTTTAATTTTACATGGGATGGTAAGTTTTAAATGAGAGTTTAATGGGAATTAAAGAAGGATTTGGGTTGGGCGTTTCTACTAGGCCGAAAATAAGGGGAGGATCATTGATTAAATAATTTTTTCTTAATTACCATAATGACGTTTATTATTTAGTTTTTAATAGTCTCTTAATTTGTTTTTTTTTTATTAGGTCCAAATGACTTGTGCAATGTGTAATATTCTTCTAGTAATTAAGGTTGTTTGCTCCTATTTGATATAATTTATTTCAAGTGTCAATGTAAAATAAACGAGCTTGACTCATATTACGCATTTCACATTTATCACGTTTGAGGGTAAAATAGCCATTTAATACGTTTACGAATTTTAGGGTTTTACAACTCTTCCCCTCAAAAAGAAAATTTTCGTCCTCGAAAATTGAAGTCGCAGGGGTACACAGAGACGTACAAGTTCAAGGCAGACGTAGCAATCCATAGCTTCACACAAATCATAACGATTTCGGTTCCCAAGCGTACAAAACTTATACGTAAGAGATGCCGGTGAAAATTTCGCAAAGAGGTATAGCATTTCAAACAAATATGAGGGTCAAAGGATAACGGATATAAGCCCTAGTCCATTCACGTACCAACCCCAGGCATTTCCTAAGACGTCATATGATTTCAATAAGTTCATATTATATGATCTCGGTATTATCACGTTGATCAGGCGTCATAATACTTGCATCGCATAACAAGTCCTTATTGTCATCCTATTCTGTCCCGGGTCATGACAAATCACATAACCAATATCACACAAAACATATCACATACAAATATCAAGTAACATACCCAAGCAGACCAGATTCACATACGTACAACATAAACTACATCATACAACTTACCAAATCACAATGAAAGAAGGCCACCAATTTGCACAAAACGGTTCCTCATGACTCATTACTGATGATCCCTAAAGTGTCTACCCGTCTAAGATTAATGACTATAGGCCTATTTCTTGCTGTAATATCATGTATAAGTGCATTAGCAAAATCCTTGCTAATCGTATTAAAGAAGGCCTTGGTCAGTTGGTTAGTATTAATCAATCTGCCTTTGTTCCTGGTCGTCGTATATCTGATAATATATTACTTACCCAAGAGCTTATGCGGAATTATCATAGAGGGAGAGGTCCACCTAGATGTGTGTTTAAGGTTGATATTCAGAAGGCATATGATACGGTTGATTGGGCTTTTCTTAAAGCTATCCTGATTGGGTTTGGTTTTCACGCAAAAATGGTTGACTGGATCATGGTATGTATCTCATCTACATCTTATTCTATATGTATTAATGGGGATCTTCATGGCTGGTTTAAAGGTAAGCGGGGTCTTCGACAAGGTGACCCGTTATCACCCTATTTGTTTACTCTGGTTATGGAGGTTTTAACTCTTATATTGAAGACAAGGGTTTCTAATGCAGTGGATTTTCGGTTTCATCATTTGTGTGAACAACAGAGAATTATTAACCTTTGTTTTGCAGATGACCTCTTCTTGTTCGCTAGAGGCCATCAAGATTCTGTTAATGTCATTATGCAGGCTTTGGAGGATTTCAAGAACTTTTCGGGTCTTGTCCCAAGTATCCCGAAAAGTACAGCTTTCTATTGTAATGTGCCTAATGCTATTAAAGCTGCTATTCTCCAGTCTATGCCGTTTGAAGGTTCTCTCCCCTCGGGTATCTTGGGGTTCCCCTTATATCTTCGAGACTTCTTTATAGGGATTGTAAGGTGCTTGTTGAAAAGTTGGAAGGCCGTGTGAATGATTGGCGTAATAAGTTCTTATCGTTTGCGGGTAGGCTTCAGTTGGTGAGGTCTGTTTTATCATCGATGCATCCGTATTGGGCTTCGATTTACTCTCCTACTCGTATTATACATGAGTTAGAGCAGCTTATGAGGGGTTTCCTTTGGTGTCAAGGAGAAATGAAAAAGGGAAAGGCTAAGGTTGCTTGGGAATCTGTTTGTAAGCCAAAGAAAGAAGGTGGTCTTGGTATTCGACGTTTGGAGGATTTTAACATTGCTCTCATGACTACACATATTTGGAGTATTCTAACACATAAAGAGTCGTTATGGGTTCAATGGATTCATTCTTATAAACTTCGTGGGAGAAGTTTTTGGGATGTTCCATGTTTAGGGGATGTTAGCTGGGGATGGCGCAAGCTTCTTGCGATTCGACCAAAGATTCGTTCATTTATTTGGCATAAGATCAATAATGGCAAGGACACATCGGTTTGGTTTGATAGGTGGTGTGCGTTAAGCCCAATTCGCGATTTGCTTACTGCTAGGGATATTGCCCGAGCAGGATTTAATTTATCTTATTCGTTTCGATCCGATTGCTAATGGTGTTTGGCGATGGCCGGTTGACTGGTTATCTCGTGTTCCTTTGTTAGCTGCAATTCCGGTCCCTTACCTTAATGATACTGTTGATGGATTATTATGGCGCAAGTTGGATGGTAATTTCTGTGGTTTTCGGTCTCGGGTGCATGGGATTCTATACGTCTTAGGAGTGATGTGGTTGACCGGTGTAATGTTACTTGGTTCTCTCATTGTATCCCGAGGCATGCAATACACTTATGGCTCGCTATTAAGCACAAGCTGAAGACCCAAGATAGGATGCGACAATGGGATGTTGGTCCTAATGTGGATTTGGACTCGCTTAGATGCCCGCTTTGTGAATTGGTTCCGGATTCTCATTCTCACGTATTTTTTGAGTGCCACTTTCTATGCAGTTTGGTTTCGGTCCGGTTTTATCTCGGCATGGATGCTGTCCCGCCTTCCTTGGAGAGTGTTGTTCATGTTCTTATTCCTATATCTAAGGGGCTTCGGTTGGTAGCATCATTTCTCGACATTCGCTATGCTACTACATACTTTATCCGGATGGAGCGTAATGCTAGGATTTTCAAGCGTAAGAAGTCTCTCATGGAAGTGGTTAGCATCATTGTCTCTACTATTCGGTTGAAGTTGGTTACCTTCAAGTTCAAGAAGTTAACCTCGCGGTCTCGTTTGATCCTTGATAAATGGAAGATTCCAAGTATATGTATTTCTCACGAAGCGGAGTGCCGTAAGGGTTGTACTTTTTCCCTTCTCCAAGGTTTTTCCCTATGGGTTTTTCTTGGAAAGGGTTTTAAGGAGGCGTGACTTCCGGGTTAATTTGCTCCCTTTGTGGATTGGCTGGATGCGGGATGCTCGCTTGCTACAAGTTTTTTTACTTGTTTATGCCTAGTTAGTTGATGTAATATAGCTATGTCTTTTGTGTTTATGGCTTGTCATAAACACTAGTTTATCAAGTTTTCGCTTGAGGTTAATGTGGTACCTCAGCCACATTCCATTTGTACTTAACATTATTTTTTGGTTATATATTTACCGGGGTAAAACCCTTTACCCAAAAAAAATACATTAGATGAAGAACATTTTTTAAAACAGAAATCTAAAGTTCAATGGCTTCATGCAGGTGATTCTAATACAGCTTACTTTCAAAATATTGTTAAAAGCAAATGTGCCCGTAATCAAATTGAATTGGTTAGAGATGCAAACAATGTCTTGTACGAGGGTAATCAGGTTGCATGTGCTTTTG
Source organism: Chrysanthemum makinoi (assembly GCA_910596185.1). NCBI lineage: Eukaryota > Viridiplantae > Streptophyta > Magnoliopsida > Asterales > Asteraceae > Chrysanthemum > Chrysanthemum makinoi. The sequence goes on along the minus strand of OU343221.1, from coordinate 169,372,293 downwards.
TTGCTCACTATGAACAGTTTCTTGGTATGGAAGGAAATTGTACTTCCTTTGAAGATTATGGTATATTCTCTAATGTTCTTCCACATCAATTGGCTGACTCGATGGTTCGTCATGTTACGGATGCGGAGATAAAGGATGCTATATTTTCTATAGGGGATGATAAAGCTCCTCGTCCTGATGTGTACATGGCTGCTTTCTTTAAGAAAGCATGGGATATTGTGGGTGTTGAGGTTATGTCTGTTGTTCGTGATTTCTTCATGAATGGTAAGCTTCTTAAGGAGATTAATCATACCATTATATCTTTGATTCCTAAAGTGTCTACCCCGTCTAAGATTAATGACTATAGGCCTATTTCTTGCTGTAATGTCATGTATAAATGCATTAGCAAAATCCTTGCTAATCGTATTAAAGAGGTCCTTGGTCAGTTGGTTAGTATTAATCAATATGCATTTGTTCCTGGTCGTTGTATATCTAATAATATATTACTTACCCAAGAGCTTATGCGGAATTATCGTAGAGGGAGAGGTCCTCCTCGATGTGCGTTTAAGGTTGATATTCAGAAGGCATATGATACGGTTGATTGGACTTTTCTTAAGGCTATTCTGATTGGTTTTGATTTTCACTCCAAAATGGTTGATTGGATCATGGTGTGTATCTCATCTACGTCTTATTCTATATGTGTTAATGGGGATATTCATGGCTGGTTTAAAGGTAAGCGGGGCCTTAGACAAGGTGACCCGTTATCTCCATACTTGTTTACGCTGGTTATGGAAGTGCTAATTCTTATATTGCAGAAAAAGGTTTCTAATGCAAAGGATTTTCGGTTTCATCATTTGTGTGAACAATGTAAAATTATTAACCTTTGTTTTGCAGATGACCTCTTCTTGTTCGCTAGAGGCCATCAGGATTCTGTTAATGTCATTATGCAGGCGTTGGAGGATTTCAAGAACTTTTCGAGTCTTGTCCCAAGTATCCCTAAAAGTACAACTTTCTTTTGTAATGTTCCTAATGCTATTAAAGCTGCTATTCTCCAGTCTATGCCGTTTGCAAAGGGTTCTCTCCCTGTCAGGTACCTTGGGGTCCCCCTTATATCATTGAGACTTCTTTATAGGGATTGTAAGGTGCTTGTTGAAAAATTGGAAGGTCGTGTGAATGATTGGCGTAATAAGTTCTTATATCTTGCGGGTAGGCTTCAGTTGGTGAGGTATGTATTATCTTCGATGCATTTATATTGGGATTTGGTCTTTATCCTTCCTACTCGTATTATCCATGAGTTAGAGCAGCTTATGAGGGGTTTCCTTTGGTGTCAAGGAGAAATGAAAAGGGGAAAGGCTAAGGTTGCTTGGGAATCTGTTTGTAAGCCAAAAAGAGAAGGTGGGTTTGGTATTCGTCGTTTGGAGGATTTTAACATTGCTCTCGACTACTCACATTTGGAATATTTTGACACATAAAGAGTCGTTATGGGTTCAATGGATCCATTCTTATAAACTTCGTGGGAGAAGCTTTTGGGATGTCCCTTGTTTGGAGGATGTTAGCTGGGGATGGCGCAAGCTTCTTGCAATTAGACCCAAGGTTCGTCCCTTTATCTGGCATAAGATCAACAATGGGAAGGACATTTAGGTTTGGTTTGATATGTGGTGTGAGTTAAGCCCAATTCGTGATTTGCTTACTGCTAGAGATATTGCACCTGGCCGGGTTTACTTTATCGACTTCGGTTTGTGATCGATTGCTAATGATGTTTGGCGATGGCCGTTAGACAGTTATCTAGATTTCCATTGTTAGCGCTCTCCCGGTTCCTAATCTTAACGATACCGACGATGGATTATTATGGCTAACGGATGGTAACTTTAGTTGTTTTTCGCCGGTGCATGGGAATCATTGCATCTAAGGGCTGATTTGGTTGAATGGTGTAATGTTCCTTGGTTCTCTTATTGTATCCCGAGGCATGCAATACATTTATGGCTCGCTATTAAGCAGAAGATGAAGACTCAGGATAGGATGCGACAATGGGATGTTGGTCCTGACGTTGACTTGGACTTGCTTAGATGCCCGCTTTGTGAATTGGTTTCGGATTCTCATTCTCACTTATCTTTTGAGTGCCAATTTTCTATGAAGGTTTGATTTCAGGTCCGGGTTTTATCTGGCATGGATTCGTTGGAGAGTGTTGTTACAGTCCTTATTCCTATATCTAAGGGGGCGGTCGGTTAGTAGCATCATTTCTCGATTATTGCTAGCTGCTACTACTTACTTTCTTTGGATGGAGCGCAATGCTAGGATTTTCAAGCGTAAGAAGTCTACTGTTGCTGAAGTGGTTAGCATCACTGTCTCTACTATTCCGCTCTCAAGCTCACACATGATCCCTCATATCAAACTTTGGAAATCTTTTGATTATGGCAAAACTGATCATAATCATCCTTACCTCAAAATTGGTCAAAATTGATCAAATTCTAGTTTTTCCATCTTAAGCCATTAGGATATTCTCCAAAACACTATTTTAAATCACTATCTGAGTAGGATCGTTTAGCTTCACTTGACACTCTCAAAATCTTTAGTGTCATCTTTGATCATTCATTGGTGTTCATGAAAGTTCCAATTTCTTTCATAAAAGGCAATCATTAGTTATGTCACTCATTACCCTCAAGCACTTAAGCACCCCCCCTTCATTTATGACACTTTGATAAACTGAAACACTCAAGAAGAAATAGACATTAGACCTTACAAACATCATTGCTACCTTTTCTTAGTTGCTGATAGACGGATCCCTAGGATTAGCCTAGACGGATCCCTCAATGGAGGGAACCGTGGGATCCGGATGACAGATTATGTCAACTTTAGCTAAATCCATCATTTCAAGCTCATCTTTCTAACTTAAACACTCCATCTCATCTTAAATGAGTTCATAGATGAGTACAAACTCTGAAGTTGACTCTTGTGCATGTTAATCATCACATTCAAATGAATTTTAGTGGCTTAAGTCTTGAATGCACTTGCCAAATCCTTTGCTTTATAAACCACATTGTTAGGACTTCTAAAGTCATCATCTTCATCCCCATTTTCAGCATTTAGAAACTTTTACAAACCTCTTGAAATCATCTAATCATGAGGAAAACTCCAAGTAGCAATTTATCCACCAAAGAACCACCCAACAAAATTGCTCGTGTTGTACACGAAATCTCTTCAATCGAATTATCTCCGGTCAAGCCCACAAATGCAAGGATTCATCTTCCACCAACTCAACAATTCAAACCAATTCTTTTTTTGGGTAAAAGGGATTTTTCACCCCGGTAAAATTCATTACGCCAAAAAACATTGAAGTACAATTGACATGGGTTAATCCCATGCCCTGAGCCCATTACATAGGCGACATCTATTGCAAAATGCAGAACACTAAATGCAAGAACTAACAATTACATTTAAAAAACAATCAAAATGTAATAAAACAAAGTTCAAAGAACCACTTTCAAAGTGAGCGACTCAATCTTCAAAAATCTTCAAAAATCTTCATTGTTTTACCACGAGTGCGGCACCAAAACCTCTTCCATAAACACCATAGCACCACGATTGATACTAATGATGATAACTCAGGCCTAGTGCAACTCCTATTATTATAACGCATGATACGAAACAATAATAACCTGCATATGAGTGCAAATCAAAGCAATACGGATCCAAAAAATGTAAATAGGGTTACAACAACCCTAACTTCCAGATAGACGAAGAAACCTTGAACCAGTCTCCAAATCGACAATAGGAATTTAGCAATAATATCAACATCATGGAGAATCACAAGGACCAAAGTCTCGCAAGAAATCAGGACAAATACGGCATGAACCAATCCACATGCCACATGTCCCGAAAAATCAAACCAACCACATACAATGCGACGAGGTCCAAATATAAACTTGCGTACCCAAAACCAGGTTATAGAATACCACCTCAGTCACGATTCACAAAGCATAATCGTTACAACAAGGATCAATAGTAAGGAAAATGTATGTAGCACACCCAAACACAACCCAACAGCAGCAATGCATAAGGACCTGTTTGGGACGATAATAGGGTTAACCAAACCCTAACTTCCAGCAATCAACAAACAAACCCTAATAACCCAATCGAATACAGCCGCCAAAATAGGTTAAAAGAATAACCATGATCAGAATAAAACACAGAAGCTGTATAGAACAAGAGCACCACGAACCTAGGGTTATCGACAACCCTAAACTCCATAAAACAACCATTTCACATGACCCACTTAATAGGAGTGATGACAAGTAACACAGGTACATGAAACGAACAAGGGCTTTTGAATAAGATACCCTATCAAACTTGAACGACCATCTATCTAAACCCCAACAAGTGGTAATCAAAACCACACCAATCAGAATGGACATCACGTATACCATAACGGACATGAAGCAAACATAAATATCCTGAAAACCAAGAATCAGTTATGTATAGGGGAGTAAACACGTTTGCGTATCCAAGGAAAAACCCACCAGCGATTTAAATTGATAAAAATAATCCAAAACCCTAAAAGAAACCAATCCAACGATCAGTTATTAAAGGAGTTCTAAATCGCCATGATCCTTAAAAATATACCCATAGCCTTCATGGATCGAGAATAAACAGCCACAACACAAGATGGGAACGATTACCAAATCAAACCCTAGATATATGAATGATATACGATTAAGGGTAACAGATGTGAGAATAATAGCACGCAACCCCTATGAAGACACAACCTAACAAACCGATTGCATACCAAAATGGTAGAGATACGATTTATGAGGATTAATTTGGCCGGAAAAAAGGAGTAGGGGTGGCGGCTGGATCGCCCCTAGAGAGAGAGATAGTACCTACAAAACTACCTATGCCAAACACCACCATACCTCCTAGGCCGAACAATCCCATCTCCACTAAACCATCACCATTGGTTCCTAGAGCTATCTCATTTACAACTCCACTATCATCACCATACCTCTACAATTTAGAGGATTTGCCTCCTAGGCCGTCTCATCCTCCTCCACCGACAACACTTTCCTCATTAGGAGGAATAATGCTACAAAATCAAGGTGTTGAGTCAACACTAGCTCCGGCTTCCTTTTCGCCGTCACCATCATATAATCCCATTTGGATTATGAGAAACCATCAAAGTCAACCACCCGACCATATGGAAGTTGACACTTCTCTACCACCACCATCATTCTTGGTCGAGCCATCCTCAAATGCGCCTCCATCAATCCCTCCATCATTTGAGGCTCCACAAGCCACTTCACTTGATCCTTCGCATCAAGCAATTTCATTTACTCCACCACCACTACCTAGCCATGACAAAGATTGTTATCATTATCAACATGTTGAAAGTTTGATACATGAAGTACGGGAAGACTAACGTTTCATGTTCTATCACCTCCTCCAACGTTTTGACGAGATTAAACCTAAACAAACTTGAGCTAGAGGATTTTAGTGGTGTGCTAGTTTCGAGCGTTGCTTAGATAAGTCTAGTAATTCCAAGTCATGTATCGATCATTTTCTTAGTTTTTAGAGTCATGTATATCATATCTCTAGTTTTATTAAATGATAATACATGCTACTTGTTATATTTCTGAGTTTATGATTATGTTGTATAAAACATATCTCACTTTGATATTAACATAATGTGTTATATCACCATTTCTGAAATTAATGATTAGCTAGACGGATCCCTTAAATCTACCTAGACGGATCCGTGATACAGAAAACTATTTTTCTACTAACTTGGATCATATTTTCAGAAAATTATGCATTATACTTGTTTTTTAACCTTTGTTTTGTAGTTATTCAATTTGCACATGAAGACTTTGACACCCTAGAAAAAAACCCTAAAGTCAATTTGGCTCTGTGAAAAAAGACAACACCGAATCCCTTTCACCTCTAATAATTCGACATCATGCAATCTCTAATCTCTTGTTTCTTACTCTAATTCGTTTCAGTTATGTGATTTCATTCGTGATTTACGTAATTGTCTCTGATTTTTGTAATCGAGTTAGGGTTTGTCATCGTCGGTTTTAGTTGTTTAGGGTTTCAGTTACATATTAATCGATTCTTTTAATTTCAGGCTTCATGGCTGATTTTGGGTAGTAAAGTTGCGCATCAATTCATGCCTTAGTCTCACTAAGGACTTCGTTTGTGGAAGATTGACGTGGATTTCCTGTTTGCTTTGTTTTACGCTTTTTAGGGTTTCGCTTTTGGTCGCTTTGGAAGCTTTCGGTTCTTTACTTGTTTGTTGCTGCTTCTTAATTGTATTATGGATAATAGTGGTAAGGTTAACGTGGATTTGGATGCATTTGAAGCTCGTATGCGTAGGTTGAAAGGGAACGAAGAGGGTTCTGAGGTTGCGCATAACCCTAGATTGCCTGTTAGAGTATTACGACACCCTAATGTAGCTACATCTGATGTTGATTCCAATATTGCTGCTGGGGGTGTTTCTGATTCGTATCAAGAGATTGGTCTTAGATATCGTGAGCTTAACAAAGAGTTGAAGGATACATCTAACGTGCAAGACTCGTTATTTTGGGGCGAGGATGGTAATGGTAATAATCAATATACCCAAGCTGATTTCCCTTCTCTTGGGGAGGTTAAAGGGGTTGAAAAAATGGTGAGCGGTGTTGGATTTCAAGCCGAAGGGGCTGCTGGTGCTTCATTAGGTACTAAACAGCTATTGGGAAGTCATGTCATCAATTTGGATACGAGTAATTTGCCTCAAGGTGATGGGATTAGTGTGGGTAACAAAGTTGGTAAACTCAAAGGTATGATCACAAATGAATCCTCAAGAGAAGTCCTATTGTTCAAACTAGCCTGAAGTTTTGCATCCTTCTACCTATGTTGGAGTGGCAAGTGGTTCACAAAATGCAGGTCCTCAAGAAAATCATTCTACTCCGGCAAAAGGTAAGTCCAACTTTCGTGCTCTTAAAGTTGATAATATGTTTAATGGTGTTGACGTGTCCATTCCCCTTAAGGTGGTACAAAATATTAGCTCTAAATTCGATAACACCTTGTATGGATACTTCATTGGTAAGCGTATTGCACTCTGTGGTTGAGTATTTTGCACGAATAACCGGGCTAAGTATGGTTTAAAACGGATTATGATGAATGCAAAGGATTTTTCTTTAAGTTTACTCTCAAAGTTGGTTTGGAGGCCGTTTTGAAGGAGGTCCGTGGATGATTAAGAATAGTCCTATTATTCTTAAAATGTGGACAATGAGTACTAGTTTGACGAAAGAGGAGTTAACCCAGATTCGGTATGGGTTAAACTACATGATGTTCCGTTACGTGTATTTTGAAGATGGAATTAGTATTATTGCAACACATATTGGCACGCCTATCATGCTTGACTCTTATACTAGTTCTATGTGTGTTGACTGGGGTAGGAGTAGTTTTGCCCGTTGCTTAATTGAAATTGACTCGCATGTTCTTGCGAAACTATCACTATTGGTGTACCTTTTAGATCAACCTGGGTTTTCTTCGAATTATTAGGGTGGAATATGAGTGGAAACCTCCCGGTGTGATGTTTGTTTGATTTTTGGCCACTCTCTGGTGACTCTGTCCCAAGGCAATCGTGACTCAAATTGTGGAAGATAAAAGTGATGGGTTTCAACTTGTTGGGAAAAAGGGTAAAGCTAAGAGGAAAATGCTAATACAAAGTGGTACTTTTAATCGGGTTCGTTTTAAAAACATGCAAGATAGACCTAAAGTCACATCTATATCCACTAGCAAACCCCTCAAGGAGTTGCAGTACTAGTAAGGGTCCTTTACCTAATAACTCTACATCTAATGACCCACCGATGTGGCTACCAAGGATAATCAACCCGCTTCATGCTTCACAAACGGTAAGTAATCCAATTTTGGCTCCTAATATATCTACACTAACCCTGTTTGGTTCTTTAGCTTCTTATGATGATGGTGATGAGACCAAGGGCTTGGAGGATGATGATGAGGTTAAAAATATTTATGATGAAACTGGTAATTTGTTTGACAAATCACAAAGTGCGGCCCTCAATCGTCCGATGTTAGTATCGCCTCTTGGAATATAAGGTTTGAACCACCCCTAAACAAAAGAGGTTAAACAGTGGTAAATGATAATAATCTTAGTGTATGTGCTATCTTGGAAACTCATGTTGATGCATCGGTGGTGTATGATACATGTCGTAATGTTTGTCGTAGGTGGAAGTGGACATCTAATGGTAGTCTATGTGATAAGGGGTTCCAATTATTCTTGGTTGGGATGATGATTGTTGATGTTATGATTATGTCTCAAACTAACCGGGTTATGCATGTTCGTGTTAATAACCTATGACAACAAAAGTCGTTTCGTATATGCAGATAATTATTATGTTCATCGGCGTGCCCTTTGGTCCAATCTTGTTTGCCATGCTGGATTTATGAGTACTAGGCCTTGGGTTTTGTTGGGAGATTTTAATGCGGCTCTCAAGTTAGAGGATCATTCATGTGTAGTTATGCTCCGACATTGCTATGCGTGAATTTAAAGGTTGTGTGTCAAAATGGAGGTTGATGATATTAATAGTACTTGGTCTTCACTTTACTTGGAATCGAAGCCAAGAGGCTATTGGTACTTTAAAGAAAATTGATAGGTGATGGGCAATCCAAGTTTGCCGACATGTTTCCGTGTTCTTGCATATTTTCAACCTTTATCGATATCGATCATTCTCCGTGTGTTCTATAACACACAAACTTAATTTTTCGTAGACTTGGTTTTACAATAAATTATACCTATTTTTCTATTTTCAAACTTTTCTAAACTTATTGGATTTGAAACGAGAAAACCGACATCGCCAATGCTCCCAAGACAAACCAAATGTTAATAAATGTTTTATTAAGCCTTCTTAAAAATTGTGGGAATACTAGTCGAGTTTACACTCATTTTTCGTGGAAATTTTATTTTAAAAACAATGGCACTGGTCCTAAACCGACGCTACCGAGCCTTAACGTCCCACACATTATTATATAAGAGTTTAAAGAAATTTCACAAACACCCCTTGCACTATTTTGCTCAGCCACCCTCCTTCTTTTCCCTTTGGCAAAACCGCCCCCGGGTATATAAAAGAGAAATTAGGTTTTCCTCTCATTTTTATCACACCTCACCGGATATCACACTTCCGCGCCAAGACGTATTTTCCGGCCAACTTCCTAACCACCCAATATTTTAGCCATTAACGAGATCAAGACGAGGGGAGTATTTCGAAGATTTTAGACCCAAGATAATGCTTGGCTGCTTGTAAGCTCCACCGCCGCCACCACCGCACGCCACCGTACTTCCCCACCATTTCTCTCTCTTCATTGTAAGACTCACGCTACCTTCCTATTTCATTACCTATTCAAAACCAATCAACCGATAATTAAAACTAACGATTTCTGTTAAAATCATTAAAAGTATGTTTTGTAACAATAAAACTCGTAGGATCTACCTTTAAACACCAAACTCGTCGACTACCCACCGAAGCCGCTTGACCTATGGCTATGCTTTTAAACCTTGTACTCATTTTGTTATATTTGAGTTCATATCGTCCCGTATAATTATTTTATGTTTTTGGAGATTGTTGATTGTGTTTTGTGTTAGGCGATGGGCCTCTCTTAGGGTCCGTGTTCGTGACTCATGGAGTCACGGCTTGCCGTCCTTGTGCCGTTCGAGTGGGTAAACCGTGACTCATGGGAGTCACGGTCTTGACGTTTAATGGTTAATCAAGTCACTGCTTGGGTAAAAATTGTTATGAGTCTTTTGATTTTGTATTTAGAGGTGGCAATATTAATTGGTCAAAAGATTTATTTGTGGAATATTAGTTAGAGATGTGGAAATTATTTTGGATAGTTGGTTTGAAAGCGACACACCAAGGCGGTGTGCTCGTGGTGTGTACCCACGATACAAGTAGTATCGTGGGGGACTTGTTTGAGCTTGGATCGTGGGTAGTAAGCAAGACGTTGTAATCTCATGTAGAGATGGTTTTAGTGTGTGTGTTGAACGCCAACGAGACACCACATAGGTGTACTCGGTACTCGAAGTGTTCTTGTTGGTTACGTGCGGCCTAGTGGTCAAGCCACACTATACCCGTTTCATCTATAATCTTGTCTCCATGTCAAAACTCAAATCGGTGTCTAAGGTCGTGTTTGTGTTGATGAGCTAGCAAGCCATGGGCTTCTAGCCCGTCCATGAAGTGTCGTCTTGGGTTGAAAATAACATTGGGCCTATAAGCCCAAAGTGATTAGTTTGGGTGTGTTTGGAAGCATTGGGCCGAAGCCTAGTATGCTATGATTATGTGTTGAGTTTTCTTTTTTTTTCTCTATTAAGTCTTAATTGTTATTTCTCGTTGGGTATACTAACTTAATTTATACCTTGACTTTTGTCGATAGCGTTTCGGATACTATTCGGGTACTTGGGATATGATATGGTCTTGGATACGAATGTTGTAACAAAAACCTATGCTTGGATAATATGGATGTTCGTTATTGGATTTACGGTATTAGCCGAAGGACTTATGGACGATTTTGGACACAAAATAGTCGATAAACCCGACACTAATATACACGCGAATGATAACGACGATTAATAATAAAACTTGTAAAAAAAATAATAAAACTTGTAAAAATTAAATAAAACTTGTATAAATTGTATCAAATTAGGGAAAAGTGATAATTAGAACTTTTTATTTAAAAGTCGTAATGACTTGGAAAATGTTTTATAAACGGACGCATCATGTCCAGATTTTTATAAAAACCATTTTTACAACTTAAACCATTACAATTTGTAAACGTTATAAACTTTTCTAGTTTCTCAATTATTAACATGATGCACCTTTCATTAAATGTATAATTCTTTCTAAAACCTCAACGTTTCACAAACTATTTGGGTTATGGGGTAAAACACCGAAACATGTTATCGACGGGTCCTCTCGTTGTCTTTTATTCTTTCATATTCGTTATTCTTTCTTGTCGTCCTTTCTCATACTCCTTGAGTTCATTATTTTGGCGCTGAGTTATTTTGAGTCTATTTGTTTTCCTAAAACCACACGAGCTTCGATACTAAACTTTTTACAAACAATTATTCGAGTCATCCACGAAAACTAAAATACGTTAGTTTTGAAACCATTATACATTATGCTATTTTGAGATATATTCTGAAACAAACAATGATTATTAGGTTGTGCCGTTCGTGTACCGTTGTGCCTTGCTTCTTGACATCAAGCACGCACCGAAGTTACTATTCATTGCTATCTTCGAGGTGAGTTTTGTAGCCCTTTTTCTAATATTTTCCTTGGGGAAAATGGTACTCAAATTATATTTTAAACTGCTTTTATGTCTGTGATCTTCTACTTTTGTGTTTTGGACAATTATGCGCGTTTGATTGCAATATGTGCTTTCTGTGTGATCTTGTTGTGTGTTCATTTGGCAAGAATCGTTTAACTCGTTTGGAGCCGAAGCATTGATAGTACTATCGATTATTGGAAATCGTGTACACGGCATTTTGTGAGGTTCAGTTGTTGCATGCATCATGGTTTCAGTTAGTGCTTATATTTGTATATCATGCTCACTATTGTCCTACTCTAAACTACTCACAAATTGGTTTAGCTCTTAAACCTACGAGCTCACCAACTTTATGTTGACGCTTTCGAAGTGTCCATTTTCAGGTGTTATTGAAGTTGTCTAGAAGGTTGAGTATTGGCCTAGCTTAGCAAGACTTAAGACAAGACCCTCCCGTGATGTATCTCGAGGAGTTGCAGTGACTGCTCCTTATGTAGTAGTTTGACTTTGAGACTTATGTTGGATTCTAGATTTTGTACTTATCCCTGTTGTGGGAATTTTGCACTATGATCCATCGTATGTTATGCATTTTAGTATTTCTCTATTTTGACACCTTGTGTTCTTGATCATGAAGTCATACCCCGTAAATGCCTTTCGCAAGCGCCATTTTTGGTGTGATGCATTGGTATCGAGCCTTGGTTATAGAGAATTAGGTGGTTTAACCTAGACTATAACCTAGGAACCTTTATATAGTTGGCATAGTAGGACCTACGTGTGTGATTATGTGTTTATTTGCCTTGTATGTATTAGTGCCTAGTATTAGACCCTAGGATACCTTTCCTCCTGAATTGAGTCAATTTGTTTTCAAACCCCTTAGTGTTCTTAAACAACTTGCACCTAAATTTCAAAACTGTTCTTGTTTGATTGGGTTGTGAAAATTTATATGGGTGCAAGTTGTTAATTAACTTAATGGATTTGGGGGATTGACTTAAGGACTGAATATAGACTAGATGGCTGAAGTGATGATGATAGGAAAATGTGGCATACTGCTATTCTAAAACGCCGCCAACGCTTTTACAATAACATGATGCGACATAGACTTATCAAATTCATAGATCGTCGACTTAGGATCGCGACAGAACTAGGACGTGACTACGACATAGAACTAGGACGTGACTACAACGTAGAAGTAGGACACCACTACCGATCGTCTCTACATAAACCCCTCCTATATAGCGTTAACCAAATGTCCATCCTTGCGGAAACCGTTCATCCAAGAAGATCGACTCGAGTTAACCAAGGTAATGCGACCCGTAGGGTGGAAGGACCGGGAGAAATGGGGAAGAAATGGTAACTGCGACAATGGGAATGACAACAACAACGACACAAACCCCGACTTTTCCACGATCACGCCAACAAATGAAGAACTTGCTTCCCACTATCGACGCCGTAGGAGATCGCAACGCAACCCGAAACAATGATAGTAGGAACAACGTGGAGAACGATAACACCAATAACAACGAAGAAATGGAAATAACAACAACACTATCGAGGATGCCTGACAAGGAATTCACTGCAAAACCAATGGACTTCGATGGTAACGGAGGAGTGTTATCTTTACTCGATGGGTCGAGAAGATGGAGTCAATGATTGACATAAGTGAGTGTGCGAACCACCAGAAGGTAAAGTATGCTGCATGTTCGTGGGTCGGAAAGGCGTTGACTTGGTGGAACACAGCATCCGTGCCGAGGGAGAAGCTCGCCATGGGCATGACTTGGGATGATTTTAAGGCGCTTCGAAGGAGGAATACTACCCAAACAATGAAATGCAGAAGATCGAGCATGAGTTCTACAACCACACTATGGTAGGAGCTGGTCACGCATATATACAGATCGATTTCATGAGCTTGCTAAACTAGTACCTCACATGGTCACTCCCGAATCCAAGAGAATTGAAAGGTACGCCTATGGTTTGTTCCTGAAATTCGATGGGTGAAAGCGACCAGCCTCGCTACTATTCAAAGTGCACACGAAATCTGCAACCTTAACAGATGAGATGGTTAGGAATGGGTCATTATCCGAGAGTGGTGACAAGAGGAAGGTCGTGAATGAGCCAAGTAAGCAAGAAGGTGCAAACAATAACACTAAGAAGGCGAAATGGGGAAAAGGATTTGTGGCAACAAACTCGGGTAGAAAGGGATATGCGTGACCACCCACAAGCTGTGTCAAATGTGACTACCATCATCCGAGAGACCCTTGTCGTGTATGTTTTAACAGTAACCGCCCGTCATATTGGGCGGGATTGTCGAAGCTGGCTATGCAGTGACTCCAATCAACGCCATTTACCCAAGGACTCGTTATGAGCGGGAGCCCGGAATCATTTTCAAAACACGTCCTGTCGGTGAATAGGGCACAGGGGCAGGTGAAGAGTAACCCGAATCAAGCCTTAATGACTAATGGAACAAACTCAAACCGTGGAAGCAATGGCAACTCAGCTCGTGGTCAAGCATTTGTGATGAAAGTCGACGGGACGCCAGACCGAATCGCATCGGTATGTCCTCCTTAAACGATCATTAAGCTAGCATCTGTTTGAATCTGGCCGATTATAGATTTGTCTCTACCGAATTCATGCTTATATTAAATTTGAAACCTAGTGTCCGATACCTTAACCATGGAATAGTTATAGTGTATGACCAAAGGATATAAACCAATAAGATGGCTCAATTTCCATCATCCGGTAGCAAAACTCTTGTGCCGAGATGCCATTCGCTCGTTCTTGAGCAAACTCAAACTTTAGCAAAAATTTTCTTAAAAAAAAAAAAAAATAAAAAAAAAAATAAAAGTTTAGCAACCTTTAACTTAATTTTCATGTCAGTTCTTGTTTGATGAGATGTGAAAATCAAGTTTAAAGTTGCTATTTAGCTTAAAATTTTGAAAAAAAAAATTTGGCTCAAAATGGACGAGGCATTTCATATAAACCTAATCGCCGACGCTACCGTTGAATTGCCTATTTCATTGGCCTAGTAAATCGAGCGTAAACCCAAAGACACCTCGCGCTTAAGACTTCCCGCAGTTGCTTTCAAAGACCTAAGACGATTTACCCCTCCCTCGATGAATGAACTTCACGACTAAATTCTCAAAAGGCACAAATTACATAATGTGCGATGCTTCTCAAGAAAGATTCCCGATCCGAATATCCTCGCTAAGAGTGCACGAGATCGACAACCCTATAACCGCGCTCGAACTATAGGCGAAGCGATCGAGTTTACCTGCTAAGTCCTTTGGTTTAATCAACGCCAGTAGTATTCAAGGATATCCAAATAAGAGTGACGCATAAGAGCTGCCAGATCTATTACATCGAATCGTGATAGTCGGTTCACACCGTGATTTTTGGCAGGCCCTATAGGATTCATTGAACACAATTAAGTTTGAGTACGACTTACCATTTCTAGGCGGATGATCTGAGTAGGCATGCTATCCGACTTTAGAGATGTACTTAGAGGCACGACTATTGATTTGATGGAAATCAGGAATATGCATCCCCTTAGTTGGATTTCCTCAACTTATGTGAATCTATGCTTTAGATACCTATTGATTTGTTTATTTGTAAAGTGATCCCAAAATTGAGCCAATTCATCAAAAGCGTTGAGTTTCTTAACTTAATTTCAAGGCTGTTCTTGTTTGATTGGGTCATGCGGTTAAGTTGGAATTCAAATTGTTACTAAGCTTAGGGATGTGCTCAACTTGTTGCACAGCTTAACCTCATGACAGTTCTTGTTTGATGAGTTGTGAGTTTAAGCTTAAATTCAAGTTGAGGCTCAACTTAAGCTACCTAATAATTTGCTTAAGGCTTTTGATGGCTTTACTCAAGGACGGGAAGCTTGCCTTACTGTGTGGTTATTATGTGGCTTCATTTGTGTGATTGCAAGAGGTTAGGAGGTATTGATAGTACCACTTGGGAAGTAGCACCTGGTACTATTTGGGTTGACACCACACCGTAGCCTTCTATGTACAACGTAAGCGTGAATACTATCCCATCAAGCTCGGGTCCTTAGTCGGGCTTAATTTTGAGGACAAAATTCTTTTTAACGGGGGTAGACTATAACAACCCGTAATTTTTCAGACTTGGTTTTACAATAAATTATACCTATTTTTCTATTTTCAAACTTTTCTAAACTTATTGGATTTGAAAACGAGAAAACCGACACACGCCACGCTCCCAAGACAACCAAATGTTAATAAACGTTTTATTAAGCCTTCTTTAAAATTTCGTGGAATACTAGTCGAGTTTACACTCATTTTTCGTGGAAATTTTATTTTAAAAACAATGGTTTTAATCTCGGTCCGAAACCATCGTTACCGAGCCTTAACGGGTCCCACACGTTATTATATAAGAGTTTAAAGAAATTTCACAAACACCCCTTGCACTATTTTGCTCAGCCACCCTCCTTCTTTCCTTTTTGGCAAAACCGGCCCCCCTGGCATATAAAAGAGAAATTAGGTTTTCCTCTCATTTTTATCACACCCTCACCGGATATCACACTTCCTACGCCGACGATTTTTCCGGTCAACTTCCGACCACCCAATATTTTTAGCCAAGCACGTAGATCAAGACGAGGGGAGTATTTATGGAGATTTGTAGACCAAGAGGAGTACGCTTGGCTTGTTTGAAGCTCCACCGCCGCCACCATCACCGCCACTCACCACAGTCTTCCCCACCATTTCTCTCTCGTTGGGTAAGACTCACGCGCCACCTTTTCTTTATTTCTTCATTTTATTCAAAACCCTAATCACCTGATAATTAAAACTAACGATTTTCGTGTTAAAATCATTAAAAGTAATGTTTTGTAACAATAAAACTCGTGTGGATCTACCTTTTAACACCAAACTCGTTCGACTCACCACTGAGTCGCTTGACTCATGGCTATGTTTTTAAACCTTGTACTCATTTTGTTATATTTGAGTTCATATCGTCCTGGTATAATTATTTTATGTTTTTGGAGATTGTTGATTGTGTTTTGTGGTAAGCAGATGGGCGTTGGCCTCTTAGGGTCCAGGTTCGTGACTCATGGGAGTCACGCGTCACGCCCTCAGGCCGCTGGGTAAACCGTGACTCATGGGAGTCACGGTCTTGACGTTTAATGGTTAATCAAGTCACTGCTTGGGTAAAAATTGTTATGAGTCTTTTGATTTTGTATTTAGAGGTGGCAATATTAATTGGTCAAAAGATTTATTTGTGGAATATTAGTTAGAGATGTGGAAATTATTTTGGATAGTTGGTTTGAAAGCGACACACCAAGGCGGTGTGCTCGTGGTGTGTACCCACGATACAAGTAGTATCGTGGGGGACTTGTTTGAGCTTGGATCGTGGGTAGTAAGCAAGACGTTGTAATCTCATGTAGAGATGGTTTTAGTGTGTGTGTTGAACGCCAACGAGACACCACATAGGTGTACTCTGCGACGAAGTGTTCTTGTTGGTTACGCGCCTAGTGGTCGCCACACTATACCCGTTTCATCTATAATCTTGTCTCCATGTCAAAACTCAAATCGGTGTCTAAGGTCGTGGTTTGGTTGATGAGCTAGGCTAAGCCATGGCTTCTAGCCCGGCCCATGAAGTGTCGTCTGGGTTGAAAATAACATTGGGCCTATAAGCCCAAAGTGATTAGTTTGGGTGTGTTTGGAAGCATTGGGCCGAAGCCTAGTATGCTATGATTATGTGTTGAGTTTTCTTTTTTTTTTCTCTATTAAGTCTTAATTGTTATTTCGTGGTATACTAACTTAATTTATACCTTGACTTTTCGATACAAGCTGGATACTATTCTACTGGGATATGATATGGTCTTGGATACTAATGTTGTAACAAAACCTATGCTTGGATAATATGGATGTTCGTTATTGGATTTACGGTATTAGTCGAAGGACTTATGGACGATTTTGGACACAAAATAGTCGATAAACCCGACACTAATAATATACACAATGATAACGACGATTAATAATAAAACTTGTAAAAAATAATAAAACTTGTAAAAATTAAATAAAACTTGTATAAATTGTATCAAATTAGGGAAAAGTGATAATTAGAACTTTTTATTTAAAAGTCGTAATGACTTGGAAAATGTTTTATAAACGGACGCATCATGTCCGATTTTTATAAAACCATTTTACAACTTAAACCATTACAATTTGTAAACGTTATAAACTTTTCTAGTTTCTCAATTATTAACATGATGCACCTTTCATTAAATGTATAATTCTTTCTAAAACCTCAACGTTTCACAAACTATTTGGGTTATGGGGTAAAACACCGAAACATGTTATCGACGGGTCCTCCTCTTGTCTTTTATTCTTTCATATTCGTTATTCTTTCTTGTCGTCCTTTCGTTACTCCTTGAGTTCATTATTTTGGCGCGAGTTATTTTGAGTCTATTTGTTTTCCTAAAACCACACGAGCTTCGATACTAAACTTTTTACAAACAATTATTCGAGTCATCCACGAAAACTAAAATACGTTAGTTTTGAAACCATTATACATTATGCTATTTTGAGATATATTCTGAAACAAACAATCATTATTAGGTTGTGCCGCTCGGTACCGTTGTGCCTTGCTTCTTGACACCTGTTACGCTATCGAGTTACTATTCATTGCTATCTTCTGAGGCGTAGCCTTTTTCTAATATTTTCCTTGGGGAAAATGGTACTCAAATATATTTTAAACTGCTTTTATGTTTGTGATCTTCTACTTTTGTGTTTTGGACAATTATGCTGATTGCAATATGTGCTTTCGTGGTGATCTTGTTGTGTGTTCATTTGTGCGAATCTTTTAACTCCGTTTGGAGCCGAAGCATTGATAGTACTATCGGGATTATTGGAAATCGTGTACACGTGGCATTTGTGAGGTTCAGTTTTTGCATGCATCATGGTTTCGCTTAGTGCTTATATTTGTATATCATGCTCACTATTGTCCTACTCTAAACTACTCACAGCTTCGTGGTTTAGCTCTTAAACCTACGAGCTCACCAACTTTATGCTTTCGAGTGTCCATTTTCGTGTGTTATTGAAGTTGTCTAGAAGGTTGAGTATTGGCCTAGCTTAGCAAGACTTAAGACAAGACCCTCCCGTGATGTATCTCGAGGAGTTGCAGTTTGACTGTTCCTTATGTAGTAGTTTGACTTTGAGATTTATGTTTGGATTCTAGATTTTGTACTTATCCCTTGTGTGGGAATTTGCGACTATGATCCATCGTATGTTATGCATTTTAGTATTTCTCTATTTTGACACCTTGTGTTCTTGATCATGAAGTCATACCCCGTAAATGCCTTTCCGCTGCGCCATTTTTGGGGTGTGACATGTTCTGCGTATTCCCCAGGTTACTAAGCCTAAACCTAAGCCGTTCAAATTTTATAACTTCTTGGTTCATAAAGATGGGTTTATTGATACGGTTAATGCGGGATGGAATCTTAATGTTCATGGTTGTGCTATGTATCGTGTTGTTCAACGCTTAAAGGGCTGAAATTCCTTTTCGAAAGCTTGCATAGCCAAGGTAATCTTCATGAAGGGGTGGTTAGGATTCTGGGGAGTTGGATGAGGTCCAAAAGGCTATTGATACTGATCCATATAATTCGGACTTACGGGATTGAACATGCTCATTATCTTCTTGCTTACAAGAGGCTACGTTAGATGAAGAACGGTTCTAAAGGTAAATCTAAAGTTCAATGGTTTATGCAGTGATTCTAATAATGCCTACTTTCACTCACAATATTGAAAAGCAAATGCGCCTCAGAATCTAATTGAATTAGTAGATGCAAACAATGTCTTCAGACGAGGGTAATCGAGTTGCCGGTGCTTTGTTGCTCACTATGAATGCTTTCGGTATGGAAGGAAATTGTACTCTTTTGATGATTATGGTATATTCTCTAATGTTCTTCTCATCAATTGGCCGGTTCGATGGTTCAATATATGTTACGGATGCGGAGATTAAGGATGCTATATTTTCTATGGGGATGATAAAGCCCTCGGTCCCGATGATTACATCCGCCGCTTTTAAGAAAGCATGGGATATTGTGGGTGCCGAGGTAAGGGATCATTGTCAATTTTTCATTAATGGTAAGCTTCTCAAGGAGATTAATCATACCATTATATCTTTGATTCCTAAAGTGTCTACCCCGTGTAAGATTAATGATTATAGGCCTATTTCAAGAATGTCATGTATAAATGCATTAGCAAAATTTTGCTAATCCCATTAAAGAAGGCCTTGTCAGGGCTTGGTATTAGTATTAATCAACCGCTTTTGTTCCTCGGTCGCCGTGATATCCGATAATATTTTACTTACCCAAGAGCTTATGCGGAATTATCATTGAGGTAGAGGCCCTCCTAGATGCTTAAGGTTGATATTCGAAGGCATATGATACGTTGATTGGACTTTTCTTAGGCTATTTCCGATTGGATTTGGGTTTCACTCCAAAATGGTTGATTGGATTGGTATGTATTTCATCTACGTCTTATTCCATATGTGTTAATGGTGATCTTCATGGCTGGTTTAAAGGTTTTTCGGCCTTAGACAAGGTGACCAAGTATCTCCATACTTGTTTACGCTGGTCATGGAAGTGCTAACTCTTATATTGCGAAAAAAGGTTTCAATGTCGTTGATTTTCGTTTCATCATTTGTGTGAGCAAATGAGAATTATTAACCTTTGTTTTGCAGATGACCTCTTCTTGTTCGCTAGAGGCCATCAGGATTCTATTAATGTCATTATGCAAGCTTTGGAGGATTTCAAGAACTTTTCGGGTCTTGTCCCAAGTATCCCTAAAAGTCTGCCTTTCTTTTGTAATGTTCCTAATGCTATTAAAGTCGCTATTCTCCGTCTATGCCGTTGAAAGGGTTCTCTCCTGTCAGTACCTTGGGTCCCCCTTATATCATCAAGACTTCTTTATAGGGATTGCAATGGTGCTTGTTGAGAAATTGGAAGGTCGTGTGAATGATTGGCGTAATAAGTTTTTTATCTCTCATGGGTAGGCTTCAGCTTGGTGAGGTCTGCTTTATCTTCGATGCATTTATATTGGGCTTCGGTTTTATCCTTCCTACTGTTATATCCATGAGTTAGAGCAGCCTTATGAGGGTCCTTTGGTGTCAAGGAGAAATGAAAAGGGAAAGGCTAAGGTTGCTTGGGAACTGCTTGTAAGCCAAAGAAGGAAGGTGGCCTTGGTATTCGATGTTTGGAGGACTTTAACATTGCTCTCATGACTACTCACATTTGGAGTATTTTGACACATAAAGAGTCGCTATGGGTGCAATGGATCCATTCATATAAACTTCGTGGGAGAAGTTTTTGGGATGTCCCTTGTTTGGGGATGCTATGGGGTTGGCGCAAGCTTAGACCCAAGGTTCGCCCTTTATCCGCATAAGATCAATAATGGGAAGGACACTTCGGTTTGGTTTGATATGTGGTGTCGATTAAGCCCCATTCGTAATTTACTTCATCGCAGAGATATTGCACCTAGCGGGGTTTAATTTATCCGACTCGGTTTATGATCCGATCAAGCATCGATGTTTGGCGATGGCCACCGACCGCTATCTCGATTTCCATTGTTAATGCCTCCGGTTCCTATTCTAAATGATACCGACGATGGATTATTATGGCGTAACACGGATAGCAATTTAGTTGTTTCTCGGCCTGGGTGCATGGGAATCTCTACCGGTGGTGATTTGGTTGAATGGTGTAATGTTCCTTGGTTCTCTCTATTGCATTCCAAGGCATGCTATACATCCGTGGCTTGCCTGGCCAGGCTAAAGACTCGTGGATAGGATGCAATGGGATGTTAGTTCCGACGTTGATTTGGCTTTGCTTAGATGCCCGCTTTGTGAATTGGTTCCTGATTCTCATTCTCATTTATTTTTTGAGTGCCAATTTTCTATGTGTTTGGTTTCAGTTCTGGAGTTTATCCGTATGGATGCGGTCCCACCTTCGTTGGAAAGTGTTGCCATTCTTATTCCTTTATCTGGGGCGGTCGGTTAGTAGTATCATTTCTCGATTATTGCTGCTGCTGCTACTACTTACTTCTTGGATGGAGCTAAACTCTAGGCTGTTCAAGCCGTAGAAGTCTTCGCTGTCAAGTGGTTAGCACTATTGTCTCTACTATTCGGTTGAAGTCGGTTACTTTCAAGTTCAAGCTAACCTCGAGGACTCGATTGATTCCGATAAATGGAAGATTCCAAGTATATGTATTTCACACCTGAGGTTCACCTGCAATGACCGGCTATCCAGGGTAGTCGCCTGGGATTAGTCGCTGCAATGTCGAAGTCGGAACCGAGTTAATCAAAAAAGTTTTTCCCTTTGGGTTTTTCTTGGAAAGGGTTTTAAGGAGGCAAACTTCCTGGTTAACTTGCTCCCTTCAAGGAGTTGGTCGGATGGATGCTCGCTTGTTACAAGTGTTTTTTTACTTGTTTATGCCTAGTTTGTTGATGTAATATAGCTAGGTTTTTTGTGTTTATGGCATGTCATAAACACTAGTTTTATCAAGCTCTTCGCTTGAGGTTAATCTGGTACTTCAGCCACATTCCATTTGTACTTAACATTATTTTTTGGTTATATATTTACAGGGGTAAACCCCTTTACCCAAAAAAAGACTTTGACACCCTAAAGCTAGGGGAGCTTTGTGTCAAAGCAATACATTGCAAAATTACTTGCAATATTAGGATTACATTTCATGACATCCCTTTGCAAAGTTGCAATCATCAAGTGGGAGCACATTCACAATAGACGAAATCTTTTGCAAACTTAGTTGCAAATGAACTATTTAGTATTATTTTCGACGCCTTACATAAGGGATGGACTCATCAAGGGGAGTAAAGACGAGATCCTTTCCCCACTTGCTCTCACTACTTTTACTTTTCTATTTTTCACATGTTTTTCCTAAAAACAATGTGTTAGTTTCTTTCAAGTTCTTTTGTTTCGACAAAAAAGGGGGAAAGTAAAACTACAATTCAAACCTTTACTATTTTAGCTTTTCCTTAAAAGAATTTTATGTTTTGTCATCCACAAAAAGGGGGAGATTATTAATACAAAGAAGCCGTAAAAACGTATATTTATATTTTACGATCTTCTAATGTTTTGTCGATAACAAACGTAAAATCATTTTAACGAAACAAATAAAATACGTAATTAGTTAGAACTAATAGTTTCTAACACACTTACATTTTCACATAAAACACTAAAACAAGTATGATTTAGTATTACATATGTACAACAACTAGTGTTTACATATTCGGGTAAAATATACACATAACTAATATGTAGTATATTGGGTAATATAAATGGGTAAAAACTTAAGTATCATAACCCATTGACCAAATACATTGAATATAGTTGGGTACAACCCAAAGTCCATAACCCATATCCATGGAGCTTGACCCATAACCCATTGCATGACATCATGCTTATATCATATATGGATAATATCCATAACCCATGGTATTAACCCATACCCATGTGACTAGGTGCATTGCACTCATAAGATACATTGTATCTAGTAAAAGACCCATGGATCAACCCATAACCAAAATACCCATGGGTAAAGAGGAGCGTCCCACGGATCCCTAGCTTTACGCTAGACGGATCCCTTGTGGGAGGATCCGGGGAACAGTAGGCATTTTCCTCTATAAATAGTAAGCCATTTCTTCATTGTTTCTTACCCCTTTCTCACATACTTTCTCCTTGAGTTAAAAACTCTCTAACTCGAGATCCAAGTGAT
Source organism: Chrysanthemum makinoi (assembly GCA_910596185.1). Taxonomy (NCBI): domain Eukaryota; kingdom Viridiplantae; phylum Streptophyta; class Magnoliopsida; order Asterales; family Asteraceae; genus Chrysanthemum; species Chrysanthemum makinoi. Next base: position 169,349,251 of record OU343221.1, on the reverse strand, counting down.
CTATGTTTGTAGTTTTGTTTTTGTGTGACTCTCTAGGTTCCTCTTAAAGGTGAGATCACCACCTTTGAAGTCAAGCAAGCTCAAGTCCATGAGTTGCCATGCTTCCTCATCATCAAGACTACTGAAGTCTTCTTGTTGATGATTCTTTTCTTTCTTCTAAGAAGTGTAGTGTTGAAGACATTAGTGAAAGATGTCTCAAGGGTCAAGACGAAGACACTAGTGAAAGGTGTCGATCGTCCGTATTGTAGGCATTAGTGACATTAATCCCGACATATTTTAAGTCTACTAAACATATTTTATAAACAAATTATAAAACTACACACAAAACTTACATTTTGAATCATTAATCAATATCTCATGTATGATATATTCATACTAAACAAAACTTGTTTTTATAACGACAGTTTATTATTAATGATGACACTTACTCACTACGTATAAGTAAAACAATACACGGGTCATGCCCGAATTTTCAAAAATTCCTACAACTTATAAGAGTATTTTTAATATAAACCCTTTTAGTAAAACCATTACTTAAAGCATAATTTTTATCATCAACTAATATTTGTTTATATATAAATAAATATATATACCTTTAAACGACATTTTAATAAATTGAATTCATCTACTATTTGTATGCGATTACTTTTCGTACAACGTCTTCTGGTTACTAACGAACCAAAGGGTTATTTGTTCTTGATACTTTTATTTCGTACATGTATACTTAAACACTTCTAAAAGCCAGTACAAGCCAATGCTTACCAAAACTATTTAAACCTAAATGCTGCCACACAAGCAACAACCACACAAACACTGAAAAACTTAGAAAGTTTGTTTAACTTTATCGAGTCTTAAACATGAGTAAATACTAAACTTGCCGTACTGATGCGCGGAAGGCGCGTTCGGGGTCTAGGAAACTTCCTTTTCTTGGAGCAAGTTTTTCAACCTCCTACGCAGTGAACCTAATCATTGTAGTGTAGTATGGGGTAAGCCTCGGGGATTGATATCATTCTCTAGGGGAATAGGAATGCTAGTAAGAAATATATGACGAGAAGGTGGGGTTGCGGATGATTCCTTTTTTTTTTTAATATTTTTTATGGTTTTTTAGAAAGCTAAGGTAAAATCTCGGGGCAATTGGTTTGGGGGTGGTACTTCTACCGATTACTCTACTTCTACTAATTATCTAATTATCTAATTACTACGGATAGCTATGTCTAATTGAGGTGTGTTTGTATGATGATTAAAGATGTGTTCACTTAGATACTATTACTCACTAGCTATCTTTTATTAGTTGGTTGAGTTGTCACGTCCTTTATCTTAACGCGTTGTATTCCTAAAGGTCGTAGGGTATGCGTGGTCCCTAGTTCTTTGAGGTTATCTTTCGTATATGACTCACGGAGTCGGCAAGCCTAAGCTATTTCATCCATTAACCATATCATCATAAAGCATACTCAAGCATGTGGAAGTAGGCCAACATTTTTATTGGAAAATCGGGGGTTTCCAAGTCCACGTCCAAGTACTTATACTTCTTGGGTTGTAATTGCCATCTTATTAGGTTCAGCCGCTCTAGCCGTTCGGAACCCACAAACCATTCCGACCAGTGGTCAGAATTTCTTCGAATATGTCCTTGAATTTATTTGAGATGTGAGTAAAACTCAAATTGAAGAGGAATATGGTCCTTGGGTTCCTTTTATTGGAACTATGTTTCTAAATACAACGAAGATGCCAAGTTGCACTCAAGCCAATTTCAATTAAGACAAGAAACAACCTAACAATAATCAATAACTAGGTTTCATAGATCTAAGCAAACACACAAGTAATTAAACTAGACATGATAGACAAGCAAGCATACATACAATCAATCGAATATGTGATAGACATAATGATAAATTGGATTAACAAACTTATCTCGATGTGTAAAATAGGGCATGGGACCCTAGAATACTGTCCAACTCAGACTACAACTGAGTTAGGGTTTGCTCTCCAAAATTCTACCTCCTAAAATACAAAAAAATCAAATTCTATATATAGATTTACAATCGCGATGGCGTCACCTTTTGCATGGGACGCCGTCAGGTCGTCGTCATTAGGGTTTCGTATGGGCCAAGTCATCGATGGGACGACGTCACTTTAAAGTTGGTACGTCGGTCTTTTAGTTGAGACGTCGTCTTGATTCTAGATCTAGGCCGTCTGGGTGAAAACGTGAGTGACACCTCCATAATTAAAGCGACCGTCGGTTGTAAGACCGAAATTTCACCCGTAGCGCATGTTTTGATCAAGTCTTCATAGAGGGACGACGTCGCCTGGATGGGATGCCATCGTGTTTGTCATCAGCTGTTGGAGCGATCTTGACTTTGCCATTTTCTTCATGTTTTTGCTCCTGTTTGTCCAAATGTGCTTCATTCTAGCATTTTGCTTCCAAAAGACCTAAAAAGTAAAAAGGAACAAAATTAAGTAGTAACGGATATAAAATGTGTCAAAATAGGGCTTAAATGGCCCCCTAAAAGCGTACGTTTTTAATCCTTATCAAATATCTCAGACACTTGGTATTTGCTTGTCCTCAAGCAAATGTACTTTTGACCAATCAATTTATGAAGCATTGGTTTAAAATAGTTTACAACAAGTAAAAGTGCCACAATAGTCATAACAAGCACGAAAATTATATACTAGCACCTCACAAGTGGTGTTTGGATTCTTTCATCTCTCGGGTTTATATGAAATATAATATGAATGGAAATGGAAGATAAACACTCACACCGCATAGTACATAGATTACCATAAGCTTGAGAATAGATCAAACCTCCATCGCTTGGCGAGGAACCTAGGAACAACTATCTAAGAGGTCTTTACAAGGGTTGTAACGTTAGGATTAGGGTAGGGAAACAAAGGGTTTTGTTGGATAGGGGATATTTAGTGGTGGCAAGTCAAAAATCTTATGTTACAAGAATTTAAAGCGTGGCGTTGCTAAGCCAAGACTCGACTCACTAGACTAGATAACTTGAAACAAAACAAAAATAAATTTAAAAACATAAACATAAAGATAGATGTAGGATGGTAGCCCGTATGTTTTTTTTCTTCATTTTTTTAACAGTCTCTTTTTCTGATTTTTGTTTCATACCTTTTTACTCTTACAGACTACCATCCTCTACGATAACATCAAAATATAAGGGATTTATAGGAGCATCCCTACACTTGAGTTTTTATTTCTCTAACACTAATTGACCCGATTTGAAAAGATCAAAACACTTGAGTTTTCCCTACTTCTGGTATACGATCCAGACTTAAAACAAAGATATAACACAAACTGTATCTTTAAATAATGATATTCGTACCTAACTAACTTTATCATGATGTCTCAAAACTTAATAATACAAACACATTGTAATTTTTCTTTAAAAAACAACAAAAATAAAAAAAGTAACAATTTCCTATTATAAATATAATTGATTTGTAGAACATACTAATAAACTACAAAAATACAAAATCGTATATACATATCTTTCTATTCGTAAAGTAGTACAATCAAAGAATAATCACAAGTCATGCCCGCAAGGCTGCTTCAAAAGAAAATTATGATTATGTAGATAAAAAAATTAATAAAAACTAACTTATAAAAAAATAAAAATAAAAACCAAGTCATACACCATCCATCTGGACGGTTTTGACTAATATATATATATATATATATATATATATGTATATGTATATATATATATATATATATATATATATAAAACTAAAACGAAAAGTAATAACCGAAACTCTCTTTGGCGATTTCCTTCTCCCTCTAGTTGCCTATAATGTTTTTCACCATATTCCACTTAATTCTTGTGTTTTTTGCAACGATTTGTTTAGATTCTTTGATTAGCATTCGTGTTATTCATTAATCTCGACCATTCTTGCTAAGCACGCATTATTTTCTGGATTTGGTGTGATCACTTTTAGGGTTTAGTTAATCGTTTTTCAAAACCCTAACTATTACTGCAAATCGAATTCGATTGTTAGGGTTTCTTTGGTTTTCTGATCGTTTACATTCTTGGGTGCTTTTAACGTGCTTAATTACTCATTGTAACGTTGATCGATCATGGGTGCTGGTTAGGATATGGTGCGTAATTCTCAAAACCCTAACTTTTTAGTTAGGGTTTCGTTCTTGTAAGTTCGATAGCTGTTTGATTTCTGTTCCGTATTGGTGTTTGTTTGGTTTGTTTGTGGATTTTTAAGAGAGATGGAGAAAGGTTTTCTTGACAAAGATGGTTCTTCGGTTAAGGCTTCAAAAACAGCCACCAACTTGGCCGATCAAGTTGGTGTGAACACGGACACGAATCCGTATCCTAGGGTTGATATTCAGGCGTTGGAAGCTAGGTTTCGACGTCTCAAAGGTGAACGTGGTAATGAGGGTGACACTGCTGGTCCGGAGTTGCGTAAAGCTGCTAGGGTTGTTCTAAATCCTAGTACGCATGATGTTCATTCAGACTTTGTTTGGGGTAATACTAATCTTGAAAACACAAGTTATAGTGCTACGTTTGTGGGTGGATTGGATTCGAGCACTAAAGTCTCTTCGACTAATGCTACTAATGCGGTGAATTCTGGTCCTAACGTGGTGAATGCTTCTACTTCAGGTCCTAATGTGATTGGTAGTGAAAATAACGAAGTGAGGTCCTTTGCTAATGTTTTAAACCCGGAACGTATCTCTAGGAAAGTTAATTTTCGTGCCTTGGTGAATGAGAGGTGCATTGAAAATCATGATACGGTGCTTCCAAAGGCTGTTATGGAGGGTGTATTCAACCGTTATGAAAATACACTTGTTGGCTTCTTTGTTGGCAAGAATGTTGCTTTTCCTTTGGTTCAGAACTACGTCACCAACACGTGGGGGAAGTTTGGTTTTAAGAAACTTATGAAGAATGATGATGGTGTTTTCCTCTTTAAATTCGATTCTAAAGAGGGTGTTGAGAATGTTCTTCAACGGGGCCCTTGGATTATTCGCAATTCTCCTCTCATTCTCACTAAATGGACTCCTGATGTGCTATTGTCTAAAAGTGAGGTAACTAGAGTTCCCGTTTGGATTAAATTGCATAATGTTCCATTACTTGCATATTCGGAAGATGGGTTGAGCTTAATTGCTACTCAAGTGGGTAAGCCGATTATGCTAGATGCTTTTACTAGTTCCATGTGTGTTGATTCATGGGGTCGCATTAGTTTTGCACGTGCTCTTGTGGAATTATCATCTGAATCTGAGCTTAAACATGTGGTGACTATGGCGATCCCTAATAAGGATGATAGTGGTTTTACTACGGCAAGTATTAAGGTGGAATATGAATGGAAGCCGCCACACTGTGCGGAATGTAAAGTGTTTGGACATGTTACTGCTTGTTGTCCTAAGTGTTTAAAGGAGCAAAATGATGTCCCTCCCACCTCTAATGTGGAGGAACCTGATGATCGTTTTAAGGTGGTGCAGAATCGGAAAGCCAAACCTAAAGGTACGAAGATGACGGGTGGTATTAATATGGGTAAGGGTCCTAGATTTGCACCTAGGAAGTAGGTATATGTTGCAAAGACGAAGACACCGGCAGCTGCTAGTGTTAATGCTAAAGGTACACCAGTTACTACATCTAACTCTTTTGGGACTCTTGAGGTGGAAGATGACACGGGCATCCCAAGTACTGTGATTGATTCTACTACTGACGCGGCGAAGACTGGGGAGTCTTCTGGTACTACTAAGGAAGCAGGTATTGATGATTCTCGGGGGAAGGACTCTCGTATTTATTGGTGCGGCTTCTAAGCCTCCAGAGACTGTGAATTCTTCTGCTACCAAGGTAAGTAACCCGTTTTCTAAAGTCGGGAATGTGACCTGTTCTGACAATGAAGAGGATGAGGTTTTGGAGCCAGATAACCCTATGGCGTCATTTTTGGCTTCTGGGGGTGGTGGGGGTTTTGATCTTGAAGATTTTGATGATTATGATGAGTAAGTCTACGATCTACCGAGACACTTGGAGGATATGTGTGACATGTATGATGTTAGTCTCTTAGGTCGTGGTAGGAAGTAAATTTGGTTGTTTGGTAGTTCATAAGATTGGCATGTCTTTCTTATGTAATTTGTTTGGTTAGTGCACTTTTTGTGTGTGTTTGTTGCCTATGTAACGGGCCGAGGTGAGAGATTCACTCTCATCCGTTGTACTTAAACTTTTTTGGTTAATATATATATATATATATATATATATATAACAATATGTGTACTAAATAAATTCAAAATATCGAGTAAACTAATAATATTATTTTTATAGTATTAAAATGAGTATAAAAATATATTAGGACAATTTGTTGGAAGTGTCAGATCAATTGATCAAAATAAATGATCGTGCGATAGCGTTTATTATATATATACATATACGTTAATGAAATATGCAAACCCATGCATGAACTAATATGGAAATGATGTTACTGATGATATGTAGACTAACTCTAATCTATATGAAATGTTATCTATGATGTTCCATGAATATGCAGCTAAACCGTCAAGGTTACGCGAATTTGATACTCGTAAACCTAATTTACGAAATGATGAATAATAACCATGAATAGTAATATTTTCAAAGTTTGAGAAATAACCTGAAATAACAATTTGTCACATCAAGGTTTGCCAAAAGACATTTACAAGTTGATCAATTACAACACTGAAGCAAAGGCAGTATGGGATAATGTTAAGATGCTTCTTTCTGGTTCAGAACTGACTAAGAAAGATAGGGAATCTCAGTTGTATGATGACTTTGAAAACTTTAAAATGAACCCAATGGAAAGTGTCACTGAATATCATGTGAGATTCCACAAGCTTGTGAATGATATGAGGAATATCAAAATGGCAATGCCAAATATCCAGCGCAATTCCAAGTTTGTGAACAACATGAATCCCGAATGGCGTAAGTTTGTCACTGCTGTCAAACTGAACAAAGGACTAAGGAACACCAATTATGAACAACAACTGTATGCTTACTTACTCCAACATGAGAAGCATGCTGCATTTGAACGAATGATCATGGAAAAGTTCAATACTAATGTTGCTGCTGCGAGCTCTTCAAATGACTCAAATGCATTCTTCACAAATGTGGCGATAAGTACCAAAGCATGACAAGTTATACCTACTGGGGATCATAATCACAAACATATTTCGGATTCAGGGTATAAGCCATCGGACATGTTCATGGAACACTTTGCAAATCAACTGACCCTAATGGTTAAGCAAAACTTAAATCTCACTCCCTACACCAACAATCATCTCAGAACTGCATCTAATCTACAAAATCATGCTACTGTTAAAGATGGAAGGGTTGTAGTGCAAAACGTGCAAGGAAGGAAGAATGCTTATCTTCTACATAATGAACAAGGGAATGTAGGTGTTGGAGCTGGTTATGGGAATGTAGGTGTTGGAACTGGTTATGGGAATGTAGGAGCTGGTGCTGGTTATGTGGACAATCAGAATCGAGGAAAGATCATGGCTCAAGGTCAAGGGAAGCCAATCAAGTGCTACAATTGTGGAGGGGAAGGACACATTGCTAGGAACTGCACTCAACCAAAACGTCCACAGAATGCAGAGTACTTCAGGGATAAGATGCTACTGGTGAAAGCTCAAGACAATGGAGCAGTGTTGGATGAGGAAGAGTTGTTGTTTCTTGCTGAAGGAAATGCCAAAACTTATGATGCAGATGTGGATGAACAAACAGTGCATGGTGTGGCTTAGAACAATCCCAATGTCTTTCAAGTTACAGATGTGATGCATATGACTCTGATGTTGATGATGAACCAATGGCACAAACCATTTTTATGGCTAACATCACTCCAATGGTCTCTTCACCTCAACAAGCCGGTCCCTCCAAGGAATCCATAATATCGGAGGTATTAAAACTATACGATATGGTTGATGTGCAAAAGATTTACAAGAAAGTACAATTAACGGAAATCATTGAATCATATATTGAAAATATGGGTAATAGCAATGTTGTCCCATCTAATCAATATGTGAAGCAAGATAAAAGTATAATTGTACCAAGTGATGCATCTACTGCTATCAATGATGAATGTATATTTGATGAATACACTGAATATGCACCTGATGATTCCATGATCACTGAACTTAATGCCTATAAGGAACAAGTTGTTATATATGAACAGCGTGCTAAGTTTGAATTGACAAACCGTGAGTAGGAGATGGATAACCAAATGCGTACACTTATCAGAAAAAGTAATTTTAGGGAAGAAATATTAAAACATGAGTTAAATTCCTTAAAAGAAAAATTTAATAAAACTATTAAGCAAAAGCAAGAACTTCAAGAAAATGTAAAAGTGCTTAAGCAGGAATTCAATACTAAGGAATCAAAACTTTTAAATGATTTTTCCAACCTAAAAACATTGAAAAACAAATTTGAAAACAAGTTGTGCGTACAGGGTAACACCATTCAGACTGCTCACATGATCACTAAGCATAGAGTATTAAGCGATGAACATAGTACAAGCCTTGTAGGGGAACCCAATCCTGAGTATGATAAGAAAGCAAAAGCTAAAAACGAAATTCTCTAACAACCCTAAAAACGAAATTCTCTCTCTCTCTCTCTTGGCGATTTTTAAACCCTAACAACCCTAACTCATTTTTTTGTCAAATCTGCCTCAAATCTTGGGTTTCTTTGCACCGATCTGCCTTTGTTACTGATAAACATCATTGTTTTTTGGTCCTTGGTTGGATTAGTGTCACGTTTCCCTTGTTTGTTTCAGTTTTGCCAAATCGTTTTTCTTAGGGTTTTGAAAATCGTTTTTTTTTGTTATTATCTGATTGGAGCGATCTAGATTCATCTAAGCCTGGTTTATCACTTGTTATAATCTTTTTTCTTTGATTGAATCATGGGAGCAGGTTAGGTTATTGTTCGTGGTGTTTAAAACCCTAACTTTCAGTTAGGGTTTGTTTGTACGTTGCTTGTTTTCTTCAATTGCTGATTGTGTGTGTCGAGTTTTGGGATTGTTTGTGGGGTTTTAGAGAGATGGAGAAAGGTTTCTTTAACAAGGATAGTTCTTCGTTGAAAGCTGCAAAAGCAGCCACCAACTTGGCCGATCAAGTTGGGTTGAACATGGCATCGAATCCGTATGAAAAGTTGGATATCAAGGCGTTGGAAGAAAGGTTAAAACGGCTCAAAGGTGAACACGGAATTGATGCTAATGTTGTCCCTGAGTTGCGCAAAGCTGCTAGGGTTAGTCGAAACCCTAGTTCTCATGATGGTAACCTAGATAGGGACAATCCTTTTGAGTCTGTTTGGGGTACCAATCTGGAAAACACAAGTCGGAGTGCTATGAATTTGGGTGGGTTGGATTCGAGCATGGGGAACACTAACAGTGGTGACCCGAATGGTTCTAAGGAGGATACGAATGTGGTCAATGAGTCTACTACTGGTCCTAATGTGAATGTCAATGCGTCTACTTCTGGTCCTAATGCGCATAATGAAAATGTGTCTAATGAAGTAAGGTCGTTTGCTAATGTTTTGAACCCGGAGCGTGTCGCTAGGAAAGTTAACTTTCGACCATTGCTGAATGAGAATTGCATTGATAATCATGATACGGTTCTTCCAAAGGCTGCTATGGAGGGTGTGCTCAACCGGTATGATAATACTCTTGTTGGCTTCTTTGTTGGCAAGAATATCGCTTTTCCTTTGGTCCAAACGTATGTCACTAACACGTGGGGTAAGTTTGGGTTAAAGAAACTTATGAAAAATGATGATGGTGTTTTCCTTTTTAAGTTTGAGTCTAAAGAGGGTGTTGAGAATGTACTTCAACAGGGACCTTGGATAATTCGTAACTCTCCTATCATTCTCACTAAATGGACTCCTGATGTGCTATTGTCCAAAGTGAGGTTACAAAAGTGCCCGTGTGGATTAAATTGCATAATGTGCCTTTGCTTGCATATTCGGAAGACGGGTTGAGCCTTATTGCTACTCAGGTGGGTAAGCCGATTATGTTAGATGCTTTCACTAGCTCTATGTGCGTTGATTCATGGGGTCGTATTAGTTTTGCACGTGCTCTTGTTGAATTATCATCGGAATCTGATCTTAAACATGTGGTGACTATGGCGATCCCTAAAAAGGACGATAGTGGTTTTACTACGGCAAGTATCAAGGTTGAATATGAATGGAAACCTCCTCATTGCACGAAATGCAAAGTGTTTGGGCATGCAAATGCTTATTGTCCTAGGAGTTCTAAGGAGCATCATGATGCTGCTCCCACCTCGTCTTTGGAAGAGCATGATGATGGGTTTAAGGTGGTGCAGAATCGGAAAGCCAAACCCAAAGGTACGAAGATGTCTAGTGGTATAGCTCGAAATTAGTGTCTTGAAACACTACACAAATGAAAACCCAAACACATGGGGTTTCAACCAAGAACCCAAAGCACAATCCAACGGCAAGCTAGTATATACCAAATGAAACACCATGCATGAGGACCTGTTTGAGACGATATAATAGGTTTATAGAAACCCTAACTTCCAATACCCTCGTATTACAGACCAGAGAATTGAACACACCCAACACCACCAGGTCTGAGATAATACGAATCAAATCCACGACAACTAGGGTGTAAAAACCCTAACTTCCCAGTAATAACGATCACAGCAGCCAAATAATAAACAATCACACACAGGTCTGTGAAATCAGGACAATGGTTTTTGAACAAGAGTAACATAAAACTTGACTTTCATCTCTCTAAAACCCACGTAGATACCACTTAAATCTGATATAGAACATGCAATCAACAAAAAAACCCTAAGACGGGTTAACATGCAGAATCACGATCAGATACACCATCACAAATCAGCGGGAAAAAGTAAAACGAAACCCTAAGAATTAGGGTTGCATGAGATTGTTAACGCAGTAGACCACCACATCACACCACCATCAAAAAGAAACCAGTAAGCCACACACTTGACGACGACCCAATAGGGGTGATCATTGAATGAAAAACATGGTACCCTAAACAGAATTAGGGATTAGTACCAATGTGCAGCAGCCAGGAGAAAATAATCGAATCACAAACCCTAATAATAATAATAATATTCACAACCCTAACAAACTGATTTTATTAGGGTGAGAATAACGATTGAGTGATTAGTTAGGGTTTCAACAAATCATCAATAAAAACATAGAGATTTTGTTTAGGTATTCATAAGAAAAATGCTGCAGCCACCATCTCTTTACATAAAAACGCAACCCCAAACAACGTATCCAGAGGAAGTGCTTGCTTCCTTAAGATTAATCTTCTTAGTGCTCGACTTATCAAACATATCCATGACCTCATCAACTTCACTATCACTATCCAACGTAGACGTACCCGCGTCCTTAAATGTACTAGAAGCAATGTCACCCGTCTCAAATGGATCCTTACCACTAAGAGCCACAAAGGAATTTTTCAATGAGACCTTACTGATCGTGGCGTATGTAGATACACTAGGGACACTCGTACCATTTTTCCTTTCATTGCCCGGATCACTAGTAGAAACACCTTATTACTAACATTGCCCAAATCAAAAAAAAAAAAAAAAAAACCCTAAAGTCGACTTGTGCTCTGGTGATTTCCGATTCCCTAAACTTAAAATAATAAATCGACAATTCCTTTGCTCTAATCGCTTCTCTATTGCTCTGATTTGTTTCAATTCTGTATTTACATTCGTGTTTTGCATAATTGATCCAGATTTGTGTAATCGTTTGGTCTTAGGGTTTTGTTTTGTCGAATCTGTTTATTAGGGTTTCGTCTATTCTGTTTTCATTCTTAATATCATATGTGCTGATCATGGTGGGATTTGGTTAGTTGATTTGTGCTTTAACGCATGCCTTAGCTCTTCTAAGGCCTTCGCTTTGGAAGTGGGACGTGGTACTTCCTTGATTTGCTGGTTTAGTCGTTATTTAGGGTTTTTTAGGGTTTTGTTATTTCGTTTTCTGGTTCTGGATTTTCGCTGCTGTTTGGTTTCGTGATATGGCTAAAAGTGGTGATGGTAATGTTGATTTAGGAGCGTTGGATGCTCGTATGAAACGCTTGAAAGGGATTGATTCTGGTACTGAGGATGCGCCTAAGCCAAAATTGGCTATGAGGGTTTTGCGAAACCCTAACATACCTACGGGGACTTCACCTAATGACCATTCTAACTTGGCTGTTAGTGGTGCTTTCTCTACTGACTCGTCCCATGTAAACACCTATCGTGATTCTGGTCTTCTTGAGGGAACTATGGGTTCGTTTGTTCATACTAGCGAGCAACAAGTGGATCATGAGTCCTTATTTTGGGAAGCTGATGGTAATGTTACTAATTCCTATATCAACTCTGATTTTCCATCTCTAGAGGAGGTTCGTGGTTCTGCAAATACTGGCACTCAGATTGGTAATCGTAATAACAATGTGAATGTTGTTGTTGGGGCTTCGTTGGATGACACTTTGCCTAAAGGTGATGGAATTCGTGTGGGTAATCTAGCTGGCAAGTTAAAAGGTATGGTGATGAATGATTCTAATACTAAGGAGAGCCCTATTGTTCAAACAACTGAAATTCAGCAGTCAACGACATACGTGGGCGTTGCTAGTGGTTCTCAAAAGTCTAACATTCAAGGTACTCAAGCTAGTCATGTCAAAGGTAAGTCTAACTTTCGTGAACTCAAAGTTGATAATGTTTTTAATGGTGTTGATGTGTCCATTCCTCGTAAGGTGGTAGAAAATATTAGCACTAAATTTAAAAACACCTTGTATGGATATTTCATTGGCAAGCGTATTGCATTCCCAGTGGTTGAGTATTTTGTTCGCAACAATTGGGCTAAGTATGGTCTTAAACGGATTATGATGAATGCACAAGGTTTCTTTTTCTTTAAGTTTGACTCACAGGTTGGCTTGGAGACTGTTTTAGAAGGTGGTCCGTGGATGATAAAAAACAGCCCTATTATTCTAAAGAAGTGGACCATGAGTACTAGTTTGACGAAAGAGGAATTAACCCGTATCCCGGTATGGGTTAAGCTGCACGATGTTCCGTTGCAGGTATTCTCTGAGGATGGTATTAGTATTATTGCAACACACATTGGTAAGCCTATTATGCTTGATTCCTATACTAGCTCTATGTGTACTGATTCTTGGGGTAGGAGTAGTTTTGCTCGGTTTTTAATTGAAATTGATTCTCATGCTCCTCTTAAGGAATCTATTACTGTGGGGGTCCCATACATGGATAGTCTTGGCTTCTCTTCTGAAACTATTAGGGTGGAATATGAATGGAAACCTCCTAGATGTGATGTCTGTTTGATATTTGGTCATTCTGTTGATACTTGTCCTAAGAAAGTTGTGACTGCACCAGTTGTGGAGGAAAACCAGGATGGATTTCAAGTTGTTGGGAAAAAGGGTAAAGCTAAAAAGAATGCTAGGGATAATAAAACCGGTACTGTATTTAATGGGGTCCCTGTTGGTAAAAATTTGCAGTATAGGCCTAAATCTGTCTCCACCCCTTCTACTAGCAAACCTGTTCAAGGAAGTGCTAGTACTAGTGCGGATCAGCCCACTAATCCTAAAGTGACTACATCTAACCCGGTAGGTCCTTCTAATTCACATAATATTTCTCCTACTGTTAAAGATGTTGAGGTGAATAAGGATAACCAATCTGCTCTTAAAGTTATTTATAGTACTAACTATCCTACACCTAAAACTAGTAACCCAAATTTAGGTGCTAATGTGACTACATCTAACCTGTTTGGTTCTTTGGCTACTGATGACGATGTTGATGATAATAATGAATTAGATGAGGATGATGTGGTTGAGAATGTTTATGATGAAACTGGTAATTTGTTTGACAAATCAGGGGCAAGCACTCCTGTTCTGAATGTCCCTGATGTTTAGTATCGCCTCTTGGAATATAAGGGGTTTGAACCATTCCCCTAAACAAAAAGAGGTTAAACAGGTGGTAAATGATAATAATCTTAGTGTATGTGCTATCTTGGAATCTCATGTTGATGCATCGGTGGTGTATGATACATGTCGTAAAGTTTGTCGTCGGTGGAAGTGGACGTCAAATGGTAGTCTGTGTGATAAGGGGTCCCGTATTATTCTTGGTTGGAATGATGATATTGTTGATGTTATGATTATGTCTCAAACTAACCAGGTTATGCATGTTTAGGTTAATACTCGGGCGGACAGCAAAACTTTTTTCTGTTCTTTTGTATATGCAGATAATTATTATGTTCATCGGCGTGCCCTTTGGTCCAATCTTGTTTGCCATGCTGGATTTATGTGTACTAGGCCTTGGGTTTTGTTGGGAGATTTTAATGCGGCTCTAAAATTGGAGGATCATTCATGTGGTAGTTATGCTCCTGACATTGCTATGCGTGAATTCAAAGATTGTGTTCAGAAAATGGAGGTTGAGGATATTAATAGTACTGGTCTTCGTTTTACTTGGAATCAGAAACCAAGAGGCTCTTTTGGTACTTTGAAGAAAATTGATCGGGTGATGGGCAATCTGAAGTTTGCTGACTTGTTTCCAGGTTCGTTTGCCATATTTCAACCTTATCGTATTTCAGATCATTCTCCGTGTGTTCTGCGTATTCCCCAGGTAACTAAGCCGAAGCCTAAACCGTTCAAATTCTCTAACTTCTTGGTTCATAAAGATGGGTTTAGCGATACGGTTACTACGGGATGGAATCTTAATGTTCATGGTTGTGCTATGTATCGTGTGGTTCAACGCTTAAAGGGGCTGAAATCTCCTTTTCGTAAGCTTTTGCATAGTCAAGGTAATCTTCATGAGCGGGCGGGTAGGATTCGGCAGGAGTTAGATGACGTCCAAAAGGCTATTGATACAGATCCGTTAAATTCAGAATTACGGGAGGAACATGCTCACTATCTTCTTGCATATAAGGAGGCTACGTTAGATGAAGAACGGTTTTTAAAGCAGAAATCTAAAGTTCAATGGCTTCATGCAGGTGATTCTAATACGGCCTATTTTCACAATATTGTTAAAAGCAAATGTGCCCGTAATCGAATTGAATTGGTTAGAGATGCAAACAATGTCTTGTACGAGGGTAATCAGGTTGCAGGTGCTTTTGTTGCTCACTATGAACAGTTTCTTGGTATGGAAGGAAATTGTACTCTCTTTGATGATTATGGTATATTCTCTAATGTTCTTCCTCATCAATTGGCTGGCTCGATGGTTCGTCATGTTACGGATGCGGAGATTAAGGAAGCTATATTTTCGATGGGGGATGATAAAGCTCCTGGTCCCGATGGTTACACGGCTGCTTTCTTTAAGAAAGCATGGGATATTGTGGGTGCTGAGGTAAGGACTGCTGTGCGTGATTTTTTCATTAATAATAAGCTTCTCAAGGAGATTAATCATACCATTATATCTTTGATTCCTAAAGTGTCTACCCCGTCTAAGATTAATGATTATCGGCCTATTTCTTGCTGTAATGTCATGTATAAATGCATTAGCAAAATCCTTGCTAATCGTATTAAAGAAGGCCTTGGTCAGTTGGTTAGTATTAATCAATCTGCATTTGTTCCTGGTCGTCGTATATCTGATAATATATTACTTACCCAAGAGCTTATGCGGAATTATCATAGAGGAAGAGGTCCTCCTAGATGTGCATTTAAGGTTGATATCCAGAAGGCATATGATACGGTTGATTGGAATTTTCTTAGGGCTATTCTGATTGGTTTTGGTTTTCACTCCAAAATGGTTGATTGGATCATGGTATGTGTCTCATCTACGTCTTATTCCATATGTGTTAATGGTGATCTTCATGGCTGGTTTAAAGGTAAGCGGGGCCTTAGACAAGGTGACCCGTTATCTCCATACTTGTTTACGCTGGTCATGGAAGTGCTAACTCTTATATTGCAGAAAAAGGTCTCGAATGCTGTTGATTTTCAGTTTCATCATTTGTGTGAGCAACAGAGAATTATTAACCTTTGTTTTGCAGATGACCTCTTCTTGTTTGCTAGAGGCCATCAGGATTCTGTTAATGTCATTATGCAGGCTTTGGAGGATTTCAAGAACTTTTCGGGTCTTGTCCCAAGTATCCCTAAAAGTACAGCTTTCTTTTGTAATGTTCCTAATGCTATTAAAGCTGCTATTCTCCAATCTATGCCGTTTGCAAAGGGTTCTCTCCCTGTCAGGTACCTTGGTGTCCCCCTTATATCATCAAGACTTCTTTATAGGGACTGCAAGGTGCTTGTTGAAAAATTGGAAGGTCGTGTGAATGATTGGCGTAATAAATTCTTATCTCTTGCGGGTAGGCTTCATCTGGTGAGATCTGTTTTATCTTCGATGCATTTATATTGGGCTTCGGTTTTTATCCTTCCTACCCGTATTATCCATGAGTTAGAGCAGCTTATGAGGGGTTTCCTTTGGTGTCAAGGAGAAATGAAAAGGGGAAAGGCTAAGGTTGCTTGGGAATCTGTTTGTAAGCCAAAGAAAGAAGGTGGCCTTGGTATCCGTCGTTTGGAGGATTTTAACATTGCTCTCATGACTACTCACATTTGGAGTATTTTGACACATAAAGAGTCGCTATGGGTGCAATGGATCCATTCGTTTAAACTTTGTGGGAGAAGTTTTTGGGATGTCCCTTGTTTGGGGGATGTTAGTGCTGGGTTGGCGCAAGCTTCTTGCCATTAGACCCAAGGTTCGGCCTTTTATCTGGCATAAAATCAATAATGGGAAGGACACTTCGGTTTGGTTTGATATGTGGTGTCAGTTAAGTCCGATTCGTAATTTACTATGCTAGAGATATTGCACGAGCGGGGTTTAATTTATCTGACTCGGTTTATGATCTGATTGCATCTGATGTTTGGCGATGGCCGTTGGACTGGTTATCTCGATTTCCATTGTTAGCTGCTCTCCCTGTTCCTACTCGAAATGATATTGATGATGGATTGTTATGGCGCAACCTGGATGGCAATTTTAGTTATTTTTCAGTCTCGGGTGCTTGGGATTCTCTGCGTCTTAGGGCTTATTTGGTTGAATGGTGTAATGTTCCTTGGTTCTCTCATTGTATTCCAAGGCATGCTATACATTTGTGGCTCGCTATTAAACAGAAGCTAAAGACTCAGGATAGGATGCGACAATGGGATGTTGGTCCTGACGTTGATTTGGTCTTGCTTAGATGCCCGCTTTGTGAATTGGTTCCGGATTCTCATTCTCATTTATTTTTTGAGTGCCAATTTTCTATGCAGGTTTGGTTTCAGGTGCGGATTTTATCTGGTATGGATGCGGTCCCACCTTCTTTGGAGAGTGCTGTTACAGTTCTTATTCCGTTATCTAAGGGGCGGTCGGTTAGTAGTATCATTTCTAGATTATTGCTTGCTGCTACTACGTACTTCGTTTGGATGGAACGCAATTCTAGGTTGTTCAAGCGTAAGAAGTCTTCTGTTGCTGAAGTGGTTAGCACCATTGTCTCTACTATTCGGTTGAAGCTGGTTACTTTCAAGTTCAATAAGCTAACCTCGAGGTCTCGATTGATTCTGGATAAATGGAAGATTCCAAGTATATGTATTTCACACGAAGGGAGTGCCGGGTAAGGGTTGTACTCTTTTTCCCTACTCCAAGGTTTTTCCCTTTGGGTTTTTCTTGGAAAGGGTTTTTAAGGAGGCTAACTTCCTGGGTTAACTTGCTCCCTTCGTGGAGTGGCTGGATGCGGGATGCTCGCTTGTTACAAGTTTTTTTACTTGTTTATGCCTAGTTTGGCATGTCATAAACACTAGTTTTATCAAGCTCTTCGCTTGAGGTTTATGTGGTACTTCAGCCACATTCCATTTGTACTTAACATTATTTTTTGGTTATATATTTACCGGGGTTAACCCCTTTACCCAAAAAAAAACATTGCCCAAATCGTTAGGAGAAGGATGAAGTCTAGTTGAAGTAGTACTAATATCAGGTTGTGAACCCACGTTAAGACCACTCGAAGAAGATGGCCTCCCGCCTTTCTTAGGCTCCCATCGATAATGGAATGCAACCTTCGGTTTAGTAAGCCGAAGACCATCAATATGTTTTTCCTTAGTATCTTGCTTACCTTTTTTTTTTTTTTTTTTTTTTTTGGGTAAAGGGCATTCCACCCGGAAAAATATAGTATCTTGCTTACCTTTACCCTTACGCTTGTTGACTTCCACAAATCCATCATCATCAACAACTTGTTTCACGTTAGTAGCAATGTTTTTAGGATACGCTTCATCAGTATGATCAAAAATCTTACAAGTTTCACATCTTGGTGGCTTCCATTCATATTCGACATCAACACACTCCAAAGAATGCCCATTCCCATTAGGAAAAGGAATAGCCACCACCAAAGAATCCAATAACGCATTAAAAGAAGAAACTTCCACAAGAGCACGAGCAAACGAATTTCTACCCCATGACTTGAGACACATGGTGCTAGTATACGAATCCAACATAATTGGACGACCTATTTGCATTGTAATCAAGTTCAACCCAATCTCCGAATAAGCCACAATAGGAACGTTATGTAACTTGACCCAAACTAGAACCGATGTAATCTCAATCTTTTTAAGCTTAGAGTTAGGAGTCCAAATATTCAAAATGAAAGGAACAAGACGGATTAACCACGGACCAGATTCTAAGACTTGATCCATACCCTCTTTGGTTGCAAACTGAAACAAGAAAAATCCATTATTCAACATAACCCGTTCCATTCATGAATTGGAGCAGCTTATGAGGGGTTTCCTTTGGTGTCAAGGAGAAATGAAAAGGGGTAAGGCCAAAGTTGCTTGGGAGTCTGTTTGTAAGCCTAAGCAAGAAGGAGGTCTAGGTATTCATAGATTGGATGATTTTAATATTGCTCTCATGACTACACATATTTGGATTATTTTGACACATAAAGAGTCAGAAGCTTTTGGGATGTCCCTTGCTTGGGTGATGTTAGCTGGGGATGGCGCAAGCTTCTTGCAATTAGAGCCAAGGTTCGTCCTTTAATCTGGCATAAGATTAATAATGGAAAGGCTACCTCCGTTTGGTTTAATATGTGGTGTAAGTTAAGCCCTATTCGTGATTCGGTTACTGCTAGAGACATTGTTGGGGCTTGGTTAAATTTATCAGACTCGGTTTGTGATGTGATAGATAATGGTGTTTGGCGATGGCCTCCTAAGTGGTTATTTAGGTTTCCACTGTTAGCTGCTCTCCCGATACCTAATCTTAACGATACTGATGATGGTTTATTATGGCACACTTTGGATGGTAATCTTAGTCGTTTCTTAGTTTCGGGTGCGTGGGATTCTCTTCGCCTAAGGGCTGACTTGGTGGAGTGGTATCATATTCCTTGGTTTTCTCATTGTATTCCGAGGCATGCTATACATTTGTGGCTTGTTATTAAGCAGAAATTGAAGACTCAGGATAGGATGCGGCAATGGGATGTTGGTCCTAATGTTGATTTGGACTTGCTGAGATGCCCGCTATGTGACTTGGTTCCGAACTCTCACGCTCACTTGTTTTTTGAGTGCCAGTTTTCTATGCAGGTTTGGTTGCAGGTTCAGGTTTTATCTGGAATGGATGTTGTCCCACCTTCTTTGGATAATGCTCTTACATTCCTTATTCCTCTATCAAAGGGGCGTTCGGTTAGTAGTATCATATCTCGGTTATTGCTCACTGCTACTACGTACTACATTAAGCTATCATATTTCCAGTCTGCTATATACATAAATGATTACAAAAAACCCTCTCTCCCTCTAGGCGAAAATGGCAGCCCTTTCCTAATAATTTCTTGATTAATTCATCCTATAACTGATCACTAGGCCTAATAACATTTGATTAATACTGATTAACGTTGTTGTGTTGTGCTAATTGCGTTTTACTAGGCTGTCGTTCACGTTAGATTGGGTGATTGATCATTTTTATTTGCTATCGTTTTTTTCCTTTTCTAGGGTTTGTTAGATCTGATATCTATTGTTCTTCATTGCATTATCTTATCATAATCATTGTACGTTATTATGGAGGTTGCTAGGGCGTGTGGTGGCTTCGTTTTGAAACCCTAATTTTTTAGGGTTTCTTTTCGTTCAAGGTTTCTAGCTGCTGGTTTCATTCGATTGTATTCTGTTAATTATGGGTCTTGAGGGAGTTGAGGAGGGCTCGTTGCTTACTAATCTTGCTAGGAAAATAAAAAATGTCGATGGAAAGATGTTGGGAAAGGATGGGAAGCCATTGAAACCCTATCGAAGGGTTAATTTTGCTCCTAATACCACTTCTGATGGTGGTAACGCAGCTGGAACAGGAGGTAATGATGGTAATGCTGCTGGAACAGGAGGTATTTCATGTGACAAGGATTTCATTGATGTGAACCAGGCCGTGCAGGATGTGCATGATGTAAACGCTTCTAAATTAGTGGCTGACCAGGTTATGCATAATACTAAACACGCTACTGCTGCGAGTCATGCTTCTAATGATGATAGTAGGGATACTAATTCTGGAAGTGATCATTTGAAAACCAATTTTCAAGGAGGCGACCCCTAAGAAGGTAAATTTTTCTAAGTTAACTAATTCCGAAGTGGTTCCTCATGCCGATCTTGTTTTTTTTTTTGGGTAAAAGGGATTTTTCACCCTGGTAAAATGCATTACACCAAAAACATTGAAGTACAAAGAATGAGGGTGACTTCCCTCATCTCAGTCCCATAAGACACTTACAGACTCTCATATAAGAATGACAAATCATTCCTATAACTACCAATAACCACAATATAAGAGTGACAAAACCACTCTTATAACTAATAATTGAACATAAAACTACAACGACTATAAAAAAATAACAAATTAAACGCTATTCAAGTAGAAACACTTGATTCTTCAAAAGTCGTCATAGAAGTCCATACAACCATTGGCACACAACATAAACACCGAGTCAAAAGAAGAGACCCCGCTACACCATATCCCAAACTTCCAATAAACATTCCCAAACGGACCACCAAAACTGAATTCAGCCCAAAGAAAGAGATCGTAGGGAACATGAGAACTCCAACCATGCCAACATCGAAGCATGACACAATCAGAAAAATGCAGTTTAACAACCACAACTTACAATAACCCGATCAATTGTAGCAACGATAATACAATCAACGCCCAACCATCATGCAAAACCGATCAAGTAATCAAAATATAGGGATTAAAAACCCTAACTACCAAATGATGCACCGAAAAACATGGAACAAAAGACCCAAGTCGAAAATACATCGACGAACCCACGAAAATGGAGAAAACCAATCCTAAAACCAGTAAGATCCATCATGGGGACGACTCATCTTCATGAAACACAAAGATGAACCACAACATGTAGTATGTTTGTAGTAGAAACGAACCACCATAAAACACAACTTCCATCAAACCATCGTATTAATATGACCATTATATACGAACCTGCCAAAACACCACCAAGGCTGATATAATACAAATGGAATAAGCACCAAATAGGGTCAACAAACCCCTAACTTCCAGAAAAACGAACACTAGACCAAGTAGTAAAACATCAACGCATAGGTTAGTGAACACGATGAAGGTTTTTTGAACAAGAACCTTAAAACTTGACTTCCATCTCTCAAAAACCCACTTACATACCTCATAATCAGATATATATAACTTGTTGTACGTAACCACCAGAAAATTAATCACTTTGAAGATCGATCAAACCCAAAAATGGGTTACTTGCATCACGTTCAACAATAAATCATGAATGGTCGGCAAACCACACTCATGAAAAAGTGATGATAAAATAATTACCCAAGCAGCGTATCATCAAATGTTAAAGAATAATACCCAAAGTGAATAAAGATGTCACCGACCCACTTAAAGAAATAACCAATTGTTTAATCCAGCACAAACGATCGACCAATAGGATTGGGATAATTGGTAGAACAATTTATTATATTAATGAATGATAGATCTTGGACATAATAATATAATCAACACAAAACGGCAACCAAAAGCGAAAATCACTGACCCACGATATAAGATACCAAATTAACTCTAACCGAAGTAAAGAATTAAAAGGTTTGCCACGATAAAGATATTTGGGTAAAGGGGAGTAATCCTGCACCCTGGTAAAATATATTAACCAAAAAAAATTTAAGTACAACGGATGAGAGTGAATCTCTCACCTCGGCCCGTTACATGGGCAACAAACACACACTAAAAGTGCACTAACCAAACAAATTACATAAGAAAGACATGCCAATCTTATGAACTACCAAACAACCAAATTTACTTCCTACCACGACCTAAGAGACTAACATCATACATGTCACACATATCCTCCAAGTGTCTCGGTAGATCGTAGACTTGCTCATCATAATCATCAAAATCTTCAAGATCAAAACCCCCACCACCCCTAGAAGCCAAAAATGACGCCATAGGGTTATCTGGCTCCAAAACCTCATCCTCTTCACTGTCGAACATGTGTCACATTCCCGACTTTAGAAAACGGATTACTTACCTTGGTAGCAGAAGAATTCACAGTCTCCGGAGGCTTAGAAGCCGCACCAATATCAATACGAGTGTCCTTAGAACCATCAATACCGCTTCCTTAGCATACCAGAAGACTCCCCATCTTCGCCGCGTCGTAGTAGAATCAATCACGTACTTGGGATGCCCGTGTCATCTTCCACCTCAAGAGTCCCAAAAGAGTTAGATGTAGTAACTGGTGTACCTTTAGCATTAACACTAGCAGCTGCCAGTGTCTTCGTCTTTGCAACATATACCGCTCCTAGGTGCAAATCTAGAACCCTACCCAAATTAATACCACCCGTCATCTTCGTACTTTAGGTTTGGCTTTCCGATTCTGCACCACCTTAAAACCATCATCAGGTTCCTCCACATTAGAGGTGGGAGGGACATCATTTTGATCCTTTAAACACTTAGGACAACAATCAAGAACATGTCCAAACACTTTACATTCCGCACAGTGTGGCGGCTTCCATTCATATTCCACCTTAATACTTGCCGTAGTAAAACCACTATCATCCTTTTTAGGGATCGCCATAGTCACCACATGTTTAAGCTCAGATTCAGATGATAATTCCACAAGAGCACGTGCAAAACTAATGCGACCCCATGAATCAACACACATGGAACTAGTAAAAGCATCTAGCATAATCGGCTTACCCACTTGAGTAGCAATTAAGCTCAACCCATCTTCCGAATATGCAAGTAATGGAACATTATGCAATTTAATCCAAACGGGAACTCTAGTTACCTCACTTTTAGACAATAGCACACCAGGAGTCCATTTAGTGAGAATGAGAGGAGAATTGCGAATAATCCAAGGGCCCCGTTGAAGAACATTCTCAACACCCTCTTTAGAATCGAATTTAAAGAGGAAAACACCATCATCATTCTTCATAAGTTTCTTAAAACCAAACTTCCCCCACGTGTTGGTGACGTAGTTCTGAACCAAAGGAAAAGCAACATTCTTGCCAACAAAGAAGCCAACAAGTGTATTTTCATAACGGTTGAAAACACCCTCCATAGCAGCCTTTGGAAGCACCGTATCATGATTTTCAATGCACATCTCATTTACCAAGGCACGAAAATTAACTTTCCTAGATACACATTCCGGGTTTAAAACATTAGCAAAGGACCTCACTTCGTTAGTTTCACTACCAATCACATTAGGACCTGAAGTAGGAGCATTCACCACGTTAGGACCAGAATTGACCGCATTAGTAGCATTAGTCGAAGAGACTTTAGTGCTCGAATCCAATCCACCCACAAACGTAGCACTATAACTTGTGTTTTCAAGATTAGTATTACCCCAAACAGAGTCTGAATGAACATCATGCGTACTAGGATTTAGAACAACCCTAGCAGCGCTTACTTAACTCCGACCGCCAGGTGTCAACCTCAACACCACGTTCACCTTTGAGACGTCGAAACCTAGCTTCCAACGCCTGAATATCAACCCTAGGAGGATTCGTGTCCGTGTTCACACCAACTTGATCGGCCAAGTTGGTGGCTGGTTTTGAAGCCTTCATCGAAAACCCATCTTTGTCAAGAAAACCCTTCTCCATCTCTCTAAAAACCCACAAACAATCCCAATATTACGACAAACACAAGCAGAAAACCCTAGCTGCGTAATAAAACCCTAACTGAAAGTTAGGGTTTAAACCACCACGAACCAGCAACTAACCTTCTCCCATGGTTTAATCGCATGAAAACACTAAAAACCAGACCAATAAGGAGTGATAAACCAAACAAATCCAAATCAGAACAATCACGCAATCTAAATCAGTTATATATAGATCGTTATAAGATAGATAATGGCGGCTTAAAACCCTAAAAAAAAACGATTACACCAGATCTGAACTAAAAAACCTAAAAAACAAGCAAGGAATTGAGTAAACCAATGTTAAACACAATGTTTAAACACTAGGATAATCAATTTGATCCAAGAATCAGAGGTTTTAGGGCAGAAAAGATGAAAAAACGATTTGGAGGAGGAAGGGAAAAAGTCGCCACCTAGAGAGAACTTTTAGGGTTTTTCTTCTAATAAGAATTGCCACGATAAAGATAAACGCAGGAAGGGATCGCTTTTGGTCTCCGTTTTCGGCAGAGAGAAAATATTAGGGTTTTTTGTTGGTGGGGAGTTTAGTGATTCGATTGTAATCATGTCGATCTTGTTATCCCCATTGAAATGGTTAAGGATGTTAAGTGGACGTTTTGATAATACATTATTTGGTTACTTTATTGGCAAACGTATTGCGTTTCCGTTGGTTGAAAACTATGTCAAAAATACTTGGGCGAAATATGTTCACACTATCCTGTTAACACCCTCGAAGTTCGAAGTTGTAAGCGCTGGAAATCCCGCTAAGGAGATTCCTTTCAAGAATCGGGTCCTGAAAATGTGGGTCATTACTTGAACTCGTTCAAAGTAATGCCAACTGTCCCTCTACGGGATTTGGACGGCCGATTCGCCCGACCAAGGTGAATGGAATCAAGACATTCATCAGTAAAACAATCGTAGTGATCAATTCTCTAAGAAAAGAAATCGATTGGTGCTTATTACTAACCAAATTTATGCGGCTACTGATGGATGCTCCTTGAGATCCTGATACATCTTATCAGAACCTGGGTGAATAGAATACTTCGACTTGTGCGACTCGTGCATAATCAACTCTCGTATCCCGCCATAGATTGGTACCCAGCTTGTATCCTTAAAGCATAATACTCTGTCTGATCTCTTTCCATAGAGTTTTTCACTTGGCCGATTTTCTTCCTTGAGTGCCTCGATCTGAGCCTCAAGGATTCTTGATGGTAGACGTGAACTAATCGTCATTCGATAAAGAAGTCAATAGAAAGTAATGTGTCGTAGTTTTCGTGGATTATTCATGTCGTTACTTTCAAATGTCCATTATCGTTCCCAAAAGTTTATAATTAATATCTCAAAAGTTTAGTTTTAACGTTTCGTGTGGTGGTAAGAAACATAGACGCAACGCACAACTCACGCGAAAGAAGAGAAAACGTCGACATAGTAGAGACATAATAACTAGAACGCACGCCAAAAAGGAAGAGACATTGACAAAGTCGAGAAATACTGACAATACTTAGGCTAGTCAAAGACTAAGAAATGACGACGACTATTTATGACACATAAATAGATTAACTTTCGGTAACTACCCCATAATCCCCAAACGTACATGTTTATAATAAAAGAATAGTTTCCATTTATTGCTTGTTAATAAAGGTTTCATAATCATTACTCGTACTTAGATGAGTTTATGATAAAGTACCTCTACTAAGTGTAGTATATTATAAATGACGCGTTTGTTTATCCAATACTACCAAATTGTTATGACTTTAATAAGTTGACTTATCAAAATAACCGTCTCAATTAATTTATAGAAGCTAACATATTTTTATAAAACACAAGTTATTATCGTAGTAAAACATGAATTATTATCGTAGTTGATAGAGGTTTATACTAAATAAAACCATATTCATTGACAATATATGTCTAATTATTTCGTTATTAGTTAATACGTGACGATAAAATATTTAAACTCGATTAAGTCAAAACGTTTAATAAAGTATAATTCAATACCAATATGACTCGCATAGTAAACGTTATTCCAACTTTATAACTCGTAGTAAGCCTTATAAGTTATAACGTACACATAATATCCGTTATTAATTATCAATCATAGTTTATCATACCATTTTATATGTACTTATTCGTTATTCGATCACGTCTTATATAGGGTATCACGATAGTTTTATTCCATTATAGTCGTATAAGTGATTTGTTATCAAATCAAGTTGTTAAGTACATATATATATGTATATAGTTAACCCGTAGACATATATTATTTAAACATTTCATTAGTAGTCGTTAATTCACGTACATTTAACCCGTCATATAATTTCAATTAGCCCAATATTACCCGTTTCGATATTTTATATTAATAATCGTTTACAACTCACAATTTATCACGTCTTATTCAAGAAATACTCGTAACCTAATTAACCCCGTAACTCATTTTTACTTGTACCATATACCCGATTCATAATTCAAAATAAAGATAATCACCAATTTAACTTTCGGGTCAACCTGACTCGACCCGTATCATTTCTGACCCGACCCAACTCTCCTGAGTCAACCCGACCCGACTGAGTCGACCCGACTCAGTTTATGAGTCAACCCGACTCAGTTTATGAGTCAACCCAACACTGGGCAGTCACATTAATTAGACGAACACACCTCTATACTACTTTTCCAATGTCCACTTGGCTAGGACCAAGCAACTTCGACTCAACTGAGTCCGTATTGGAACACCAACGGGTTTTACAACTCCATCCGAGACTATCAACGCACAATGAGACCACGACACAACAACATTAACGAGCCTGACCCGGGTTACACTATCACCACAATACCATTACCATTTTCGAGATCCTAGACTTTAGAAATATGGGTTTACATACTCAAACAAACCGAATCAAGCCCACAATGACACAATCATCACCTCGCATTTTTCTTACCACACTAACGACAATAACTTGCTTCCCAGATTTTTACCATATCACGTTTTCATTTGTTTATTAACTTGTATATCCACGACATGGAAAATAAAACCCTTCGTATCCATTTTTAATCTAGATTCACACACGAAATATTTATTAAAAATCACTTTAATAACCTTTTTATTCCACGAAAACGTACACAAATCAATATATCAATCGTTTAAAACAGGAAAATAAATATATATGAGATGGGTTTGTTTTTACCGAAAGGATGAGAGAAAGACGAGGAGGAGCAGTGATGGTGTCTCTCACGAGTACTACTTGTGACCAGTCCAAGCTTGGAACCTTTTTAAACGATTTTCCTCAAAACCCTAAAAAAATCTGAATCTAATTAATTAGATTTAGGGCGCATTTTTGGTTTGTACGGCGCGTGTGGTACAAAAACGAAGTCACAAGGACCCGATCTATCGAATGGGAGGAGTGGTGTAATTATTGGTGGTTGCCACAAAGTTGGCCGGAAAATGTGACAGCGCCGGAACCCTAGGGGAGGGTGGCCGAATTTTAGAGAGAGAAGGGGAGAGAGATTTTTGTGTGTGTTTTGTAGTGAGAGAAAGAGGGATGGAAAAATGAGAGAATGTGTGAGTGAGTGGGCTTATATAGTACTAGGAGGGATCGTTGTTGTACATGTGAAACTACAAGGGCGAAACTGAAACATATCGTAAGGACCCTTGATGAAACTTTATAAAACATTTGTAATATTATGTTCGGGACTCATTTGAGCTAGCAAACGAAGGATTCGTGTCTCGAGAGTTACGCCATTTTCTTAAAATATTATTTCCAATAAAAATGATATATAATACGACTCGTATCTCAATTTAGTTCAAACGATCGCTCTAATTGATGTTTCTCTAATTACAATGCATCGAGGAATTTACGAGTTGTCACATGTCCTACGGTTCCGGCGGATCCCTCACCCAAATCCTGGGATCCCTGGGTCAGTTTAGTCCGGATTTTGGGTTGCAAACCGGGTTATGGGTTATGGGTTATGGACCATGGGTCATGGATAACCAACAAGATGCAACGTACCTAGTCAATGGGTTATGGATCACAGTTCAGGTGAGTCGCTGAGGTACACCGTAGCATCACCTCACGACTGTAGACCGTTTGAGACAACACTAAGCGTAACCCACAAGGAGTTACCAAAGTGACCTGTTGTCAGGGATGTTTGATGTTGTCCCTGGCAGGAGTTTCCATTCAATCACTGAGGATCACAGTTGTGAATCCCCTCATAAATGTTCTCGGTAGGTTGCTAGGATATGCGAAGGACTCTAGAATGTATCACTTGCGTCCTTAATGTTGAACGAAAAGTGATGAAAGTTTAAGTGTTCCTAAGATATCTTTTGATGAATCTCTAGGCTCTAGACTCAATAGTGCGCTTTGGTTTTTCTTGAGCGGAGACTAGGGAGAGGGTCTCCTTCTTCAGTACTAACAATCTCTAAGAGAAAGTCGATAGATTACGTAGGGTTCCCTGTGAGAATGAAATAAGCTTCTGTTGAGAGAAACCTGAGTGGCTAAGAAGGTTTAGTGCAGTGCGTCACTGGGTCCATGATGACTTTATCTTCAATACCGGTGTCATCTACTGACAACCAGTAGCATATGAATTGAACCCGGTGTCTGCCCTAAGTTGAATAATCTGGAGGTGACTATAACATAACCCGATTATGATGAATAAATATTCCATATAAGAAAAGAAAAATAAAGATTACGATGAGAAAGTATTGTGATGCCAGTGCATGGTGTGTAGGGGTAAAATTTTATGGTATTCAATTCTCGTGTACACACACATAAATTTTACTATTCTCCGATCTTAAGTAGATATCAACCGGACATAACTCTATTATAACTACTCTAAGTATCGCAAATTCACCTCTGAGTTGGACATAGGTGATATCAGGCTATGTCCCACTGTCCCTAGTTGAATAGAGGTGGTCAGTCTATATTCGAGGTTCAATGAATTTTGAATTACTTAGCTTAGTTACATTAGTTATATGTCCCAATGCTTTTAAAATTTGTCTTGAAAGGCATAAAACAAGTGTTTCATTTATGTGAGGAAAAAGGCGGAGCTTGGTGATACGTAGATATATGTATAAGGAAAACAATTATAACCTATAGTGAAATTAGGTGAGTAGTAATAAAACACATATCTTATCAAGTATGGTCTTAACAGAATCATGAGTGAGGTATCACTTGTCGTGCAGAACGTGTCTGGCATAAGGTAAGGTTCAGAAATGGTTATAGTCTAGGTTTTAAAATACCCAGCTTTATAACCTAGGCTCGATGCCATTCTCAGAACACCCCAAAATGGTACAAATTAAGCACACATGTCACTGGGGTAGTAATTGATATCACAACACCAGGATAGGATAACTGCTTTTCATAAAGAAACTTTTATTCATTCTTGAAAACAAAGTTTGCATCATCTATTAGTGCGGAAAACAGGCCCATACTAAAGCGATCCCCTTTTTAAGTTTATCGGAGAATTCTATGACCACGCCATGCCTTTTCCTTGCGCCTCCAAAGTTAAGCTATCTCCTTATAACCTGAAAATACATGCTAAAAAGTGTCAACACGAGGTTGGTGAGTTCATAGGTTTAATTTTAATGTAGAGTCATGTAAGAACACAAGATTTCAGTAGTATAAAAACAAATACAATTTCACAATGCTCATGACACCGACGCTTAACTTATAGGTCTGCAATCAAGCATAAATGCCCCAAACAAGTGTTTTCCAGACACTTAAAGAAATACTCAAATGGTATGCGTTTGTTTGACCAGTTGGAGCAACCCAACCCGAACGGGGGTGTCAACCCAATAGATCTATTCACAACATTCGCGCTTTCTGATAATTAACGGTTCATGATTATGGTAGGGGACTTTAATTTTTTTTGAATAAGTAGGGGACTTTAATTGGCTATGTGATAACTTAGGCAATGTAACAGTTTTATACTCATGTCCACATAAAAACAATCAATGTATTCTCACCCTCAGAATTTGGGAATATTGTAAAACAATGAAATTCACATATATGATTCAAGTACTTGTGTCCATAATAAAGTAATCTGATATGTAATATTAAATAATTCATGCTTTCAAGTAAGAACAAGTGTTAGGTCACCATAAGTTAACACAAGCATGTAGATGATACAAATGAGGTTAAGATAGAAGGTTGAACACACAAATCACACAATAATATATAAAGGTTATGCGTAGGATTAATGAGGTGAACAACACTCTCAAATGAGAGTATACATGAGTATTTATAGGGGAAGGGAGCTACGATAACATATCTAGTCCCTTCCTAGACCTCATGGGCCTTAGCATGGGCTTATGGGTTTTCTACATAAGCCATGCCGTAATAACTAACATAAAAGCCATATAAATGCAACCTATTACATATAAATGACTAACACTTTATAATAACGTTTAGGAGCGTTTCCAACAATCTCTACCTAAGTGATAGTTATGATGTAATAGCGGATTCTCGACGTCTTCTAGCATTCTTCTTTCTTGTGAGTAGAGATGTTTTAGATTCCAACAATCTCTCCTTGTGTGGGATCTTGTTACTTTTGAAGTTTTCAGCTTTGACGTCGTTGTGATCCTTGTTCTTTGTTCTTTGTTCTGGTATGGATGGTGTGATTGTATGTTGTTGTCTGCATCTGGTCAGCTTTGTTGCTCAGGTGTCTCACGGTTTTCTCCAACATGCTCGCATGCCTTTTGACTTTGATTCAACCAGGGACACTGGGACATAGCCTGATCACTTATATCCGACTCAAAGGTGAATTTTGCGATACTTAGAGTAGTTATAATAGAGTTATGTGTAAAATTTATGTGTGTGTACACGAGAATTGAATATCATAAAAGTTTACCCCTACAAACCATGCACTGGCATCATAATCTTTATTTTTCTTTTCTTATATGGAATATTTTTTTCATCATAATCGGATTATGTTATAGTCACCTCTACCCCAAAACCTACACTCAACAAATGAACCAAAGTACATCACTAGCCATTCTAGGAACAACCTTCCATAAAACCTATGAGAATGAGGCTACGCTTGATGAAACAACCTTCATGAAACCTATCACTAGCCATAAAACCTATCACTATCTTGCAGAAAAAGGTTTCTAATTCGGCGGATTTTCAGTTCCATCATTTGTGTGAGCAGCAGAGGATTATTAATCTTTGTTTTGCAGATGATCTTTTCTTATTTTCTAGAGGCCATCCAGATTCGGTTAATGTTATTATACAAGCTCTGGAGGAGTTCAAGAATGTTTCGGGTCTTGTCACAAGTATCCCGAAAAGTACAGCTTTCTTTTGTAATGTTCCTAATGCTTTGAAAGCTACTATTCTTTAGTCTATGCCATTTGCAGAAGGTGCTCTTCCTGTTAGGTACCTTGATGTCCCACTTATATCGTCCAGACTTCTTTATAGGGATTGTAAGGTTCTTGTGGAAAAGTTGGAAAGTCGTGTGAATGATTGGCGTAATAAATTTCTATCTCTTGCTGGTAGGCTTCAATTGGTCAGATCGGTTCTGTCCTCGATGCATATATATTGGGCTTCGGTCTTTATCCTTCCTACTCGTATCATTCATGATTTGGAGCAGCTTTTGAGGGGTTTCTTATGGTGTCAAGGTGAAATGAAAAGGGGTAAGGCCAAGGTTGCGTGGGAATCGGTTTGTAAGCCTCATCAAGAAGGTGGCCTTGGTATTCGTCGATTGGCTGATTTTAATATTGCTCTTATGACAACGCACATTTGGAGTATTCTGACCCATAAGGAGTCATTGTGGGTTAAATGGATTCATTCATATAAACTACATGGTAGAAGCTTTTGGGATGTCCGTTGCTTGGGTGATGTTAGTTGGGGTTGGCGTAAGCTTCTTACAATTAGACCCAAGGTACGTCATTACATATGGCATAAGATCAATAATGGTAAAAGCACTTCTGCATGGTTTGATATGTGGTGTGATTTGAGCCCTATCCGTGATATGCTCACTGCTAGAGACATTGTGCGGGCTGGTTTTAGCCTATCGGATAAGGTTTCTGATGTTATTGATAATGGTAGGAACAACCTTCCATAAAACCTATCACTAGCCATTAAGGAGGCTACGCTTGATGAAGAGAGATTCCTTAAGCAAAAATCTAAAGTCCAATGGCTCCATGCAGGTGATTCTAATACGGCTTATTTTCATAATATTGTTAAAAGTAAATGTGCTCGTAATCGAATTGAATTGGTTCGAGATGCGGCTAATGTTTTGTATGAAGGTAATGCGGTTGCAGGGGCGTTTGTTTCTCATTAAGAGCAGTTTCTGGGTGTTGAAAGGGATTGTAGCCCTCTAAAGGATCATGATTTATTCTCTAATGTCCTTGACCAGCATAGGGCTGATTATATGGTTCGTGGTGTTACAGATGCTGAAATTAAGGAAGCTTTGTTCTCGATGGGGGATGATAAAGCCCCAGGTCTTGATGGCTACACTGCTGCCTTCTTTAAGAAAGCTTGGGATGTTGTGGGTGTTGATGTTACGGGTGCCATTTGGGACTTTTTTTTAATAATGGTAAGATTCTGAAGGAAATCAACCACACCATAATATCCTTGATTCCTAAAGTGTCCACCCCTTCTAAGATTAATGACTATAGACCTATTTCATGTTGCAATGTTCTATATAAATGCATTAGTAAAATTATTGCTAATCGCATTAAAGAGGATCTTGGTTCTTTGGTTAGTATTAACCAATCGGCGTTTGTTCCTGGGCGGCGTATTTCTGATAATATATTACTTACCCAAGACCTTATGCGTAATTATCATAGAGGGAGAGGTTCGCCTAGATGTGCTTTTAAAGTGGATATTCAAAAAGCATATGATACGGTCGACTGGGCTTTTCTTAATTCGATTCTGGTTGGTTTTGGTTTCCATCACAAAATGGTTGAATGGATCATGGTTTGTGTATCATCTACATCGTATTCTATATGTGTTAATGGTGATCTTCATGGCTGGTTCAATGGTAAGCGTGGTCTTAGACAAGGAGACCTGTTATCTCCTTATTTATTTACGTTGGTTATGGAAGTTTTAACCCTTATCTTGCAGAAAAAGGTTTCTAATTCGGCGGATTTTCAGCCCATCATTTGTGTGAGCAGCAGAGGATGATTAATCTTTGTTTTGCAGATGATCTTTTCTTATTTTCTAGAGGCCATCCAGATTGGTTAAAATGTTATTATACAAGCTCTGGAGGAGTTCAAGAATGTTTCGGGTCTTGTCACAAGTATCCCGAAAAGTACAGCTTTCTTTTGTAATGTTCCTAATGCTTTGAAAGCTACTATTCTTTAGTCTATGCCATTTGCAGAAGGTGCTCTTCCTGTTAGGTACCTTGATGTCCCACTTATATCGTCCAGACTTCTTTATAGGGATTGTAAGGTTCTTGTGGAAAAGTTGGAAAGTCGTGTGAATGATTGGTGTAATAAATTTCTATCTCTTGCTGGTAGGCTTAAATTGGTCAGATCGGTTCTGTCCTCGATGCATATATATTGGGCTTCGGTCTTTATCCTTCCTACTCGTATCATTCATGATTTGGAGCAGCTTTTGAGGGGTTTCTTATGGTGTCAAGGTGAAATGAAAAGGGGTAAGGCCAAGGTTGCGTGGGAATCGGTTTGTAAGCCTCATCAAGAAGGTGGCCTTGGTATTCGTCGATTGGCTGATTTTAATATTGCTCTTATGACAACGCACATTTGGAGTATTCTGACCCATAAGGAGTCATTGTGGGTTAAATGGATTCATTCATATAAAGTACGTGGTAGAAGCTTTTGGGATGTCCCTTGCTTGGGTGATGTTAGTCGGGGTTGGCTTAAGCTTCTTACAATTAGACCCAAGGTACGTCATTACTAGAGGTGGCAAAACGGGCGGGCCGGGCAGACACGGGCACGGGCTAAAACGGGCACGGGCTAGAATGGGCACGGGCTTAAACGGGCACGGGCTAAACGGGCACGGGCCAAACGGGCACATGTTATACAAATCGCTTAATAAAAGACCTAAAACGGCTAAATAAATTCCTTAAACGTAATATCTTATTTATATTAACAAAAATAAATATATTATATAAAAAAAATGATCGTTAATGTTCAACAATTAAGAGAAAAAAAAAGTGCCCGTTTGTTCCCATTTAAGTTTTCAATGGGCTATATGTGCCCATTTCAAAAAAAGAAGGGGGCTAAATGTGCCCAAATCTTTTAAAAATGTGCCCATTTAGCCCATCTTTTTGCTTTTGGGCACATTTTGCCACCTCTAGTCATTACATATGGCATAAGATCAATAATGGTAAAAGCACTTTTGTATGGTTTGATATGTGGTGTGATTTGAGCCCTATCCGTGATATGCTCACTGCTAGAGACATTGTGCGGGCTGGTTTTAGCCTATCGAATAAGGTTTATGATGTTATTGATAACGGTAATTGGAAGTGGCCTGTGGATTGGTTATCTAGATTTCCAAATTTATTTAGCCTTTCGATTCCTATTCTGCTTGATGGTACTGAGGATGGTTTAGTGTGGCGTGATTTGGAGGGCAACTTTAGAGATTTTTCAGTTGCTCGTGCTTGGAATTCTCTTCGCACTAGGGCTGATCGGGTTGAGTGGTTTAATATTCCATGGTTTCCTCATTGTATCCCCCGACATGCTATACATATGTGGCTTGTTATTAAACAGAGGTTGAAGACGCAAGATAGGCTTCGAGAATCGGATGTTGGTCCTGATGTTGATCTGAATCTTCTTCGCTGTCCTCTGTGTGATGCGGTTCCGGATTCTCACCCGCACTTGTTTTTTGAGTATCAATTTTCTATGCAGGTTTGGTTTCAGGTCCGGACTTTATCAGGAATGGATGGCGTCCCTCCTATTTTGGATGATGTTCTTACGTTCCTACTTCCTATATCTAAAGTTCGTTCAGTTCCTAGCATACTCTCTCGGTTATTACTTGCTGCTACTGCTTATTACTTATGGATAGAACGCAATTCAAGACTTTTCAAGAGGAAGAAGTCTACCGTTGATGAAGTGGTTCAAGTAATTGTCAATACCATCCGGTTGAAGCTGGTTACCTTCAAATTTAAGAAGATAACCTCTCGGTCTCGTCTACTGTTGGATAAATGGAAGATTCCAAGCTCTTGTCTTATTCACAAGGGGAGTGCCAGGTAAGGGTTGTACTCTTTTTCCCTTATCCAAGGTTTTTCCCTATGGGTTTTTCTTGGAAAGGGTTTTTAAGGAGGCAAACTTCCTGGGTCGCCTTGCTCCCTTCGTGCCTTTAGGTGGATGCGGGACGTTCGCTTGATTCAAGATTTTTCTTGTTTGTTTACCTAGTTAGGTGATTTGTAATTTAGCTAGGTTTGTTGTGTTTATGGCATGTCATAAGCACTAGTTTATCAAGCTTTTTGCTTGAGGTTAATGTGGTACATCAGCCACATTCCATTTGTACTTAACTTTTTTTGGTTATATATTTACCGGGGTAAACCCCTTTACCCAAAAAAGATTAATCAAGCATTAATAGCACAACGAATGACCTATCGCAATACTAGGTCAATCACAATTAAGATAAGCTCAACCAATAAATATTCAATAACTAGGTTTCATATTACCTAAGAAAACACACAAGTAAATTAGCCGGATATGGAGAACATGCAAGCATACACACAATCAATTGAAGACATAATTGAATCAATGAAGTAAAACACTTATCTTGATGTAAAATAGGGTATGGAACCCTAAAATACTGTACAAGGCAGCCTTGGTTCGGTTTAGGTTTTTACTCCACAAAACTACCTCTCTAAAAAAAAATGGATTACTCCCCTTTACCCAAAACTACCTCTCTAAAAACTGAAAAATTCGGATTCTATATATAGTGTTACAAACTGCGACGGCGTCACTCTTTAATTGTGACGTCGTCGGGTCGCCGTCATTAGGGTTTCGTCTTGGCCACGTTATCATTGTGACGGTGTCACCTTATGCCTGTGACGCCGTCGCCTTCAGTCTCTGACGCCGTCTAGATCCAAATCTAGGCCGTCTGAGCTGCGACGCCCTACTCTTTTAAACCTGATGCCGTCACTTGAAAAATATCAATTCGCTCTCTGAGTCGTCACAAGATGTGTCGCGACGGCGTCTAAAATAAGACCTGACGCCGTCCCCTTTCAATTCAGCAGATTGAGTGTCTCGATTCTTGACTTTGGCCATTTTCTTTGTATATTCGCGCCTTTTCGTCCGAATATGTGTCATTCCAGCAATTTGCCTTCAAGAAACTTAAAAAGTGAAAAGGAACGAAATTAAGTAATAACGGATACAAAAGTGATCAATTAAGGGTTAAAATGACCCCTAAAAAGGACCCTAAAAAGGTACCTTTTAAATCCTTATCAAATATCCCTACACTTGGTATTTGCTTGTCCTCAAGCAAATGAAAGCCAATTGATTTATAAGTTAGGGGTCATGAAGCATTAGTTTAGAATAATTCACAACACATATAAGCCCCGCAAAAGTCATAACAAGCACGGAAATTACATACTAGCACCTCACATGGGGTGTTTGGATACTCACATCTCTCGGGTGTATATGAAATATAACAAGCTGGAAATGGAAGATAAACGCTCATTAACCGGTCCTAGTACATAGATTACCATAGGCTTGAGACTAGATCAAACCTCCATCGCTTTGGCGTAAGCACCTAGGAAAGACTATCCAAGAGGTCTTTTAAAGGGTTGTAATGTTAGGCTTACGGTAGGGAAACAAAGGGTTTGGTGGGATATGCGATTTAGTGGTGGCAAGACAAAAATCCTTATGTTACAAGCATGAGAAGAATGGCGTTGCTAAGTCAAGACTCGACACTCTAAACTCTAGATAACTGAAACAAACAAACACAAATTTAAAGATAGATGTAGGATGGTAGCCCGTATGTTTTTTTTAAACACTCTATTTTTTTCTTTTTCTCTTTTTTCTATTTTTTTTTGGATTTTTTTTTCTTCATACACTTTTACTCTATCATCCTCTACGATAACATCAAAATAATAGGGA
Organism: Chrysanthemum makinoi; assembly: GCA_910596185.1. NCBI lineage: Eukaryota > Viridiplantae > Streptophyta > Magnoliopsida > Asterales > Asteraceae > Chrysanthemum > Chrysanthemum makinoi. The sequence continues at coordinate 169,312,177 of OU343221.1, read as the reverse complement.
TTTATAGGCACATCCCTACACTTGAGTTTTTATTACTCTAACACTAATTTGACCCTAATTGAAAAGATCAAAACACTTGGAGTACATTATTAAGCAAATAAAGGGAATTTGAATTTAACGTTCCCTTCCTGTCATTTCATAAAATTTAACTTTTCCCATGAGTCTCAATCGTCCCAAAACTGTGTACAAAGGATATGACTCGACTTAGCAACTTATGCAAGCAACTAGATAATTGAACTAAGGGTTTAGTGTGATAACAATAATGCACTAAAAGTGAGTGCATACAAGGTAGGCTAAGGCGATTTGGGTGTACATTTGGGGGTGGATTGTAAACAATGCTCTTCATTGATATTCCGGAAAACCGAAACATCACGAGAACCGCGAAAAGGATAGGCTCTAAGGGGTTAACTAGGGTATCGTGTACTAAAGATGAGTACAACGCAAGGGTGTGGGGAATTACTCAACCGATGTGGAAGAAGTAATTATATTACGGGTATCAAACAAGGGTTATCCTAATGCCTCTTATCATTTAGTTATTCCTAACTACACAAGTGTAGTCTTACTAGCGATCTCGGAATGCATCACAAAACAAGTTCTAGAATCTATTATATTACCGGTTCACACTCGAAGCATTAAAGATGAATGCTTTAATTTCTACAAATCTAAGGGTGATCCTCACATTTTGGGTGGAATTTAAGTGGTAAATGGTTTTTGTGCTAGTCATATAACTTCCTATCCATGAGATGCTTTATTAAGACTAATGGCCCACTCCTATGTGTTATGGAAATTCACGAACAAAAATGAGAGTATATCTCGTGAATTTAGAAAAACACGGCATCACACGTATACCGACACCAACTTAGTAACGGAAAACAGTTATAATGTTATTTCTACGTAATAACGATGCCATATTATTACGGTCAAAAAAACATTCCTAAAAATATAATTTTTATATTTTACGGGCACCAAGAAGGTACGTTTACGAAGAAACACAACAAAATACGAGGTACATTTAATACTGTATTAATACTAAAAATACTAGCCGCCTACTACTTTCTTCCTCTCTTTCTTGTCTCTCTCTCCAACATCAAAAGCTGTATTGCTCTTAGAGGTCCGGGTACGGTGGCTGTTGGCTTGAGCCATAGTCGATCACATGAGCTTTTGGCGTGAAAAAATGTTGGGCTAGTAAGGTCTGGCGCCGTGGCCACCAGCTCACGCCGAAGCTATTTTTTCCTTTTTTTTTGTTTGTTCGTGTTTTTATGATGATACTGTGGTGTTTCTTTTTTGTGTGTGTGTATATGTGTTTACGTGTTTTGCAGGAAGAAGACGAGTCGTTTGGTTTTACATGGTGAATCCAAAGGCCATGTATACCATATGCCTTGGGATATGAAGATTAATTCAAAGAAAATATATAGGTCAGGTACCAATAAAGTAAATGTCTACCAATAAAGTAAATATCTTGGAATATCATGATAAATATATAGATAGGTTACTGTGATGTCTTTTTTAATGTATTGTTTTAATGTGATATCCTTTTTTTTCATTTTTTTTCTTTTAATGTAATGTCTTTTTAATTTATGTAATGTTTTTTTGTTTATTAATGAAATTAAAGTTTAGTTATATATATTGTTGATATTAAATGAAAAAAGAAAAAAAATTACGGCACCAAAAAAGTGATGTTATAGCTTGGGGGTGTTTTGGTGCCATAGAGACATCTAGTGCCATGGAAAAAAGGTGCTGAAGTGGCACTACTTTTTTCACGGCATCATCAACGGCACCACCCACGGCACCAACTGTACCCAGTGCTCTTACTGCTTTTCAATGGTCAAACCATGACATCTGCTTTTCTCAGTTCGCTCCTCCCCACACATCATCACGAGACTCCATTGAAGAAGATGAAGGAAAGAGACCTTCACCAAGAATAGTTCTTCTCCAAACTCGAGGTCAATAAAACTAGGGTTAAGTGTTGTCGTTTGTTCTTCTATTTAAGCCACGGATTCTCACAAGGTTTTTAAACATTTCACACAAAAAAATCACTCACAATTAAGGTTTGTCAAGTTAGGGTTTCTTAAAGATTGGTTCGGATCTGGGATTATTTCCCTTTGTATTCAGTTTTGACGATTGGATTCGAATCAAGTGTGATTGATTTTTTTGTTGTAATTGGTGTCAAGTCAAGAAGAATTCGGGTTGTTGTTCTTGTTCGGTTTCTCCTCCGTTCGATCCCATCACCACTTGTAAGAAATTGTTAACTTTATGAATTACCTTGTTAATATAAAAAGGTTTATGAATTACTTTTGTTGAGATTCCAAACTGATCATACAAATCGATAATCAGTGGGAGTAAATTGATTATTGGTGTTGTTGATAAGTGTGGTAAACAAAAAGAAAAATAAAAATCACAACTTAAAATGGATGTATTGGTCTATAGATTTTCGGATTATTTATTTGCTTATCAGTTTCGACTCATCCTTTGCTTATTTGTTTTTGGCTTATTTCATTGCTTCATAGCTTTGGCTATTTCTTATCTTGTTTTTGGCTTACTCGAGTTAGACTAGAGCCGTGGATATGGTCTAGGCTGCGGCTGATTTTGTATACTGGTTGAACCCACTGTGGTCGAACCACAGTGGTGAACCCTCAGGTTAACTAGGTTGAATCGGTCATGTGTAAAACTATGTGTGGTTCTCACTTATTCATGACCCAGATTTATTTATCGTTTGTTTTGTGACCGGTTTAAGTTTAATAAAACCCGTAAGGGTTTTGTATTATAATAATTTGTTTCTTAAAAATTGTTTGGTCTTGTCCCGATCTTAGGATGATTATGGATTTGTTTATTTAATTCGTTGGATTTTTATATTTTCTTTGGTCATGTTTTGGTCTCGGCTTGTGTTCCTTCATGGCTCATTTGATTTGGGTTCCTAGTGTTTGGTCTTGGTTGTTGGGTTTCGGTGAAACAAAGGCATACCGAGGGTGTTTGTTTTGTTCCTAGTTAACCAAAAACTCGTAAGGGTTGTGTTGGTTCCTTTGGGTCAACCACCACGACCCACTTTGGGTGCATTGGTCTATTCTATTTGGTAGTTTCTCGTTCGCTGTGGCCAAGTTTAGTCCCTCAATATTTGCGTCTCCTTGTTGATGACACTTAGCAAATACCAGGCATCCTGCTTTCTTTCTTTCCTTGTTATTCACGACACCAACAAGTCAAAATATAAAACCTTCCTTTCTTTTGAAACTGGATTGAAATCCTTTTCTTTTGTGAGGTAAGACTGCTATGGGCTGCAAACATACATCCTAATGTATTTGGGCCTGTGTGGGTCGTGTCGAGCCCAACAGGGGTCCGTTGAGTTGAAACCAGATGTGCATTATACTTGATAAATAGGGTGCAACTGAATTATAACAAAACCAAAATTCCTTATGTAATATATAAAGACTTTTGCGATATAACATAACACATTGATACAAATGGTGTAGTATAGAATGAATTGAATCGAGTTACTTGTTTTTTTTCCTCGTCCTATCTCGTTTACTCATTCACAACTCACTCGTTTACTCATCCTCGACATTACTCCCGACATATTTTAAATCTAATAATCATATTTTATAAAAAATTATAAAACTACACACAAAACTTACATTTTGAATCATTAATCAATATCTCATGTATGATATATTCATACTAGACAAAACTTGTTTTTATAATGATGTTTTATTATTAATTATGACACTTAGTCACCATGTATAAGTAAAACAATACACGGGTCATGCCTGAGTTTTTAAACATTCCTACAACTTATAAGAGTATTTTTAATATAAACCCTTTTATTAAAACCATTACTTAAAGCATAATTTTTATCAACTAATATTTGTTTATACATACATAAATATATATGCCTTCAAATGACATTTTTATAACTTGAATTCGTCTACTATTTATATGCGATTACTTTCCGTACAACGTCTTCCGGTTACTGACGAACAAAAGGGTTATTTGTTCTTGATACTTTTTATTTGTACATGTATACTTAAGCACTTCCGAAATCCAATACAAGCCAATGCTCACCAAAACTATTTAAACCTAAATGCCACACAAGCAGCAATAACACAAAAACTGAAAAACTTATAAAGTTTGTTTAACTTTATCGAGTCTTAAACATGAATAAAGACTAAACTTTCCGTACTAAATTAGGTTGCTTTTCGGAGCCGCTCACTATCACTAACTGCTTTATTTTACACTTAGAAGGGCTAATTGCTGAGGTGAGTTCGTGGCCCATATTTTCTTGTTTTAAACTATCTTGGGGGAGAATACATGCTTTTTTATACTTAAACTCATAACTTGTTCTTACATGAAAGCCTGAATTATTTACTCATTACATATCGGATTACTTTATTATGGACACAAGTACTTGAATCATATATGTGAATTTTATAGCCCTGTTTTACTTGTTTTACAATATTCCTAAATTCTCGGGGTGAGAATACATTGATTGTTTGTATGCGGACATGAGTACAAAACCGTTACATTGCCTAAGTTATCACATAGCCCTATGGAGCCGGATAACCCTATGGTGACATTTATGGCTTCTGGGGGGAGGTGGGGGATTTGAGCTAGAAGATTTCATATCTGATGATTATGCTGCTTAGGTCTACAATTTACCGGGACACTTGGAGGATTTTTGTGACATGTATGATGTTAATCTCTTAGGTCGTGGTAGGAAGTAATTTGGATATTTGGTAGTCCATAAGATTGACATGTCTTTCTTATGTAGTATGTTTGGTTAAGTGCACTTTAAGTGTGTGTCTGTTGCCCATGTAACGGGCCGAGGTGAGAGATCTACTCTCATCCGTTGTACTTAAAACGTTTTGGTTAATATATTTTACCAGGGTGCAGGATTACTCCCCTTTACCCAAAAAAAAGTTATCACATAGCCAAATAAAGTCCCCTACCATAATCATGAACCATTAATTACTAGAAACCGCGAATAGATCTATTGGTTTGACACCCCCGTTCGGGTTGGGTTGCTCCAACTGGTCAAAAGAATGCATACCATTTTAGGATTCCTTTAAGTGTCTGGCAAACACTTGTTTAGGGCATTTATGCTTGATTGCATACCAACACGTTAAGCGTCGGTGTCATTTTTTTGGTTAAAGAGGAGTAATCCTGCACCCTGATAAAATATATTAATCAACCAACCATTGAAGTACAACGGATGAGAGTGAGTCCCTCACCTCAGTCCCTTAAGGACACTTACAGACTCGAATATAAGAATGATACACCATTCCTATAACTTACAATAAAATGAACCAACCAATAATGACACAAGTACATAAAAATTTACACAACTACTCAAGAAAAACACTTGAACCTTCTATATCACTATGGTGGTCCACCTTAACTTCCATGAAGAACCACGTAGAAAAATCCAAGCGATCTTCAACATAAAATCTGTTTGCTAAACTAAGATTCGAATGTAAACCATAGCAAACAAAATCAGCCATAAACCCAACAATAGGGTTAAGAACACCCTAACATACAACTCCATGATCATGTAGCCATCAATAAGAATCAGTTCACAAATTTCGCACAACGGTTGGTGGAAGACTCTAAAACCACGGATAGAGTAGCAGGACGCTCCAAAAGTGTGCTTTGAGATGCTAAACCGAATACCAATAACCAAACAGCAGCAACATGCATAGGACCATCATTGATCAAGTCTTGGATTAAATAATCCTAATTTGCAGCCATAATAATCAATAAATGATGATCCACCATGCCAAGGAACATCCAATAACGAGTACCCAGACCATCATGGGACTTCCATAGCAGCAGCGACATCCATCACCTAACATGCAATCCAAAACAGCCGTTGACGTAAATACAAGTAACCTTGATGGAATGAAACACCACCGCTGAATAAAAAAAAATGTAACCCTAAAAGTTCTCTCTCTCCTAGGCGACAAAAAAGAAAATCGTCCACTTCTGATCATTGTTAAATCATTCTGATCTGTTTTTCTTTTAATCCTATCATTGTTAAATCATTCTTGTAGCCTAGTGTATGGTATCTACCAACCTTATTGGCCAATTTATTAACCTCGTATCATTAACTCTTGTGGGTCGATCGTGCTTTTTGGGTTTTTAATTCGATGATTCTTGCTGTCTATATTTTCTTGATTATCCTAGTACCTTTAATGGTCGGTGGTATATTTATTTAGCAGTATTAATCATATTGGTGGGTCGGTGGTTTTAATTCCTCATGCTGCTCATTGTTTATTCTTTGAGGTGTCTTTTATTTGTAACGATCTACTCTCATCGCATATAAAATCCTGGTTGGTTTTATTTTTTTATCGTTCCTGGGCTGCTACTAATAAACGCTTATCATAACCCTTTTTTAGGGTTTTATATATCTTTTGATGAACATGTGGCATGTAACCCTATTCGGGTTTTTCTCGATCTTTTAAGTGATTCTATATCTGGTTGTTACTTGTTATGTATCTGATCTATGCATTTATATGTGGGTTCATGAGAGATGGAAGTCAAGTTTTGGGGTATACTTGTTCAAAAACCCTCGGCGTGATTCATTATTAGGATCTTGTTGCTGTTTTTATGGACGTTAGGATTTGGTTACCCTATTTATCATTGATCTGCTCTAATCTGGAATTAATTCTGATCTTGAGGTAGTCGTGGATTGGATATGGGTGCTGGTCATTGTTGCTGGTCATGGCTTGGTTCGTTAATGAAGTTAGGGTTTGTATCCCTATGTGTGTTCTAATCTGATTTGGTTAGACTTGTTGCCGTCATTCTTATCAGATTTGATTTGGGTTATTGGTGGCCTCCTTTGGCCTATTTGGGTGCGTCTTTTACCAGATCATGTGTGGTGTTGATTGACTATTTGGATCTGATTGGATCTGGTTGTAAGTTAGGGTTGATTCGACTCGCGTTGTTCTACAATTCATTATAGTAGAGTTTGGATCATAAGTAGTGGATGTGTTGGTCGTTGATCCGATGTGTTTACTTAAGATCAGACGGATCGTGTTGCAAGTGCGGATCGTTTGTGTTGGCTGATGTTGATATTGAAGTCGTGAGTTGGTCGTTTCTGGGCTACGTTATTGTACATGGTTTAATCTGCTATTAGGTTTTGATTCGGTCGTTCGCTTTTACTACGCTCACGTATGTACATTTTGCAAAGATTGTTACTCACGCTGCTATGAGGACTATATTTGGCATGTTTGCTGTGATGTGGGTACTAATTTCTTCTTTGTATGATGGGACGTTAGGGCTGTATCGGATCCCTATGCGTTATTGATCCTCCATGCATATCTACGCTGCCAAGTTAGGATTGGATAATTCATGTGGTACGTCACATGCATGGTGATTTTATGTTTTTATGGTACGTCACATGCATGGTCGATGGCCAAGTTAGGATTGGTACGTTACATCCAATCCTATGTTTTTATGGTACGGCACATGCATGCATGGTGATTTTACTTGTAAGATTAATTCATGTGTGACCAACATGATACTTTGTGATGCGTGTGGTATTATATGTGGATTAGTGGTAAGTTGATGAAGCTTTATGGTGTAAGGCTTCGTTGTGTTAGTTAAGTCTTCCATGTTGGATGCTATTAAGTCTAACTATTCATGGTTAATTTTGGGAGTCAATGCTACAGGCTTTCGGGATGGCAAGGAAGATTATTTGGAGTGCTACTATGGCTATGAAGAGTATCTACATAAGTAGTGTATACACGGTTTTATTTTTATTTTATAGTCATTGTAGTTTTGGTTGCTTGTGTAAGTTATAAGAATGGTCTGTCATTCTTATCTAGTGGTTGCATGTAAGTTGCACATGGTGTGCATTTTTGTCGCCCTATTTGGGCTGAGATGGGGGATTCACCCCCATCCTTTGTACTTCAACGCTTTTTGGTGTAATGTATTTTGCCAGGGTGATAAATCCCTTTTACCCAAAAAAAGAAACACCACCGCTGTAAAGAATACATATTAGACTTAAATAGGGTTTAAGAAAACCCTAACATCAAGATCAGATCAGAAACGATCCAATAAAATAGGGTAAAAACAATCCCTATCTTCCATCGCCAAAACAAAGAGACCCACATATGATAAACTGGACAGCAGGATCCAATAACAACAAACGATAGGAACATAACCAACACAAAAAAAGGTTAACGATCAGATAATTAAAAACCCTAATAAGGGTTTACTTTCCAAAGCGTCGGTGTCATGAGCTTAGTGCAATTGTATTTATTTTTATACTACTGAAATCTTGTGTTCCGTACATGAATCTACATTAAAATTAAACCTATGAACTCACCAACCTCATGTTGACACTTTTTAGCATGTATTTTCAGGTTATAAGGCGATAGCTTATGTTTGGAGGCGCAAGGCAAAGGCATGGCATGGTCATATAATTCTCCAATAAACTTGAAAAGGGGACCGCTTTAGTATGGGCCTGTTTTCCGCATTATTCAATGATGCAAACTTTGTTTTCAAGAATGAATAAAAGTTTCTTTATGAAAATTAGTTATCCAATCCTTGTGTTGTGATATCAATTAGTAGCACCCCAGTGACATGTGTGCTTTCGCTGTACCATTTTGGGGGTGTTACAGATTAGCATTAGACCCTAGGTTATAGAGAACCAGGTATTTTTAAAACCTAGACTATAACCACTTTTACAAGAACTTAACCCTATGATCGACACGTGCCTGCCTGCCAAGCTGATGCCTCACTCATGATCCTGTTGATATCATACTTGATAAAATATGTGTTTTATTACTACTCACCTAATTCCACTATACATTATAATTGTTTTCCCTATACGTACATCTACGTATCACCAAGCTACACCTTTTTCCTCACGTCAATGGAACACTTGTTTTATGCCTTTCAAGACATCTTTTAAAAGCATTGGGACATGTTACTAACGTAACTAAGCTAAGTATTTCAAAATTCATTAAACCTTGGTTGAATATAGACTGATCACCTATATTCAACCAGGGACACTGGGACATAGCCTGATCACCTATATCCGACTCAAAGGTGAATTTTGCGATACTTAGAGTAGTTATAATAGAGTTATGTTCGGTTGATTTTCTACTTAAAGGAGAATAGTAAAATTTATGTGTGTGTATACGAGAATGAATATCATAAAAGTTTACCCCTACAAACCATGCACTGGCATCACAATCTTTATTTTTCTTTTCTTGTATGGAATATTTTTTTCATCATAATCGGATTATGTTATAGTCACCTCTACCCCAAAACCTACACTCAACAAATGAACCAAAGTACATCACTAGCCATTCTAGGAACAACCTTCTATAAAACCTATGAGAATGATCTCCTAGGGGGAGTAGGCAAAGAAAAGAGCAATAAACCTTTGGCAAAATCTAGGAATGCACGATATGTTACCTGTAACCCAACAGACACATGAAAACTTTATGCCCCTATTTGAAATCAGATACCTAGAATCTCCACCCACCTCTTAAGAATGACAGTGCCTACCTTACTACTCTCTTACAAACAAAATAAATGGGACGCCATACAAACTGTTTCCGATTATCTCACGAACCATTTTGCGGTTATTCTACGAAATGTTTCGCTACTGTATCGTAAAATCAACACTTCAACCATCGTATTATTCTATAAACATCGAGTTGTTTTTGTTTGCCCTATAAATCACTTCACGAATTATTTTACTAACCGAGTTGCCACCTTACCACTACACCATAAAGTAAACTACAATGTCTTCTTAATACTCTAAAAACTATATTACAAATCATTTTATAAACTATTCTGTACTCACTCTGTAAACTATTTAATCTCTTCAAAAGTGTTTTAGGTTAATACCTCATAAACAGCATGACCAATGTTTTCCTTGGTAGCTAAGCCAAACCTTAGAGTGTACCCGCACCTCTGCCTAAAACTATAGATAATAATGAGATTAACCAAATGTTAAACCTCTAACCCTACCCAATGTAGACAACTAAACTCTACCCTTAGACATTTAAAACATATGTAGATGTTTATATCCTACTACACTTCCTTCTTCTGTAATGTTCTTATTTTAAGGACTCCTCTTTAAAACCCTTAACGATATTTTCTAAATTACTCATTAAGAGGAGATGAAATGCTCTGGTCAGACTATATTAAAATTTTGCAATCAAAGAAATGACTAAACACTAAAGTTTTTGCAAAAATCATCTTATCCACACTATAATTAAGAACATGTTTTACAAAATTCAAATCTTTTGAAACCATGTCGTTTTACATAACTATTGATTTCAAACAAAATGATGTTGATCGTGAAAATCAGTCTACGAAAGATGGTTCTAATACGGTTGGTACATTGAAGGATGCGGTTATGAGTGATTCTGGTCCGAAAAGGGGTGTGGAAATGGTACATACTCAACATGAGCAGCCGGAACAAGTTTTCCCTACTTCGTAAATTCAACTCGATAATTATCATTTCACTCAATTCATGTAAGAAAAGTATTTTTATAATTTTTACGACTTCGATACATTTTATTTTGTCCCGTTAAAATCTATTTTTAGCTAACGCTACACTAAATACCTAATTATATTTACTTAATACACAATAAAGTTAACATTAAAATGCATTTACTCATTTTAAATACATCACCCTTATTTTTTTTCATGTATGTCGACATACAAGGATAACACACATCTTTTGAGTACCAAAATATCTTATGTATACCATTATATTTGCTTACTTTTAGTATTATACTATAAACTTAAAACATAGAAGCAAATATCTTAGGTGTAAAAATCAAAACACTCTCTCTTTTTCTCTCATACAAACCGGCCATGGCAAGAACACAAGAGAAAACCATATTTTTATTATGATCCAAGTGATTATCAAGTCTTTAGAAGTGATTTATGTTAAGGTTTTGAAATAAAAACCTATAGATTAATAAGGTTTTCATCATCTTTTTCATATAATCATTCAAGTAAGCATTTCATGATCTTCATAACTCTTTCATATTCATATTTATGTTATTTCATCATTTTTGCAAGAAAACATGCAAGTTTCATGTGTGTCTATACCACTTTTAGTGTTTTTATTACTTATTATGAAATATAATCATCCTATAATTAATCCCTTGAAACATATCATGGTTGATGATGTTTAGGAACCCATGACACCCTAAGAAGGTGTATGGTAGGTTTAGAATAGCTTCGGCGTTGATTTGAAGTGGTTAGAATAAGTTTTACGCGAGAAAAATCATTTTCGACAACAATAAATAGTGGTCTGATCTTATTTGTGAAATCTGGAAATTTCGACAGTTTGTAAAATATTTTGGGCTAGATATTCAGAAAATATACTTTAAAACGAAAACGTGGCCGCTTGAACGGGTTAAAACGGATTTATAACGAAGAAGTTATGCTATTTTCAAGTTTAACGACGAAAACTATATTTTCCGGAAAATAGCATGCTGTCCAGAATTTTTACAAGTCAAAAATGAGTCTTAAGCGTTATCTAAATGAGTCGATTTATCAAAAATATATTAGTATACTTTAACACGAAGCTAAGGACATATAAAACGTAGAAAAAGGATTTGTAACGACTAAATTACACGCGTTTAAACAAGGTTGTCGTAACTATTTCATATAAGCATAACTAATATATTTTCTAATAGCCAAAAATTACGGCCGCGAATGACCATGTTGGGAGTTGTTTTTAACATCGATGGAATACTTTTTATAAAATGATGTCTTCTAGTAAAAGTAAGTTCGCCTAGCCTATTTTCCAAAATGTCCAACCGTTCGTCAAACGGAGTTGTAACGAATAAAATACGGTCACTCAAACTTTGCCGAAAACTACCCTTAAACAATATTTTGGGTACAAGTACCCTACTTTACCTATGTTTTTCTCCATGATCGAGACCTCTATGATGAAAACTTAAAAGCTAAAACTTTGAGATAATGCTACAAGCTTTCCAAAACCGTTGAGTTTGTTTCCTAACACTCGATGTGCACCATTTTACTACTAGCTTTTCGAGGCCATTTAGTCACTTTCATGAATTGTCAAATGACATTGTTTTACGGCAAAAAGTTATAATTTCTTAATAAATCACTAAATGACTATCGTAGGATATCATTTCAACGTAAATACTTGTAAAGTATTTTATAATATGACGAGATGTCATAAACATATATTTCGACGATAAACATTATTTTCAAATGTACAAGTGGTATGGATATCATATGAGTTTGCATGCACGACATTGTTTCAGGATTTACATTAGAACATATCATTCATAATAGGTCGCGGTTAGAGGTTGCGCCTCATTTCAGTACTGCCATTATATCATCATAAACATTGCACCAGGTGAGTTCCATAGCCTCATTTTCAATTGTTTTAATGCTTCTATTAAACTCTTTGGGGGAGATACATGCTCAACAACTTTTATGACATTCATGACTATTTGCAAACTATGTGTTTATCTGAACTGAATGTTTAGTCATACGAAGTAACAGTATTGCCATACTTAGAATTTCTATATCATAAATCATTGGGCTAATTGACTTGGTATGATCACGGTCTAATGGTCTTGGTATAACATTGAACTAATGGTCTTGGTATAATCATGGAACTAATGGTCTTGGTATAATCATTGAACTAATGGTCTTGGTAGAATCATGAACTAATGGTCTTGGAAACATTTGAAACAACACTCATATGTGTTATATCAAGTAACTATTGATACATTGAGTCATGTACTATTGATTATGTGCTATAGCTCTACGTCGAATGATGTTCTAAATCAGTTGACTACTGATACATTGAGTTAAGTACTATTGATTATGTGCTATGGTTCTACGTCGAGTTAGATACTATTGTGAATTCATTTGACATCATATGCTTGAACATAAACTATACACATTTTGGCAGTGGGTTGTGAACACACATGTTGCAAGTTTTGTATGGGCGGAACTTGGAACTGGGTGGATTTACAATGCCTTTGCTGCATAAACGATTTTGAAAGGCTTTACATTTCAACACAAACTCTATGAACTCACTCAACCTTTGTGTTGACACTTTTTAGCATGTTTTATCTCAGGTATCTAAAGCATACACTTCATGGCATGCATGTGGAATTATCATAGAGTCGTGGTGACTACGCGTCTCACATGGGATTTATACACTTTAAAAACATCGTTTGGCTTGTATCAAACTTATTTCCACACACGTTGATTTTCATTTGGGACCTACTCTTTGTAAACTCTGATTATTTTACTCAATCAAACGATGTATTTTCCAAACGACACTTTAGGTCGTTCAATATAACTGTAACTGTGATGCTATGACAGTCAACCCCCAGGAATTCCATTCCGCTGCAAAACAGGTAATTTGGGGGTGTGACACTTAATGTTCCCTTAACTAAGAATGAGGCGACTACAATTCCTGTTTGGGTTAAATTACATAATGTGCCTATAGTTGCTTATTCGGAGGTTGGTTTAAGCTTGATTGCAACACAAGTTGGGAAACCGGTGATGTTGGACGCATTTACATCTTCTATGTGTGTTGACTCGTGGGGTAGGATTAGTTACGCTCGTGCGTTGGTTGAAGTGAGTTCAAATTCAGAATTTGTAACACCCCCAAAATGACTCAGCGGAATCATACAAGTATTGGGGTGTTACTAAATTGATACACAACATAAGCATAGAATAACTGATTTTCATAAAGAAACTTTCATTCATTCTTGAAAACAATGTTTGCATTATTGATTAAGTGCGGAAAATGGCCCATTATAAACAGGTGGTCCCAATACATAAATCAGAGTCGTCTATGACTATGCCATGCCTTTGCCTTGCGCCTCCAAAGATAAGCTATCACCTCAAAACCTGAAGATACATGCTAAAAAGTGTCAACACGAGGTTGGTGAGTTCATAGATTTTTAATTTGTAAAAGTTTCTATGGACCACAAGATTTAGTATTTAATACATTTCATTATGTGACCAGTTCACTCGGTCATGTTACCAGTTCACTCGGCAATGTGACCCATTGATTCGGTCATGTATGTACATAGCAAATGCGACCAGTACAATCGGTCAAGTGACATGTTCACTCGATCATGCAGGCATAACAATTTCAAGTACTAGGGTCCATATGTAAAAGCAAGCAATAACATTACACTTGTATGCATTTGAAAGAAATCAAGTAGTTGGCAAGTATACACATAATACATTCAGTCATCTAGCATTGTTTTAGTAAACAATTCACTTGTTCAGGTAAAATCAGCATTTAGTTTAAATAAAAACGAGCATGTATTCTCCCCCCCCCCCCCCAAAATAGTCATGAAAACAAGTAACAGTAGGGGCTATGAAACTTACCTTGGCCATTAGTAGTCCGAAGGGAATTAAATCAATTAGTAGTAGTGCACGGCTCCGACAAGCAACCTAATTTAGTACGGCATATTTAGTCTTTATGTTTAAGACTCGATAAAGTTTAACTTACTTCATAAATTTTTCAATATTTATGTTGTTGTTGTTGCTTGTGTGGCATCGTTTATCTTAAAACAATTTACAAAGATTTGGGTAGATTTCGGCTTATGAGGGTATGACATGGAAGGAATCTCAAAGAAGGAATTGCGACTTTGGTTGAATGATGATCAAATGACAATATACGGAAGAATAGTACGCTTATAATAAGACGTCGATGTAAATGAAAAAGATATATATATATATATATATATATATATATATATATATATATATATATATATATATATATATATATATATATATATGGAATATATTAGCTATTAATTAATTGTAGCCAATTGGCTACAATTTTGTACTAAAAATGTGGGTCCCTGATTATTTTTGTGGGTCCTGATTTTATTCTGTGGGTCCCTGAATCAATGCTAGTGTATTTTTTATGAAGGATTGTAGCCAATTGGCTACAAAAATTGTAGCCAAGTTATCCCCATATATATATATATATATATATATATATATATATATATATATATATATATATATATATTAAGAACACTTAGTATAATTTATTATAAAGGAATTTAAATCTTAATTTAATTCATGTGTAAATTGTATTAGAAAAATGCAATGTAGGTTTTTAATAATTATACTAATATGTTTCAAAAGTTGTATGTATCCTCGACTAATAAATATATCATAATATAAGTTTTCAAGTAATATATTTTGTTTACGAATTGTAAAATAGTTTAAAAATAGGTATGACCCGTGTGTAATCTTTCTATTCAATTGGTTTGACGAAATATCAAAAGCTGTACATTATACTTTGTCAAGTTTAATATCCGGTTTTTAATAATAAAAAATGTACGTCTACCAATTTAGGTTTTACAAAGTTAGAAATGTGTCATATTTCTAATTAACTTGTAAGTGGCAAAAGTGAACTAATTTGAATGGTTTCAATTTCAATCAATGCTTATGTTTACAATTTGTTCCACGTATCTTTTAATATTAATGTTTTACTATACATTGGGTTTTACGTTAAAATTGGATGAGTCGAGTGAAATGAAGCGAGACGGTAATGAAGTCGTAGAATAACTCAAGACGTTACAAAATGAACCGAGCGTCCTCTTGTGGGCTGTTAGACGTCAAAACAAACACCACTGACGGGGGCTGCTTAACACCAAACAGACCCGAGTTGTTGGGCTTTGGCCCAACAGAAAGATATAACCAAGTGGACCATTAAAAGATAACATGGGCTGAAAACAATCAAGGCCAAACGCACCTGTTGGTGCAGAAAAATCAGCACGTTAGTACTCTTGTGTGTACAGCAATTTGGCAGACAAACGCACCCATCTCGAGTTGGAAATCAGAGGACAAACATACTCATTTTGGGCTGGAAATCAGCTAACAGACACCCCCCTATTGGAGCTGAAAATCAGCTGTAAACGCACCCACTTTGGGGCTGGAAATCAGCATACAAACGCACCTTTTTAAGGGCTGAAAATGCAGCCATTTAGGAGCTGAAATCAGATTCAAAACGTGCCTTTAAGGGGCTGAAATGAGCAGGTCTACGCACCCCTTATGGGTTGATAACAAGTAAAGGCGAGTACCCTACCTGAGGTGCCTCGCGATACCACAAAACTAAACACCCTATGTGGGTGTTTCTCTCGTGACTCGGGGCAGAACACACACCTACCTTGGTGTACAATTTCGAGCATTAGACTAAAATGATCACAACAAAGTTTGGCTAGCATCTAATTATTAATAACAGGAGGACGTAAGGCTCAGGTTGAGCTTTGTGTCGCGCATATTGGGTACAACCCGGCATGGGTGAAGGACTCGATATCAAATCACACCCGTACGGGTCTGGTGTTGGCACGGTACGCACAAAACGAGGAGAACAAACACCCCCGATGTGGGTTACTTTCCCAGCCAAATAAGACATCGAATATCAAGGAATTTAGCCGAAACAATGAGCATAAATCCAATTTAAGCCAAGACCAAATTTTATCAGCAAATATTTTCTGGTGTTCTCTTTCTTGGTCCACGACAGCAACAACAACAATTTAGCAAGAAAAACTTTCCAACATCATTATCAATAAATTTAATACCAATATAAATCAACATCTCTTTTAATTTATTAGTCGGCATGAACAAGAATTTTACATTCGAATTAGACAAATGGTATTAGTAACTCAATTTATTTTAAAAAAATAACAATAATTATGTTCTTACAATGAACCCATTAGTGGGTTGGGTAGCCATGGACACCGAAACTCAAGGCTCAATCGGCTGAGACTTGTGACGAATTAGACCAATTAACAACTTGCAATACCCTCCTTACATCCTTAATTACCAAACCCCTTTGGAAATTTTGAAAAGCCCTTTGCTTTACAAACCCAAATTTTTCGGATTGGATAGAAAATGGGTGAAACATTTTGAAATCTTGTTCCTTCTATAGATGAGAGAGTGGGAGTTTGATTGTGATACTCCAAGTTCTACAAAACATGCCTCTACCTATTCCTGGCTCTCGTCTCTTTCAACCTAGCCACGTATGGCTTCTCTTGTGACTTTGATCATGGGAAGGAGAGAAAGAAGATAGTGATGGGTCTGGACTTGTTGTAAATGGAGGGGCATTAAGGAGGAGCTGAAGAAAGAAAGAAGAGCAGTAATCCTCTTTTATCATTTGTGTGGGATGCTGCGAAGGAAAAGAGAGGGGAATCAAAAAAAGGAGAGGTGTAAAGGGGTAGATTTAGGATAGATTTATTTTGTTTTATTATCATTAGACATTGTACAGATTGTACCCCGTGTTTTGTCGAATCTCCGTGAAATTATACCTTCCCGGTACCCGTAAAATGTAAAAATTTTACTTTTGGAAACGTTTTTACGAGCGTAATAAAATGGTATTATTATTACGTAGGATTTAGATTAGAATTGTTTGCCGTTATTAATTTGGTGTTGGTATGCGTGCGGTGCCGTGATTCTCGAGATGACCTCTCGTTTTTAGATCTAAATATTGACAACTGTCAGAAAAAAACCGATTTGAATTTTCTGACGTAATAAATATTATTATAATAATCCGAATATTTACGGGTTGTTATAGAATTGAAAAAGGAAGTAAGTATGGTTATTCCACTAGATGATGATTGTGGTTATTCGACGGAAATCATTCGTGTCGAATATGAATGGACTCCTCCTCTCTGTAGTTTATGTAAGATCTTTGGGCATACACTTGGTGAATGTCCAAAACAAGTGAAAGAGGGGGTTAGTAGGGATTCTAATATGACTACTAATGCATCGACTCAAGTGGATCAGAACGATGAGGGGTTTAAACTAGTAACGAATCGTAAGAATAAAGGGAAGAATGTGCTTTCTTCGTCTCAACCTAAGCCAATTGGAGGTGTTAAGCTTTCTAAGCCTGAACCTAACTTTTGGAGACCTAAAGTGACGACTGCTACTAATCCAGGTGACACCAATAAACATTCAGATCCTAAGGATCCAAACCAGGCTTCTTCTTCTACCGTTAAATCTGGTTCGAACTCAAAGTCTTCTAATTCTTTTGGTGTCTTGGAGTCATTGGGGGATGAGGACGTTCTTGGTTTTGATAACAATGGTAAGGGGTCACAAGATCAGCCTATGAGTAACATGGAACCGCTAGTGCAGGTTGAGGCTTCTAAGCCTTATACTGTCCCATCTTCTAGTACTTCTGCAGCTAAGAGGGGTAACCCATTTTCTAAGGTGGGTGAAGTGGTTGATTCAGATAGTGATGAAGATGATGCGTTTGAACCTGATGATAATATGGGAAGTTACTTTTCATTAGCAGGTGGAGGAAACGAGCTTGAGGATTATTTTTCTGATGATTATGCGGCTCAAGTATACGACTTACCAGGACAATTTCAGGATTTCAAGCTTTAAGGTCGTGCTAGGAAGTAACATTTTATTTTGTTTTTTCATAAGATTGGCATATCATCTTATGTTGTTTATTAGTTGTTCTAGTTGTGGTAGCTAGTTGTTCATTTTTGGCCTGTCATAAATGATTTAGTGGTTGTTCAAGCGGTTGCTTGAGGTTAATGTGGCATTTCAGCCACATTCCATTGTACTTTAAACGTTTTTTGGTTAATATATTTTGCCAGGGTGGAAGCTCCCTTTTACCCCAAAAACTACTCCAAACCAATGAACTATCCTACAACTCAGATTTACAAGCTGATCCAAACAGTCCTTATGAAGGCTGTTATGGACTTTTACAAACTAAATCCTAAATCTGAGCTATAAATAGACCGGGGTATAAATAGACCCCGTTTTTGGTGATGGCTTATTTGTACGTGGGTTATCAATGGGAGAGATGTGTATTTCGATCGATCTGTTTGGAAGGATTATTTTCCTCATCAGATCGTGATTTGGTTATGATGTAAGTTAGGGTTCGTCTAGCCCTATTGGTATGCTTATTGCGATCAGTTCTATATGATGTTTGTTACTATCATAGCTTATTGGGACTGATTAAAGCTGCTGGTTTGCATTGTTGCGGTGCCAAGGGTTTGCATTCTGAATTGAATCACATCATGAACTAGTTTCTTGCTGCAAATTCTGTGCTTTATGTTATAGATGGAAGTTAAGTTTTTTGGGGCTCTTGTTCAAAACCCCATTCACATGATCTCGGATCAGTTGCAATCTCATTCGTCATGGGCTCTCGTGATTGTCTTTGCTGGAAGTTAGGATTTGGGAAATCCTATTTTCATACGTTATTGGTCATCATGCTTGGTGTTCATTATCTTGTTCCTTATGATTTGTGTTTGGTTTTGCATCTAAACATACACCGTTGGAGCAAGTGTGTGCTTGCTGCTCTATCCGTGGTTTTAGAGTCTCTCACCAACCTTTGTGTGAAATTTGTGAACTGAATCTCAAGATTGATGTTCCATGTGTGGGCAAGTTGGAGGATTCTTCATGGAAGTAGGTGGACCGCTATAGTGATTTCGAAGGCTCAAGTACATTTCTTGAGGAGTATTGTAATGTTTTATTTACTTTATCATTATTGGTAGGTTCATTTTTGTAAGTTATAAGAATGGTGTATCATTCTTATATTAAAGTCTGTAAGTGTCCTAAAGGACTGAGATGAGGGAAATCACCCTCATCCTTTGTACCTCAACGTTTTTTGGAGTAATGAATTTTACCGGGGTTAATTAACCCTTTTACCCAAAAACGGGGTCTATTTATAGATAAGCTAGAGCTTTGGAAGCTTCAGGAATGAATGATTTTGTGCTTCTTCTGCTTGATTGTCAGCCCTTGATCAAATCTCATCAATCCATCACTCAATCACAGCCTTTGATTATACTTGATGACATCTCTTCAGCCAATAGGAGCGTACCTTGGCACACGGATTGCCAAGGTGGCATTCCAAGTGTCACGCTTTGTCAGATAAAGTACCAAGAATGCCCTTAATTTTGCTCAATTGTACGGTGGGTAATTTAGGGTTCTTAGAATCTGGGTAAATTGGGGCTGAAAAGGGCGCGTAGGATTTTTTGAGTTATTTTATTAGGTTTGACTTGTTTGACCGGGGTAAGTGGAAGGGGTTCATGGGGTTTTGACAAGGGTCGTTTGAGGTGTAAGGGTCAAATGAGCTTTGTATTGTGACTGGTCATAATAGAATGAAAGGTTTAAAAGGCATTTTGGACTTTTAACTTTTATTAAAGGGTTTTAAATGAAACAATTATTTTTCAAAGGGTTTAATTTGTAAAATGGTAAAAGTGAAAGGGTATTTTTTGGAATTTGAGCACAAGGGTATATTTTGAAAATGTGGGAAAGATGAGGGACTGATCTTGACATTTCTGAAACTTTAAGGGTAGATTTTGCCAATTAGACAAACTTGAGGGACTGAATTTGTAATTCTTTCAAAGTTGATACAAACTTCCAAAATCATCCTTTGAGCATCCAAATCTTCAAATTCACACAATCTGATTTTCCGGCTTCAGCTTTTACACTCTGTTCCTTCTCGTGCTCGTTTTTTTTGTTTGATTTGTCTTTCTTTTGTGTGTTTTGTCATATACGTACCTGCACATGCAAAAACTCAAGAAACCAACAAATATTAGGCATAAACAGCTCTTTTTTGGTTATTTTGGGTCTATTTTGATAAATAAAAAGTATGTGTTTTTGCACATACCAAAATACCCCAGACTAGGAGATTGTCGTGTCCTCACGCAATGTAATCAACTCACGCTTCTAAAACCAAGGATTTCAACCTCTTTCTACTAAATCTATGAAAAGTATCAAAGATTCCTCAAAAGAGATTAGGAAACCCTTAATTCTAAAAAACGCCTCGGTTGCCTTTTATTTCACATATAGATATTACGATTAAGCACTTTCCAATTATGAGTGACGGTTTGTTGAACTTTCATGTCGATCAATAACTCCAACATTTTTCAAAAGACATTTTTAGGATCGCGGAGTAGGAAACACAACTCAGCGAGAAGTGACTATACGGATAGAATACATCATCCCTGATTTTTCACAAGTCCCCAAACTAAGCGTAAAATCGAAATCATTGTTAAATATGACTTTAGATGCTAACACTACCCATGGAAGTTACTTGTGTAATTACCCCTTGCTCCCATTTTCCTATTTTCCTCTATTTATTTTATTTTTAGTGAGAAATGAATTTCTTCAAGTTTCTCGTTTCGATAAGTTTTATTCTGATAAATATATGAAGCTAAGGCGCTAATTAGTTTTCCATCTTCCCTCGAAAACGTTGCATACAAGAATGAGGTCCACATCAAGGTCCTAATTTAACACGATTTAGTGAGATATCCTTTTTATGACGACCGAAACAACTCATCTACGAGTCCAGAAACAGAAGCTTTTATTTAGATATCTCCCGGAGTCAAAGTTTGGCTTAACACTGTTTCAGCACATTTGCATTTTTGCAATTTAGGCCCTCGGTCTTTTCAACAACTAATTCAACAGCATTACCGTTTTATAAGAAGTCTTATTAAGACTTTGGATTTTTCCTCAAACTTTTTGAAGTCCATGACAACGGGGGTACCGTCAGACATAGAAAACTTTTATTGCTTTGGATTTTCACTTTAATACATTTGGGCTTTATTTCATGTTAATTTTTGCCAAACTCATGTTAATTTTTGCCAAACTCTGAGTCCCACGCTTTGGATTTTCACTTTAATACATTTGGGCTTTATAACAATACAAACAATAGCAGCAAACTATCAAGAATCAGTTGTTTATTACACCGCAACACTGACAGTACCTTGATGTGTACCCAACTCTCATAAGCAAGGATTCTCTAAAGAAGAGAAAGAACTAACTATCGCCAAAACCTAACATCTTTAATTATTATTATACAAATATGGGGTGAGACAATTTTGTGGGAGCAAAAAGCCACAAGCACCTTCGATGAGCTCTAAAGAGAACCAACTACTCCACGCTTAGCATCTAAATTCATAAGTAGCTCTATCATTCATCGATCTTCGCAAATTTAAAATCTCAAATAATGAGATTCGCGGATGCTTAGCCGATAATTTAATTATCTATGGTTAAGGGAACAAGCTAGGGCTCAACACGCCCGGTCAAGTCAGAATTCTATTCCTACTCTCACCAGCGGAAAGTCAACAAGGTGTCAAAACATATACATTAATTTAACAAATGCTTCGTCAAATAATCTCAAGTCTCGCATTTTTAAAGTCACTTATTAGAAACTAGCAAATCTTTCAAAGCTTCGCATATTTAAAATCACTTAGGGAAGTTTGCAAATTCTTGGCCTTGTGAGCTAGAATCGGATTTGATAGCCTCTTGTCTAAGCAATTAGCAAAGACTTTTTCAATAAAACGTATATTTAAAGTAACTTCTAAGAAACTCGCAAAGACTTTTCAATCATAAAACTAGCAAAGGCTTACAGTTTTTTTTTTTTCACATTTTTGCACAATTTTTTCAATTTTCTAAGAAAGCTGGGGTTGCGAGAGTACACGGCAAAAAATAAGCAGGTGCGGTCAAATCAAATCGAAGATTACCCACCCCAGACTAAAACGAAACATTGTCCTCAATGTTTAAAGGCAAGGGTATCAACTAAAACCTAAAAGCCATTTATTAGGTATGCTCAAAGATAAACGTTAGTCGATAAGATTTCGGATATCGGATTTTCATCAGCATCGATCATGAAACTCGAGTGGAGAAAAGACAAACTTCGAGCACGAGAGTCTTCATATTGGGAAATCCTAGACAAAAACATCACAAACAACCAAACACGAGAAATCGAAGAGGCTAACCCCTTCACGTCACTTATTAGAAGAAAATAGAAAGAAGATAGAGATAAGCATGGGGTGCCTCCCACGAAGCGCTACTGTTTTTGTTCACCGAGTCGCTTGCCTGACTCGTCCCCGAATTCATTTGTCCTTGGGGAAGAAAATGGTAAAGATACCAGGGTCAAAGATGGTATCTTCATTCCCGAAGGAATGAGAATGGGTGGATTGGGTGGGGAAAAAAATGTCGGGCTCAAGCACATAAGGGTCAAAAATAACACCCCACAAACTCCCAATGGTTACATCATGAAAGAACGATCCATCATCCGGTGGTTTAGCAGGAGGACGACGAGATGATGGATAGAAATGAAATGACTCCATAGAAGAAGAGAGTCCATGGTACAGAGAAATGCTACTTGAAGGCTTAACAATGAAGGCATCCAACATAGGATCCTTTTTCCGGATAACTTTGGTAATATGAAGTTCATCTATGACGAGTATCCCGGGGTTAAAAATCTTGTCCTCGGAGAGGAATGAAATCAAAGTATCATTTACGGGAAAATCCTCACGAGAAAAGGAATCACTCTCGGATAAAAAATATTGTTGGACCTCTGGATTAACAAGCTCATCAATAGAAGTTTTCACTTTCTTTTCTTTCTTAGGATAAAATGGATCATCATATTCTAGTTCTTCCAAAAGATCATTCTCTAAAGGAATCGAGTCTGTGGGAGCGAGTTCATCGGCGAACTCCTCGAAATAAATTGACGGGTCTAGATTCAACAAATATTCAATTTCTCGTAAATCGGCTTTAAAATCAAAGACGTCGTTCTCATTTCCCGATGAAAGAGGATCAATGCGAGCGAGTTCATCGGCCGAACTCCCCGAGAAGTAAATCGATAGAAGAATCCTTGAGCTCAGGCTCCGGAGGATTAGTAGACGACTCGACTTCTTTAATAACTTTACTTTATTTTTCTTCCGAGGGAGTGAAGACAACGGGTCTTCATTAAGAAGCTTCTCAATGAGAAGAATATCTCACTCGATGTCAATATCGGCATAATCAATTTCCGGTGAAATTAAATTGCTTTTTAAATAAGCCTCAATCTCTTCCATGATGGAATCACTTCCCTCAAACGAAGTGAGGGAAGAGGAAGAATAAGAAATGATTTGTTTAGAAGAAAGTTCCATAATTTCAGAAGGAGTGGGATTGCCACTCAAAGAAAGCTCGACGTTCTTAGGAACAAGATCAATACAATAAACAGAAAGTGGAGGTGGGACAAGTGGTGTGCTCTGAGAGCTAGCATTTTCCACCACTATCTTTGTGGTCTCCAGTTCTTGTTTCTTTTTTCGCTTAGCACGTATTGTCGACAAACTCTTTTTTCGCTCAGCACGTATTGTCGGATCAATTCTAGATGGTTTAGGCTCAAATTTTTGGACAACACCACTATCTTTGTGGTCTCCAGTTTTTGAACGTTTTTGGTACTTCCATTATTAGTAGGAATTACCGGGTCCTTTGTCACCTCGGTGTCACTGATTTTGGCCACATCACAATGGTTGGTTAGAGATTTAGAAGTATGTTTAACATTGAATGTGACGGCTTCTTTACTCACTCTTAAAGTGATCTCTCCTTCATACACATCAATCCACGCATGGCCCATCCTCAAGAAACACCTTCTGAGAACGAGGGGTACTTAAGGATCGGCATCGAAATTGACTACAACAAAATCAGCGGGGAAATCGAACTTCCCCACTTTAACAAAAACATCCTCGGCTATACCGATTGGGCGAGTTGTAGTACGGTCGACTAGCTCGAGGGTCATACACGTTGGGGTTAGTTCGGGCAATGAAAGCTTCTCGTAGATCGATAATGGCATCAAATTGATACTCGCGCCAAGATCGGCCAAGGCGGAGCACTGAACGATTCCTTAAAAATCACAAGGAATGAGAAACTTGCCGGGGTCACCTAACTTTTCGGGAAGTTTCTTGAGGATAACAGCCGAATAATTCTCATTCAAAGACGTTTTTTGCCAAATCAAGAGTTTCTCTTTGTTACTTAACAATCCTTTTAGTGTTGAAAAAAATTTAGGCATGAGAAGAAGAGCATCCGCAAAGCTAATTTCGAAGTTAAGATCTTGAAAGATTTGAAAGAATTTTTCCATTTGAATATTTGCTTGTTCACATTGCTTTTGATCATTCATTCTTGACGGGTACGGAAGTGTTGTTTTTGGGTTAGGCTTCGTAGCACTAACGGGAGCATCCTTGGGCTCAGTAGGGACAACCGTGGGTTGGACATTCTCGGTACTCCCCTTATTAGTAGGAAGCACCGGGTCCTTTGTCACCCCGGTCTCACGGTCCACCACATGAGAAGGAGAAGAAGAAGTAGTGGTAGGAACCGTGGGTCCATCATAAGCTACACCACTTCGGGTGGTGATCACTTTCATGTCATCTCTCGGGTTGGGAATCGTGTTACTCGGAAGAGTACCGGAACCTGAGGGTTGAGAAGAAGAGGTAGAAGGTTGATTTGACTGAAAGAAACTAGCCAACATCTTCCTCATTTCATTCATTTGTTTATTACCGGTAGCATCAATCTTATTGCTCAAGATCTTGATCTGAGTTTGCATCGTTTTAATGGTGTTATCGGTGCTCTTGATGTAATTTGCAAAATCATGATTCGGAGCAACTTGATGAGGTGGTTGATAAGGTTGTTGAGGAGGTGGTTGGTAAACTTGAGGTGGAGGAGCTTGGTAGTTTTGATTACCATGATTAACATTAGCTCCTCGATTTTGATTATAAGTTTGGTTTTGAAAACGGTTTTGATTCTGATTTGGAATGGGTGCAAAACAGGGTGGTCCCATTTGGTTGGCACGGAATCCTTGATTCTGATGTTGAATTGGATTAGCGGTGGCTACGGAAGCATTTCTGATATCGCCATCTGTGGCTTGACAATTATAGTACGGATGAGGACCACCGCAATTCTGATATCACCATCGGTAATTGCTTTGACTGGTTCAGATTTTTGACTCTTGAATTCTTTCATCATACAATGAATAGCATTAGTGAGCTCATTCAACTCACTCCTCTGAACATAATTATCGTTGGTAGCGATCTTAGAAACAACCGGTTTGTTTCTAGACGAAAAAACTTTTGACTTGTTCTCGATAATCGCTCTAATATCGGCGGGCATACGACTCAAGATATTGCCACCGGCGGCCGCGTTAAGCGAATCTTGGTCGGTTGGAGTTAGAGCATTGTAGAATGTATCAATCTGATAAAGATCAGAGAAACATTGATTTTGGCATTTTCGCAAAAGTTCTTTGAATCTATCCCATGCTTCACCAAAAATTTCGTCGAATTTTTGTTGGAAATTTGTTATTTGATTTCTTAAACTCGTAATTCTTGACGGAGGGAAGAATTGGTTAACAAATTTCTTAGAAAAGTCTTCCCATGTTGTAATTGAATGAGAGGGTTCTTTTTCAAGCCAAGTCCGGGTTGCCCCCTCAAGGGAAAATGGGAATAACCGTAACTTAATTGACTCATGAAAGACTCCCCGAAAGTTTATAATATAAACCAACGGATATGTGCTTGGGGCTCCTCTCTCTCAAAACTACAAAAAGGTTTAGACGAAACCAATTGAATTAAATTAGTTTTGAGTTAGAAATTTTCGGAATCAATTGGTAGAACAATGATAGCATCACCGTAGCCGTCTACAGGGACATTGTTCGAGTATCCGCCATGACGGGTTCTTCAAAGATAGTACGTAACTCGGGTACATCTATTCTACGATTACGATGTCGTCGTAACTTAGAACAAGTGCGCATGCACTAAAAAATTAAAATCAAAAAGTAAAAAGGAAAAATAAATATGAAAAAGGAAAATCTTTTTTGTTTATTATATTTAAGAAAACTTTTGAAAAACAATATTTTTGGTAACCGTCCCGTCAACCGGTGCTCGGTAGCTCTCAAAAGTACGCGCAGTTTGGCGGGAAAGAAGAGTAAATCTTTCTTCAGTCTGCAATTTAATGTCAAGACTTCCTTAAACCCCGTGTATAGGTTGTACTTTCAAGGTGAGCCGACGTAACAATTGACGTTTCGATTTCTTTTGTTGGTTTTTTTTAATTTTTATGGTTTTGTAAACACTCTAGGAAGAATGTTTTGGTGTTTTTAGATTTTTTTAGGTTTTTGAAAAAACAATATTCACAAAAACAAAACAATAACTTCACTCGGGGAAGGATCTTCAAATACACGCGAATCGAGACGGAATTGGAAACTCACTACATGCCCTCCCCGGCAGCGGCGCCAAAGACTGATTCTTAACGGAGGGAAGAAACCAATTATAGTATTGGGTAACTCAAATGTATTAGATTTGAATCCCCGGATCGTTCCTAGCGAAGGATGAATGGAGTTAAAAACTCACGTCGCGTTATTCGGGATC
Organism: Chrysanthemum makinoi; assembly: GCA_910596185.1. Classification (NCBI taxonomy): domain Eukaryota; kingdom Viridiplantae; phylum Streptophyta; class Magnoliopsida; order Asterales; family Asteraceae; genus Chrysanthemum; species Chrysanthemum makinoi. Next base: position 169,285,043 of record OU343221.1, on the reverse strand, counting down.
TAAATGGTTAAAAGGATTTTGGTGATTTCTAAACTACGGGGCAAGCAATTATAATAAAAGGCAATAAAATCTACTAAAACTATGATGCAAACAAGAAATTACAACTAAGTATGCAAATTTTAAACTAAAAACGCAAATTACGATTATTCTAAAACGTATTTTAAAAGCAAACTAATCTATTTTAACCCCTAAAAGTGATTGATGACGTATAGTATGTATTACAGGCCCACGAGGCCTAGTACACACTATACCTATACTAGGCTTAGGCCCAATAATTACAAATCCTAGGCCTACAGTAAGCCCAATGGCTAAATTGGCTATGGTCCAGGCTTTGAGGTGCACGCAAGGCACCTAACGGGCTGAACCCTCAACCGTTAGACCCCTTACGTCTGCATCCGTGATTAACACGGAACTCTTGTCCGCCAAGAGTCCGGTTCCGACAACTTTCTCTCTCATAATTACACACACATACTTCTACTTTCCCTCTCAAGAATGTGTACTTACTCTCACGCCGGAGTCTAATCGTGGGGTCTGTCCCTACGGTAAGACTAACGGTTTACCTTTCTTGTGCAGGGATCTCATTAAAACTATTTGAATTAGTACAAGACCAACCCACTAGATACTTTTCGGCCCGGTCCGATAAGCTACATTCACATCTGTTGCCACCCATTGCATAAATTGTACTAACAAGTTGGCGCCACCCGTGGGACCCAGTACACAACTGCGTTCCTAAAAAGAAAAAATGCCTACCGAAAGAGCTCGTTCCGATCCTACTCCCGCCCCAATTTCTGTGGTGCGGAATAAGGGAGGAAAGAAGAACGTGATAGATCTGGAAGGATCTGATGGGTCCGCATCCAGTGCAGCCATCACGAAGTACTGTGTTAAGTACTACGAACAGATCTTACCCATTGTGACAGAGAAAGCTCGGAAACAGGAAGGAAGAATCAAGGCTAGAGAAACGGTGAAAACCCGATTAGACTTTAGCGAAGCATCACAGCAATCCGAATCCGGAAAGTAGGAGCGAAGGAAGGATTTGAGAAAGAAGATCGAATCTCGAAAGCGCCGGAACACGAGGGAAAACTCCAAGCCAAGACGCAGCCGATCCAGATCGCCGCGGAAGAAAACTGCCGAAAAAGAAGAAATGTTCAGGAGGTCGCGCAAAAGTGCGTTCAAAAGGCTTGGAAACAGATAGAAGAGTATCTCCATGTGTTCCGGAAGCACATAGAGAACTAAACGTTGCAGATCCGAAGAAGACAGGGGTACTGACCACCATTCTTCTTCGCAAAGAACGGGACCCTATTATGGAGGATACGAATGTAGTCGAACATACTCCCAAAGGTCCGATTGGTACTCCGGAAGCGAAGCCAACGGAGATGAACACTGGAGTTCCGGGTTAAAGAGGCAAAGGTCGGATGTCGAGAATGATGACTTAGCTAGACCATGGGTGTGTAAGGAGACCGACCCTTTCACTCCACGCATTCGCTATTTCGACATGCCTAAGAAGACGCGAATGCCTACTAATGTATAGACATATGATGGAAGTGAAGACCCAGAAGATCACCTGAAAAATTTTCAAGCAGCGGCAAAGGTAGAACGTTGGGATATGCCAACATGGTGCCACATGTTCAACTCTACCCTCACCGGATCTGCTAGGGTGTGGTTCGACGATCTCCCACCGGAATCGGTAGACAGCTATGACTAACTAAAGGAAGTTTTCTTGTCAAACTTCCTTCAGCAAAAGAAGTACATAAAGGATCCAGTGGAGCTTCACCATATCAAACAAAAGGAAGGAGAAACCATAGAAGAATTCGTGAAAGGATTCAAGGTGGAAAGTAGGGATGTCAAAGGAGCTTCGGAAGTCATGAAGGTTTCCAGATGGAATCACTAATCCTGAGTTAATTAAGAGACTACATGATAATATACCCAAATCGGTAGACGAGATGATGAGGGTAACCGCATCTTTCCTTCGTGGGGAAGTGGCCGCTGGCAACCACGAAAAGAGGACGCTACCCCAAGTGCAATGGAAGCCGTATGAGTCCGGACAAAAGCAAGGCTTCAAGAGAGGATACAGAAATCCACTCCGGATGGATCGGAAGCAGGATAGGTTCACCCTCCTTTCCAAAACACCCAAAGAAATATTGGCATTGGAAAAGGCGAAATTCAAGACTCCTCCCCCAATGCTTACGCTGATTGAGAAAAGAAACGACAACAAGTATTGCGAGTTCCATGGAGAAGTAGGACACAACACGGACGAATGCATGCACCTAAAAAGAAAGATAGAAGAATTGCTGAGAACTGGAAAGATGTCAAACGTAATAAAGGAACTTAAGCAAAATAGTGGCAAGGATCAGTCCAAAGCACCTAAGAAAGGGGAAACGTCAGGAAACGATAAGCCTCTTGCAATCTTGATGGTGCAATCTCAAAGAACGGGTGATCAGACAAAAAGTTACATAAAGCTTTTCTCCAAACCAGAACATTTCGTTCCCACCACTCACGGGAGAAGAAGGGAATGACGGACCAATGGTCATCGAAGCAGAGATAGGTGGACACTTTATACATCGAATGTATGTCGACGGAGGCTCCGCATCAGAAGTCCTATATGAACATTGTTTCGAAAGGCTCCAGCCAAAAATAAGAAAGCAAATGGTACATGCTACAACCCCTCTTATGGGATTCAACGGAGAAATAATATGGCCGATTGGGCAGATATCACTATTAACTAAAATCAGAGACGACGAGCATTCGGCATCAGCATTGATGAACTATGTCGTGGTTAGGTCCCAATCACCATATAACTGGATCATAGGAAGGCCGGGAGTACGAAAATTACAGGCTGTGCCATCAACAGCGCATGGGATGATGAAAATCCCGGTAAAAGGCGGAGTGCTCACGATCCGTAGTAGCAGAACGGTCTCGTTAGAATGTACTATGGTTTCCGAACCAACACTGCAGCCCGTGACAGAAAAGCAAAGTGAAAAAAGAATACACGTGGCAATACACCCGGAATATCCGGAACAAACAATAGCCATTGGGTCAACCCTATCAGCTGAAGGGCGAAGAAAGTTATGTGACCTGCTAAAGCAGAACTTGGATATATTCGCCTGGTGTCCAGCCGACATGACGGGCGTTCCAAGACACATAGCAGAACATAGCCTAAACATACGGGAAGGATATACTCCAATAAGGCAAAAGAAAAGAGGCTAAGCACCGGAAAGGAGCAAGGCGATACAAGAGGAAGTAGAGAAACTCGTGGACGCAGGAATCATGTAGGAAGTACATTATCACAGCTGGTTGGCCAACCCGACAATGGTAGCAAAGCATGACGGGAGCTGGAGAATGTGTGTCGACTTCAAGGACCTTAATAAGGCATGTCCGAAAGATGGTTACCCCTTACCAGAGATAGATTGGAAGGGGGAGTCACTCTGTGGATATCCCTTCAAATGTTTCCTAGATGCGTATAAAGGTTATCACCAAATCGAGATGGCAAAAGAAGATGAGGAAAAAACAGCCTTCCTCACAAATCAGGGAATATTTTGCTACACTAAGATGCCATTCGGACTAAAAACCGCAGAAGAGCAACATACCAGCGGCTAGTAGACAAAGCTTTCCACAAACAAATTGGCAGAAACTTAGAAGTGTATGTCGATGATCTGGTGATCAAAAGCCGCTTGGAGGAAGAAATAATAAGAGACATAGTGGAAACTTTCAAAACATTAAGGGAAATAAACATGAAGCTAAATCCCAAAAAGTGCACTTTTGGAATGGAAGAAGGGATGTTTTTAGGGTACACAGTAAACACTAAAGGAATTAAAGTATGCCCAGACAAAGCAGAGGCCGTACAAAACCTCCCATCTCCGAAATGCCTCAAAGATGTTCAAAGACTAAATAGAAAGCTAACAAGTTTGAATAGATTCTTGGCTAAATCCGCTAAAAAGTCACTACTATTCTTTAAAACACTCAAAAAGTATTTGAAAAAGAGCGACTTTCAATGGACACAAGAAGCGGAGGAAGCTTTTAAGAAGATGAAGAAGATGATAGCAAACCTCCCCACCCTAACCGCACCTCAGGATAAAGAAGAGTTAATAATATACTTAGCAGCAGCCAAAGAAGCGGTCAGTGCGGTTCTGATGACAGAAAGGGAAGGCAAACATACGCCTGTATACTTTGTGAGCCGAGCCCTGCGAGGACCGGAAATAAATTACACACCAATGGAGAAACTAGTTTTATCCTTGGTACACGCTACAAAGCGACTGAAGATGTATTTCCAAGCGCATACGGTAGTAGTCATCACGGACCAGCCAATCAAGCAAATACTATCAAGGCCAGAAGTTGCAGGTAGATTACAAAAGTGGAGCATTGAATTAGGGGAGTATGACATACAATACAGACCAAGAACGTCCATTAAAGGACCGATTCTAGCGGACTTCATAGTAGAGCGTCCAAAAGATGAAGAAGAAGACGAACCAATGGAAGTGGAGGAACTTCCGCAACCATGGGCCCTGTTCAAGGACGGCTTATCTTGCATAGACGGTTGCGGAGCAGGCCTCATACTGACGGACCCTCAGGGGACAGAGTTTACTTATGCTCTAAGGTTCGGTTTCAACACAACAAATAACAAAGCTGAATATGAAGCCTTGATAGCGAGATTATGGATAGCAGAAAAAATGGGAGTCAAGAACGTGCAAGCAAATGTAGACTCAAAAGTGGTGACAAATCAAGTCAATGGAACATACATTGCAAAAGAGTCAGGAATGATTCAATACCTGAAAAAAGTAAAAGAACTCCTAAAGAACTTCCGAATGTTCTTAATGAAGCAATTGCCCAGAAGCGAAAACAAAAAGGCAGAAGCCCTAAGCAAAATGGCTTCTACTAGCTTTGCACATCTAAAAAAGCAAGTACTAGTGGAAGAACTTGGTCAAAAGTCAATAGAAGAAACACCGCTCGTAGCAACCACGAAAGAAGAGGGGTACACGTGGATGACACCAATATATGAATACCTGACAAAAGAGGCACTCCTAGCAGAAAAAGAGAGAGCACGAGAAGTTAAAATAAAATCACAAAGATTTGCAGTAGTCAATGGGATACTTTACAAGAAATCTTTTCTTGGACCATGGTTACGGTGCGTGAAGCCCATTCAAGCTAACTACGTGTTACGAGAAATTCATGAAGGATCTTGCGGCATGCACGCAGGGACAAGGTCCGTAGTGGCCAGAGCCCTGCGTACCGGATACTACTGGCCTACCATGCACGGCGATGCCCGGAAACTAATCCAAGTATGCAAAAGTTGTCAGGTGCATAGGCCAGTTCCAAAACATCCACAAGAGAAGCTAACGCCTATTACTTCCCCATAGTAATCTAATGTTTTTCTACAGCTAAAAATGTTATTTAAAAATTATCTAAAATTTAAAACTATTTTTTTTTCTTGATTTTATTTGAATTAAAAACTATTTTTGTATTTTTAAAATTGATTTAAAAAGCTAAAAATTATGAAAACTTACAAGAAAATTACCAAACTATTTTTTTCAAAAATCTAGATTAACTGAAAATAAGTTTTCAAAACTGGTAAGTTTGGACTAAAGAAACTTATGAAGAATGACGATGGTGTGTTCCTCTTTAAGTTTGATTCTAAAGAGGGTGTTGATACTGTCCTTCAACGGGGCCCTTGGATTATTCGTAACTCTCCTCTCATCCTCACTAGATGGACTCCTGATGTGTTATTGTCTAAAAGTGAGGTCACCAAAGTTCCCGTGTGGATTAAATTGCATAATGTGCCATTACTTGCATATTCGGAAGACGGGTTGAGCCTTATTGCTACTCAGGTGGGTAAGCCGATTATGTTAGATGCTTTTACTAGTTCCATGTGCGTTGATTCATGGGGTCGCATTAGTTTTGCACGTTCTCTTGTTGAATTATCACCGGAATCTGAAATGAAACATGTGGTTACTATGGCGATCCCTAAAAAGGACGATAGTGGTTTTACTACGGCGAGTATCAAGGTTGAATATGAATGGAAACCTCCACGTTGTACTGAATTTAAAGTGTTTGGGCATGTTAATGCTTGTTGTCCTAAGAGTATTAAGGAACACCATGATGTTGCTCCCACCTCGTCTTTGGATGAGCCGATGGGTTTAAGGTGGTGCAGAATCGGAAAGCCAAACCCAAAGGTACGAAGATGTCTAGTGGTATTAATATGGGTAAGGGTCCTAGATTTGCACCTAGGAAGCAGGTTTATGTTGCTAAGACGAAGACACCGGAAGTTGCTAGTGTTAATCCTAAAGGCACACCTATTACTACGTCTAACTCTTTTGGGACTCTTGAGGTGCAAGATGACACGGGCATCCCAACTACTGTGGTTGATTCTACTACTGATGAGGCGAAGACTTGGAAGTCTTCTGGTTCTACTAAGGAAGCAGGTAGTGATGGTTCTCGGGGGAAGGACTCTCGTGTTGATATTGGTGCGGCTTCTAAGCCTCCGGAGACTATGACTTTTTCTGCTACCAAGGTAAGTAATCCGTTTTCTAAAGTCGGGAATGTGACCTGTTCTGACAGTGAAGAGGGTGAGGTTTTGGAGCCGGATAACCCTATGGCGTCATTTTTGGCTTCTGGGGGTGGTGGGGGTTTTGAGCTTGAAGATTTTGATGATTATGCTGATCAAGTCTACGATTTACCTAGACACTTGGAGGATATGTGTGACATGTATGATGTTAGTCTCTTAGGTCGTGGTAGGAAGTAAATTTGGTTGTTTGGTAGTTCATAAGATTGGCATGTCTTTCTTATGTAATTTGTTTGGTTAAGTGCACTTTTAGTGTGTGTCTGTTGCCCATGTAACGGGCTGAGGTGAGAGATTCACTCTCATCCGTTGTACTTAAACGTTTTTGGTTAATATATTTTACTATGGTGCAGGATTACTCCCTTTTACCCAAAAAAAAGTTTTCAAAACTGAAATTATATTTTTCTGACTTTTCTCAATTTATTATGAATTTAAAACTAATTAAATGTCTAGAAAATACTATTTTAACTAAGAAAAATCTGGAAAAAAAATACTTTTTATGACTTATTGATTTTTCTAAATCTAAGAAAATTAAATTTGTATTTTTGTGGACCTTTTCTGATTTATTTCAATTTAAAGCTATTTAAAAAATGCTAAAAACTGATTTTAAGTGCAGAAAAATAGTAAATGGCTATGGAAAATTATGAAAAACTGCAGATAAGTTCTAAATTCTACTGAGAAACTATGAAAATTATCAAAAACAACTAGTGAATGCAAATTATGCAATATGCAATGCAACTGATATAGAATAAGCTATAGAAAATAAGCTAAAAGCACAAAACAGCTATCAGAAGCTACAAGCAACTAAAATTAGTCTAAACCAGCTAAAATCAACCTAATGCAACTATCCAAGACCAAATAAGCTCAGATTATAAACTAAAAAGCATTGATCTAAATCCTTAATCACAACAACAACTTAGCTATGATGTCCTGAGGTGCCTACTTGCAGCTTATATAAAAGCTTGAAAATAAGCTCAAAAGGAAAACCAGCTTTTGGAAACTCAAAATGACCTGGCTAAGTTCTTAAAAACCAATTATGAGCTTCTGAGGACTTGTTTTAAGCTTTTTAAGAGCTTGTGAAAAAGCTGTTGTTTACTTGGTATAAACTGACATAGAACACAGGGCATGAGTTTGTAAACAGCCCACTTTCAAGCACTTTTAAAACTGATTTATAAAATTCCCAAAAATATTCTAAAAGTATTCTGATATATACCACCAACCAAAGTTACTATATTCCAAATTTCAACATATTTGAGCTTATAATGAACAATTTAAAAATCCAAAGGTGACAGCATTTAGAAACTGAGATGGAATTTGACTTTTCTCTAAACTTTGCAATTTTGACTTTTCTGAGATTTGATCCTTCAAAACAGATTATAATTGATGATTAAAGCTTTTATGAAACTAGATTAAGCTATCCTAACTAATCCTATTCCTAAATGCAAACTAATGAGATCCTAAAACTAACTAATACAACTGTTTTTTGGGTAAAGGGGAGTAATCCTGCACCCTGGTAAAATATATTAACCAAAAACGTTTAAGTACAATGGATGAGAGTGAATCTCTCACCTCGACCCGTTACATGGGCAACAGACACACACTGAAAGTGCACTTAACCAAACAAATTACATAAGAAAGACATGCCAATCTTATGAACTACCAAACAACCAAATTTACTTCCTACCACGACCTAAGAGACTAACATCATACATGTCACACATATCCTCCAAGTGTCTCGGTAGATCGTAGACTTGCTCAGCATAATCATCAAAATCTTCAAGATCAAATCCCCCACCACCCCCAGAAGCCAATAATGACGCCATAGGGTTATCTGGCTCCAAAACCTCATCCTCTTCACTGTCAGAACATGTCACATTCCCGACTCTAGAAAACGGATTACTTACCTTAGTAGTAGAAGAAGTCACAGTCTCCGGAGGCTTAGAAGCCGCACCAATATCAATACGAGCGTCCTTCCCCAGAGAACCATCTATACCTGATTCCTTAGTAGTACCAGAAGACTTCCCAGTCTTCGCCTCGTCAGTAGTAGAATCAACCACATTACTTGGGATGCCCGTGTCATCTTCCACCTCAAGAGTCCCAAAAGAGTTAGACGTAGTAATTGGTGTACCTGTATCCTTAACACTGGAAGCTGCCGGTGTCTTCGTCTTTGCAACATAAACCTGTTTCCTAGGTGCAAATCTAGGACCCTTACCCATATTAATACCACCAGTCATCTTCGTACCTTTAGGTTTGGATTTCCGATTCTGTACCACCTTAAAACCATCATCAGGTTCTTCCACACTCGAGGTGGGAGGGACATCATTTTGCTCCTTAATACTCTTAGGACAACAAGCATTAACATTCCCAAACACTTTACATTCCACACAATGTGGCGGCTTCCATTCATATTCCACCTTGATACTTGCAGTAGTAAAACCACTATCATCCTTATTAGGGATCGCCATAGTCACCACATGTTTTAGCTCAGATTCTGATGATAATTCCACAAGAACACGTGCAAAACTTATGCGACCCCATGAATCAACACACATGGAACTAGTAAAAGCATCTAACATAATCGGCTTACCCACTTGAGTAGCAATTAAGCTCAACCCATCTTCCGAATATGCAAGTAATGGCACATTATGCAATTTAATCCAAACGGGAATTCTAGTAACCTTACTTTTAGACAATAGCACATCAGGAGTCCATTTAGTGAGAATGAGAGGAGAATTGCGAATAATCCAAGGGCCCCGTTGAAGAACATTCTCAACACCCTCTTTAGAATCGAATTTAAAGAGGAAAACACCATCATCATTCTTCATTAGTTTCTTAAAACCAAACTTACCCCACGTGTTGGTGACGTAATTCTGAACCAAAGGAAAAGCAACATTCTTGCCAACAAAAAAGCCAACAAGTGTATTATCATAGCGGTTGAATACACCCTCCATAGCAGCCTTTGGAAGCACCGTATCATGATTTTCAATGCGAGTCTCATTCACCAAGGCACAAAAATTAACTTTTCTAGAGACACGTTCCGGGTTTAGTACATTAGCAAATGAGCTTACTTCGTTATTATCACTAGCAATCACATTAGGACCAGAAGTAGAAGCATTCACCACGTTCTTGGGTGTACACACGTTAGGACCAGAATTAGAAGCATTCACCTTAGTGCTCGAATCCAATCCATCTACAAACGTAGCACTATAACTTGTGTTTTCCATATTAGTATTACCCCAAACAGAATCTGAATAAGCATCATGCGTACTAGGGTTTATAACAACCCTAGCAGCTTTACGCAACTCAGGACCAGCAGTGTCACCCTCGATACCACGTTCATCTTTGAGACGTTGTAATCTAGCTTCTAACGCCTGAATATCAACCCTATGATACGGATTCGTGTCCGTGTTCACACCAACTTGATCGGCCAAGTTGGTAGCAGTTTTAGAAGTCTTCACCGAAGAACCATCTTTGTCAAGAAAACCTTTCTCCATCTCTCATAAAAACCCACAAACAAGCCAAACAAACACCAATACGGAACAGAAATCAAACAGCTATTGAACTTACAAGAACGAAACCCTAACTAAAAAGTTAGGGTTTTGAGAGGTTACGCACCATATCCTAACCAGCTCCCATGATCGATCAATGTTTCAATGATAAGAAGTAATTAAGCACGTTAAAAGCACCCTAGAATGTAAGCGATCAGAAAACCAAAGAAACCCTAACAATCAAATTCGATTTGCAGTAATAGTTAGGGTTTAAAAAACGATTTACTAAACCCTAAAAGTGATCACACCAAATCCAGAAAATAATGCGAATTAGCAACAAGAATGGTCAGATTAATGAATAACACGAATGTTAATCAATGAATCTAACTGATGCAACTGTTTATTTAGATCAAAAGCTATTTTGACTTTCTGATGGATGCAACTAAAATCTTAAGACTAAACTAAACTAGATGCACCTAAATGATATTGATGCAACTACTCCTAACCAATGAACTATCCTACAACTCAGATTTACAAGCTGATCCAAACTGTCCTTTTGAAGACTGTTATGGACTTTTACAAACTAAATCCTAAATCTGAGCTACAACTAACTTCAACACAGATTCAGTAGATCAAATTAGAGCTTAGAGAAGTGATTATGACAGCAATAACAAGTTCAAATCAACTGCTACAAATATGAGCAAATCAACTCAGATAAAAACAGTTTTGTGCACAGATTAGAGAAATGAATTAAACTATGATCTAAACTAACATGAAAAGCTACTAATAGATCTAAATAAGCAGATCAAACATCATTAAGCTAATTATAATCAGATCTACACCAATTATGCAAATTTAAGGAATATTAAAAGCAATTTAACTAAGAATTTCTACTCACTTGAGACCCTAGCTGACCAAGGGCTCCCAAAAGGGCAGCTATAAGCTCCAAGCTTATAAATAAGCTAGGTATAAGTCCATCTTGCCCCTCCATTGCACGCAACTTCCAAAGCTCTCCCAAAATGCATAGCAATTTGGTATTTTGACTGATTTGGTATGAATTGAGTATAAAACTGATTTTGAACCTAGATAAGACTTACAATAAGCTATACTTAGCTATGTGAAAAAAGGGGTCTATTTATAGATGATCTAGAGCTTTGGAAGCTTCAGGAATGAATGATTTTGTGCTTCTTCTGCTTGATTGTCAGCCCTTGATCAAATCCCATCAATCCATCACTCAATCACAGCCTTTGATTGTACTTGATGACATCTCTTCAGCCAATAGGAGCGCACCTTGGCACACGGATTGCCAAGGTGGCATTCCATGTGTCAGGCTTTGTCAGATAAAGTACCAAGAATGCCCTTAATTGTAGTAATTTTGCTCAATTGTACGGTGGGTAATTTAGGGTTCTTAGAATCTGGGTAAATTGGGGCTGAAAAGGGCGCGTAGGATTTTTTGTGTTATTTTATTAGGTTTGACTTATTTGACCGGGGTAAGTGGAAGGGGTTCATGGGGTTTTGACAAGGGTCGTTTGAGGTGTAAGGGTCAAATGAGCTTTGTATTGTGACTGGTCATAATAGAATGAAAGGTTTAAAAGGCTTTTTGGACTTTTAACTTTTATTAAAGGGTTTTAAATGAAATAATTATTTTTCAAAGGGTTTAATTTGTAAAATGGTAAAAGTGAAAGGGTATTTTTGGGAATTTGAGCACAAGGGTAGATTTTGCCAATTATACAAACTTGAGGGACTGAATCATAATTCTTTCAAAGTTGATACAAACTTCCAAAATCATCCTTTGAGCATCCAAATCTTCAAATTCACACAATTTGATTTCCCGGCTTCAGCTTTTGCACTCTCTTCCTTCTCGTGCTCGATTTTTTTGTCTGATTTGTCTTTCTTTTATGTGTTTTGTCGTATTCGTACCTGCACATGCATAAACTCAAGAAACCAACAAATATTAATATGGAGGAAACGGATGAAAACAAAGTTCAACTTCCCAAGAAGGGAAGGGTCGTAGTATTCACACAAGCACCTTTGACGGTGTATGATTCGCCACTAATGAGGTTTGGTACGCCGTGTAGCGTAGAAGGAGTAAGTGCTTGGGACGCGCAACTTAATATGGCTTATGGAGAGAACTACATTTTGGAGAAGGTTCTTGACGAAATTGGTCATGTACGTTTGGACTATGAAGCATATGGAAGAAGGATGGTTAAAAATCTTAAGGTCAATATTCATGGACACATTTTTGAAACAAATTTTGTTGTGTTAGAAGAGGGGAATGCGGATGAACCAAATGTATGTTTTGGTCGAGACTTTCTTGTCACGACCAAGTGCCAAGTTGATTTTGTAATGGGTGAAATGAGGATTAATATAACTGATTTGGAAGAAGGAAAAGGAGTGAACGAGATGCTAGTGGAAGTGTGTGCCAACATGGAAGAGAAAGATGTGGAAGTAGTTAAAATGGGGAAAGCAAATCGGAAGAAAACTTCATCAAACAAACTAACCCCAACCACAACCACCAACAAAAATGATTACACACCATCATCACCTCCCACTACAAATACTTTCAAAAAGAAGCTAATGAGAAGAAACCGGTGATAGAGGTACTCCAAGATTATGTGCTCTACCGTAAGAAATTGGATGAAGTGATGCTAGCAAGGGCTAGGTTGGAAGATAAGAATATAACGAAGGAAGAGAGAGATAGAATTTTGTTTAGAGGCATGCCACGGAAGGAGAAGGATCCTGGTAATTTTGTGTTGCCAATAAAAGTGAATGGGACTACACCAGTTTATGTCTTAGCCGATACGGGGTCAAGTGTTAATGTGATGCCCTATCCATTGTTTATGACTTTAGGCCTAAGTAATCCGCAACCTAATCATTCGAAGCTTACTATGGCGGATAATTCTCAAGCTAAAGCAATGGGAGAGGTGAAGAATGTGAGAGTGCAAATTGGCTATCAACCATATTTGGCCGATTTTCTTGTCCTAGATATTCCGGTGGACAAGAGTTTACCACTACTATTGGGGAGACCATTCTTACGAACTTGTGGTGCAATTATAGACATGGGAAGAGGCACAATGACTATTGATGATGGGATTTCAAGGCAAACATACTATCCGAAACCAAGAGGCCCAACTTTGGAATTTATGGAGGAGTTAGAATGGATGGAAGCAAATGATGATTTGACGTGTTTTGAAGTGGGACGTGGTAACCAAGGAAACCCAATGTATGGACCGTTAGCTCCGCCTTATTTTGATATAGAGGACGAAATGGAACGTGCATTGGCGGTGGAAGCTTTCTATAACCCATTCAAGAACATACTAGTCTACAAGAAGTTGACCGACTTTTTAGGTTCTTTGCCGGTGCAACTAAAGAATTTGGAATGGAGACCCGAGAGGTCGGGCACTTACAAGAGACAAACTGGAGATGGAGAATGGCATGTTAAGTTCGATATACTATGTCCAGACGGAAGAAGATTCATGAGAAAGTTCAAAACTTTTGAAACATTCCGTGAGTTGACCGGAAAATTTCAAAGTGAGGACATCCTAAGACAAGAGTATTTTGAGGAATTCTAAGGAGAAGACAAGGGACCATAATAAGCAAGCAATTATTTGCTTGAATTTCATGAACTATTTCTTTTTGATTTTATGCATTTAGGATTTTTGTTTCAGTTTTTCATTTTTATTTTCATGATTGAGGTTATTTGGTTAATGCATTATGACTATGAGTTTTAGTTGAGATTTGGTTTAGTTCATTAGTACGATGATTTGAGTTTTTAAGATTGGATGATTGTTGAAATTTCCAAATGGTGGATGAATGTTGTGTGCATCTTTAACAAGATTTTTGAGTAAAAACATTGTTGCTTGGAAGGTAAATGCCTAAGTAACATGAAAAATGCAAAATTTGGCAAAATGCATACCGAAACGGTTGTGTCCATGACTGAACCGGTTGCATACAAATATATATACCAAAAATTCACTTTTCCAAAAAAACACACACACACACCAATTCTCCAGCTGGGTTTTGCAAAATTCGTCCAAGAGAAGCTTATTGAAGATTGTTTAAGTTGTAGGAGAACATCATGGCACCCAAACAAGTAAGCATCTACATTCAATTAACTCAATTGGGGTTTAATTAGAGCATTTGATTCGAATTGCATATTAGGTCACTAATTTGGGGGTTTTTGTTATTATTCGAATTAAGTTGTAATATTTTTGGATTGAGAGGGTAATTGATATAGGAATGCATTGCAAGTAGAATTGTATTGATTGATTCAACATGGATTTAGTATTAGATGATTGAATTTTCGGATTTAATTAGGTTGTGCTTGTGAATCAAGTTAAGTTGCAATTGGTGATTCCTAAAGGTAGATGATGTGTTTTTGTGAGTAATAGATGCCACATTATTGATTAGAACTTATGATTGAAGAATATAGGTCTTATTAAGTTGAGTTCTAAGATGTTGAATGTGTGATGCTTTGAGGTTCGGAAAGCGAATTTAGAGTAATTCAAGGATGTAGAAATCGTTGAGGATGTTAGAATGCAGTCTAGGAGTGGATTGGACTTAGAAATTCGAGTGGGTAGTGGATTAAAAGGCAAAAGCCTTATGCAGATTGTATAACCGATCCGGTTGCGCAACGCAACCGACCGGTTGGATTTGGCCAAAAGGGGTAACCGATTCGGCTGCTCTGCAACCGAATCCGGTTACAGTTTCTGTGTTGGAAATTTTTGAAATTTTGAAGTGGACCTTAGAGGATTCCATAGACCTTCCCGTTTGTTCTAACACTCTTATATTGTCTTATATTTATGATTACTACATAGAATTGTTGTAGGAAGCTCAAGCTCGAGACCAGTTCCAATGAACCCGATTGTTACGAAGTTTTGTCAAAGGAACGAGAAGAAGAAAGTTAAGTATAGCTTGAAGACGGAAGCAAATGCCAACTTAAAGTTCAAAGATCTCACCGACGGGGAGAAGCATGCTTTCCGGGAAAGATTATCGAAATTGCAAAATAGGACATGTTTGGTTCTGAGGGTGATTGATTGGGATTTGTTTGCGGAGTGTGATTGTGAAGAGGAGTTGAGAAGAATGATGCGAACATCTTATGTGTATCCATCGGACGGGGATTCGTTCGATGATTTGTCATGGGAAAGAGCATTTAGCATCAATGAAGAGGTTTATCGAGAGTGGTGTATGGAGTTCTTTTCAACCATGTATTTTGAAAGAAAGGTGAATGTTCGGAACTTGATGGAGGAAGTTTGTGTTTGGTTTAGGCTTTGTGGAAGGGATCATGCTTACACTTTGCCGGCTTTTGGCGTGGCTCTTGGTTTGTATGAGCCACATGAGGTTAATCATCGATTATTTGAAGCTCACTTTTCGAGGCTTCGGAGGTTTGAAAAAGACTTTCCTAGTATTCCCAGCTATTGGAATCGAGTGGGAGATCCTTCTTGCACTAGGAGGAATTCTGCGACCATTAGGAATCCATTAATGAGGATACTTCACAAATTGATAGTTACAGGGCCGTTTAATAGGTTTGGAAGTAGGGACAAATGTCAGAAACCGGACTTATGGTTTATGATGTTATTGGAAGAAACTAAGGACGGTAATGCGATTTGACAGATAGCCGAGTATTTGTCTAGAAGGGCCCCGGGAATCAAGAGCAATAGCAACATTTGTGGAGGACATTTTGTGACAAGGTTAGCGAAGAATCTTGGGTATTATGTTGATGAGGAATTAGCTAAGTGTGGAGAGCCAATGTATAGTGAGATGTGGAAAGTAAATGGTTTTGGAAATGCTTTGAATAGGAGATTGAAAACCTTGGGGTTATGGATTGAACCTCAACCTCAACAACAACGACAACAACAACAACAACAACAACAACCACCACCATAGCAGCAAGGAAGTATACCAATGGAGAACGTGCAAGCGGGTACATCCAGTAGTTTTGATTCAGGTTGGGGAGAGTGGAACCAACATTTAGATAAGATTCAATGTAGGGATGTGTGGAGAGACTCGATGATGTTAAGAAACAACTACATCAATGATTATTCAATGCCTATCTTTCAACACATGGCTCGTGAGGCCAATTATGAGTTGCCACCCTACAATCCACCCAATGTTCCACCATATCCTTTCCCCTACACTTCTTATCCTGGACCCTATCCGTATCCATATCCTGGATATGCACCATTTCCTGATCCAGTGCCAGCATATGGTCGATTACCTGAGGTTGATGGAGCAAGCTACGATGTTGGAGGATCGTCATCAGGAGTTGGAGGAAAGAAGAAGAAGAGGAGAGTTCATTCGGAGATTATAGATGAGAACTACGTAACCGAGAGTGATGATGATGATGAGTATGATGATGAAGAAGGTGACGAGATGAGCGAGGACGACGAGTGATTGTGGATCATTCGTGATTTGTGGTTTCAAAGACAATGGTTATGATGTGTTGAACAATATTATTTCTATCTCTTTAACTATTTCTTTAGGCGATTATCATATTTTGCTTGGTTTTATTTTGTTTTTAGTAGCATTTGTTTTGGATTGTTTTGTTTTGTTTTGTGTATTGTGTGTTGCAGTTTTTGTTTGCAGGATGGATGTGTTGGAAGCTTATTGATGGTCAAATATTTGGAATTGGATAACTCACATGCTTTCTTATGACCCAATATGCGTGTTGCATATTCTATCCCGTGGTATCTTTTAACTATTTCTTTTTCCCATTTTCTTTACTTTGAAGGTCATTTTATTACATTGAGGACAATGCAAAACTTAAGTATGGGGGAGGGAAGAAAATAGGAAAAAAATGATACGCATTTTTAATTTTTAGATAACTTTTGGATGCAAGTAATTAGAAGGAATTCGCCCTTGATGGTCTAGTTGTTTTCGCGCATTATTGATAAATATTGAAAAATAACTTGGGAATTTCAATGGTAAAATGAAGTTTTTGAAAATTTTTGGATTTGAACCAAATTACGGAAGTAATTCATTTTGGATTCGATAGCATTTTCTAGCATGCATTATAGCATTTTTCCACTTAATTGTGAGGTTTCTTTTTGTATAAAACACATCTTTTGTTTTATATTTGCTATGAGTGTGCCGGTGATTATGTCGATTCTAGAACTTGTACTAGTTATGCATTATGGTTAAAATCACTCTCGAGTGATAAAAATTTGTTCAAATGATAAGAGGCATCGTAGGATTTAACACAAATGGCCTTCCGTTTACATCTAATGATATATTAGCTAACCACATCGGTTAGTTAACCACCCTTATATGGACCCATTTGTTAGTGCTCATCTTTAGCACTAGATACCCTTAGTACACCCTCTGAGCCTATCTTTTCATTTGTTAAATCCAGAAAAATACAAAAATATTTTGCACTTTAAACTTTAGCCAACCCTTGTCATGTCTATTGGTTTGTTGCTAGTTGTTTGGAATGTTTTTGATGATTATGAAGAAGCTACACTTTGTTTATAGTGTGTACCATTCTCCATCATAGATGAAAGAGACGTCTTTCTCGATTATTTTTTGTGGTGTATGCTTACACTAAGTGTGGGGGAACTTTGTTATGTAAAAAAAAATGGTTATAGCCAATGAGCTATATGAAGGATATTGATTAGCCAATGAGCTAAATTTAGTTATACATATTTGCGGAGATCGATATTTGAAGAGGTGAAATAATCATTTACGGGATTGTGGTTTGTATGATGGCTAGCAACATGGAGGTTTAGACTTGACTTTATTTTCTTTTAACACCAATTTCATAAACCATCCCATGCCTTATCCATACCCTTTATGAACCCTTAGCCTTAACGATATAACCCGAATAAAAGCCCTCTTTGATGAATTTATTTTCTTTGTTTTGATACTTGTACAAGCTTATGGTAAAAGCATTGATCATGACTAGGCAATGAGTGATTTACATATACCCACCAATATATGAGTGTTGAGTGAATTCTTAAAATCATTCGTGAGGTGTTCTAGTTATGTTATCTAAAGTGTTTGGTTCATTTTTGAAAGTTTTCACATATTAAAAGCAAACCAATGATTATCTCTTTTGGGATGATTGTTACATTTTTGGAACCATGGTGTCAAGACCATTGAAATCAATCTTTGCAAATGTTAGACCTACTCGAGGGCGAGTAGAACTTAAGTGTGGGGGAATTTGATAACGCCTAAAATGAACATGTTTTTAGTAGCGTTATTGTTGGTTTTGTGCATGATAATTGGCTATATTTACTCATAACTGTTGCAAAAGTGCAAAAGATGCGTATTGTGCTTGTATGTGTAGCCAGGTATCATGAATGATGAAGAAATGAAGTTTTTCTGCACATTTGGAAGATTCACGAAGAAGGAAGTCGAGTAAGGAAGCTTTTGGATTCAATGATTAGGAAGTACAATGATTTCTAAGTATCTACAGCAAGGAAAGATCAAGTTTTGCCTTGGAAATCATCAGCGAGAGCAAAGAATGAAGCGAAGAAACAAGAAAGTCAACAAAAGTCAAAAGAGCAACACCCAGCCGTTCGGTCGTGACCCGTAACCGGATCCGGCTGGGCAAATGGTCAAATCACAACCGATCCGGTTGCAGAAGCTGCAGTTACAAAAAGTTGCATTTATTGTTGCCTTAACTCCCCATAATCATTGGAGGCCGATTATTTCTTGCTATTAACTATTTGGGAACGTTTTTGGCCAGTTGTGGAAGCATACTTGGCTATATAATGAAGCTAGTCCTAGTTTACTAGGTGTGACACAACCAAAAGTTTATTAGTTTACTTAACCAACCATATTATTCAACCCAAAAGCTTAGTCTTTACTGAAAAACGTCCAGGAGCAAGGAGGGAACAATTCTCATCCATAGTTTTGATAATTTGGAGTTATACGGTGAATCTAAGTGATTGGAGGCGCGTGGTTGCTACAATCCACGAATTCTAATTCTTGTAATCACAAAAGTTTAGGTATTCTATGAACTTTGTTATGGATTTCTATTCTCTTGAATTATTGGAATTACTTTGTTATGATTTGTGTTTAGTTATTATTATCATGGAGTAGTTTTGGGATATACTTGTGTGTTGGGATGTAGTTAATCATTCTAGTGTTCTTAATATGTGATGCATGTATATGTGATCTTATTTAAATGAGTTTGTTGGAAAAATACTAGTCTTGGTTTTATTTGTTGATAAAACATGTTTTTAGAAAAAGGACCGAAAGGATTTCTCTTGTGTTTTATTCCAAAAAGTTGAGTGACAAACTACTATGGGGATATGGTGATTGACAACCACCATGTTTGCTTATTAAAACAAGACTAGGAACATTTTCATCACGAAAGGGTCGAAAGATTTGTAAGAACAAATTTAATAAGAACATGTTTTTTTTGGGTAAAAGGGTTAATTCACCCCGGTAAAATATATTACGCCAAAAACATGCAACATCATTCCTATAACTTACAATATAAGCGTGACAAACCACACTTATAACAAAACATCAGACTACAACGATAAAAGAATAAAATAAAATAAATGCACTTCAAGTAGAAATACTTGAATCTTCAAGTCACCATAGTAGTCCAAACTTCCAGCGTCGTCCAAATATACAATATCATGGTCCTCAAATTAAAGTACAGTTCACAAGTATCACACAACGGTTGGTGAGGGACTCTAAAACCACGGATAGAGCAGCAAGCTCAAAACTCGCTCCAAAAGTGTATGTTGAGATGCAAAACTGAACACCAATAAGAATAACCAACAAATACGTATAAAACCAACGCACATCCACAATAGCAACTCCTAACCATCAGTGACCACTCGTAAAAATGGCTCAACATGAGTTCCAAGTTAGAATCTGCCCAAGAACGTAGTAACCCAAAACTACACTCCAACAGCAACACCATGCTAAAGAACTAGTTTTAGGACGATAATAGGGTTTAAACTAACCCCAACTTCCAGCAATATTCAGACCCACTGCTACTACACTTATTATTACGCATGATGCGAAACAATAAAAACCAAAATATGAGTGTACACCAAAGCAATACGGATCTTGAAACATGATAATAGAGTTGCAACCAACTCTAACTTCCAGAAAATAAGTAACTAGGGTTTAAAGAACCCTAACATCCAGCAATAACAATAACATGGCCGGGTAATGTATCAAGAACGCACGCATGTCATGGAACAGATTAAGGGTTTTTGAACAAGGTTGCCCTAAAACTTGACTTACATCTCTCCTAAAACCCACGTACACAAAGCTTGAATCCGATGTAGAACTTGAAATCGATTGATAAAGCCATAACACAGTAACATGCATAGGTACAAACCGATAAAAGTATCACAAACCATCGAGGAAAATAATAACGAAACCCTAAGATTAGGGCTCCATTCGATCGTATACGCTTCCTCCAAGCACACCACCGTAGCAAAGTAACCAAGCCCCAAACGGCTAAGTATTAGCAATCAAAGAATCAGGCACCAACGATTGATAAATAAGAAACCCTAAAATTAGGGTTTCGCAGTTATAGCACAACACCACCACTGATCGTACAAGTAGAAAAGAATCGATCAAAAACCGACTATGAATTACACATGTACCAATTACGATCGCAAATAAAACACATCAATCCCATATTAATAAACAAGAAAACGAAACCCTAATAATTAAGGTTTGGGTTCTTTGATGTGAGAGGCGATTTCAGATAAAGATAGCACGCCTCTACCCAGAAATTAACATACCACCAAACCCGATTGCATATCATTCAAAGAAGAATGATAGAGAAACGAATTGTTGGCCGTTTTTGGCCGGAAAAGTATGGTAGACGGCGGCCTGAAAATCTAATAATAAGAACATGTTGCAAACAAATGGAATTTCTAAAGGATAATCATTAGGATAAGGACCGAAAGGATTACCTAAATGTTTTTGTTCTTAGAATGAGTTTTACAAACATATACCATGGTTGGAGATCATTTGCTTATGATTTGTGCATCACATCAAGAGTTTACACCAAACCTTCATGAACACTATTTGTGATTGATTATAGACTACACACAAGTATATATATTTCTTATTATTGGATTTCACTATAACATCACTATTTGAGGAAGCCTTGACAAGATTTCTTGTTGAAAACTGTTAGCCTTAATAGTTTTTATTAGAAGTGATGGTCATTCATGATTAGGAACTTTGTATCGTGTGTTAGATATCGTGATAGAATAGTCAACGGGCTCGTGGACTGGGCGAAGCTAATTGGTTAAATGTTAAGGTATGCTAAGCCGTGTTTAAGCTTAAGCATCCCAAGCCCAATCCAAGTCCACGAAAAGCCCATGGAAAGCCTTTAGGGCATCAAGTCCCTTGGACTATAAATACCCCTCAAATGGTCATTTGAGGGGTGTGCTTGAAAGTGTGTGTGTGTGTGTTTTTCCTTTGAAGTAATACAACATCTTGTGTTTATCTTTATCTCACATATACACGATTTTATATCATTCAAGTCACCATCTTTCTCTTCCTTACTTCTAAGCATAACGTTTGTGTTTGTAGTGTTTGGTTTAACGTGTTTATAAGCATAACGTGGGTATTGGTTTGTGATAAGGTTGATATATCTTTGGTCATAACAATTGGTATCAATCGCCTAACAATGGTTTAGGAGTGTTTGTGTTTGTTTTGAAGGGTTACGCGTAAAAGGCTCTCGTTATACGGTTTTTGTCAAGCTTAAAGCTTTAATTTTTGCACTTAAAATTCAAGATTCTTGTGGTTTAAGGTTTATTTGGTGCTAAAGTTTCAGTTTTTTGCAAAAAGTTCATAGCTTTACGTGTTTTTCTTCATTTTTAAGCTCGTATTTGGTTTTTGGTCATTTCTACTCGTAACTTTTCTAGGCACTTTGGGTGGAAAAGGTCAACATTTTTGGGTTATTCGAGTGTTTTTAAGGCTATCTGGGCAAAAGAAATCATTTGAATCGTTGGAAATTTCTTACGAGTAGAAGTCAAAAAGTCAAAACCCTAGTTTTCTACTCATAACTTTTTTGTGAAGAATCTTCGTGCTATAAGCATGTTACGGTGCTTCCCTCACTTGGATAAGTGTGTGGAACACTCGACTTGTGGACATCCCTTACTTATTTGTGGCGATTGTAAAGGATTTTTGGTTCTTAACCATAGTTTACGCATAAGCTAAAAGCTACGAGTAACTCTACGCATAACTTCAAAATTACACGTAAGGTTTACGAGTAACTTTTTGTCTACGCATAAGCTTAAGGTTACGCGTAAGATACTTTCTACGCATAAGGTTTCTACGCTTAAGGTTTCTACGCATAAGGTTTCTACGCTTAAGGTTTCTACGCTTAAGGTTTCTACGCATAAGGTTTCTACGCATAAGCTTCCTACGCATAAGATCCTACGCATAAGCACCAGATCCTACGCCTAAGCCATCCTACTCGTAACTTCTGTTTCTACGCCTAAACTCTTTCTACGCATAAAGGTTTAAAAAAAAACTTGAGTAAAACTTGAGTAAAATTTAAATTTTTGAGGAGACTAAACGTTCAATTTTTACGCGAGATTCAAATTTTGGTTTAACAGTGAAAATTTTGGTCAAAAATTCAAATTTTTGGGCCTAAATTCAAATTTTTCGGGTCAAATTTGGCGTCAAAATTGTCATAACTCAAATTTTTCATACGACCTTAGAATTGATTTTTATAGTGAATTTCAAATTTTGGGCGAAAATTTTTTGAACCAAGGTTACGAGTACGACTTTCAGATACACCTCAACTGAGCTTAATCTTCATCAACCACAACTCCTTTTATCGTTGAATCGATCCTACATCAACTTTATCAGATCATATCTTCATCAATGGCAACTCAACAAGATATTCATGCAGCGGTGCTTGAAAAGACCTCCTATGTTGGCAAAAGGTGGTTATCTTCAATGGTCAAGTCGTATGCTCCGTTACATCAAGACTAAACCTAATGGAAAACTCATGATTAACTCCATTCAGAATGGACCATTCAAGCCTCGTCAAATCCAAGATCATGGAACTCCTGACATCCCGCCATCTTTTCATACTCAAAGCTGAATCGAGAATACACTGCTGAGAGGATCAAAAGCAAGTCGATGCAGATGATATGGCAATTCATATTGTCCAACTGGGTTTACCAATAGACATCTTTCTGCGGTGAGCGGTTGTGAAGCTGCTTTCGATATGTGGGAGCGTGTAAGGCGGCTTTGTCATGGAACAGAAATTGGTCAACAAGATATGGAGAACAAGCTGCTAACTGAATGGGAAAAGTTTACTTCCACTCCAGGAGAACCCATTGAATCCTACTATGGAAGGTTTTGCACTTTAATGAATGAGCTAATCAGAAACAAGTTGGCACCCAGAACTATCGTTCAAAACATCAAGTTCCTGAATAATCTTCCAGAAGAATGGGGACGATATGTCACTATTGTCAACCAAACAAAAGACTTACATCCGGTGAACTTTGATCAACTGAATGATTTTCTGAAACAAAACCAAGCTGAAGCGAATGAAGTCAGGCAAGAAAGATTGGCAAAGAATCATGATCCATTGGCACTCATTGCAAAGACTCAAACTCCAGTGAATACACAACAACAAGCTTCATCATCTTCCAACAACAACAACTTGCAGCAATTCATTCCACAACCACAACAACAATTATATCCGGAACAACAATACCGGAACAAGGAATCACGATCCTGAAAATGACCCGAAGCGACCTTGCGAGATATACTCTTTCTTGGGTAAGCACTAAAAGTCGCTATTCCACACCTACTAACAACAACCAAAGGATATCATCAAACACTACGCACAGGCAAATTGCACACCGGTGTGAATATGGGAAATCAAGGACAAATGGTTGGAGTTATTGGAAATCAGCGAGGATATGCTCTGGATTTCGTATGGGTAATCAGACGGTTCCGTATCAGGGTAATCGGTTGGGTCGAGAATGTTGGAAATCAGATTGGACGAATGTTGGGAATAGAGCGATGGGTAATCGAATGGGAATGTTGCGACTCGGTCGTTGGGAATCATGGAAATGTGAATCGAGGTAATCGAGTTAAGTGTTATAACTGTCAAGGACTGGGTCACATGGCAAGGAACTGTCGCACTAAGCCGCACAAGAAGGCGGTGATTTTCTTGGAAAGCTGCTTTGTTAGAGATAAGCTAGATCGGGGTTACAGATTGAGTCTTGAGGAAAATGACTTTTCGCTATTGTGGATGAATTGGAAGACCTCGAGGAACTCAATGCGAATTGCATCTTCATGGCAAATCTTGAGGAGCTAAGTATGACACGAGTCGGACTCACCTCTGTCTATGCGCCAATACAAGATCGAGGTACCAATCATTGATCCATGCTATAACAATGTCATATTTGATGTCTTTACTCATGACGAACGGCGATTCTGTGACGCCTTGGCACCTACTTATGATACATATATGGACAATCCGAGTTGTAGCAATACTAACTCTGAAACTCGGATGTGGATCCTAATGGAGGCGTGTGGCACAAAATCTTGAGAGCGATGAGGAAACAGCGTGCTTATTTTGAATCATTAATCCATAAATGTGGCATTGAAATTGAGAAAGTCGAAGGTCAATCGCGAAGTTAAGGCCGCGAATGTTAAATTGACCACTGAGCTTGAGAGTTACAAAGAGAACGCCAGAGCCTATGAATTTCATACAAACAAAATATCAGAATTAGAAATTGGTTATCGAGATTCCGTTTTAAGAGAACAACAATTGCAAATCAAGTATGACACACTTGATGTGAATCTGAACTTGAAAATAAAATCTTTAAACAAGGAAATTTCTGAATTAAATGACCAACTTTCTAATCAAAAAGAAATGTATTCGATCTTGAAAAGAGAAGAAGAAGTTGATTCTTGATTTTGCAAAACGAGAAGATTCCCTTCTTGATGAGATTTTGGACAAAAATGAAATGATCAAAAAATTGGACAATTTACTTCTTACAACGGGTCATTCCGCTAAGACAAACAAAATGCTTTCTAATCAAGTAAATCCGATTTTTCATACTTCTCACAAAATGGCTCTTGGTAACTCACCTCCGTGTTTTCTCAAGAAATCGAAATCTCGAATGTGTTGCACAATGGAAAACCATTGCATGAACCCATAATTGTGCATGACTCGCTTGAAACGTTGGAACTATCTGAGGAGATTAGATCAAAAATGAAACGAAACATCCGAAATAAAACCTATTGATTATAACAAATGGAACAAAATTAATGGTATTTTGTTTGTGTCTCAATCAACGTTTTCCACCACACCTAGTGTTTCAAACAAAGTGTCAACATCTATTTCAAAATCAGTTTCAACACCAGTAGTTGTCTCAAAATCTTTTTCGAAAATCGAACAAATGTCTTCAAACAATCCTTTTAACACAAGTGATGCAAGAAGCATTTTAGACGATATTAAAATTAGAATTGGGAGACTTCAAGAGACTGTTAAAACTAAAACACATATTACAACCAACATCTGGTTTAATAGTTTTGATATTGAACAGAAAAAGTTTTTTGAAACTGAAATTGCCCCTCAGCTGAATAACATCAACACAAGGGTAAATTATTTTGAACAAACTTTTTTGAAAGAAACAGCTGACTTTGTCAAGGACCATAAATCCCTGGTAAAGCAAGCTAATGACTGTGTTGCACAAATCAATGTTTTGGAAACTTTAAATGATTCTCTCTTGAAGATGTTCGACTCTTGATATTATGTCCATCATCTTGCAAACATATTACTTTGAAGATCATGAAAGACTCGAGCTGAGACCTCCAAAATTGTTTCAAAATATGAAAAAGCACTTGAAAAACTTGAAAAAGAAAATGTCTCATATTTTAAACAACTTGATCGAAAAACTGAGGAATGCAAGTATGACAAATTGTCGTATGGGCGTGCCTACAATGACATGAAAGCGAAAAATGATCTTTTGAGGGCTCAGCTGGAATGTCAAAAAGGAAAGGCAGTGGAAACTGTGATTAAAAACCATTGACTGAGGAGAAAGCAAATGTTCCCAAACGGTTTCTAAACCAAAAATGTACGTTTCTATGCCTCCTCCAAAAGTCAATGAGAAAAATGTTTCATCAAAACCAGTCACTCCACCTGCCCTACCTAAAGATAATGTTGATAAGGGAAAAGCGCTTATCGAGAAACCAAAAGTTTTAGCACCTGGCCTTTTTAAGATGAGTACCACTAATGCGTCTGCCTCCACATATAAAGAGACTAGGATAATTTGAAACCACCTCCCTTCATAAAAATGTGAATCCTAATGCGTGTGCCTCACCTTCTACAGGACTAGAAAGCACCTCTAGGAGCAGCGGACTAAAGCCTAAGAGCAATACAAGGAACAATAGAGTCTCGCATGCCTCTAGGAGTAGTAGCTTGAAAAAAGAGAAGAAAGTAGAAGAACACCCTAGGAATTTACAGCTTTTGAATAAGAAAGACATTTCATCTGAATGTATTGAACCTATGAAACTTGCTAAATCCTATGAATGTGTTGAATCTCTTTGTTTTACACAAAGAAATCTTTAAATGTTCAAGATGATTGTGTTTCTAAGAATGTGAATGATAAGCCTGTTAAGAAGAACGTCCCAAAAAGTAATTACGTTAAAAGAGTAGGAAGACTAGTTGCAAAACTTAGGCTTTACACTACTTGAGGAACCAACGTGTATACTTTAGGGATGATATTTGGAAACCCACAGGTAGAACTTTCACACTCAAGAATGGTACAATGAGTGATAAACCGACTTCCACTGTAGAAAACCTCTCTGAGTGTGATCAGGATTTTACCTCTAACCCAAAGGAACCAAAATCAAAACGGTTTCTACAATATTCTTTTTTACATGCTGGCGGGTTATCGAAATATGTCTTTGGATCGTCGACTCGGGTTGCTCCAAGCACATGACCGGAATCTGAAGCCTGGCTGATCAATTTCGTCACGGAAATTCATGGGAACCGTGACGTTTGGAAATGATCATGTAGCAGCTATCATGGGTTATGGAGATCTACCTTTTGGAAATTATTTGATCATTCGGGTTTACTATGTCGAAGGGTTGGGACACAATTTGTTTTCAGTCGGGCGGTTACGTGATGCGGATTTAGAGGTTGCTTTTAGGAGAAATGCTTGCCGTTAGAAACTTGGATGGCTGATCTCTTAACGGGTATCGTGATACAAACTTGTATGCTATCGACATCAACAAAATGGCCTCTTCATCACCAATATGTCTTATGACACGAGCATCGGAACCACGAGTCACGGTTGTGGCACGACGGTTATCCCATCTCAATTTCGACACCATCAACAAAATTGCCAAAGACAACATCGTCAACGGACTTCCAAAGTTCAAATACACCAAGGATCACTTATGTCCATCATGCGAACAAGGAAAAAGCAAAAGAGCATCATATAAACCCAAATCCGTACCTAGTTCGGAAGCAAAGTTGCATATGTTGCACATGGACTTATGTGGCCCAATGAGAGTTGAAAGCATTAATGGGAAAAAGTATATTCTTGTCATCGTCGATGATTATTCAAGATCTACATGGGTTAAGTTTCGAGATCAAAAGGACGAAGCACCGTGCATCATCATCACCTTTACGAAGCGTATTCAAGTACTTCTTCAAACTCCGGTAAGGGTTGTAAGAAGCGGAACAACGACACGAGAATTCACTAATCGGAGTTAAGAGCTTATTTTGAAGATGTTGGAATCACACATCGGACATCGGTTGTTAGAACTCCACAGCGAGAATGGGGTAGTTGAAAGAAGAAATAGAACTCTTGTGGAAGCTGCTCGCACAATGCTAATCTATTCTAGTGCATCGTTATTTCTATGGGCTGATCTTTGTTGCCACTGCTTGTTTCACTCGAGCAGATCCCTAATCCATCCTAGATTCAATAAAACCCCATATGAGCTTGTGAACAACAGAAAACCGGATATCTCTTACTTTCACGTGTTTGGCGCTTTGTGCTATCCTACGAATGACAGAGAAGATCTTGGAAAATTGAAAGCTAAAGGTGCTATTCAGATAACTCGAGGGCATTCAGGGTGTATAACAGGAGAACTAGGAGGATCATGGAGACGATGAATGTGAAGTTTGACGAACTTTCACAAATGGCTTCGAGAGACTTCGCTCTAGAACCCGCACTAAACCACGGACTTCGGACACATCGGTTCGGGACTCATACCTCAAAGAGCTCAATCAACTTCGTTTGACAATCCTAAAGAACAAGAATGGGAGAATTTCTTCGAGTTAATGTTCGATGAATACTATGGTGGAACTTCGACAAATGCATCAAACCATCATTCCGCTGCACCCGCTCAAAATAATCCTCCACCACCAACAGAAGATGCATCTACAACGGTCGAAACCAATGCACCAATTCCGTCTACATCATCTACATCTACTACAGTTATTGCACCCATTCTACCAGCAGTTGATGAGCAAAACCAAAACCATAACGATGCAACGTTAGATGACGACTTATTTGAAAACCCGTTTGATACGGAATCAGCTGAATCTTCTTCATGCTTACGAGAACCATCTAACTCGCATACGTTTAACCAACGGTATCCTTCTACTCTGAAGTGGACAAAAGACCATCCGATTGAACAAGTTATTGGTGAACCTTCAAGGCCAATTCAGACGAGACGTCAACTTGCCACCGATTGCGACTTGTGCATTTACCTTTGCTCAATTAGCAATATTGAACCAAAAAACATTCGCGAGGCAATGGCGGTCCCGCATGGATAGAAGCGTGCACGGGAGGAACTTCTCCAATACCGTCTACATGACTCTTGGGAAATGGTTCCAAGACCCATTGACGTTCGTGTCATTGATCTTAAATGGTTATGGAAAAACAAACGGGATGAAGAAATGACTGTAATTCACAACAAAGCTCGTCTTGTGGCCAAAGGATACAGACAAGAGGAAGGGATAGACTTTGAAGAGTCATTAGCGCCGGTAGCTAGACTAGAAGCGGTCAGATTTTCTTAGCCTATCGCTCACAAAAACATCACGGTTTATCGGATGGACATTAAGACCGCGTTCTTGAATGGAACTCTGAAAGAAGAAGTGTACGTGAGTCGGCGAAGGCTTCATAGACATGAATCATCCAGACTACGTCTACAAACTCAAAAAGGCAATCTACGGTTTAAAACAAGCTCCGAGAGCGTGGTATGATGAACTGTCCTCTTTCCTTATCCAAAACAATTTCACCAAAGGAACAGTTGATCCTACCTTGTTTACAAAAAAATGCAAAAACGACATTTTGATTGTTCAGATTTATGTGGGCGACATCATCTTTGGGTCCACTAATCCGAATCTTTCAAAACATTTTGAAAATCTCATGAAAAGTAAATTTGAAATGTCCATGATGGGGGAACTAAAATTCTTTCTTGGTTTACAAATACATCATTCCCTCGTGGAATTTTTATAAATCAAGCTAAATATCACACTGAGATTTTGAAAAATCATGGTATGGATAATTGTGACTCGGTCGAACACCAATGGTAACTTCACCAAAAATTGGAGCCGATTTGTTTGGGAAACCTATTGATCAGAAGAAATATCGGAGCATGATTGGTTCTCTCATGTATCTTTTGCTAGTCGACCGGATATTCATTTCTTTGTTTGCTTATTAGCACGGTTTCAGGCAAAGCCTACCGAACTGCACCTCAAAGAGGTTAAGCGGATCTTTCGGTACCTGAAGACATCCATTCACATGGGACTTTGGTATCTGAAGGAATCTGGATTTGATCTAATTGCCTTTTCGGATGCGGACCACGCAGGTGATCAAGTTACAGCAAAAAGTACATCCGGAGGAGCACAATTTTAGGGTGAAAAGTTAGTAAGCTGGTCTTCAAAGAAACAAGATTACCTTTGCACTATCAACCGCTGAAGGTTGAGTATGTGTCTCTATCTGCATGTTGTGCTCAAGTTCTATGGATGAGAACACAACTCAACGATTATGGCTTTACTTTCGATAAAATACCTATGTATTGTGACTCGAAAAGTGCTATAGCCATATCATGCAATCCTGTTCATCACTCAAAGACTAAGCATATCAGAGTCCGCTATCATTTCATCAAAAGAACGTCGAAAATGGTACTGTTGAATTATTCTTCGTGAAGACAGATTACCAACTCGCCGATCTATTAACGAAAGCCCTTCCAAAAGAAAGGTTTGACTATTTAGTTCAACGAATTGGAATGCGAAGCCTAACCCCTGAGGAGTTAGAACGTCTTCTCGAATCTTCTTGAAATGATTTTCCAAAAGCTTATTTGTAAATATTTTTGAAAAACAAAATACAAAATTTGAAAAACCAACAAAAGCAAAATATAAAAATATAAAACTTTCAAAAATACAAAAACAATAGAAAATCTAAAATCCAAAATATTCTTCTCGACATGTCTCTTGTATAATCGATATTACATGCGTATCTAGAAATGTCATTCAACAATGATACGGGCATGTCTGAGATGCTTGGCGAGAGTTCTTTAATTTGTTTTCTAAAACATGTCGTTTCTCAAAATTTCTTCATAAGATGGCTTTCGTATACATGATGCGAAACCCGAAAATGATGACTTTTGATTATTTTCAAATCAAAACTCGTGCTTTGATCGAAAAATGAGGTGTACGCTTCAGTGCACTACATTTAAAAACTGGTGAGAAATCATCATCATCTTGAGCACCTTTTCAAGATTGTTCAAAAAGATTTTTCAAAATCTTTCAAAATACTTTGTGCTCAAGATAACTCCCTCTAAAACCCTTTAATTGTATATGCTTTATTAAAGGGGGAGTATAAAAAAAATGTTCCAAATTCATGCTTAAATCAAATCCGTTTGTCTCCCCAAAAGATTCTAAAATGTTTTTAATCCATTGATATCAAAAATATCACGAATATGCTATTTTTGAGGGGGAGGAGACGTGATTAAAAGGTGATCAAAAATGTTTTATGATCGGTGTTTGAATCTCACAATGAGCTCGACTCAGACGGAACCAATGAATTGACGGGAATCAAAGTCAGTAAATGTACCATCTCGAGAAACTCGTGATAAACATGAACTTACATGGGTCTAACCTTCTTTTCAAGAAGTGTTTACATCTTCAAGTTAGTTATTAGAGCTAGTTGTCACCTAAAAACTGACAATGGAACTTATTAACTAGGCAACGTACCGGTCTCGTGGGGAATTGTCTATCATGAGCCGATCAATTCAAAATGTGCAAACTCTACCCTCGATGTGCAGATTTTTGTTAAAACTCATAAGCACATGTGAAGGGGAGTGTTTATGAAAATATAAAACTCTCAGAGTGTTCCAAACATGTTTTCAATCATAAACACTCTGTGAGATTTTCAAGAAAAATGGTTTATGGCAACAATAGGACAGTCATGGAGTTATAAGGTGACTAAGGATAGGAAATTCGTCCTATGATCCGCCAGAGCCGGAGGGATCTACCCAAGGACAATACCCATAGTTAGTATTAGAAGTCCTTAGGTATGATTGAAAAAGGAGTAATGTGAGAAAGGAGAAAGAAGGGGTTGAAGAATTAAAAGAAAATTAAAAGAAAGGGTGAAAAGAAATAGCCCTCCATAATCAACCTTAGGGCGGAACCGGGTTCAACTCATCTGCTACTAGTTGTCACTAGATGACACTGGTATTGAAGACTAAGACGTCATGGACCCGGTGGCCTTGCTGCACTAAACCTTCTAGCCACTCAATTCCTCTTAAAGGGATTTGTTTCATTCTCACTGGGAACCCTACATAATCTATTGACCTTCTCTTAGAGATCGTTGATATTGAAGAAGGAGACCCTCTCCCTAGTCTCCGCTCAGGAAAACCAAAATGCACTATTGAGTCTAGAGCCTCGAGATTCATCAAAAGATCTCATAGGAACACATGACATGACATCGCTTGTTGTTCATCAATAAGGGCACAAGTGATACAATCTAGAGTCCTACGCAGATCTTAGCAATTTGCCAGAACATTTATGAGAAGTTTCACTTCTGTGATCTTCAGTGATTGAATGGAAACTCCTGCCAGGGTCAACATTAAACAGCCCTGACAGCAGTCACCGGTAATTCTCCGTGGATTACGCTTAGTGTGTCTCAAACGGTCTATAGTCGTGGGGTGATGCTTCGGTGTACCTCGGCGACTCATCTGACTGTAGATGTACCGGTATATCGCGTTATCTCACTTGTGGGACTCCAGTTGAGGAACGGCCCTTGTGAGAATTAGAGATGTGTTTTCACACTATGTTGTTAACACCCTCGAAATTCAAACTTGTAAGTGTTGGAATCCGCTTATTACTAACCTGTTTTATGTTTTCTTCTTATGGAAGCTCCGGGGCGGATGGATCGTGCAGACTCGCCACATGCTCATACCAACAACACATGAAAGTTCTCATCATAATCAAAGGAGATGATTCTTCGTCAATGTCAAAGAATCTACAAAGTTTAAAGACTCGAGAACTACATCATTGGTAACCAAAGACAAATAGAAGTGTGAGCATGGTGGAGAAAGAAATGGAGAATGACGTGGAGACACCTAACCAACGAAATTGACAACGGCAAACAACCACATTATCTGATCACAAAGCATGAAGGAACAAAGAATCAAGACTATTCAATATCTACACACAAAGTCCTAGCTCAAGAAAAGTAGAGACCTAATCAAGTGGAGCATCATTTGAATGACCACCCCTTAGGGGGAGATTGTTAGCCTTAATAGTTTTTATTAGAAGTGATAGTCATTCATGATTAGGAACTTTGTATCGTGTGTTAGATATCGTGATAGAATAGTCAACGGGCTCGTGGACTGGGCGAAGCTAATTGGTTAAATGTTAAGGTATGCTAAGCCGTGTTTAAGCTTAAGCATCCCAAGCCCAATCCAAGTCCACGAAAAGCCCATGGAAAGCCTTTAGGGCATCAAGTCCCTTGGACTATAAATACCCCTCAAATGGTCATTTGAGGGGTGTGCTTGAAAGTGTGTGTGTGTGTGTTTTTCCTTTGAAGTAATACAACATCTTGTGTTTATCTTTATCTCACATATACACGATTTTATATCATTCAAGTCACCATCTTTCTCTTCCTTACTTCTAAGCATAACGTTTGTGTTTGTAGTGTTTGGTTTAACGTGTTTATAAGCATAACGTGGGTATTGGTTTGTGATAAGGTTGATAGATATAAGGTCCTACAAAAACTTTTCATCAAAACAATTTCAATCAAAAAAATCCCTTGGGACGATCTCGACTTACCCAACTTTGCTATCACGGACGAGTATACTTGCTCGTATGTGTTAATAGAATTAGACGGTTAAATCGTGTTTATAAATTTTAAAACTTGCACTACACGGTAACACATAAGATATGTAGGTACTAGACCTTACAAAAACATCATCTTTCTTTTCCTTGACTGCTGAGAGTCGGATCCTTAGGTTTAGCCTAGACGGATCCCTCATTTGAGGGATCCGTGGGAACCGGCTGCACAGACTAAGCTATTCCTACTGAAGACAATCGTTTCAAACCTTATTTGTTAATTTGAACACTCCACATTGTCTTAAATGACTTCCTAGATCAGTACAACTCTATAGTTGACTCTTATGCATGCAAATCATTGCAATTTGAAGGATTTTAGTGGCTTAAGCTTTTATTAACTTATCAATCCTTTCCCCTTATAAACCTCCTTGTTAGATCTTCCAAATCACCATTCACACACTCATTCTCACTAGCTAAAACTCTCTTTTCATACCTTCCCTTTCTACCATTTCACCATGAGGAAAGTCCCTAGTGTTAACTCATTCACTAAAGGACCTCCCAAGAAACTTGCTCGGGTTGTTCACAAAATCTCTTCAACCGAATCATCACCCGTTAAAACCTCAAACACTAGACTTTCCTCACAACCAACTCTACCAATCAAACCAATTCCCAAAAGGATTGTTCCTACAAGACAACCCTTTATAAACACTACTATACCTCCTAAACCAAACACCCCTACTTCCACTAAACCATCACCTCTAGTACCTAGAGCTATCTCTTTCACCACTCCACTCTCATCTCCACACCTTTACAACTTAGAGGACTTGCCTTCCAGGCCATCTCATCCACCACCATTGACAACATTTTCCTCAATTGAGAAAATGGCGCAACAACAAAACTTTGGTGTTGAAAACAACACTAGCACCCGTATCCTTTTCTCCATCACCCTCAAATCGTCCATTTTGGATTATGAGGAACCAAAAATCAACAACCGGAACACATGGAAGTAGATACCTCTCTACCACCATCATCAACACATGTTCCACCACCTTCATCCTTAGTTGACCCACCTCCAACCTCATCAAACGTGCCTTTACAAATCCCTCCATCTTTTGTGGAACCTCCACCTTCTTCATCCAACCTTCCACCTCAAACCACATCATTCCTACCACCACCATTCCCTAGCCATGACAAAGATTGTTACCATTGTCAACATGTTGAAGGCTTAGTACATGAAGTATGTGATGAGCTATGTTTCATGTTCTATCACTTCCTCGAACGTTTCGATGAGGTCAAAAAATCTAATCATCCTTAAGCATGGGAATTCAAGTGGTGTTCTCATCTTAGGCGTAACTTAGACTTTTTAGGAATCATACTTCGTTTTTGGATCATTCTCTTAGTTTTAGAGTTATGTACATCATTTCTCTCGTTTTATTGAATGATATTACATGTTGTGTGCTATATGGTTATGAGAATATGTTTGGTGCTATAATACATAACTTGTTTTGATGTTAACATCACATTTTACATCCACATTGCTGTCATAAGAATGCAGGTACACGAATCCCTCATTTTTGCCTAGACGGATCCCTCACAGAAAGGAACCGTGAGATCCGTGCAACAGAGGCTCATTTTATCACTAATATGAACCTCATTTACACGAAATTATGCATCATATACTTGCTTTCTAACCTTTGTTTTGTAGATTTTCAAAATACACATGAAAACTTTGACACGCTCAACAAGGGGGAGCTTTTCGTCAAAGCAAAGCAATTGCAAAAATGCTTGCAATACTTTCACTTAGGATTTCTTTACTACTTGACGTCCTCCTCAAAAGGGAGCACTCGTCAAGGGGGAGCATTTCGTCAAAGACGAAACCATTTGCAAACATAATTGCAACACACTCGCTTAGTCTTCCTAATTACTTGACGCCCTCTACAAAGGGAAGCATCCGTCAAGGGGGAGCTAAGACGAGAATCCTTCTCTCCTCTTACTCTCTATTTTTCATATTATTACTTTTCACACGTTTTTCTCAAAACAATGTGTTAGTTTCTTTTCGACGCTCTTTTTGTGTTGACAAAAAGGGGTAGAAGAGAGTAAAAACTCCAATTCAAATTTTTACGAAATTTATTTTTTCCTTAAAATAATCTTAAGTTTTGTCATCAACAAAAAGGGGGGAGATTGTTAATACAAATAAGCCATAAAAACGTTTATTTATATTTTATGATCTTCTAATGTTTTGTCGATAACAAACGTAAAATCATTTTAACGAAACAAATAAAATACGTAAAAGGTTTGAGCAAATAGTTTACTAACACATTTATACTAAACATATTAAAAACGTATCAAAATATGTTTAGTAAATAAGTTATATAAAACCAAAGACATTTTCATATAAACACTAAACAAGTAATATTGTTTACATCTTATAGAAATGCATATGTATAACCACTAGTGTTTACATAATATGGAAATGTACATATATACTTTGTATACATTGTAATGGGTAAAAACCAAAGTCCATGATCCATGACCCATAACCCATGAACCATTGACTAAGTACAATGAATGTTGTTAGGTAAAACCCAAAGTCCATAACCCATATCCATGGAGCATGATCCATAATCCATGACCCATTGCATGACATCATGTATGAACTCATATTGGGTATTATCCATGATCCATGACCCAAAGTCCATGACCCATGACCCAAGATCCATAACCCAATGTCTAGGTACATTGCATTTTGTTGGGTACCCATAATCCATTACCCATAACCCATGGTTCATAACCAATAACCCATAACCCGGTTTGCAACCCGAAATCAGGACTTAAGCTGACCTAGTAGCCGGATCCCAAGGATTGCACTAGCCGGATCCCTCTGGGGAGGGATCCGTGGGAACCGTGGGACCTAGACAATTTTGTCTATAAATAGTGAGTCATTTCTCTCTTGCTCACTACCACTTTTACACATACTCTTTCTTAGTATTGTAACATCTCTAACCTCTGATCCAAAGGATCATCTCTAACCTCTTAAAGGCGAGATCACCACCTCTTGAAGACGTGCAAGCTCAAGGTCATGAGTTGCTAAGCTTCGTCATCATCAAGACCACTGAAGTGTATCTTGTTGATAGTTCTTTTCTCCCTCCATAGAAGTGTTGTGTTGAAGGCATTAGTGAAAGGTGTCGAAGGGTCATGTCAAAGGCATTAGTGAAAGGTGCCAAGGGTGTACATTCGATATGGTGCATCGATGTACAAAATAGATAGTTTGGGTTAAAGGATATTGATATCAATATGGTGTTGTAATGAAGAGTGTGTCTCATTTGGGGTAGTCGTGTAGTGGTGTAGTGTTGGGTAGTAGTTTCTCCTTTGTAGTGGAACTCGGTATCTAGCCTTGTACCGGATAAAGTGTAGGCGACGTTGTGATAGGTGTGGTTCTACCTCGTGGAAGAACTCGGTGTCTAGCCTAGTACCGGATAAAGAGTAGGCGACGTTGTGAAGGCTTCTCCGCCACATTAAGGAGCTTGTGTTGTGTAGTGCTTACGAACTCTCGAGTGGGGTACTCGGGGAGTGGAGTAGGCAAGGGCGGAGCTTAATGGAGCTTGAGGAGGGTGGTGGCCCCCCTAAGAAAAATATGTGTAGTGTACTTTGCTTTCTATTTTTATGTTAAATTCATATAATTATAATTTTGGCCCTCTTAATATACATGAACTACTTTGATGGCCTTCCCGAAAATTATCTTGAAGCTCCGCCACTAGGAGTAGGGCAAGGAAGGTGTCCTTGTAGCTGAACCACTATAAATACTCGTGTCGTGGTTTTGTGTTTCCTTACTCTTTATCTTTGCATTACTTACTTATATGCTTATCTATCATTATCCAACACGCATAACAAATAGATTGACATAAGTCGATCTAAATAGTGAAGTTTTAATCGGCAAAACTATTCAACCCCCCTTCTAGTTTTCCACACATATCTTGGTTGTTTCCTGGATTTTGCTTGAAACCACCGCAACCCTTTCTTTCCCTTTCTCTGTGCCATATTAATTGATGTCCATAAGATATCTAATAGGCCAACGTATTTAACTATTACTAGAGATATATTAAGACAACATCACAATTTGGGCATATATCTATATAAAGACATCTAATTCATGTCAAAATACAACTATTACTCATTATCTTAGTGTGCCCAGAGGGCATAAAGTATCAAATCTTTTCGTAGCTTAAATACTTAATCTAGGTTTAAGACTAGGTTCCTAAAACCCAATTCACTTAAACCTATGGCTCTGATGTCAACTGTAACACCTCTCCTTTTTAGAGTGTTAAACCATCCAATTTACCTTATACCAGCGGAATTAGTCAAGCTCAAATAATCTCTTGATTCCTAAAGCAGCACATCTGGGTTGCCAAAATTTTAAAAAAAAAGGAGTTTTGGGTTAGCCAAAAGCCTAGTGAGAATTCATGGTTTTCACATACAAAACAATTCATATAATATCAAACACTTTTATAATAATATCAAACTTATAAAATGATCATGCAATTTGTTCAAATATCATATAATTACTATTTAGTTACAACTTACTCTTATTAAATTCAAATACCAACAATTTATCACGATACAATATATACTAATTATTCATATATTTTTGTTCGGTTCAATGGTTCCAACGATTCATATTTCCGTTCGGTTCAACGGTTCCAACTTACTCATAGTTTCGTTCGGTTCAACGGTTCCAACTTATTCATACTTCATTTCCGTTCAACGGTTCCAACTTATTCATATTTTAACTCGGTTCCACGGTTCCAACAATTCATATTTTCGTTTGGTTCAACGGTTCCAACGCTTCATATTTCACAGTTCACAATTTAGCACTTATATATCTCAACATGTAAATATAGCCATTATCACAATTTTCACATATTATCAAACAATATAAACCACGTAGCAAATAATGATCATTTAAACAAATTTGCATGACAATATATTTTCAATAAAAAGTGCAACCCAATTTAAAAACACATGAAAACTCACCTGAAATGCTCGGAATGAACGTATAAGTGTGTTAAATAAGGTCTCCTACAATTACAATAAAATCTTACTAAGATTTTACACAAGTGATACAACATTATTCCTTTATTATACAAGAGTCCTAATTGATTAGTCGAGCTTCTAGTGACTGCCTAAACATTTTTGATAACCTTTTTAAACTCGAAGTTGGTCTTTAGAGGCTTATTGTTATCTCAAAGTTTATAGTTGTTCAACTTTAAAATATTAACTTGACCATAGGTATTGTATATGTTTCAATCATAATGTATAACTGTTATATATGTATCTTACTTTGTCCACTGAACTATTCATAATCGTCAATGGCTACTAGACATTATTTGATCAATGTTATTATCTCCTAATTACCAATTTAGCCCACATATACCCATGATAATAAGCTTTCTTTGGTTAAAAGTGTGATGCAATGCTTTATCAAAACATGTTTTAGTATGTATTATATGTATAAGCCAATACTTAAAAGTATTCCCATGGTTCCTTTATGCAATGTTAACCTATCCTAGTAGTCCCACCAAAACTGTTTACCTTTATATAGGTTTATTAGAGTATACATAATAAACCAATAACTATAACCTTTGTGTGGTATACATAATGTAACACCCAACACATGTACCATTTTTCCTTTCGTTTATGTAATCGTCCCGGTATGTATCAATTAAACAATCATTTTAACTCTTTATTCATTTAACACTACGAGCAATATGGGCACATAACTTCTTGTAACCAAAGAATGTGCAATGATCTTATAAGAGCAAGGGGTATGGCCTTCGTTGGATCTCGCCACTTCCGACGTGGCTTGTCGCCACTTTTTTTCGAAGCTCGCCGTGATACCAATGGCCCTCGCCAGTTGGTCTTTCGTCGTCCAAACGACACACAAAATGACAAACGATTTCAAAATATTAACGTTGCAAGTTACCGTTTTAATTATAACGGATTTTTTTTTTTTTTTTTCATTTCAAACCCAAATTAATACACCCTTTTCTTTATAAATACTACTCATTTTTTACCAAAACATTCACACTTCTCATTCACAACCATAAATATATTATCATCCTCATCTTAATCCACAACCAAAAATGTCTCAAGATCCCAACGAGATGTCGTTTATGAATCTCCTCAACTCGTCTTCGTCAAACCCATCCACCCCATCGTCTCAAACCTCAAGCACTTCTTCGCAAGTCGGATTTCAAGCTTTTCAATATCCAAGACAATCACCACCGCAATTCTATCAATCACAACCGCAATTTTATCCCTCACAACCATCACCACCGCAATTTTATCCGTCACAACCATCACAAACGCAATTTTATCCGTCACAAGCACCACCAAGGCAATTCTACCATTCACAACAACATTACTTTGAATCACAATTCAAAGTGCCTCAACCACCACCAACCGAAACACGTGAAGAACGTCGTCAAGGAAAAAACCGGCCAAAGCGACAAAGAAAAAAAGAAGGCCGTTGTAAACTTGGACGGCGCGAGGAGGAGGATGTGGATAAAGAGGGTCGCACGACAATTCGTTGGTCAAACAATGAAGAAAAAATTTTAACCGAGTGTTGGGTCGAGGTATCCCAAAATGCCGCTATCGGTAATGACCGACTAAACGATGCGTTTTGGACTCAGATTTGGGAGGACTTCAGGGCTCGTAGTCCAGAGCCTTATCGTACAAAAAATATGTGCACGGGAAAATGGACTCGGATAAACGGTGATTGTCAAAAGTTTAATGGTTTTTACAAGCATTTGCAGCGTAGATCCGGGGAAAATGATGTTGATCACATTGAGAATGCAAGACTTGCTTACAAAAATGGGACGGGGAAAAACTTTAATATGGTTTCGGCATGGAAGGTTTTGAGAGAATATCCCAAATGGGACGCGCCGGATGGGATCAATGAAGATAATATCGCCGAATTATTCGGCCTTGATCCTAGAGCTCGACCCGCAGGCAAGCCTCGTCCGGCAAAAAAGTAAATCGTGGAGTCGTCAACGAGCACTGGAGGGAGTCAATCGGATGCTATTGCGGAAGCTTTAGCTCAAGAGTATAAACGTAAAGTTGACGGAGCACGAGAAGTGTACGAGGCGAAGATTGCGAAAGAAAAGTCAGAGCAAGAGTGCCGAGAATTGGAGTTTCTCATGCATGATATTGAAAATTTGCCGGAGCCAAAAAGAACAATCCTCAAGAAGAAACAAGACGAATTGATAGCAAAATACTACAAATAGAGTTGTATTGTTTAAGTTTCGTATGGTTTTTATTTTCCGCATGTTTTTTTTCCGTATGTTTTTTTTTTCGTATGTTTTTTAAATTTTCCGTATGTTTTTTATTTTTATTTTCCGTATTGTATGTTGTATTTTTATTTTAAATGAATGAAATGAATTTAGTTGTGTTTGAAAAATATGGAAAATAAATAAAAGACAAAATTACACGGTTGGTCCCTGTGGTTTGCTCGTATTGCAAGTTTGGTCCCTAAGTCATTTTAATTACCCCACAGATACCTATTTTTGAAACGTTGCACTCTTTTAGTCCCTATTTTGGATGGTCGTTAGTGCAGTCCGTTAAGTATTTTGCGTTGTTAGTCCTTCGTTAATAAATTTTGCAGTCGTCCTTAAAGTTATTTTCATAAATCGTCCTTGTGGTTAGCCCGGTCAACGGGTCGGTCAACGCCACGTGTCACCACCTGAGTGGTGCCACGTGGCATCGGGTCGGGTCGATCAACGAGTCAAGTCGGGTCGCCACGTGGACCAATGAGGTGGCGCCACGTGGCGATGGAAAATAAAACCAAAATTTACCTCCCCTAGGATCGAACCCTGGTGGGTTGTGTGGGAGGCCAAGGTGATACCCATCTGAGATGGGCATACCTTCAAGTAATATTGTGCTTTTGTTTCTATTTAACCCTTAAAAGCCCGTTGGTTTTATAAATAAAAGGGTCAAATGGAAATTTGACCTGTCATTTTAAAGGGGTTCTGGGCCGGTTCAAAAATTGAGAAAAATACCGTCGGACTCGTTTTTTCATGCTCTTTCAATGGTATGCTCGGGAATTTTTCGACTTCGTTGGAACCTCGAAAAATGCTAAAATCACCATTTTTTCTTTGTTTTTGCATTTTTCGAGGTCCAAACCAAGTCGAAAAAATTCCCCGAGCATACCGTCGGACTCGTTTTTTTGTACTCTTTCCAATGGTATGATCGGGAAATTTTTTCGATTTCAAACGAACCTCGAAAAATGCGAAAACAAAGAAAAAACGATGATTTTCGCATTTTTCGAGGTTCCAACGAAGTCAAAAAAATTCCCCGAGCATACCATTGGAAAGAGCACGAAAAAAAGAGTCCGACGGTATGCTCGGATAATTTTTTTTACTTGGTTTGGACCTCGAAAAATGCGAAAACAAAGAAAAAACGATTATTTTCGCATTTTTCGAGGT
This sequence comes from Chrysanthemum makinoi, assembly GCA_910596185.1. Classification (NCBI taxonomy): domain Eukaryota; kingdom Viridiplantae; phylum Streptophyta; class Magnoliopsida; order Asterales; family Asteraceae; genus Chrysanthemum; species Chrysanthemum makinoi. The sequence continues at coordinate 169,243,265 of OU343221.1, read as the reverse complement.
TCGTTTGAAATCGAAAAAATTCCCCGAGCATACCATTGGAAAGAGTACAAAACAACGAGTCCGAAGGTATGCTCGGGGAATTTTTTCGACTTGGTTTGGACCTCGAAAAATGCAAAAACAAAGAAAAAATGGTGATTTTCGCATTTTTCGAGGTTCCAACGAAGTCGAAAAAATTCCCCGAGCATACCATTGGATAGAGCATGAAAAAACGAGTCCGACGGTATTTTTCTCAATTTTTGAACCGGCCCAGAACCCCTTTAAAATGACAGGTCAAATTTCCATTTGACTCTTTTTATTTATAAAACCAACGGGCTTTTAAGGGTTAAATAGAACCAAAAGCAAAATATTACTTGAAGGTATGCCCATCTCAGATGGGTATCACCTTGGCCTCCCACACAACCCACCAGGGTTCGATCCTAGGGGAGGTAAATTTTGGTTTTATTTTCCATCGCCACGTGGCGCCACCTCATTGGTCCACGTGGCGACCCGACTTGACCCGTTGACCGACCCGACTTGACCCGTTGATCGACCCGACCCGATGCCACGTGGCACCACTCAGGTGGTGACACGTGGCGTTGACCGACCCGTTGACCGGGCTAACCACAAGGACGATTTATGAAAATAACTTTAAGGACTGACGGTGCAAAATTTATTAACGAAGGACTAACAACGCAAAATACTTAACGGACTGCACTAACGGCCATCCAAAATAGGGACTAAAAGAGTGCAACGTTTCAAAAATAGGTATCTGTGGGGTAATTAAAATGACTTAGGGACCAAACTTGTAATACGAGCAAACCACAGGGACCAACCGTGTAATTTTGTCTAAATAAAATGATAGTGGGTGGGGCCCAAGTGAAGAGAAGTGAGTATGTTGTGATTGGGGGGTATTTTTTTGTTAGTGTGTTGGAGTGATGTGGAGATGATGTGACACACGTGGGGCCCAAGTGAAGAGAAGTGAGTATGTCACCATACCCCTTGCTCTAACAAACATACATGTAGAAACATATTAGTTAGTAAACTATTTATCTAAACCATATGTCTTTCTACTACTGTTTCTTAGTCCATCATCAACAACTCACCTTAAACTTATATTAAATTATAAAAAAAATCACTTTTTAAAATAGGTTTAACCATATTTACATCATATAAGCAAATTACTATTTTCAATTATCAATGTGGAAGAAAATCATGAGAACATTACTGATTAACAATATGCATGTTGTCTAAAGCGTCTATAACTCGACCAATCGGCAATTCTATAACATGGCATCTTAATTGTACATTCATATCAATTTATGACTGGAATATTACCTTACTTTGCTGTCAAAAATGTGCATCCGAACTTGAAAGCTGATGCTCGACTCTCCCTACTGCTGCTCACTTATGCCTAGGGTTTTTTTTGTGTGTTTTTATCTTGTGGCTAATATGTCGTGATATATAAATGTGACTTGGGCCAGAAATCACGCAACAATCCCGTATAAATCTAAAAGTCCAGTAACCAATTATCTATATCTACATCGAAATAACCAAATTTATACTAGGTATGTTTCAATTTGAAAATATATAACCTAATTATCTATATCTACTTCATAATAATACAATAGCCACCCAAAAGAATTTATCTAGTTTATATTTAGTCCTAAAAGTTAAAGAAGTAACAAATTTTCATTATACAAAAATTTCGGGTTTTACAAAAATCCTCGTTTTATAAAATTTACGAAAACATGGGTAAATTACAAAAGTAAGAAAAGCAAAGGTCAAGGGCGTTAAGTATGATATCTGAATTAGTTTAGGGGGCATCAATGAAAAGTTTATTCATGAGCAGATAAAATCGGATCACCCCTCTTTGAGAAAAAAGAAAAACCCTAAAATTTCATACAACTCTAATTCAGGTATATTCCGTCGACTTCATTTAATTCCCTTCAATTTTCGATTTATTTATAAATTTCACAAGTGGGTTTCTTTATATCTTATGCATATTTTTGCTTTTGGGTGAATATGTAATACAAGTATCTTTAGATTTTCTTAGGTGGACTTTGCAATATTGTATTTTAGGATTATTATGCGATTTTTGTATATTGTTAGGATACCCTTACTATCTGAACTTACTATGCACACGATAAATCTGTAGTGATGCTTTTTTTTTTTTTTTAATGTTTTTTGTTTTTGTAAGTGGTTTTTGTTTTTTGATTTTGTATTTGTGCTGTAGAGTATAAAATTTTGAGTTAAATATTCGGGTATGTGATGTTTGCCAGTTTCGTAATGATGATGTGGTGAGTGTAGTTGGTATGTTTGGTGATGGTATTGTAACTTGGTGCTGAATAATATTTGTGCGTTGTGTAGTAGTCGAGATTGGTGTTTTGAATACATATAAGGATGCGGTATGATTGGATTTTGTCTGATGGAGGGTGTGGTTGCAATGGGCAGGGCGGAGGCAGCAGTTGTAGATAGAGGAGTTGGTTGTTAGATTGCTGATCGGTGGTTTTTTTTGGTAACTGTGAATTGAGAATGAGTTCAGACAGCAGGAGCCGTAGCAGGAGCAGGAGTAGGAGCCCCATGGATCGCAAGATCCGTACTCACCGCAGCTCCTATCGTGATGCTCCTTACAGGAGGGATTCTCATCGGGGTTACAGGTTTTCATTATATATACTTTTTTATTTGTTATCTATGACTAAAGATGTACGTTGGGGGTTGGTGGGAGTTCAGGAGACCAGGAGACCGAGATATGGGTTCAGCTAGAGATAAGCGTCAGAACTGATGATGCCTTTGGTTCTTCGCTCTTTTGTTGCTTATTGTTCTGGTCACTATACTAACTATTATGAAGTATCATTTTGCTATAACTATACATATATGGTTAAGTGTCATGCTTCATTTGATAAGCTATTGCTAGATGTGAATGAAAGCATATGATGTCTTAAGCTACGTGTGTCTTAGGGTGCGTTTATTTTTCACTTAATGGGCCCTATGGGGAGAGCTTTCGGTCCACACAAATATAACTGGGTGTTTCCTTTTCACTATCTACAATATGACCATCTGGTTTAGGAGGAGTTAAAAAACTTCCCTCTCCTAATTCAGACTTTCACAATCTCTTCTTTTTATCCCCCATCTACATCAATCTTTTACAAGGTTGTAAAAATCGCTCGGCGGTACCGTGGCGGGTGACCCTAAATTATAAAGGAATTTATTAAAGAAATGAAAATTAGCAAGATTAATTTTAAAAACTAGCTTAAATTAGAACAAAATCAATAAAATCGAAGTTAATTGCCGTGAATTTGAAAAAAAAAACCCTAGATCTGAAGTTGACCTCCGTTGACCGGCGTTGACCAAACCGCCGCCAAGGCCGATTTTGACCGCCAAGCTCCGATTTTGACCGATTTCTGACCAATTTTGACCAAAACGCCATGTTAGACTAATTTGGGAAATATCGTGGCGGTGGACCGCCGATATCCGCCATGGCGGCCGCCATGGCCGATTTTTACAACACTGATCTTTTATCCATCAAATCTCATCTTCATTCCCAACTACCCATTTTATTCAACAAAACAATTCATGTTCTAACTCCTAGCCTTAAGCCTTGTCAATTGCATCTTCATAAGTCATGTTCATCGCTCGATTAACGCCATCGACGTCTCCATTGAACTTGAAGTAACTGGTTTTCTTCTAATCTTCCTCTCAAGCAAATTAGATGGAGTGTAATTTGCTTTGAATTATAGCCCCAATTTTTATTTTAGTTTATTTTTTATTTTATATATATATATATATATATATATATATATATATATATATATATATATATTTTAATCTAAGATGTTGATAGATCTCATATATAAAACTCAAGAACTTGAGTACTTGACAGTAGATTTGGATTCAACAAGTGGGTTTTTGATTTCAAGCTTTTCCATTTAACAAAAATTATATGGGATTATTTTGATTTGCATGTTATTTGGTTACAAGTGAGGGATCAATGTATTCAACTTTCATGATTCAGTTGATAGGGTTTTTTTTTGGTAAAAGGGATTTTTCACGCTAGTAAAATATGTTACTCCAAAAAACCGTTAAAGTACAATGAAATGTGGCTGAAATACCACATTAACCTCAAGCAACCGCTTGAACTACCATTAGATCATTTATGAACATAAGATGACATGCCAATCTTATGAACAAACAAAACAAAATGTTACAGTACTTCCTAACACGACCTTGAAGCTTGAAGTCATTCAATTGCCCCGGTAAGTCGTATACCTAAGCCGCATAATCATCAGAAAGATAATCTTCAAGTTCGTTATCTTCACCTGAAGATGAAAAGTAACTTCCCAAATTATCATCTGGCTCAAAAACCTCATCCTCATCACTATCAAATCAACTACTTCCCCCACTTTAGAAAATGGGTTACCCCTCTTTATTGAAGAAGTATTAGAAGATGGATCGGTAGAAAGCTTAGAAGTCTCCGCCTGCACCTTCGGTTCCATGTTACTGATAGGCTGATCTTGTGATCCCTTACCATTATTATCAAAACCAAGAACGTCCTCATCTACCAATGCTCCAAGACACCAAAAGAATTAGAAGACTTTGCGTTCATACCAGATTTAACATTAGAAGTGGGAGCCTGCATTGGATCCTTAGAATCCGAATATGTATTGGTATCACTTTAGGTCTCCAAAAGTTAGGTTTTGGCTTAGAAAGCTTAACACCTCCGATTGGCTTAGATTGAGACGAAGAAGCCACATTTTCCCCCTTTTTCTTACGATTCCTTACCTCTTTAAACCCCTCATCGTTCTTATCTGCCTGAATCGATGCATTAGTAACCACATTAGTATCCTTATGAACCACCTTGTTCACTTGTTTTGGATACTCACCAAGTGTATGCCCAAAGATCTTACATACACTACAGTGAGGAGGAGTCCATTCATATTCAACACGAATTATTTCCGACGAATACCCACTATCATCATCTAATGGAATAGCCATACTTCTCTTTTCAATTCAGAATTCGAACACACTTCAACCAAAGCACGAGCGTAGCTAATACGACCCCACGAGTCAACACACATAGAAGATGTAAATGCGTCTAACATCACTGGTTTCCCAACTTGTGTTGCAATCAAGCTTAAACCAACACCTCCGAATAGGCAACAATAGGAACATTATGTAATTTAATCCAGACAGGAATCGTAGTTACCTCATTCTTGGGAAGGGGAACATTAAGAGACCATTTACGAAGAATAAGTGGAGAGTGACGGATTAACCAAGGGCCACGTTGAAGCTCCTGCTCCAAACCTTCCTTAGTATTGAACTTAAATAAGAAGACACGCTCTTCATTCTTCATAATCTTTTGCACACCAAATTTCTTCCACGTATTTGTAACATAGTTCTGCACAATAGGAAAAGCAATAGCTTTGCCTATGAAATACCCAACAAGTGTGTTTTCATACCGGCATAAAACAGATTCCATCGCCTCCTTAGGGAGTTTAGTATCATGATTAGCAACCCGATCTTCATTTATCAACCGCCTAAAATTTACCTTGCATGGGTTGCGATTGGCATTGAGCATAGAATAGAAACAAATGAGGTGGACGAGTCCACTCCTACCGCCTTAAATTGAGTATTAACACCATGATCACAATTTTGCTCATGACCACCAACAATTAGCTCATTAGTCGCAACATCAGGTTGTGAACTAATACCACTTGGGAGATTCGCAGCCCATGATTAATCTCCACATTCTTAAGAGCAACATCATGCATTGCTTCCCCAAACGACTTGCAAGCATCTAAAACCACCTGATCAACACCATACATATTATCCCCCTCATTAGAACCTGATGAGGGATTGTTAGAATATGCTAAATCAGAAATCGGATTAGATGGATCAGCCATATGGTATACGACTGATGGCACATCAGTGGGGGCTGTGTGCTCTACCATTAGCACATGTCCATCCACAGAAGTAACACCATCACCACTAATACCACCATACCACTACCAATATCACCTCCAATCACACCACTACCACTAGAAGAAGCCATAACCCCATGTTCATGAACAGGACCAGTAGTCACTTTCAGGAATAGCAGCATTCATGTCTACTGTTTCAACCGAGACAACTGCAGCAGCTACTTATGTCGTCTTATCGCTAACATCACAAACCTTAGGATCATCCGTACTAAACGTAACAACATAACCTCTCATTGGTTTACGGAACTTCCAATCAGTACCGACATGCTTATTCGAACGAACATTCGCTGCCAACCTGGGTTTTAAAAAGCGCGAAGCGCTCCGTTGCGCTAAGGGTCAAAAAACCGAAGCGCGAGGCGATGAGGCGAAAGCGCACGCCTTTCGTAGGCGAGGCGCATACTTTGTACAAAACGATTATAACTTTGTTAGAAAGCATAATTCATATATAAAAACACATAAAGAAGACATTTAACAACAATAACTCCGATTCATTCCCCATTCATTCTCAAAGTTTGCTATTTCATATCGCTAAAATGCTAGATATTACAAAACACAGATCATAAGCTTATCAATCAAATTCCTACTGGAGAATAACAAAATGACCACAAAGGCATGCGTGTGAACAAAAACCATGCAATGCATAAGAATGAATGCGGATTTATGCAAATCATAAGAAAGCATACATTCCCCATTCATTGTCAAAGTTTGAGGTTTCCTAATTCCCAACTAGAAGGGACTAACAATAGTCCATTTAAACCCTTTTAGTTTACATGTCCTTTTTAGACCCATAAACACATGAGGCGTTAAAAAGCGCTCTTCAAAGGCGCCAAAAAACACCGCCTTTTCTCGCCTTTTGTAATGGCTGCGCATCAAGGGTCCTGATGCGATGACCTTACTGCCTCGGCTCGCCTCACGCCTTAGGCGCAAAAAGGCGCGCTTTTTTAAACACAGCTGCCAACTCAGAAAGAGTTGGAAATTTGTCCCTCGACACACTAACAACACTAGCAGATTCATTAACATTCTACCCTTTAGACGCACTATTCTTGTTGAAAAAACCTTTCTCCATCTCTCATAAACCCACGAACAACCAGACTTGGAACCGACAGTAGATTCAAACAGCATGCAGCTACAACCAGAAACAAAGAAGGAAAACCCTAACGCACGTTAGGGTTTTAAACGCTTGAAAAAAACTAACCACTAACCCATCAGAATAATCGTATCAGGTATAACAATGATTGCATGCAAAAATTACGTACACTAATAATAATCTATGGAATAGTAGGCCCCAAGTAAGATCGGTTATATACTATTATAATAGATCAGTAGAACATGCAATTGTAATATAACCGAAGTCAATAAAGAGCACAAAAAGCGCAGATTAGCACCGACCCACGATTAGCAAACACCAATGTAATAGTAACCGACCATGAAGAAGATTAAAAATTAAAAGGGTATAAGATCGACTGTTAAGGAATCGTAGGGTAGATGTTGATCGCTTTTTGTCCAGTTGATAGAGGGTTTTAACATGTTAATCCATAACCTATGGATGTCAAAACATTGATATTTTTTGAGGGCCAAAATTGGCATTTACTGAGGATGGTGACTTTCATTTAGCTGAGAAAAGAAACACCATTTTCCTATTTAGCAAGTCGCTCAACAAAATGATTTTTATCTAACCAGACCCTATATCGAGGCAGCACTTAATGCTACAATAAAAAGAAACAGCCCCTTACTTTGTAATTGAAGGGAATGCTTAAATAGGATAAATTTGTACAAAGACTTTATCTTAAACCTTTGAGCTATAATTGATTAAAGCAATGACATGGCATTGCATTTCCTCCATTCTAAGTTAGCATTGATTTTTTTTGTCTTCATTTTATTAGCTTTAAACGGAACATCACACATGCTTAATTCCTGTGTGATACACTGGATTTGTGTAACGAAGATAACAACTTTGTTATTATTTTTTATTATATATCGCATCCAATTTTCATCCTAACAGCTATTGTCTACTTGTTTCTTTTCCAGCCAGAACAATTTGTGTAAGAATTGCAAACGACCGGGTCATTTTGCTAGAGACTGCCCTAATGTGGCCATTTGTCACAACTGTGGACTTCCGGGGTAAGATTGCTGATACCTCTTTCTTGATTTGTATAGAGTTGCTAGACAATGTTTCAAGTTCATTGGTTGCATATAAAAGAATAATTATGGTAGTATCTGATTTTTATGTTGTTATGTTAAGGATGACGTAGTTCTAGTTTGCGAAGTGGAAACTATCTCATCTGAAAAGTCTCCAAATAATAATGGCTAAAATGAACATGTTTTGATGGTGCTAAAAAACATATATTAATTACCCTCATGTTTCCCTTCGTTGTTTGCATTTGTGTCGCACTCATTTGGAACATGCTTTTGACATATTTATCTGTCGTATCATAATCATTTGTAATCAATGAAACAGGCATATTGCATCCGAGTGTTCAACCAAGTCCCTATGCTGGAACTGCAGAGAGCCTGGCCACATGGCTGGAAACTGCCAAAATGAAGGTATCTGCCACACGTGTGGAAAGACAGGACACCGTGCTAGGGAATGCTCAGCTCCTCAAATGCCACCTGGTGATATGAGGCTGTGCAACAACTGCTACAAGCAAGGCCATATAGCAGTTGACTGTACAAATGACAAGGCATGTAAGAACTGCAGGAAGACAGGTCACCTTGCTCGAGATTGCATAAATGATCCAGTTTGCAACTCATGCAATGTTGCAGGCCATGTTGCTAGAGATTGCCCCAGGGGAAATATGGTTGATGATAGAGGTGGTCCACGTGGCGGTGATCGAGGTATGGGTGGTTATCGCGACATTGTTTGTAGGAACTGCCAGCAAGTCGGCCATATGAGCCGGGATTGTGTTGCACTGATGATCTGCCACAACTGCGGTGGTAGGGGACACCTAGCATATGAATGCCCTTCTGCAAGGTTCATGGATCGCTTTCCAAGGAGGTACTGATGGAATTGCTCATGATTAGACAACATGCTGCCAGTTAGATCTTCTCTACGACTGTTCTAGTTTTCTGGATTTTTATAAGACATTTGAAAGTTTCTATATTGTGTTTGTTGAGTTTGATTATATGTCTTGACCGAATTCACGCATCGAGGTCTTTTGCTTGATGTTATTGCTGTAGTTTTATCATAACTAGTGTTTAGCAACTAATAATGATGGGATGCAGTGTGTTAGCTATGGTTATAGCTTGTGTATGAGCTCATTCTTAGGGTGTTTGTTTTTTGAAAAAATGTCTTACTAGTCTCTTACTCTTACTGAGTAAGAGGTGGTCAGACATTAGTGCTGTTTGTTTTTTTCTTTTCAATCAGACCCGGTGAGACATATAACATTTTACTCAATAAGAGGTGGGGGACTTGTCTTATTGCTTACTTGATAAGAGATTGAAGACTCGTATTCATATATATTTGATGGTTTATTAACGATATTATATTTATGATAGAAAGTCTTAGTTTTATATTTACACAAGTTACTTATTATCGTATTACGTTGTTTAATAAATAAATTGCAGAAACGAGCACTAAAAATCATTCGAAAAATTATACAAAAACAAACAACATTATTTCGTTCAAATTTAAACTTTATAGCCACCTCTTACCGATAAGATGTGGTAGTCACGTAAAACATCTTAATGAAACAAACACACTCATTCAATCGTGAACACATACCTCACAATCATATTAGTTACATTTCTTTCATTTGTTCTGTCAAATTAACTCACATAAATGACTAATTTAAAGTGAGAGGGCAAGGTGGAAAATAATTTAACGGCAGAAATATTAAACATCTCCATTATTATCTATACTACTTATTATGGAGGAAGACACTTTCCTCATATTTATTATTTTAAGACCACCATAAATAAAATTTTAAGTAAATACTACCTTATAAGCATTATTTACAAGTATCTGAAGTACACATAAAACTAAAAACACCCTACTCATATAATACAATTAATACACAATTAAAAACACCCCTTCATCCAAAAATACAACTTTTTAACCACAAAGTACAATATAATTAAGCTTTCACACATGAATAAACTCAAATTAGATTTAAAAAAAAATACAAGTATATAAGTATAGGGGAAATCATCCCTGCAGTCACAACATCTAAATTATCTGCAGTAAGGCCAAAATTTTTTTTGCAACTTACATTTTTATACGCTTATACCCTTCATCATTTTCTAATTTGCATTAATGGTCCCTCCTTATAAGCCACAACAGCAGGTAACATCCCTGCTGTTACAGCAGGGATCATTTTGCCATAAGTATAATTTACAAGTATTTAAAGTACAAATAAAACTAATTAAGCTTTCAAAACATAAATCTGAAATCTTTCAAAACATAAATCTGAAATCTAGCAGTCCAAAACAAAATAACATTTGTTCGCCAAACAATTTAGTCACAGGATACCCGTCGCCGCATCGCGCGGGTACCTTGCTAGTTAAAATGATTGTTAAAAGTATAGATATTTAATTGTCTAGCTCTAGGTTTGCTTACCCAATTGAAAAATAAACCAATACATTCAGATTTGTATCTATTAGATATTTATAGAAAACCTTATTAGACCACGAAGAATATGCAATTTGCTAACTTGAAAGAGTTTGTTAACTTTGAGCTGCCTTTAATATTGTCGTTTAATACATTCAAATTTGCACTTTGAGCTGTCTTTAATATTGTCGTTTTCAAACGGTTGGATCATTGTCAGTTTTCAAACGGTTGTGTTGCATTTGTAGCAAACAAAGTTAGATATGCTTTTATTGCACCCTTTTTGTTCCCATAATAATTCATTGTCTCCTCTTTGTCGTCTCTTTGCTGTTAAGAAGTTTTGGAATGGCTTATTTAAAAAAAAAAAAAAAAAAAAGTATTAAAAATGTCGCTATTCTACATTAGCCAGATGTTGTGCAAGTTTTGTAACAAAGTGGCTAAACGTAGCCCAAAGGTCTATGTGTAAGAAATAAAAGTACGCAAAAGGAGTCGCAAATAAAAGTATCCTCTGCTGCAGTATTGCCACTACAGTAAATAAGTATTTTCAAAATTGGTCAAATGCAATTTGCCCCTACAGTAAATAAGTATTTCCAAAATTGGTCAAATGCAATTTTATAAGTTCAGAAAAGTGATAATATTGTGATAAACGGTGTACACTTTTATTAAAATAAATCAGATTACAATGAATATAATTAACAGAAAATTAAATAACAGACAGAATAGAGTAGAAGCAGAAGACAGACACTATTCAATAAAATTAACGAAAGCAGTAAAGACAGTAGCACGAGGCTCGTATTTAACACGATTCCCTTAAAACAGATTCACCGTCTGTTTCCCAGGGTACAACGTACAAAGCTGTTGTACAGCCGGACTAGACACACTTGCCTGAAAGATCACAGAAGCTCTAAGTGTTTCTGATCGAAGAGAAGACTGGAAAATCTGTGGCTGGAGAAGCTGCGTTTTTGGATGATTAAAACCGAATGAGAGTTGCCTGCATTTATATTGAAAACCTGTCTTGTTTTCCAAGATAAATAAGTTCCAAATATATACAAATCTGTTATAATAAAACATGATTTGCATATAATTTATTCACAACATTATTCTGTAAAACTTACTCACTAAGTTTATATCTATTCCTAAAATACATTGATACAGAATTTGGAAAACTACAAGCCCGAATCTGCAGCAAAAAGATACGCAGGTATGCGAGGTTTCGGAGCTGCATTCGTGTTCGCAGGTCGCGCGGGATCGCAGGAGTTCAGAAGCTTCGAACCCATTTTGGCCCAGAAATCCCATTTTCTGCACCCCCCAGCGCGCGCGCACGTAGGGGTGGGAGCATAACCAACCTAAAGGAACTTAATAGCCAATACTATGATTTCCTTATAAACAAGCATTCAATTCTTGTTTTGGGCGATGTGGGATACATCCTCTTTTCCAATTTTTTGTGTTTCACGTGCCTCACTTTGAGACACGATATCTCATTCATATCAACTCCATTTTTGACACTCTTTAGCTCGTTGCGAAGCTCTCGTCACGGAGAACGCAAAGCTACCAAGAAATATAAATATATATAACATATACATATACATATATTAAATAGTGTCTTAAATTTGCAAAAACTCATTTTGTAAAACCAATTTTCCAACAATCCCCCACATGAATGGAGATCGGTCGAAAACACACGAAAGTTTCGGTGAAATTTCTGCGGTTAAGTCTTGCATAGGATAGGTTGGTGTAATCCTTTGAACCTTCCTTTGTGAGATGCACTTAGTCTCCTAGATCTGAGTAGACGCGATGTCCTTGAACTCAGCCTCTGTTTACGTAGACGACATTACACTTCACACAAGACTCTCCCTGACATTGTCAAGTCCTCATAGTCGTGTTCGTTATGGTCATGAACACTAGCCTGGTTCTGCAAGAGCTCTTAGGAATTGCACCCCCTACAATTCCCTTTGAAGCGACCCCACTTCTCTCTCACATAGGTGATTTCATCTTAAATCATTAAAAGCATATGTTTTGTGATTTCATCTCGAATCATTATGCTTTGTGATTTCATCCTGAATCATTAAAGCCATATGTTTAACCTCTCAACAAGTCACATTTGTTATAGGAATGGACTAGGAAGTTATAATATTTAGTAACTCCCCCACATTGACGTGACTTCCCCCACATTTCTATGATTAGGTTGTCCTATTGAACCCAGATCTCGGGATCTCCAGTCAACTGGGTTAGGTTTTTCTTCATAGAAACTCATTCCTTCAAGGGCTTTAGTCCCATTCCTTTAGACGACTTACTAACTAACTCTCTGCTTAAGTCTTTCGTAAGTGGATCCGCGATGTTATCCTTTGACTTCACATAGTCAATTGAGATAACTCTTGTTGAGAGTAGTTGTCGTGTCGAATTATGTCGACGCGGATATATGCGGACTTTCCATTATACATTATGCCATGAGCTCTGCCAATTGCCGATTGACTATCACAATGTATACTAATGACCGTTACCGGTTTAGGCCACCTTGGTATGTCCCTTGAATTGACGTAGCCATTCCGCCTCTTGTCCGCATTTATCTAACGCGATAAATTCTGATTCCATTGTGGACTTAGCTATAACAGTTTGCTTGGAAGACTTCCAAGATATAGCCGCCCCTCATAGTGTAAACACATATCCACTAGTCGATCTAGAATCCTTTATGTCAGATATCCAATTCCATCATGTATCCTTCGATAACAGCTGGATATCGATCATAATGCAACCCATAATCGCGACTGTATCTCAAATAGTGAAGTACCCTAGTCATAGCTGCCCAATGTGCATAGCTTGGGTTACTAGTATACCTACTTAGCCTGCTAACAGCATATTCTAAGTCAGGTCGGGTACCTGTCATTAAGTACATTAACATGCCAATAATTTTTTTTTTGTAAAAGGGATTTTTCACCGTGGTAAAATTCATTACGCCAAAAAACATTGAAGTACAATTGACATGGGTGAATCCCATGCCCACAACCAGTAACATAGGCGACATCTACTGCAAAATGCAGAGTACAAACACAGCTAAACGCTGGACCTAACAATTACATTTAAAAACAATCCAAATGTAATAAACCAAGGTTCTAGGAACCATGTCAATAGTGAGCGACTCTATCTTCAGTAATATTCATTGCATAACCATCGAGTGCACCACCAACAACCACACAATAACCAAATATTGGAAAACAATGTAACAATGAGTCACAAGAAAGTAGGACCCCACTACACTGTTTACCAAACGTACACATTTGTTAGGTTCCCATGTTTACAACACAATCATCAATATGAAGAAATGAGATAGAAAGTGATCAGTTGAACACAATAACACACACACGAATAATAAAGAAAGGTTAAGCGTAGGAAATGTGATAAAATGAACAACCAACTCTCAAATGAGAGTTACAAGATTATTTATAGGGGAAGGGAGCTAGGGCAACACATCTAGTCCCTTCCTTTCCTTATTGAGCTTTTGCATAGGCTCATGGGCTTTCTACATGAGCCTAGCCTTAATTACTAACATAAAAGCCTTAATGAAGCTAACTATTACATATTGATTACTAACACTTGAGAAATGGTTTAGGAGTGATTCCAACAATCTCCCCCTAAGTGTTAGTAATTGATATCTTAAGTAATCTTAAACAGTTGTTGGTGCAGATGTAATAGTAGCTTTGACGTCTTCTGACATTCTTCTTTCTTGTGAGAAGAATTGCCTTGATTCGAACAATCTCCCCAGTGTAGGGATCTTGTTTCTTTAGAAGTATTCTGATTTTGACGTCTTGATATCTTTGTTCTTTAATTCTTTGTTCTTTGTGGTGGTTGTGATAGTATGTTGTTGTCAGCTGGTCGGCTTCGTTGCTCCAGCGTCTCCACGTCTTTCTCCAACATGCTCACACGCCCATTTGACAATGAGTTCCAGATGTAAAGTAGTTCTCGAGTCTTTATAACTTTGTAGATTCTTTGATTTGATGAAGAATCATTATAACATTGTGTTGCCTTTGATTTTGAGAGAACTTCTTTTGTGTTGTTGTTGGTATGAGCATGTGGAGAATCAGCACGATCTCTTCCTCTCGCGAGCATCCATCAGCAGCAGCATCTCCGGTACAGTCACGAACACCAATTGATCATTGTAATCTTTCCATAAAGAATTGATTACTACAATTGTTCTATTGATGAATGTCTTGATTCCATTCACCTTGGTCGAGCGAATCAGCCGTCCGAATCCGTAAGGGGCGGTTGGCATTACATTGAACAAGTTCAAGTAATGACCCACATCTTCGGGACTCGATTCTTGAAAGGAATCTCCTTAGCGGGATTTCCGGCACTTACAAGTTCGAACCGGCGTGTTAATAGCATAGTGTGAAAACACATCTCTAATTCTAGCAAAGGCGTTCTGGAACTGGATTCCCTCAAGTAGGATAACACGATGTACCAAAGTACACCTACAATTTAGGTGAGTCATTTGAGGTACAGAAGCATCACCCACTCTGTAGACCGTTTGAGACAACACTAAGCGTAACCCCAGGAGTTACGAAGTGACTTGCTTTGTCGAGGGCGTTTGATGTTGACCACGGTAGGAGTTTCTATTCAATCACCTTGAGGATCACTGATTGTGAACCCCTCATAAATGTTCTCGACAGATTGCTAAGATCTGTTAAGGACTCTAAGATGTATCACTTGCGTCCTTATTGTTGAACGACAAGTGATGAAATGTCAAGTGTACCTAAGAGATCTTTTGATGAATCTCGTAGCTCTAGACTCAATAGTGTGCTTTGTTTTTTCTGAGCGGAGACTAGGGAGAGGTCTCCTTCTTCAATACCAGCAATCTCTAAGAGAAAGCCGATAGTTTACGTAGGGTTCCCTGTGAGAATAAAACAAGCTTCTGTTGAGAGAAACTTGAGTGGCTAAGAAGGTTTAGTGCATGCGTCATTGGGTCCATGACGACTTTAATCTTCAATACCGGTGTCATCAAGTGACAATCAGTAGCATATGAATTGAACCCGGTGTCTGTCCTAAGTTGAATAATCTGGAGGGCTATTTCTTTTCACCATTTTCTTTGCTTTTCTTTTAATTCTTCAACTCCTTCTTTCTCCGATTCTCATTTTCTCCTTTTTATAATCATACCTAAGGACTTCTAAATTCGAACTATTGGTGGTGTCCTTGGGTAGATCCCTCCGGCTCTGGCGGATCATAGGACGGTTATTCCTAACCTTAGTCACCTTATGACTCCATGACTAACCTATGTTGCCGTAAACCATTTTCATGAAAATCTCTCAAAGTGGTTATGAATAAAAGCATTTAGTACCACTGTGAGAGTTTTGTATTTTGCAAAAATACTCCCCCTCCACATGTGCTTAAGTATTTTGACAGAAATCACGCGGTGAGAGAAAGCGCGCACTTTTGAATTGATCAACTCAAGATAGACAATTCCCGCGAGACACACATTACGTTGCATAGTTAAAGAGTTACATTGTCAGCTTTTAGGTGACAACTAGCTCTAATAACTACCTTGAAGGTGTGGACAAACCTCGAAAGGTTGTCAAACCCGTCAAAGTTCATATCTACCAAGAGTTTCTCGAATAGGTACATTCTACTAGGACAAGTCCTTTGCGAGACACGTTTACATCACTAGCGAACTAGCTTGAAATTATTACCCGTCCTAGACAAGTCTTTTCGAGTTACTAACATTTAAGAGCTCGTCAATTCATTTGTTAAGTCTTTTAGCACAAAGATTCAATAGCAATCCACAACTTATTTCTTATCACATAATTTTTCTCCCCCTCAAAAATGGCATATAAATGTTATTTTTGACGAAATTTTGATGTCGAATATGTCCATTTCGAGTTTTGTGGGAAGATTTCCATGAAGAACAATTTGTGAACAGAGTTTAAATCAAATACTCCCCCTCAACAAGTGATATTTACTTTTGAGGTTTTGAAAATCATAAGGGGAAGTACTTGTTCTTTTGAGCAAAACTTTGAAAAGTGAAAGTTTTGATAAGTTTTACTCAAAAGTAAGAAGCTTTCGCTCCTTTTATAAGGATTGTGGCACTGAAGCGTACCACAGTGTCCTTTCATTACAAGTACGGGTTGTACATTGTTATGTATGTACAAACCATTTAGGGAAAAGATGTAATAAGTATGAAACAAATTAACCTCTCCCCAATTGACGATGTTTCTAGATCAGCTCCCCCTCAAAATGACAACCGTTTTTAGCAGATTCGAAACTTTGATGTAATAGACATTTCTCCTAACTTTTGAAGTTTTCAGTATGCAGCGGAATTTGTAGAAGAGCAGAAAACCACACAAGGTAAATCTGACTAATTGTGGAAAATCCGTTCGAGGGTAACATGCCAGAAATCAACAAGATCTTCTCACGTATGTAGACGCATCACACCAAACAAACTACAAATCTGAAATGAAACGACTTTCCCCGAATGTTGGGGTCTTTAAATACTAATCACCTTGAATATGCAATAAACTCGATACCAAGACCGTGTGTGAGGCATCATAACATCATATTTGGGTAACTTCACACAAGATCACCCGTGAAATCGAGACGATAACACCAAAGTGAGACGTTTGAGCCACAAATCATCTTATTTATTCCCCTAATTGAAGAAATTCAAGAAGGCATTGGGTTTTCGCAAAGAAGCATGTGGAAAAACAAGGAAGCAATGACCACCTACACTCTCCCCCCCTCGATGTTTTCAATGAATCAGAATCATACACCACATATGTTGATGATGAATTGAAGACAACGAAACCATGTATGTCCAATTAATCAAACAGGTGTGAAGTACCATAAATATCTCGTGAGAATCAACTGCTGATAAAACTTCTCAACTCATTCATTATGTTGATCATCAGTACGTGTCATTGTTGTTGGAAACAGTTTGATCTTCTGTTATCGGAGATTCGATTGGAGGTACAGCTACAACAACGGTTGTTGTTGTAGATTCAGGGTGTATCAAGAATTAGACTATGATCAGGTTGTGCAGCGGAAACATTTGATATATCTGAAGCACGGCTTTCTAAAGAATCTCCAAACAGAGGAGCAAACAAAGTTTCCAATTCTTAACGATTGAGTACAATGGTGATGCAGCTGATAGATCATTATATTTTAGACGGTGAGAAACGGGTCCTAGTGTAACACCCCCAAATTCGGTATACGCAGCGGAATTAAGGTTGGGGTATTACTTCATGGATCACAGTCATAATAATAGATAAACGGCTCAAAAGAGACGTTTTAGATAAAACAGTTATCATTCATTTATTTAAATCAGAGTTTTACAAAATAAAGGTCCCAATGGAAATAATGAAATACATAGTTTTATTCTTGTGAATGATAACAAAATGGACGCCCTTTTTATAAGAAAGTCCATAGCCACTCCGTGCCAAATCGTGCTCTAGTTTCCTGAGATAAAACATGCTAAAAAGTCAACACAAAGGTTGAGTGAATCCATAGTGTTTGTATAATAATCAGTTGAACACAAGATAAACAGTAGTAAAATCAGTAATATTGCAGTACAGTATATTGCTCTAAGTCTCATGAACGCAAACCTTAACACGAACACGTCATAATAATGACGTAAGTTACAAATATCATAATAATGATGTGAGCAACAATGCCCTCTGGTAGGAGTTTGCCATTCTCCTAGTATTCTCAAATAAAGTGCATTTGGTTACCTATCCGGCTAACAAAAATGGGGCGTCAACTGCCAATAGATCTATTCACTATATTCGCGTTCACTCGCAAGTGATTAATGGTTCATGATATGAGGGACTTTTAGTGGCAACAGTAGGTACTTAGGCAATATGAATCAGGATAGCATACAGAAAAATACTTGTGTTCGGTTTTTGTAGCATGTATCTCCCCACGAGTTTTGAAAAGAATATGTAAGAGTGGGACTATGAACTCACCTCGGTGTTACCGTAGTCTGGATGGAAAATAAATTAAATAATGTGAATAAACTACTCCGAATCGTGACCTGAGTTAGTATGTCATGTTTTTAGTATTCGAGTTCAAGTTTATGCGATGATAATGCTTTATCGATAGTTGGGTAAACATGAAGTCTCTTCAAAAATTAGTAATACTTATCATACTTATTTTTATGGCTCGGATGATTGTTATTAAGTTTTATCGAAACCCAAGTTGTTAAATATGATATGTTTCCAAAATGTTATATTTTACCATTTTGAATATTTACGGTTTTTACCCTTGCACTTTCAAAAATGACACTTTAAACCCTCAACTATGGGTTATTGACAAAATAAGCCCTTGTATAATTAACTTTGAAGAAATTACATTTTTAGCCCAAGAAAACTTTATCTTTCAAAAATTACAATTTTTACCCTTGTAGTTTTATAAGGAAATTTACTTGTTTTAGGCCTAAATCGACAAAAGTAAGAGTAAATATAAGCGAGGCCTTAAGAGGTTTTTACTACGTTATTTATCCCTTCAAGAGTTTGTCGGGTGGTCTTTCTAATGGTTTAAACTAGAAGTCTTAAGCTCTTACGGTTTGGTCGCAATGATTACTCAAAGTAGGGGGGTTAGGTGCCTTATGTGAAAAGTATTGGTTTTGGACGATAACAGGCCCAAATGAGGACAGATTTTACATGAGGCAAGCCAATATTTTTACAATGCAATTGATCCTTTAAACACTTTGCTATATGCTCTTCAAAATGGTATAGGTCTCATATTATAGTCATCTTTGGTTAGAGAGAAACAAGCCCGTGAACATGGCCACTTGGCCACGTCGCGTTTTAAGGAAATTTCATTTTTGACCCATTAACTTTTACGGTGTCACCTAGGGACATTGTAATATGTTAATTAACTCTTTTTAAGTCATTATCTAACCTTCTATAGCTCTTACGAGTCAATTTTGAAAAGTACACGCAAGGGTCTTTTTATGAAAATCTTCACGAGTCACCTTCTTTTCGGTTGATTATAAAAGAGACCATAAGAGTTTTTAAAGACTTTCTTGGGGCTTTAAAATCCTTGCAGCGAGTTCTTTAAAATGGTGTAACTCTCATACTTTACAACCTTTTAATTAGCAAGATATTAATTGTTGAAAAGGGCTACTTAGGCTAGTTTTGACAAATTGAAAATCTTTTTTTCAAACCATAAAACTTTATAACCTTTGCATGCAACCTTGTGACATGTTGTTTAACTCATTTTCAATGTTTCTAGGACAGTTCAAAATCGAATTTGTCAAAAATCCCAAGTTTTTCCCAAAGACCTGGTGTATAGGACTTTTGGTTTTTAGGACATATGACCCTAAAGGAGTGTCGTTTTTATGCATCACACTAAGGCTTTTCAACCAGATTATGGGGGCGTTTTAGAGTTTCCTAGGTGGTGATTACAAAGGTCCTTTGGTTGGCCCTAATACCTTTAACCCGATGTAGATAAATGGGGCGCAAGTAGGGGGTCTGGGCCTTTTTTTGCGTCAAGACCAGGAGCAGAAAAGAAAATAAAAATGTTTTAAACTATGAGAAGACCAAGACTTAGGTTTAGTTTTTATTACTGATCATATAACATACTTAATAGTTAATCCTTATAGTTCTTGCCTTAGCCAATACCACAAAACAAAAAGGTTTTCATGTAGTTGCGTTTTTTTACAGAAAGTGTACAAAATCAGGTTCTAGTTTTAGTTCTACATGTTATGAGTTTTATTAACATAACTAAGAGATATTAGATATGTAAAAATGATTAAAGAAAGAGAATGGGAACACATACAAATAATAAGTTGCTTAAACCAGGATAAACTTCTAATGGATGCTATTTATCTCCAAGTAATTCTACTCCTTCTAAGCTTTAGTTTACCCTTTCCTTTCACTACTTAGGGTAAATTTTCAGAATGTATGTGAGTATGGGAAGTGTTATATGGTGTGTGTGATGGATGAGACTTGAGAAAGGGGGAGGGGCGTATATATAGGTGTGGGATTGCATGAGTTTACAAGGTGCTAAGTCACCTTGTCTAGTAAAAGAGGGAACAAGGTGATGTGTTGCAAGACATTTGGAGGATTTATGTGGTCTTAGGGAAACATGAGATTGTGTGGTAAAACTCTATCCAAGAATTTTACCCACAACCTTTGACTTGGGTAAAAATTCAAGGTAACAAAATGATGTGTTACTACATGGTGCAAGTATACATTTGCGCTTAGGGAGTTTACAAGTAATGGGTTAAGAACTAGTTGGTTGGGACCTAGTTCATTTCTAACTAAGGGTAACAAGGGGGGGGGGGGGGGGGGGGGCGTTAGGCTTAGGAGGGTAGTACTTAGGCCTTAGTATGTTGTACCTATAGTGTAGTGGTATAAAATACTTAGTTAGGTTTTCTAGTTTGTTTTAGATAAATACTAGTTTAGGTTAATTTAAGTGTAAATAAATAAAATTAAAGGTTTTAGGTTGGTACTTTAATGATTGCACATTAGCATTGATTTGTTGTACTTACTAAAAAAAAATATTTTTAGGGCTTGTGCTTGAAAGGTTTGTATAATGTGTTTAAAATTAAATACACCATGGTTTATAATGAGTTTTATGTTAAGAGTATGCTCCTATGCATCAATGACTTGTACATTGGCTTGATAAACTTGTACTTTGGTAATTTGTAAAGGTTTCATGTGTATTTTAAATTTTATTTTGTGATTTCGTTTACATAAAATCATAGGGTTTGCAAACTAGGGTTTTAACCGGGAAATACTCTAGAGTTAGGGTTTTATACCTTGTAAGCTTGTACATTAAGTTTAAGGGTTTGTACTTTAGGGTTTATGACATAGTATCAAAATTGTTATAAATCAAAGCTTTAAGAAAAACCCTAATATATATAGTAAGCATTCTATTGGAAATGACGCTAATGATATAGGGATAATATATACTAGACATCACATATCGCGTGTAAGGACACAACTGATATGGGTGACCATGCCGGGAAGTTTCAAGTAAGACATTGTTGTGAGACTTCCATTGTCACATAAGAGTGTGTATATCAAAAGGCATCGACTATGCAAGAGAGCAGTTTGTGAGTTCGGCATATTATCCAGTTGTAGTAATCAAATAAAAAAAATTTGAACGTAGAAAATGAATTATCATTGATTAATATAAAGGTGGATTTTTACCGGTGGTTACAGTCTCCCCTCCTTAAATGGAATCTCGTCCTCAAGATTCACTCGGTGTTGGTTATGGTTTGGGGAAAAAGTGTGGATATCCATGGAGTGTTGATTGCAAGGATGTGTATGAATAGTCATTTGGTTACGAAGTTTTGCTTTTGAATGAAGATTGTTTTAGGAAATCTGTGAAGATGACTGTTTCCTTCATGACATGATTCTTCCTAAATTAGACATAGGTGATCAGGCTATGTATAATTGAGGAAAAATGATGTGATGCTTGATTCAGTCAAAGTAGTATTATATTTCTCAAAAGTTTTAGATGGTGTTCAACGTTTTGCTTTTATAAAATAGCAGCCTAAACAACTTTTCAAGGTAACAAGAAAGATTGGTTCGCCTAGCGGTAGTAAATAATTGGTAGAATGACAGATTATCAATTTTTCGGGGTGATAACGGAATAGCTTGGAATAAAGTTTGTAGATTAGATTCTAGGATACGTGGAAGAAACTTAGGAAATGGAAATAGTCTAGGGCAGTCGGGGTGAGTTTAAGTAAGGAAGCGAAAGAAATATAAAGCTTTTATCGGCTCTAGTATCAAATAATACTTTAGCTAAATGTTGATTGAGAGAAAACGTACCCGTGACTACATCTGGGTTGTGCTGAGTGTTTGCATCTCCTAGCACGTAAGCTCTTGCACGGGCCGTGTTGTTCTGGTTGCCACTCTGTTTGGGACATCAATTTTTGTAATGTCCTTTCTCACCACATCCGTGGCATATCACTTCTACAGGCTGCAAATTAACACCTGAGGCCCTACACTCTTTGGTTTTGTGGCCGGTTCTGTGACACTTTCTGCACTTAATAAAGCATGGCCCATTGTGATGCATCTTGCATTGGTTGCATAAGGGCAGATTTCCAGCATATCCACTGCCTCCAGCAGGTGCAGCTACATAAGCTTTGGCAGTTTCCTACCTTCGGTTCTGTTGGTAATGATGGTTGTTGTTTCGGTTGTTGTTGTTGTTGTAGTAGGTGTTATTGTTGGGGTAGTTGTTATGATGGTGAGTGGTCCTCTTGTCATCAAGCTTCCTTTTGTGATCATTACCGCCTTGGGTGAAACCACGCTTGACATCCTGATCCATTAACGTCTGAGCAATAGAAATTGCTTCCTCTAGTGACTGTGGTTTTGATGAGGTGACATTACCCTCGATACTGCGGGGTAAGCCTTCAGTGTACTTCTCCAATGTCTTCTCAAGATCGGGGCACTACACTTGGGCATAGCATTGCCGTTCCTAAAACCTCGGTTGTAGGTCTTGAGATCAGTTCCTTTCACCAGTTGGTGAAACTCATCTTCCAACTTTTAATCTCGGTGCGGGGGGGTACTTCTTTAGCATCTTCTTCTTGAAGTCAGCCAGTGCGTTGATAAGCTGCTTCAGCACCCATAGTTTGGGCAGAAACATTCCACCAAGATAGGGCATCATCCAATAGAGTCCCCATAGCAAAAGTGACCTTGCAGTCATCAGAACAACCGCTTCTCATGAATACTGTCTCTGTTCGCTCAAACCAGCGAGCCAACTCAGTGGCTTCTTCTGTTCCTTTGAAAAAGGTTGGCTTACAGATCATGAAATCTTTGTAAGTACACTTGCGAGATATAGCTGCCTGGATTTCTCCGTTAAGCCTGCTAGTGCTCCCAGAGCGGGCCATTGTTGCTGCTTGTCTCTCGAGTGCTGCAACAACTCTGTCTGCAACTAGTTTTTGGATATCAGCTTGGGACATGGCGGGTGTTGGTGTTTCAGTGAATTTTCTCGTTCGAGCCATATTTCTATTAATGCCACAAGAAAATATATGTTTAGAATGACCATGTTATGTTATAACATAACAAATAACAAGGTATACGTGTTGAAATCATAGAAATATAAGAATCATATGATCATATCATGCTCGAATACTATCACACGGTAAAGTGATTCACCCTGGTCCACATCAATCAATATCATAACACAACATAATATCAAAACCACATATAGTCATAAACAACTCGCAAATTTTGTCATATAACAAAATATTACAAGTGTCATATTTATGCCACATACTGTGGCTAGGATATCATACCAAAAACTGTTAGATAAGGACCTACTCTAATGGCTACCAGGGGCTTCTTCGCGTCGACTCTCTAGTTCTATGATCATGCTGAGAAGGACTTGTATATACTCACTCCTGGTATCGGGCCTGGATATCTACCACTACTGCCTCTAACGTGGTAATTCTAGAGTAAGCCATCACTAAGTCATCACTCTGCCTCATCATTGCTTGTGACATCATCACGTCATTTGTAACAACCCGCATTTTCGGGTTACTTTTCATTTTTTTGAAAAGTTACTATTCACTTTTACTATTCACTTTCACTATTCATCCCGTAAAATTTTTATTTCACATTCTCGTAAGTTAATTTATTTTAGTAATAACATGAGAGTTTGACAATCATTAGCTCATCTTCGCAAAAGTTATTAAGAAAACATCGTCTTAAAGTTTCGTTTTGGTCAGAGCACCATTTAAACATCCCGCGCATAACGAAAACCAACTATGACAATTTTCCTCACATCAGATTAATTTTTAGATCACTCATAATCAATTAGAGAATTTTTAAGATTTCATTTAAATGTTACCAAATAAACCCTGAGCCGTACGAGACTAAACTTACGTTTTAAACAATTCTACTTAGACCCAGACTTAACCATTCCTGCACTGTGTTTTCTAAGATTTTAATAAACCCTGAGCCGTACGAGACTAAACTTACGTTTTAAACAATTCTACTTAGACTCAGACTTAACCATTCTGCTTTGTGTTTTCTAAGATTTTTTGACACTTTTACATTTTTGGAAAAGTCAAACATATTTCCCTCCTCCTTTGACCATAAAGAAATTAACCTTATACGTTCTACATTTTGCTTAAATCGCGTAACTTTTAGACTTCACGTATAACTGTTAAGTTATCCCACGTATAACAAAAACCACATTTTGACATCTCATATCACTTATAGACTAATTTTAGTCTACTTTAAATAAATTCACGGTCATTTCCCTGAAATCTCGTTCTTTTCTGATAAATTGCATTTTACGCGTTTTTGACCCGTGTTTCCAGCTTTAGGCAGCGTTTTTGCACCCAATGAGACTTATCACTCATTTTATATTTTTAGATGGAGTATAATGATGGGTTTCATCATTCCTATAAGTTTTGTATTTTTACGATACCCAGTTTTACATTTTATTGTTTAACAACTTACGGTTGGCATTTAACGGAACCAAATCATGCTCTAAACTCAAGATAATACCAAGACTATCCACCTAAGTCTTATCTCCATATGACCGACTATAGGGAGGGGAGTCATCATTTTGGTGGCTTGATCCTAACCATGCTTCATTTAGATCATTACAAGTGTCTAAACTTAACCATGGTACATTTTGCAAGTATTTTTGAAAAAAAAATGTAACCCTAAAAGTTCTCTCTCTCCTAGGCGACAAAAAAGAAACTCGTCCACTTCCGATCATTGTTAAATCATTCTGATCGGTTTTTCTTTTAATCCTATCATTGTTAAATCATTCTTGTCGCCTAGTCTATGGTATCTACCAACCTTATTGGCCAATTTATTAAACTCGTATCATTAACTCTTGTGGGTCGATGGTGCTTTTTGGGTTTTTAAAATTGTTCGATGATTCTTGCTGTCTATATTTTCTTGATTATCCTAGTACCTTTAATGGTCGGTGGTATATTTATTTAGCAGTATTAATCATATTGGTGGGTCGGTGGTTTTAATTCCTCATGCTGCTCATTGTTTATTCTTTGAGGTGTCTTTTATTTGTAACGATCTACTCTCATCGCATGTAAAATCCTGGTTGGTTTTATTTTTCTATCGTTCCTGGGCTGCTACTATTAAACGCTTATCATAACCCTTTTTTAGGGTTTTATATATCTTTTGATGAACATGTGGCATGTAACCCTATTCGGGTTTTTCTCGATCTTTTAAGTGATTCTATATCTGGTTGTTACTTGTTATGTATCTGATCTATGCATTTATAAGTGGGTTCATGAGAGATGGAAGTCAAGTTTCGGCGTGATTCATTATTAGGATCTTGTTGCTGTTTTTATGGACGTTAGGGTTTGGTTACCCTATTTATCACTGATCTGCTCTAATATGGAATTAATTCTAATCTTGAGGTAGTCGTGGATTGGATATGGGTGCTGGTCATTGTTGCTGGTCATGGCTTGGTTCGTTAATGTAAGTTAGGGTTTGTATCCCTATGCGTGTTCTAATCTGATTTGGTTAGCCTTATTGCCGTCATTCTTATCAGATTTGATTTGGGTTATTGGTGGCCTCCTTTGGCCTATTCGGTTGCGTCTTTTACCAGATCATGTGTGGTGTTGATTGGCTATTTGGATCTGGTTGTAAGTTAGGGTTGATTCGACTCGCGTTGTTCTACAATTCATTATAGTAGAGTTTGGATCATAAGTAGTGGATGTGTTGGTCGTTGATCCGATGTGTTTACTTAAGATCAGATGGATCGTGTTGTAAGTGCGGATCATTTGTGTTGGCTGATGTTGATATTGAAGTCGTGAGTTGGTTGTTTCTGGGCTACGTTATTGTACGTGGTTTAATCTGCTATTAGGTTTTGATTCGGTCGTTCGCTTTTACTACGCTCACGTGTGTACATTTTGCAAAGATTGTTACTCACGCTGCTATGAGGACTATATTTGGCATGTTTGCTGTGATGTGGGTACTAATTTCTTCTTTGTATGATGGGACGTTAGGGCTGTATCGGATCCCTATGCGTTATTTATTTTGATCCTCTATATACGCTGCTAATATAATAGCAGTTGAATCGGATCGTGTTCGGTATGGTCGATGGCCAAGTTAGGATTGGATAATTCATGTGGTACGTCACATGCATGGTGATTTTATGTTTTTATGGTACGTCACATGCATGGTCGATGGCCAAGTTAGGATTGGTACGTCACATCCAATCCTATGTTTTAATGGTACGTCACATGCATGCATGGTGATTTTACTTGTAAGATTAATTCATGTGTGACCAACATGAGACTTTGTGATGCGTGTGGTATTATATGTGGATTAGTGGTAAGTTGATGAAGGTTTATGGTGTAAGGATTCATTGTGTTAGTTAAGTCTTCCATGTTGGATGCCATTAAGTCTAACTATTCATGTTTAATTTCGGGAGTCAATGCTACAGGCTTTCGGGATGGCAAGGAAGATTATTTGGAGTGCTACTATGGCTATGAAGAGTATCTACATAAGTAGTGTATACATGGTTTTATTTTTATTTTATAGTCATTGTAGTTTTGGTTGCTTGTGTAAGTTATAAGAATGGTCTGTCATTCTTATCTAGTGGTTGCATGTAAGTTGCACATGGTGTGCATTTTTGTCGCCCTATTTGGGCTGAGATGGGGGATTCACCCCCATCCTTTGTACTTCAACGCTTTTTGGTGTAATGTATTTTGCCAGGGTGATAAATCCCTTTTACCAAAAAAAAAAAAAAAAAAAACTTAACCATGGTTATCATTTAACCCAATATATGGTTAACCAAATCTTTCCTCCTATAAATAGCAAGTGAAAGCTTCATAAAAACCTCATCCCCTCTCTCTTTGGTCGTTCATATCATAAAACAAAAACACCTTTCATAATTTGATTCATAACTCCAAGTTTATGCTAAGAAGTTTCAAGTAGTAAGTTACTACATCAAATCTCTAGCAAGTTTAAGTGATCTTCTTGAGTTTAGATCCACTCAAGTCACTTAGAACTTCATCACCAATCCTTCAAGATTACAAGGGTGCCAAGGTGTGGAAGTCTTGCTCAATCCAAGGTCTTAAGTGTTCAATCAAAGTCCTATCCTTACTAGTTATTCCTTTATTGATTGAAAGCCAAAAGTTGTAAGCAACTAATCACCACCATCATCTCATGTTTATTATTCATAATCTTGACAATTTCATGCTATATATATGGTTACTATGTTGAATCATTATGTACATATACTCAATCACATGTTTTAATTCACATATTGTTGTAAAAGTAACAAACTAGTAAACTAGTCATATTCTACACATTTGAGACCATTTAAACCAGTCACATATGGACTTTATAAATTACATACTATTGTAGAAAAGATAAAAAGGTAAATATAGCAACTTGAATCACCTGAAACAGACAAACGAGTCAAAAGATACGGCCAAAAGAAGTTAGCGAAACCAAAACACCGAACTGCGCCTAACACAAGTACATTAGCGGTACGTCGTTTTGAAAGTGGCACTTCTGGTCGGAATCATCAAAAGGTTAAAACATGAAAGTTGTCCGGAACGACGTTTTCCTTCGATACTAAAGAAGCTCGGACCCTGAAAACGCTTAAATAGGCCATTATCCTTTAAAAACTGAAACTGCCCTATATATAGTCTCACGACTATACTTTTGTTACAACTAAAAGCAAACCAAGAGGCCTAATGGCCATAAGCCAAGACAACAGCCACGGCTAAGGTCAAAGCTGAGTCTCAAGACCATGGTAGTCAAGACCAAAGCCACGACAAGGCCATGGCTAAAGCCTCAAGGCTTATTAACCCAAGACCGTTAACTAAGGTGTTAACCTTGGCAAATCAACACCAACACAAACCAAACGACATAACTTTATATACTTACATTATCAAATGATCATATTTATGAAACGAAGAGAACTTGTAAAAACATGATAAACTTATTAATATAACAATCTTCACTCAAAACATATGTTTTATCTACTAAGTGCTACAATAGTAGGGAGCTTCATGTGAGGGGTTTCATTTGAGTAAAACTATCGACGAGTTGCTGGATTTACGATTTAAAGTATCCTAGCTCCTCGAACGTTTACAACATGACCTCTGAATTATGATGGCCCGAACGGTAGTATGATTTCTATAAACAACATACACAACTGCCATGTACTACATCATGATCAACATAGAGACGTATATAGGCTTGTTATTTCTTTCGCATCATTATTTCAAACCTAAGTCGCAACATCCTATTCTAGGTTGCTCGTAGAAGTTCTCACGGCATATCCATCATTCTCATTATACATTTGATATCATTTACTCTGAGGTGAGTTCATAGCCCCACTTTCTATTACTTAATTGTTTTACAAACCCTTGGGGGAGATACATGCTTTATTTTAAACCGAACACATTGCTTTCAAACTATATGTTTATCTGATTGTCATATTGTCACTAAGTAACCATCATTTGCCAAATATAAGTCCCTAAATCATGAACCATTAATCACTGGAGAGAGTGAGCACGAATATTGTGAATAGATCTATTGGGATTGACGAATCCCGTTTGTGTTGACCGGGTAGGCAAACAAACGCACTATATTTCTCCAATTAATATTGGAACACGTTAACGCCTTGGTTGATGAGCTTGGTGACAAACAAAAGCGGGCTCAAGTATCATATACTTGAGGCAGCCGTACCAAATAATAATAACTGTATTGTTTTCAAACCATTGGTGTGAGACTAATTAATTCACACTACCAACATATTGTGTTCAACAATCAAACAAACTCTATGAATTTCACTCAACCATTGTGTTGACAATTTTAAGCATGTATTTCAGGTCCATAATGTCGGAAGCTGGCACGGAAGGACAAGGACTAAATGAAGAAGGCTATAATTATTTTATCATTTAGTAAAAGACATCAAAAGACTTTATATTGATGCATTTTGTAAACAATGGAACCAACTGGGACCTATTTTGTAAACTCTGATATTTATATAAATTGAATGATAAACCTTTTTAAACGACTCCTTTAGAGTTCATTTTCTATTGTTATGACTGTCGTGCCATGAAGTAACACCCAGTTTGAATTCCGCTGCGTACCACGAAATTGGGGGTGTTACAGATTGGTATCAGAGCCATGGTTATAGAGAAACGGGTCTAAATTGAGACCTAAACTATAACTATTTTTACAAACAAAAATATTTTATAGCCTTCCGCTCTCTGTGCCTTCCATCCTCCAGACGATTATGTGACTTCTAGGTAGTTTATGCTACACAAACATACTAGTATATTGATATATACACTCGACATATTTTCAATCATTTTAGCTAAATGATAGACTAAACATATCTGCGTATGCCTATTCTAAGACATTACGGCACAATCATATTTTCCCAATCTCCCAATCATGCATCTACTCGTGCATTTTAGGATTACGAAACTTTATCCAAGACATTGTAACTGATTACAACGGTCTTTCCTACTTCCTAGACATTGTGAGATACAATGGTCTCATTCATTTTTCAAGACACTATGAGATACAGTGGTCTCTATTACACTCTCAGACACTGTAAATCCTACAGTGGTCTCTATTACATTCTCAGACACTGTAAATCCTACAGTAGTCTAAATTACATCCCCAGACACTGTAAATAAAGCAATTAACTCATTTATTCCTTAGACATTGTGAGTTACACAATGATCTCTCCATCATTTCTCAAAACATTGTGAGTTACACAATGATCTCTCCATCATTTCTCAAGAC
The DNA here is from genome assembly GCA_910596185.1 of Chrysanthemum makinoi. Lineage (NCBI taxonomy): Eukaryota > Viridiplantae > Streptophyta > Magnoliopsida > Asterales > Asteraceae > Chrysanthemum > Chrysanthemum makinoi. The sequence continues at coordinate 169,213,065 of OU343221.1, read as the reverse complement.
ACTGTGAGTTACACAATGATCTCTCCATCATTTCTCAAGACATTGTGAGTTACACAATGATCTCTCCATCATTTCTCAGACATTGTGAGTTGCACAATGCTCTTTATTATTTTCTAAACATTGTAAGTTGCACAATAGTCTCAACTATTTCTTAGACATTGTGAGTTACACAATGGTCTCAACTATTTCTCAGACATTGTGAGCTGCACAATGGTCTCAACTACTTCTCAGATATTGTAAGTTATACAATAGACTCTCGAAATTATCTTATAAAACCTTATATGATATTGTTTTACATGAAACCCGTCACAATCTATCGATTTTCCTAATGGAAATACAAGAAATGGGATTTCTAAAAGATAAACTGACTCATCATCTACAAAAGCTGAAGTTCAGAAACTTTCTCTACATTCATCAAAGTTCTATTCTGAAACCTTCATTGTTAAAAGTTCATAATTCTAGCCAAGTATGGACTATTTTAGAATTACTTAAAACTTTCTTTTCACACGTATCTACCCATACTATCTTCTATGCAATGGAATGTGAAAACATAGGTTACAAGTCTTTTATGGCCGGGACTTGCAACTGAATGGTTTGATATCGCCTTTTCTTAGTGGAAAATTTCTTTTTTTTTTGGGTAAAAGGGTTAATTCACCCCGGTAAAATATATTACGCCAAAAACATTGAAGTACAAAGGATGAGGGTGAATCCCTCATCTCAGTCCCATAGGACACTTACAGACTCTCCTATAGGAATGCAACATCATTCCTATAACTTACAATATAAGCGTGACATACCACACTTATAACTAAACATCAGACTACAACGGTAAAAAGAATAAAAAATAAATGCACTTTAAGTAGAAATACTTGAATCTTCAATTCACCATAGTAGTCCAAACTTCCAGCGTCGTCCAAATATACAATATCATGATCCTCAAATTGAAGTACAGTTCACAAGTTTCACACAACGGTTGGTGAGGGACTCTAAAACCACGGATAGAAGCGCAAGCTCAAAACTTCGCTCCAAAGGTGTATGTTGAGATGCAAAATTGAACACCAATAAGAATAACCAACAAATCGTATAAGACCACGCACATCCATAATAGCGGCTCTTAACCATCGGTGACCACTCGTAGAATTGGCTCAACATGAGTTCCAAGTTAGAATCGCCAAAGTAGTAATGGTAACAAATAGGGTGAACCCCTAACTTCCAGAGATAACGAACCAGCCATAAGAATGAACAGCAACATACACCATATAGAGCATCAATACAGCCACCGTAACAAACCAATTAGCAACCAACCTAGGGTCATCGACAAACCCTAACCACGTAAAAGCATGAATGCATCAATCTCGCTGAAAGCACACGATGCAACATACAAATAGGGTTTAACAAACCCTAACTTCCATAGCCAACTCATAATCGATCCGCAAAAAAGTTCAGTAGCCGCAGGATCAAAGAATATCAAGTAATAGGGTATACGAACCCTAACTTACCATAAACACCAGCAGCGATCCATAAACAGATCGCATAACATGATAAACAACTCTCAAAAACCCACTTACATAATCATGAATCAGATATAGAACTCACGTACCGATATACATATACTAGCGCAAACAACGAAACCCTAATTAGGGTTCCATTCGATTAAACCTCAGTCGCATATATGTATATCACCATCAAGAATCAAAGGATAATAAAGAAACCCTAGAAAGGGTTATACATTAAGCACATCACCAGCACACATAAGAACCACAACGATCAGGAGAAATTACTTGGTGATTTAGGGTTTTCTTGATCGAAACAAAGTGTAAATGATTTATATAAAAGAAAATATAATCTCCCGGCCGCCACCAGTAATGAAAACACAACCTAAATCGATTGCATACCAGTTAACAAGGATAAGACACTCGTTAATAGATAGAGATACGAGATAGGGTAAGAATTTTGGACGAAAAAAATCATGGTGGTGGCGGCCGGAAATCGCCACACATAGAGAGAGTTTCGTTTAGTAGTGGACAATTTCTCAAAAGCTATGGACATATCACAAGTATACCTAATTTAGGTATTTGAAAAATTTATCGAACCTCGGCTAAATATAGTCTAGTCACCTACATTTAACCTAGGGAAAGTGGAACATAGTCTGACTAACTATGTTCGACTTAAATTTTTCAAACACTGAGAATAGTTGTACAAGGGTTATGTTCAGATTAACTTCCTACTTAAACTCGATAAACCACCAGAATTTATTAAAAAGATCTAGAGACACGATAGTGTCTTACCAGTCAGTAAAATCTTAACATCTTATTTATACTACTTAATTTCATTCTTGAACTTTTCATACATGAGATAATCCGAACTACTATCTTGGGATAGTCATCAAATTTTCTCATCATTTCTTAGAAGTCTAGCCTGATTAGGTTTCAAGGATATCATTCCGCCATAATCCTTTAAAATTCACTTTTGATTTTAAAGCAAACTTGACATCTCTACCGAAGAATAAATGGTAAACATACACTACACTCTCCTAATAATCAACATATAACTTCATTATCTAAACCCCATTATAAGTCAGTATGTAAAACTTCACAGTATCACGTTTCTTTCAAACACTAGTAGACATAAACACTATACGATATAGCCTTCATCGCGAAACCACCTAAGACATGATCAACTTTGGAAATGGTTTGGATAACCATTTTCCACTATCAAGACTTTCCTACAAACGACAATTATCACATCATTATAAACCATTTCACATCAACAACATCTTATAACTTTAGATTATCAACTTAAGCCACTACCAAAAACATAAAATACTACATAACACGTTCTATGACCAGAAACTTAAGAACGCAAAGATTAGAATTCGGCGCATATACCCACATTTTCCTAGACAATTCAACATCAGATAACACACACTGAATTAGGGCCGAATTCCCATTAAATGGTGGTGAGACGTAACAACCCGCATTTTCAGGTTACTTTTCATTTTTGAAAAGTTACTATTCACTTTTGCAATTCACTTTTACTATTCACTTTCACTATTCATCCGTAAAATTTTTATTTCACATTCTCGTAAGATAAATTATTTTAGTAATAACTTTGAGTTTGACAATCATTAGCTCATCTTCGCAAAAGTTATTAAGAAAACATCGTCTTAAAGTTTAGTTTTGGTTGAGCACCATTTAAACATCAGCGCGAAAACCAACTATGACAATTTTCCTCACATCAGATTAATTTTTAGATCACTCATAATCAATTAGAGAATTGTTAAGATTTCATTTAAATGTTACCAAATAAACCGAAGCAATGCAGTGAACTTACATTTTAAACAATTCTACTTAGACCGGACTTAACCATTCTGCCTTTGTGTTTTCTAAGATTTTTGACACTTTTACATTTTTGGAAAAGTCAAACATATTCCCCTCCTCCTTTGACCATAAAGAAATTAACCTTATGCGTTCAACATTTTTGCTTAAATCGCGTAACTTTTCGATTAACATAAGTTACCATTATACGAAAACCAAATTTTGACATCTCATATCACTTATAGACTAATTTTAGTCTACTTTAAATAATCTGGTCATTTCCACGAAATCTCGTTCTTTTCGATAAATTGCATTTCGGCGTTTTACCGTGTTTCCGGCTGACGGTTTTGCACCCAATGAGACTTATCACTCATTTTATATTTTCAGATGGAGTATAATGATGAGTTTCATCATTCCTACAAGTTTCGTATTTTTAGGATACCTAGTTTTACATTTATTTGGCATAAGATCAATAATGGCAAGGACACATCGGTTTGGTTTGATAGGTGGTGTGCGGTAAGCCCAATTCGCGATTTGATTACTGCTAGGGATATTGCCCGAGCAGGTTTTTAATTTATCGATTCGGTTTCACCGATTGCTAATGTTTGGCGATGGCTGGGTAGGTTATCTCGTTTTCCTTTGTTAGCTGCAATTCCGGTCCCTTACCTTAATGATACTGTTGATGGCTTATTATGGTGCAAGTTGGATGGTAATTTCGTGGGTTTTAGGTCGGGTGCATGGGATTCTATCGTCTTAGGGCTGATGTGGTTGGTGGTGTAATGTTACTTGGTTCTCTCATTGTATCCCGCATGCATACACTTGTGGCTCGCTATTAAGCATAAGTGAAGACCAAGATAGGATGCGACAATGGGATGTTGGTCCTAATGATTTGGACTCGCTTAGATGCCGCTTTGTGGGGTTCGGATTCTCATTCTCACTTATTTTTGAGTGCCGCATTTCTATGAGTTTGGTTTGGTCAGGGTTTTATCGCATGGATCTTTGTCCCTTCCTTGGAAGTCTGTTCATATTCTTATTCCTATATCTAAGGGACGGGTTGGTAGCATCATTTGATTCTGCAACTACATACTTTATCGGATGGAGCGTAATGCTAGGATTTTCAAGCGTGCAGAAGTCTACTTATTCATTGCTTGAAGTGGTTAGCATCATTATCTCTACTATTCGGTTGAAGCTGGTTACCTTCAAGTTCAAGAAGTTAACCTTGCGGTCTCGTTTGATCCTTGATAAATGGAAGATTCCAAGTATATGTATTTCTCACGAAGGGAGTGCCGGGTAAGGGTTGTACTCTTTTTCCCTTCTCTAAGGTTTTTCCCTTTGGGTTTTTCTTGGAAAGGGTTTTTAAGGAGGCAGACTTCCTGGGTTAATTTGCTCCCTGTGGATTGGTGGATGCGGGATGCTCGCTTGCTACAAGTTTTTTACTTGTTTATGCCTAGTTAGTTGATGTAATATAGCTAGGTCTTTTGTGTTTATGGCTTGTCATAAACACTAGTTTATCAAGTTTTCGCTTGAGGTTAATGTGGTACCTGGCCACATTCCATTTGTACTTAACATTATTTTTTGGTTATATATTTACCGGGGTAAAACCCTTTACCCAAAAAAAACTTACGGCCGCCTCTACTCCTTCTTTTTCCGATCAATCTATCTTCTATCTTCGCCTCTCTACCTCTAAACAATCTTCTGATTCGTTTATGGGTATGCAATCGATCATAGAGGGTAGTATTTTCTTGAATAGAGGCGGCTGGTTTGGTTATTTTCCGAAACTCCTATTTTTAATGCTATCGTTTTTTTAGGGTTTCGGAATTATATGATTTTTTGATCGTATACCAGTTATTGGTAGGATTTGTTTCGGCCTTGGTTTATGATTCTATAACCTTTTTGGGTTGCTATATGGTCGATTATGGTTGGATCTGTTGTGCTCTATCGAGGAAACCCTATGTTTAAGGCTTCTTATATATTACTTCTCGATTAGCCTGGTCTTTGATTGTATATACTTGATGGTTTGGGGATTGATTCCTGATTGATGGTGCTGCTGCTCTACGCTATAGTGGAACCTTTTTTTTAGGGTTTTATTTATTTTTATCACTTGTTTGTGATGATTGTCTGCACGTAATTCTTCAAGTTATCCCATATTAGGGTTTGTTTGTTGGCTTCGAGTTCTTTATCAGATGGACGTATTGTGTACGTGGGTTATGGGAGAGATGTAAGTCATGCGGGATGTTTGCTGCATCATTGCTGGATCCTGCTGCTATTGTTCTTGGTTCTATTATGCTTGCGATCTGTGAATGATGTGGTTTTTTTTGGGGTAAAAGGGTTAATTCACCCCGGTAAAATGTATTACTCCAAAAAACGTTGAGGTACAAAGGATGAGGGTGATTTCCCTCATCTCAGTCCCTTAGGACACTTACAGACTCGAATATAAGAATGACACACCATTCTTATAACTTACAATAAAATGAACCTACCAATAATGACAAAATACATAAAAATTATACAATACTACTCAAGAAAAGTACTTGAGACTTCTATATCACTATTGTAGTCCATTTTAACTTCCATGAAGAATCCACGTAAAACCATCCAAGCATTCTTCAACATAACATTTGTTTGTAGTAACAAAGAAAACCACAAACAAAACCTTCTTGATCGTGCAACATATCTTGGTTGAACAAACCCAAACGATCAGACCTGAACCAATCAAGAACAAGTCACAACCAACACCGAACCCTAGAGTTTTTGAATAAGAACCCTAGAAACTTAACCTCCATAGCGGTCAGCATCACCACGCCTAGGGTTTAAGCAAACCTTAACGTCCAGCAAAGACAAACATGACCGAAAGATGGAAAACCAATGCAAACAGGTCATTGAAAACATAATAGGGTTTTTGAACAAGATTGCCCTAAAACTTGACGTACATCTCTCATGAAACCCACTTACACAAAACTTGAATCTTGTGTAGAACTTGTAGTCAATGAACACAACCATAACATAGTTAACATGCATCATCACAAACCGATAATGATATCACACACCAGCGAGGAGAGTTACAACGAAACTCTAAGAATTAGGGTTTCAATTGATCATTAACGCATCATCATCATCCAAGCACACCACCATCAATATGAACCAAGCCAAAACAGCTTAGTATTAATAATAAGAAGATCAGCCACCACGGATAATAATAAAACCCTAATTAGGGTTTCGCAGATAAAGAGTACAAATCAATAATCAGAAATTCGAAACCCTAAAAATAATAATAACCGATTTAGTGTCGGTTCAGGAAGACAAAGCATAACCCAAAACGATTTCCAGTAAGAAAAAACGATTTAGGGATTAGGGTTTGAAATTAAATGGGCGATTAAGGATAGATCAAGAGAAAAAACCGACTCCCCTACCTACACAAATCCAATCTACACATAAATTCAGTTAATCCTAGAGAAGGATCAAAAGAAAAAAACGTGCTATGATAGACAGAATTAGGCCGGAAAAATGTGAAGTAGGGGAGGCAGAAATCGCCCACACTAGGAGAGAGAGTTAATGTGAATGATGTGGTTATGGAAGTTAGGGTTGGTTATTGTATGTTAGGGTTCGAATAGCTCTATTGATTTACGTCATGGTTATGTTGAGTGCTACTGGTTGATCGTTACTTTATCAAGGTGTAGCTGCTCGATTTGGAAGTTAAGTTTGAAGGTACTCTTGTTCAAAAACCTATCGTTTCTTACTCTCACATGATGATTTCAGTCTCTCTATTCGATGGTCTGGTTGGATCGTTGATTTATTTACCGTCATGTGGTGTTGATACTAGAAGTTAGGGTCATAACCCTATTGGTATGTGCTTCTATTCAGATGGTCATGTCCATGCATGCCTTATGATGATGGATAGTAGCTGTTTAGTTTGTTTTGACTATGACAGGTTTGTTCTCTATGGGTTGCATTCATTAAGCAACATGTGGGTTACAGATTGTGTCATGGTGGGACAATGAAGATGCTTGGAAGGTCAATCTGATTCTTGGACACAATTCTTATCATGAGGTCCTCAAGGGTTGGCTAATTGGAAGTTAGAGTTCTACGGTGCCTTTTGAAGAATCAAGTGTCTACTTGAATAGCGGTTTATTTATTTATTTCTATTTGGCGTTGTAGTTTATGCTCTATTAGTTGTTATAAGAGTGGTTTGTCACTCTTATATAGTGGTTAGTGGTAAGTTATAAGAATGTCTTGTCATTCTTATATGTGAGTCTGTAAGTATCCTAAGGGATTGAGATGAGGGAAGTCACCCTCATCCTATGTACTTCAACGATTTTTGGTGTAATGAATTTTACCGGGGTGAATTAACCCTTTTACCCAAAAAAACTTATGGTTGGCATTTAACGGAACCAAATCATGCTCTAAACTCAAGATAATACCAAGACTATCCACCTAAGTCATTTTATCTCCATATCACCGACTATAGGGAGGGGAGTCATCATTTTGGTGGCTTGATCCTGACCATGCTTCATTTAGATCATTACAAGTGTCTAAACTTAACCATGGTTAACATTTAACCCAATATATGGTTAACCAAATCTTTCCTCCTATAAATAGCAAGTGAAAGCTTCATAAAAACCTCATCCCCTTTCTCTTTGGTCGTTCAAATCATAAAACAAACACACCTTTCATAATTTGATTCATAACTCCAAGTTTATGCTAAGAAGTTTCAAGTAGTAAGTTACTACATCAAATCTCTAGCAAGTTTAAGTGATATTCTTGAGTTTAGATCCAATCAAGTCACTTTGAAATTCATCACCAATCCTTCAAGATTACAAGGGTGCAAAGGTGTGGAAGTCTTGCTCAATCCAAGGTCTTAAGTGTTCAATCAAAGTCCTATCCTTACTAGTTACTCCTTTCTTGATTGAAAGCCAAAAGTTGTAAGCAACTAATCACCACCATCATCTCATGTTTATTATTCATAATTTTGACAATTTCATGCTATATATATGGTTACTATGTTGATTCATGATGTACATATACTCAATCACATGTTTTAATTCACATATTGTCGTAAAAGTAAAAAACTAGTAAACTAGTCATATTCTACACATTTGAGACCATTTAAACCAGTCGTAAGGTTTGTCTAATAGAAATATATTAGTTTTTCTTATATAATAAAGTTACGGCAACTTTGTGTAAACGTGTATAATTTAATCATTACAAGTCCGTTTTCTACGTTTTATATGTCCTTAGCTTCGTATCAAAGTATACTAATATATTTTTGATAAGTCGACACAATTTATAACGCCTAAGACTCATTTTTGACTAGTAAAAAGTAGACGTAACATGCTGAATTTTCTGGTTTTTACACTTTTCGTCGTCAAACTTGAAAAATTCATATCTTCTTCGTTATAGCTCCGTTTTAACCCGTTCAAGCGGCCACGTTTTCGTTTTAAAGTGTATTTTCTAAATATCTAGGCCAAAAAGTTTTTCCTACTGTAGAAATTTCCAGATTTCAAAAATATGGACAGACCCTTAAGAAAACTTGTCGAAATAAGTTTTTCTCGCGCAAAACCTATTCTAACCAATTCAAAACAACTCCGAAGCTATTCTAATCCTACCATACACCTTCTTAGGATGTCATGGGTTCCTAGACATCACCAAAAGTGATATATTTCAAGGAGTAATTATAGGATGACATATATATATATATATAACTCTTAAAAACAATGAAAAGTGGTATAAACATCATTATGACTTGCATGTTTTTTCATAAATATGATAAACTGAACACATAATAAATATGAAAGATGAAAATGAATATGAGATGCTTACTAGTTAACTTGATGAGGTTAATGAACAAAGGTTAATCCTAAACACCCTAGGTTTTTATTTCAAAACCTTAAGAGAGAGTAAACTAGTGTTAATAATTTCACTTGTTCTTGCAAAAACTCCAAGTTTCTTCTTGTTTTTGGTCTTGGCCGAAAATGATGGAGAGAAAAGAGAGAGTATTTGTTATTTTCACCTTGAGATAATGTGCTAGTATGTTTTATAAATTAGTATATAATAGAAGTAAGCAAATATTTTGGTAAACCTTAGATATTTTGTACCAAAAAAAGATGTGTCATCCCCTTTGTCGACACACTCAAAACAAATAAACATTGAGTGTGTTTTGAATAATTAATTGTATAATTGTATTAGGAAATGTGTAATTGTTTAAGTATATTTGGTAATTTGTATACATATTTGAGTATTTAGAGTAGCGTTAGCTAAAAATAAATATTAACGGATCAAAATAAAATATATTGAAGCTATAAAAATTATAAAAATACATTTCTTATAAAAATTGAGTGAAATAAATATTATCGAGTTGAATTTACGAAAACCGTCATGAATATTTATACATAACAATTTATATACAAAATAAATTAAAAACATCGGGTAAATTAATAATATAATTTTTATAGTCTTAATATGAGTATAAAAATATATTAGGATCATTTTTGGAAGTGTCGGATCAATATTCAAAATAATGTTTACGCGATAGCGTTTATTTAATAGGAAAATAAACGTTTAATGTAAAATGCAAAACCCATGCATAAATTGATATGAAATGATGTTACTAATGATGTGTAGACTAAATCTAGTCTATATAAAATGTCCTCGATGAAATGTTCATGAATTCGCAGCTAAACCATTAAGGTTACGCGAATTTGATACTCGTAAACCTAGTTTACGATAAACGATGAAATAGTGAACTTGAATAGTGATTTGAGAAATGACCTGAAAGTCCGAGTTGTCACATTCGCCCATCCAAAAAGGAATTCAGTCCCTGAATTCATTTCGTGTTGGTCTCTCCGGTTTAGGGTTTGATGAGGCAAGCCTTCCCATTCTCGAGCAAAACCCTCAAAATACTTTTAGGTAACCAATTTTTACTTAATCTCACAACTCATCAAACGAGAACTGTTATGAGATTAGGCTAAATTGGTTTGAAGGAGGCCTTTTGAAAATTTGGCTCGATTACGGAATTGCTTACACATACGAGACTACTACTCCCTTCATTGCATGATTCTTCCTGAATTAGACATAGGTGATCAGGCTATGTATAATTTAGGAGTAACAATGCAATGCTTGGACTTATCGACTCATATGATGTTTGGTGTTGAGTCAACTGATGTTAAAATTGTGATAGGGAATGACAGGGCATTCTCCACGTTGGAGTCTGATGTGAGTATGATGGGATGGGTATTTGAAGGCATCTATGTGACAATCGATTTTGAAATGAAAGTAAATAACTCGAAAAATGTACGTATGAATCCGCATGTAAAGTGAATGTGCACTTATGATGAAATGATGAGATGCTATGATGATGTAGTTATAGTCTAGGGTCAATGATGCAACCTAGTTCTCTATAACCGAAGCTCTGATGCCAATCGGTCACACCCCAAATTACTGTTTTGCGGCGGAATGGAATTCACGGGGTTGACTGTCATAGCATCACAATCATAGTTATATTGAACGACCTAAAGTGTCGTTTGGAAAACACATCGTTTGATTTAATAAAACAATCAGAGTTTACAAAGTATAGGTCCCAAATGAAATTAGACATGTGCGGAATTAAATTTGTTACAATCCAAACGATGTTTCAAAGTTTATAAAACCCAAGTGAGGCAGCGTCGTCACCCGCATGACTCTATGATAATGCCTTATGCATGCCATGATGAATATGCCTTAGATACCTGAGATAAAACATGCTAAAAAGTGTCAACACAAAGGTTGAGTGAGTTCATAGAGTTTACGTTGAATTGTAAAGCCTTTCAAAATCGTTTATGCAGCAAAGGCATTGTAAATCCACTTTCAGTTCAAGTTCGCCCATACAAAACTTGCAACTTGTGTGTTCACAACCCACTGCCAAAATGTGTATAATTTATGTTCAAGCACATGATGTCAAATGAATTCACAATAGTACCTAACTCGACGTAGAACAATAGCACATAATCAATAGTACTTGACTCAATGTATCAGTAGTCAACTGATTTAGAACATTATACGACGTAGAACTATAGCACATAATCAATAGTACATGACTCAATGTATCAGTAGTCAAATGACATAGCACTTTATTGACGTAGAACTATACCACGCAAACAAGAACAATTGATATAGTACAACATTCGGTTTTGAAACGATGGTGATCATGATAGAAGTTATCCATAAAAATCTAAAGTACTTGTGAAAAATAGTTAAGCATGTATCTCCCCCAAAATAGTTCAAAACATACAAAAGTAGGGGCTACGAAACTCACGATAATCCGTAAAAGTTTAAAGTACTCGTGTAAATAAAAGCAAGTAGTTGAGCATGTATCTCCCCCAAAATATAGTACAAAACAATTGAAAGTGGGGCTATGAAAACTCACATGGGCAATGATGCGATGGCAAAAGTGAGTACACCGAAATGTAGCGTGAATCTCTAACCTTGACCTATTATGAATGATATGATATGTAATAAGTTATGATGTAATATTATGCATGCAATTCGTATGATATCTATACCACTTGTGAATTTTTGAAAATAACACTTATCGTCGAAAAATAATCTTATAACGTCTTGACAATTTATAAATTAATTTGCAAGTATTTATGTTGAAATGACATCCTACAATTGTTATTTAATGATTTATTATGAAATTATAACCTTTCGTCGTAAAATAATGTCATTTGAAAAATTCATGAAAGTGACTAAATAGCCTCGAAAAGCTAGTCGTAAAATAGTGCACATCGAGTGTTAGGAAACGAACTCAACTGTTTTGGAAAGCTTGTATCATTATCTCAAAGTTTTAGCTTTTAAGTTTTTGTCCTAGAGGTCTCGATCATGGAGAAAAACATAGGTAAAGTATGGTACTTGTATCCAAAATATTGTTTAAGGGTGGTTTTCGGCAAAGTTTAAGTGACCGTATTTTATTCGTTACAACTCCGCTTGACGAACTGTTGGACATTTTGGAAAATATGCTAGGCGAACTTACTTTTACTAGAAGAAATCACGTTATAAAAAGTACTACGTCAATGTTAAAAATGACCCTCAACATGGTCACTTGTTGCCGTAAGGTTTGTCTAATAGAAATATATTAGTTTTTCTTATATAATAAAGTTACGGCAACTTTGTGTAAACGTGTATAATTTAATCATTACAAGTCCGTTTTCTACGTTTTATATGTCCTTAGCTTCGTATCAAAGTATACTAATATATTTTTGATAAGTCGACACAATTTATAACGCCTAAGACTCATTTTTGACTCGTAAAAAGTAGACGCAACATGCTGAATTTTCTGGTTTTTACACTTTTCGTCGTCAAACTTGAAAAATTCATATCTTCTTCGTTATAGCTCCGTTTTAACCCGTTCAAGCGACCACGTTTTCGTTTTAAAGTGTATTTTCTAAATATCTAGGCCAAAATTTTTTACCTACTGTCGAAATTTCCAGATTTCAAAAATATGGACAGACCCTTAAGAAAACTTGTCGAAATGAGTTTTTCTCGCCCAAAACCTATTCTAACCAATTCAAAACAACTCCGAAGCTATTCTAATCCTACCATACACCTTCTTAGGATGTCATGGGTTCCTAGTAGGGGTGGCAATTCTTGACACGACACGATAAACGACACGAACACGACACGAAGTTAAACGGGTTTGGGTTGAGGATAAACAGGTTTGGGTCAAAAACAGGTCAACCCGTCTAACCCGTTTATTAAACGGGTTGTGTTTGGGTTGAGTAAATATTAAACAGGTCAACCCGTGAACCCGTTTAAGTATACAAGACTCAAAAAATAAAAATTATAACATAGTTTTTTATGTTGGATGTGGATTAAATGTATGTTTTTTATGTACTTAGTATGAGTGAATTACGATTATACCTCAAATATCATTGAAATTGACCCTTATAACTCTAAAAATTGTCGTATAGTTATTTGTATATTATTTTTATTATACTTTAGATCCTTATATCATTTTCGCATTTAAACTAGTTAAAATAACAAATCACCAACCTTATTCATTGCTTGACCTATTTAGTTAAACAGGTTAAACGGGTCATAAACGGGTTACACGAGTTATGCAGGTCTGGGTTAGGGTTGAGTTTCTTGACACGATTAATAAATGGGTCGTGTTTGGGTAGAGCTTATACCAACCCGCCAACACGCGAACCCGAATAGGTCAACACGAACACGACTCGATTGCCACCCCTAGTTCCTAGACATCACCAAAAGTGATATACTTCAAGGAGTAATTATAGGATGACATATATATATATATATATATATATATATATATATATATATATATATATATATATATATATATATATATATATATATATATATATATATATATATATATATATATATATATATATATATATATATATATATATATATATATATAACTCTTAAAAACAATGAAAAGTGGTATAAACATCATTATGACTTGCATGTTTTTCTTAAATATGATAAAATGAACACATAATAAATATGAAAGATGAAAATGCATATGAGATGCTTACTAGTTAACTTGATGAGGTTAATGAACAAAGGTTAATCCTAAACACCCTAGGTTTTTATTTCAAAACCTTAAAAGAGAGTAAACTAGTGTTAATAATTTCACTTGTTCTTGCAAAAACTCCAAGTTTCTTCTTGTTTTTGGTCTTGGCCGAAAATGATGGAGAGAAAAGAGAGAGTATTGGTTATTTTCACCTTGAGATAATGTGCTAGTATGTTTTATAAATTAGTATATAATAGAAGTAAGCAAATATTTTGGTAAACCTTAGATATTTTGTACCAAAAAAAGATGTGTCATCCCCTTTGTCGACACACTCAAAACAAATAAACATTGAGTGTGTTTTGAATAATTAATTGTATAATTGTATTAGGAAATGTGTAATTGTTTAAGTATATTTGGTAATTTGTATACATATTTGAGTATTTAGAGTAGCGTTAGCTAAAAATAAATATTAACGGATCAAAATAAAATATATTGAAGCTATAAAAATTATAAAAATACATTTTTTATAAAAATTGAGTGAAATAAATATTATCGAGTTGAATTTACGAAAACCGTCATAAATATTTATACGTAACAATTTATATACAAAATAAATTGAAAACATCGGGTAAATTAATAATATAATTTTTATAGTCTTAATATGAGTATAAAAATATATTAGGATCATTTTTGGAAGTGTCGGATCAATATTCAAAATAATGTTTACGCGATAGCGTTTATTTAATAGGAAAATAAAAGTTTAATATAAAATGCAAAACCCATGCATAAATTGATATGAAATGATGTTACTAATGATGTGTAGACTAAATCTAGTCTATATGAAATGTCCTCGATGAAATGTTCATGAATTCGCAGCTAAACCATTAAGGTTACGCGAATTTGATACTCGTAAACCTAGTTTACGATAAACGATGAAATAGTGAACTTGAATAGTGATTTGAGAAATGACCTGAAAGTACGAGTTGTCACATATCTTTTGTACATATTTTTGGGACAATTGGGACTCATGGGTAAAAGTAATATTTTATGAAGTAACGGGAAAGAACGATAAATTCAAATTCCCTTTGTCTACGTAATTAAATACTTCAAGTGTTTTGATCTTTTCAAATCGGGTCAATTAGTGTTAGAGAAATAAAAACTCAAGTGTAGGAATGCTCCTATAAATCCCTTATATTTTGATGTTATCGTAGAGGATGGTAGTCTGGTAGAGTAAAAAGGTATGAAACAAAAATCAGAAAAAGAGACTGTTAAAAAAATGAAGAAAAAAAACATACGGGCTACCATCCTACATCTATCTTTATGTTTATATTTTTAAATTTATTTTTGTTTTGTTTCAAGTTATCTAGTCTAGTGAGTCGAGTCTTGGCTTAGCAACGCCACGGTTTAAATTCTTGTAACATAAGATTTTTGACTTGCCATCACTAAATATCCCCTATCCAACAAAACCCTTTGTTTCCCTACCCTAATCCTAACGTTACAACCCTTGTAAAGACCTCTTAGATAGTTGTTCCTTGGTTCCTACGCCAAAGCGATGGAGGTTTGATCTATTCTCAAGCTTATGGTAATCTATGTACTATGCCAGGTAATGAGTGTTTATCTTCCATTTCCATTCATATTATATTTAATATAAACCCGAGAGATGAAAGAATCCAAACACCACTTGTTAGATGCTAGTATATAATTTCCGTGCTTGTTATGACTATTGTGGCACTTTTACTTGTTGTAAACTATTTTAAACCAATGCTTCATAAATTGATTGGTCAAAAGCACATTTGCTTGAGGACAAGCAAATACCAAGTGTACGGATATTTGATAAGGATTAAAAACGTACGCTTTTAGGGGGTCATTTAAGCCCTATTTTGACACATTTTATATCCGTTACTACTTAATTTTGTTCCTTTTTACTTTTTAGGTCTTTTGGAAGCAAAATGCTGGAATGAAGCACATTTGGACAAACAGGAGCAAAAACATGAAGAAAATGGCAAAGTCAAGTTCGAAACCACTCAAGACTGATCAGCAAAACCTGATGGCGTCCCATCCAAAGGGCGACGTCGTCCCTCTATGAAGACTTGATCAAAACATGCACGCCGGCATTTCGGTGAAATTTCGGTCTTACAACTGGCGTCCGCCACGCTTTAATTATGGAGGGTGTCACTCACAGTTTTCACCGAGACGGCCCAGATCTAGAATCAAGACGACGTCTCAACTAAAGACCGACGGCGTCACAACTTTAAAGTGACGTCGTCCCATCGATGACTTGGCCCATACAAAACCCTAATGACGGCGACCTGACGACGTCCCATGCAAAAGGTGACGCCATCGCGATTGTAAATCTATATATAGAATTTGATTTTTCTGTATTTTAGGAGGTAGAATTTTGGAGAGCAAACCCTAACTCAGTTGTAGTCCGACTTTGACAGTATTCTAGGGTCCCATGCCCTATTTTACACATCGAGATAAGTTTGTTAATCCAATTTATCATTATGTCTATCACATATTCGATTGATTGTGTGTATGCTTGCTTGTCTATCATGTCTAGTTAAATTACTTGTGTGTTTGCTTAGATCTATTAAACCTAGTTATTGATTATTGTTAGGTTGTTTCTTGTCTTAATTGAAATTGGCTTAGGAGTGCAACTTGGCATCTTCGTTGTATTTAGAAACATAGTTCCAATAAAAGGAACCCAAGGACCATATTCCTCTTCAATTTGAGTTTACTCACATCTCAAATAAATTCAAGGACATATTCGAAGAAATTCTAACCACCGGTCGGAATGGTTTGTGGGTTCCGAACGGCTAGAGCGGCTGAACCTAATAAGATGGCAATTACAACCCAAGAAGTAATAAGTACTTGGCCATGGACTTGGAAACCCCCGATTTTCCAATAAAAATGTTGGCCTACTTCCACATTCTTGAGTATGCTTTATGATGATATGGTTAATGGATGAAATAGCTTAGGCTTGCCGACTCCATGAGTCATATACGAAAGATAACCTCAAAGAACTAGGGACCACGCATACCCTACGACCTTTAGGAATACAACGCGTTAAGATAAAGGACGTGACAACTCAACCAACCAATAAAAGATAGCTAGTGAGTAATAGTATCTAAGTGAACACATCTTTAATCATCATACAAACATACCTTAATTAGACATAGCTACCCGTAGTAATTAGATAATTAGATAATTAGTAAAAGTAGAGTAATCGGTAGAAGTACCACCCCCAAACCAATTGCCCCGAGATTTTACCTTAGCTTTCTAAAAAACCATAAAAAAAAAATAATAATAATAAATAATAATAATCACCCTCAACCCCACCTTCTCGTCATATATTTCTTACTAGCATTCCTATTCCCCTAGAGAATG
Organism: Chrysanthemum makinoi; assembly: GCA_910596185.1. Lineage (NCBI taxonomy): Eukaryota > Viridiplantae > Streptophyta > Magnoliopsida > Asterales > Asteraceae > Chrysanthemum > Chrysanthemum makinoi. The sequence continues at coordinate 169,195,848 of OU343221.1, read as the reverse complement.
ATATCAATCCCCGAGGCTTACCCCATACTACACTACAATGATAAGTTCACTGCCTAGGAGGTTGAAAAACTTGCTCGAAGAAAAGGAAGTTTCCTAGACCCCGAACGCGCCTTCCGCGTGCATCAGTACGACAAGTTTAGTATTTACTCATGTTTAAGACTCGATAAAGTTAAACAAACTTTCTAAGTTTTTCAGTGTTTGTGTTGTTGCTTGTGTGGCAGCATTTAGGTTTAAATAGTTTTGGTAAGCATTGGCTTGTACTGGCTTTTAGAAGTGTTTAAGTATACATGTACGAATAAAAAGTATCAAGAACAAATAACCCTTTGGTTCGTTAGTAACCAGAAGACGTTGTACGAAAAGTAATCGCATACAAATAGTAGATGAATTCAATTTATTAAAATGTCGTTTAAAGGTATATATATTTATTTATATATAAACAAATATTAGTTGATGATAAAAATTATGCTTTAAGTAATGGTTTTACTAAAAGGGTTTATATTAAAAATACTCTTATAAGTTGTAGGAATTTTTGAAAATTCGGGCATGACCCGTGTATTGTTTTACTTATACGTAGTGAGTAAGTGTCATCATTAATAATAAACTGTCGTTATAAAAACAAGTTTTGTTTAGTATGAATATATCATACATGAGATATTGATTAATGATTCAAAATGTAAGTTTTGTGTGTAGTTTTATAATTTTTTTATAAAACATGTTTAGTAGACTTAAAATATGTCGGGATTAATGTCGAGGATGAGTGTTTGAGTGAGTCGTGAACGAGTAAAAGAGATAGGCCAAGGAAAAAAACAAGTAACTTGATTCAATTCGAGCTATACTACACCATTTGTTATCAATGTGTTATGTTATATCGCAAAAGTCTTTATATATTACATAAGGAGTTTTGGTTTTGATATAATTTAGTTGCACCCTGTTTATCAAGTATAATGCACATCTGGTTTCAACTCAACGCACCCCTGTTGGGCTCGACACGACCCATACAGACCCAAATACATTAGGATGTACGTTGCAGCCCATAGCAGTCTTATCTCACAAAAGAAGATGATTTCAGTTCATTTTCAAAAGAAAAGAAGGTTTAATATTTTGACTTGTTGGTGTCGTGAATAACAAGTAAACAAAATAAAGTAGGATGCCTGGTATTTGCTAACTGTCATCAACAAGGAGACGCAAATATTGAGGGACTAAATTTAGCCACACCGAACCAAAAACACCAAATAGAACAGACCAACGCACCCAAAGTGGGTCGTGGTGGTTGACCCGAAGTAAACAACACAACCCTTACTGGTTTTTAGTTAACTGGGAACGAAACAAACACCCTCGGTATGCCTTTGTTTCACCGAAACCCAACAACCAAGACTAAACACTATGAACCAAAATCAAATGAGCCATGAAGGAACACAAGCGGAGACCAAAACATGACCAAAGAACATATCCAAATCCTACGAATTAAATAAACAAATCCATAATCAACCTAAGATCGGGACAAGACCAAACGATTTTTAATAAACTAATTATTATAATCCGAAACCCTAACGGGTTTCCTTAAACTCAAACCGGTCACAAAACAAACAATAAATAAATCCATTTCATGAATAAGTGAGTCCATGATCATACCCGAGAACCACACATAGTTTTACACTTGACCGATCCCCTGGATAACCCCAGGGTTCACCACTGTGGTTCGACCATAGTGGGTTCGACCCCGTATACAAAATCAGCCGCAGCCTAGACCATATCCACGCCTCTAGCCTAACTCGAGTAGGCCAAAAACAAGATAAGCCGTAGCCGAAGCTATGAAGCAACGAAATAAGCCAAAAATAAATAAGCAAAGGATGAGTCGAAACTGATAAGCAAATAAATAATCCAAAAAATTATAAGCCAATAGAATCATTTTAAGTTGTGATTTTTCTTTTTCTTTTTGTTTACCACACTTATCAATAACATCAATAATCAACTCACACCCACTGATTATCGATTTAGATGATCAGTTTAGAATCCCAACAAAAGTAATTCATAAACCATTTTATATTAACAAGGTAATTCATAAAGTTAACAATTTCTTACAAGTGGCGATGGGATCGAACAGAGGAGAAACTGAACAAGAACAACAACCCAAATGCTTCTTGATTTAACATTGATTACAACAAAAAAATCAATCACAGTTGATTCAAATCCAATCATCAAAACTGAATACAAAGGGGAATAATCCTAGATCTGAACCAATATTTAAGAAGCCCTAACTTGACAAACCTTAATTGTGAGTGAATTTTTTGTGTGAAATGTGTTAAAACCTTGTGATAATCAGTGGCTTAAATGAAAGAACAAACGGCAACCCTTGACCCTAGTTTTCTTGGCCTCGTGTTTGGAAAAGAACTATTCTTGGCAAAGGTCTCTTTCTTTAATCTTCTTCGATGGAGTCTCGTGATGATGTGTGGGGTGGAGCGAATTGAGAAAAGGAGATGTCATGGTTTGACCATTGAAAAGCAGTAAGAGCAAAACTGCTTTTGATGTTGGAGAGAGAGACGAGAAAGAGAGGAAGAAAGAAGTAGGTGGCTAGTTTAGGATTATTAGGTTTTATTTTTATTATTAATACAGTATTAAATGTACCCCGTGTTCTGTTGTGTTTCTGCGTAAACGTACCTTCCTTGTGCACGCAAAATATAAAAATTATATTTTTAGGAATGTTTTTATGAGCGTAGTAATATGGCATCGTTATTACGTGGAAATAACATTATAACTATTTGTCGTTACTAAGTTGGTGTCGGTATGTGTGCGATGCCGTGTTTTTCAGAATTCACTAGATAACCTCTCGTTTTTGTTCCTAAATTTCTAGTGAGTGTTAAAAAGTGATCATTACACTTTTCTATATATAAAATATCAGTTATGTGTGTTACTGCATGTTCCAGTGTGCGGGATAACGTTCCAAACAACGGTTTAAGCTCACGTATGCTTAAATTTATAAATCATAAAATAATAAATGTAGATCTATTAGCGGAGAATTTCCGTGTGTGCGGTGTCGTGTTTCTAAAGAAATGAGATGACCCCTCATTTTTGAATTTTAAATATCGACAACGGTCAGAAAATAACCGATTTGTGTTTTCTGACGTAATAAATGGTATTATAATAGTAAGAAAATTTACGGGTTGTTATAATCTACCCACCTTATAGGAGATCCGTCCCGGATCTCAGTTTACATTACCCGTTAAGGTCGTGTTTGAGAAGGGATGGCGGTACTCGTAACAGGTTTCGAGTTTCACTAGGTTGTTCTAGGGTTTCCCCTAAGTGTTCTGCCAGTAGCACATCCTCTCTCTGAGGTACAACAACTTTCTACTGTGAGTTCAGAGAGGTAGTCCTAGTCTATGATGTTCCATGATTATCTTAGTGTGGTCACCTCTCAGTTTTTATTGGTCTTAATCCAACATGTTGTCCATTTTCTAGTGGTACAAAACCCCACTTGTTTGTGATGTTTAGTGATACTAAAGCATAGTGGTTGATTCTTAAGACTTGCTACGAGTTTGTGCGTTTTCTTCTTAAAAGAATGAAGAAACATTTGTTTTCAAACACACGCTAAGTTGAAAGAGAAAAATCCCTAAACCGATTCTCTCTCTAGGCGAATCCCTAAACCCTTACTTCCTTAATCGTTTTTCTTTCAAATCTGCCAAAACCTTGGATTCTTTGCATCATTCTCACTTTGTTACTGATTAAAATCTTAGTTAATTCGTCATAGTCTGAATTTGTGCAGAGTTTTTTCTGTTTGTGGTATTTTTTTTTATAATCGTTTTTTTTAGGGTTTAGAGATTCGCTTTTTTGGTTTTAAGCTTCGTTGGTTCTGCAATCGTTCTTGGTTGGTTTTTATCTCTTTACTGGTCTTCTTTTAATCGTATTAACCTTGATTGATCATGGGAGCAGGTTAGGTTATGGTGTGGTATCGTTATAAAACCCTAACTTTTTAGTTAGGGTTTCGTTTAAACTGGTCGAAGTAATTGCTTGTTGGTTAAATTTTGTTTGTTTGTGGTGTTTGTTTGGCTTGTGTGTGGGGTTTCAGAGGGATGGAGAAAGGATTTTTAGACAAAGATGGTTCGATGAAAGCTGCTAAAGCCACCACCAACTTGGCCGATCAAGTTGGCTTGAATTTGGACTCGAATCCGTATGCTAGGGTGGATATCAATGCGTTGGAAGCTAGGTTGAATCGTCTTAAAGGTGATGTAAGTGATGTTGCTGCTGCCGAGTTACGTAAAGCTGCTATCGTTTTCATAACCCTAAGCACATGATGGGAATCGTTTGGTGAGTGTGAGTGCGAACACATTTGAGAGTCTTGAAAATATGGTGAACATTAGCAGCTGTGACCCATGGATGGACACTAAGGTGGGACTTGATATGTGTGATAAGGTAGGCGTTAATGGGTAACCGATTGGGCATTAATGTTAACGCAAATGTTCCTAATTCTGGTTTGAATGTGAATTTGGTATCTCCTAGTGTTGTTGCTACGCAGGTGTCTAATTCTGGTCATAATGTGCATGATAGTGACAAAGTGCATAATGAAGTAAGGTCATTTGCTAATGTGTTAACCCCGGAACGTGTTACTAAGAAAGTTAACTTTCGACCGTTGGTGAATGAGAATCGCATTGACAATCATGATACCGTGCTTCCAAAGGCTGCTATGGAGGGTGTGTTTAATCGCTATGATAATACTCTTGTTGGCTTCTTTGTTGGTAAGAATATTGCATTTCCTTTAGTCTAAAACTACGTCACTAATACGTGGGGTAAGTTTGGGCTAAAGAAACTTATGAAAAATGATGATGGTGTGTTCCTTTTTAAGTTTGATTCTAAAGAGGGTGTTGAGAATGTTCTTCAATGGGGACCTTGGATAATTCGTAATTCTCCTATCATTCTCACTAAATGGACTCCTGACGTGCTATTGTCCAAAAGTGAGGTTACCAAAGTGCCCGTGTGGATTAAATTGCATAATGTGCCATTACTTGCATATTCGGAAGAAGGGTTGAGCCTTATTGCTACTCGGGTGGTAAGCCGTTATGTTAGATGCATTCACTAGCTCCATGTCGTTAATTCATGGGTCGCATTAGTTTTACACGTGCTCTTGTTGAATTATCATGAATCGATCTTAAACATGTGGTGACTATGGCGATCCCTAAAAGGGCGATAGTAGTTTTACTACGGCAAGTATCAAGGTTGAATATGAATGGAAACCTCCATTGCTTTCGGAATGTAAAGTGTTTGGGCATGATAATGCTGGTTGTCCTAAGAGTACTAAGGAGCATCATGATGCTGCTCCCACTTCGTCTTTGGAAGAGCATGATGATGGGTTTAAGGTGGTGTAGAATTGGAAAGCCAAACCCAAAGGTACGAAGTTGTCTAGCGGTATTAATATGGGTAAGGGTCCTAGATTTGCACCTAGGAAGCAGGTTTATGTTGCAAAAAACAGGAAGCACTAGTGTTAATGCTAGGTACACACTTTACTACATCTAACTCTTTTGGGACTCTTGAGGTGCATGATGACACGGGCATTCAAAGTCCTGTGGTTGATTCTACTGCGATGGCGAAGATGGGAATTCTTACGGTTGTACTAAGGAAGCGGTATGGATGGTTCTCGGGGAAGGAATCTCGTGTTGATATAGGCGGCTAGTAAGCCTCCTCAGGAGACCATGACTTCTTATGATACTAAGGTAAGTAATCCGTTTTTCTAAAGCTCCGAATGTGACTTGTTCTGATAGTGGAAGAGGATGAGGTTTGGAGCCGGATAACCCTATGGCGTCATTTTGGCTTCGGGAGGCGGGGATTTGAGCTAGAAGAGTTTGATGATTATGCCGCCAGTTCTGATTTACCGGGACATTTGGAGGATTTTTGTGACATGTATGATGTTAATCTCCTAGGTCGTGGTAGAAAGTAATTTGGTTTTTTGGTAGTCTATAAGATTGGCATGTCTTTCTTATGGTATATGTTTGGTTAAGTCCATTTTATAGTGTGTGTCTGTTGCTCATGTAACGGGCCGAGATGAGAGATTCACTCTCATCCGTTGTACTTAAAACGTTTTGGTTAATATATTTTACCAGGGTGCAAGATTACTCCCCTTTACCCAAAAAACATTTGTTTTCAAAACCTTCATTTGAGTAAATGTTTACACATATTTGACCAAGACAATATTTCAAGAAGTAGACATCCTTTTGTTTTTTTTGGTAAAAGGGATTTTTCACCCTTGTAAAATGCATTACACCAAAAAACATTGAAGTACAAAGGATGAAGGTGACTTCCTTCATCTCATTCCCTTAGGACACTTACCATCAACCACTATATAAGAACGACATGCCATTCTTATAACTTGCATGCACTACATATGCACCTGACAATCAAACGCAAGCTAAAAAACTACCTACCAACAAGAAACACAAAAGAAAATAAACGACATGTGAAACTATTTCTTCTTATGTCCTTGCACCTTGAAGTCTCTTGAACCACCACTATTAATGTTGGATCTGGATGAATACATCTCGATATCATCGTAGTTCTCAAAAACTTCATCGTCACTTTCAAAGAACCCTTTTACCCAATAGAATTCGAAACAACTTCACTAAGAACAGGATATGAACATGATGATTTTACCAGGGTGAAAAATCCATTTTACCCAAAAAAAAAGATATGAACATGATGCCATATACAACTCTAGAATCAACACCTTTAAGTGAAGTATCCAAATCTGACAATGGTACATTAGTTTCACCACCATCACCCATGGTTTTCATACCTCCTATACCAGAAGTAGGGAAAACCTGTTCCGGCTGCTCATGTTGAGTATGTACCATTTCCACACCCCTTTTCGGACCAGAATCACTCATAACCGCATCCTTCAATGTTGTATTAAATACTAAATCTTGTGGTCCATAGAAACTTTTACAAATTAAAAATCTATGAACTCACCAACCTCGTGTTGACACTTTTTAGCATGTATCTTCAGGTTTTGAGGTGATAGCTTATCATTGGAGGCGCAAGGCAGCGTATGGCATGGTCATGTGACGACTCATTTATGTATTGGGACCACTTTTATAATGGGCCATTTTCCGCACTTAATCAATAATGCAAACATTGTTTTCAAGAATGAATGAAAGTTTCTTTATGAAAATCAGTTATTCTATGCTTATGTTGTGTATCAATTTAGTAACACCCCAATACTTGTATGACCTCCAAGTCATTTTGGGGGTGTACAAATTCTAATTTGAACTCACTTCAACCAACGCGTACAGTAACTAATCCTACCCCACGAGTCAACACACATAGAAGATGTAAATCGTCCAACATCACGGGTTTCCCAACTTGTGTTGCAATCAAGCTTAAACCAACCTCCGAATAAGCAACTATAGGCACATTATGCAATTTAACCCAAACAGAATCAGTAGCCTCATTCTTAGTTTAAGGAACATTAAGTGTCACATCCCCAAATTACCTGCTTTGCAAATAATGAAATTCGGGGGGACCGTCATAGCATCACAAGCATTCTGATTATATTGAAGCGACCTAAAGTGTCGCTTGGAAAATACATCATTTGATTGAGTAAAATAATCAGAGTTTACAAAGTGTAGGTCCCAAATGAAAATCAACTTGTACGGAAATAAGTTTGATACAAGCCAAACGATGTTTTTAAAGTGTATAAATCCCATGTGACGCCAGCCGCCACTACCTAACTCTATGATAATTCCACATGCATGCCATGAAGTGTATGCTTTAGATACGAGATAAAACATGCTAAAAAGTGTCAACACAAAGGTTGAGTGAGTTCATAGAGTTTGTGTTGAAATGTAAAACCTTTCAAAATCATTTATGCAGCAAAGGCATTGTAAATCCACTCGGCCCAAGTTCCATACAAAACTCAGAACCTGTGTTCACAACCCAATCTGCCAAATGTGTATAGTTTATGTTCAAGCACATGATGTCAAATGAATTCACAATAGTACCTAACTCGACGAACCATAGCACATAATCAATAGTACATGACTCAATGTATCAAGAGATCAACCGATTTAGAACATCATTCATCGAGAACTATAGCACATAATCAATAGTACATGACTCAATGTATCAATAGTTACTTGATATAACACATATGAGTGTTGCTTCAAATCGCCCAAGACCATTAGTTCATGATTCTACCAAGACCATTAGTTCAATGATTATACCAAGACCATTAGTTCCATGATTATACCAAGACCATTAGTTCAATGTTATACCAAGTCCATTAGACCGTGATCATACCAAGTCAATTAGCCCAATGACTTATGATATAGAAATTCTGGTATGGCAATACCGTTACTGCATGACTAAACATTCAGCCTCGGATAAATACATAGTTTGCAAATAATCATGAATGTCATAAAAGTTGATGAGCATGTATCTCCCCAAAGAGTTTAATAAAAGCATTAAAACAATTGAAAATGGGGCTATGGAACTCACCCTGTGCAATGTTTATGATGATATAATGGTAGTAATGAAATGAGGCAACCTCTAACGCGACTCTATTATGAATGATATGTTCTAATGTAAATCCTAAAACAAATGTCGCATATGCAAACTCATATGATATCCATACCACTTGTACATTTGAAAATAATGTTTATCGTCGAAATATATGTTTATAACATCTCGTCATATTATAAAATACTTCACAAGTATTTACGTTGAAATGATATCCTACGATAGTCATTTAGTGATTTATTATGAAATTATAACTTTTCGTAGTAAAACAATGTCATTTGACAATTCATGAAAGTGACTAAATGGCCTCTAAAAGCTAGTCAGAAATGGTGCACATCGAGTGTTAGGAAACAAACTCAACGGTTTTGGAAAGCTTGTAGCATTATCTCAAAGTTTTAGCTTTTAAGTTTTCATCATAGAGGTCTCGATCATGGAGAAAACATAGGTAAAGTAGGGTACTTGTACCAAAAATATTGTTTAAGGGTATTTTAAGAAGGTTGAAGTGACAGTATTTTATTCGTTACAACCCGTTTGTAGCGGTTGGACATTTTGGAAAATAGGCTAAGCTTAACTTACTTTTACTAGAAGAAATCATTTTATAAAAGTATTCCATCGATGTAAAAACAACTCCCAACATGGTCATTCTACCGTAATTTTGGCTATTAGAAAATATATTAGTTATGCTTATATGAAATAGTTACGACAACCTTGTTTAAACGCGTGTAATTTAGTAGTTACAAATCCGCTACGTTTTTATATGTCCTTAGCTTCGTGTTAAAGTATACTAATATATTTTCGATAAATCGACTCATTTAGATAACGCTTAAGACTCATTTTTTACTGTACTGACAGATGCTATTTTCCGGAAAATATAGTTTTCGTCGTTAAACTTGAAAATAGCATAACTTCTTCTCTATAAATCCGCTTTTAACCCGTTCAAGGCCTACGCTGCTTTTTAAAGTATATTTTCTGAATATCTAGCCCAAAATATTTTACAAAATGTCGAAATTTCCAGATTTCACAAATAAGATCGAACCACTATTTATTGTTGTTTAAAAATGATTTTCTCACAGTAAAACTTATTCTAACCACTTCAAATCAACGCCGGTTATTCTAAACCTACCATACACCTTCTTAGGGTGTCATGGGTTCCTAAACATCATCAACCATGATATGTTTCAAGGGATTAATCATAGGATGATTATATTTCATATTAAGTAATAAAAACACTAAAGTGTATGTATTACACATTAAACTTGCATGTTTTCTTTGCAAAATGATGAAATAACATAAATATGAATATGAAAGAGTTATGAAGATCATGAAATGCTTACTTGAATGATTATATGAAAAAGATGATGAAAACCTTATTAATCTATAAGTTTTTATTTCAAAACCCAACATAAATCACTTCTAAAGACTTGATAATCACTTGGATCATAATAAAAATATGCTTTTCTCTTGTGTTCTTGCCATGGCGGCTTGTAGTGAGAAAAAAGAGAGTGTTTTGATTTTTTGACCTAAGATATTTGCTTCTATGTTTTAAGTTTATAGTATAATACTAAAAGTAAGCAAATATAATGGTATACATAAGATATTTTGGTACTCAAAAGATGTGTGTCATCCTTGTATGTCGACATACATGAAAAAAATATATGATGTATTTAAATGAGTAAATGCATTTTAATGTTAACTTTATAGGTATTAAGTAAATATAATTAGGTATTTAGTGTAGCGTTAGCTAAAATAGATTTTAATGGACAAAATAAAATGTATCATCTAAGTCGTGAAAATTATAAAAATACATTTCTTACATGAATTGGTGAAATGATAATTATCGAGTTGAATTCTGAAGTAGGGAAACCTCGTTCTACCGCTCATGTTGAGTATGTACCATTTCCACACCCCTTTCTAACCGTAATCACTCATAACCACATCATTCAATGTACCAACCGTGATTAGGAACCATCTTTCAGACTGATTTTCACGATCAACATCCTTTTGTTTGAAATCAATAGTTATGTAAAACGACATGGTTTCAAAAGATTTGAATTTTGTAAAACATGTTCTTAATTATAGTGTGGATAAGATGATTTTTGCAAAAACTTTAGTGTTTAGTCATTTCTTTGATGCAAAAAAGTTTAATATAGTCCGACCCGAGCATTTCATCTCCTCTTAATGAGTAATTTAGAAAAATATCATAAGGGTTTTAAAGAGAGTCCTTAAAATAAGAACATTACGTAGAAGGAAGTGTAGTAGGATATAAACATCTACATATGTTTTAAATGTCTAAGGGTAGAGTTTAGTCTACATTGGGTGGTTAGAGGTTTAACATTTGTTAATCTCATTATTATCTATAGTTTTAGGCAGAGGTGCGTAACACTCTAAGGTTGGCTTAGCTACCAAGGAAAACATTGGTCATTTGTTTATGAGGTATTAACCTAAAACACTTTTGAAGAGATTAAATAGTTTACGATGAGTCTGAATAGTTTATAAAATGATTTGTAATATAGTTTTAGAGTATTAAGAGACATTGTAGTTTACTTTATGGTGTAGTGGTAAGGTGGCAACTCGGTTAGTAAAATAATTCGTGAAGTGATTTATAGGGCAACAAAACAACTCGATGTTTATAGAATAATAATGAAGGTGAAGTGTTGATTTTTACATGATACAAGAAATAAAACATTTGGTAGAATAACCCAAAATGGTTCGTGAGATAATCGAAATGATTTGTATGCAAGATCCCATTTATTTTGTTTGTAGAGAGTAGTAGCGGTAGGAATCGCATTCTTAAGAGGGGGTGGAGATTCTAGGTATCTGATTTCAAATAGTGGGCATAAAGTTTTCATGTGTCCGTTGTTCTGTGTAACATATCGTGCATTCCTAGATTTTGCCAAAGGTTTATTGCTCTTTTCTTTGCCTACTCTCCCTAGGAGATCATTCTCATAGGTTTTATAGAAGGTTGTTCCTAGAATGGCTAGTGATGTACTTTGGTTCATTTGTTGAGTGTAGGTTTTGGGGTAGAGGTGACTATAACATAATCCGATTATGATGAAAAAAATATTCCATACAAGAAAAGAAAAATAAAGATTGTGATGCCAGTGCATGGTTTGTAGGGGTAAACTTTTATGATATTCATTCTCGTATACACACACATAAATTTTACTATTCTCCTTTAAGTAGAAAATCAACCGAACATAACTCTATTATAACTACTCTAAGTATCGAAAATTCACCTTGAGTCGGATATAGGTGATCAAGCATGTCCCTGCAGTGTCTCCCTGGTTGAATATAGGCTATCGCCTATATTCAACCAGCGTTTAATGAATTTTGAAATACTTAGCTTAGTTACGTTAGTAACATGTCCCATTGCTTTTAAAAGATGTCTCTAAAGGCATAAAACAAGTGTTCCATGAGACGTGTGAGGAAAAAGGTGTAAGCTTGGTGATACGTAGACGTTATAGGAAAACAATTATAATGTATAAAGGAATTAGGTGGTAGTAATAAAACACATATTTTATCAAGTATGATATCAACAGGATCATGAGCTGCATCACCAAGCAGTAAAAGCACGCGTGTCATCATAGGGTTAAGTTCTTGTAAAAGTGGTTATATCTCAGGCTTAAAAATACCCGGTTCTCTATAACCTAGGGTCTAATGCTAATCTGCACCCCCAAAATGGTACAAATGAAAAGCACACATGTCACTGGTGTTACTAATTGATATCACAACACAAGGATTGATAACTAATTTTCATAAAGAAACTTTTTATTCATTCTTGAAAACAAAGTTTAGATCATTGAATAATGCGAAACGTGCCCATACTAAAAGCGTCCCCTTTTTCGTTTATTGGAGAATTATACGACCATGCCATGCCTTTCGCCAAGGCTTCAAACATAAGCTATCATTTTATAACCTCGAAAAATACACGCTAAAAAGTGTCAACATGATACGGTGAGTTCACAGTTAATTTTAATGTAGATTCATGTACTCAACACACAAGATTTGAAGAGTATAAAAATAAATACAATTGCGACTAAGCCTCACGACATCGACGCTTTTGGAAAGTAAACCCTATTAGGGTTTTAATTATCGATCGTTAACTTTTTTGTTGGTTATGTTCATCGTTTGTTGTTATTGGATCCTGCGTCCAGTTTATCATATGGTCTCTTTGTTTTGGCGATGGAAGATAGGATTGTTTTTACCCTATTTTATTGGATCGTTTACGATCGATCTTGATGTTAGGGTTTTCTTAAACCTATTTAAGTCTAATATGTATTCTTTTCTGACGGTGGTGTTTTTTTTTGGGTAAAAGATTTATCACTGCAAAAACATTACACCAAAAGCGTTGAAGTACAAAGGATGGGGTGAATCCCCATCTCGTAAATAGAGGCGACAAAATGCACACCATGTGCAACTTACATGCAACCACTATATAAGAATGACAGACCATTCTTATAACTTACATAACAACCAAAACTACAATGACTATAAAATAAAAATAAAACCGTGTATACACTACTTATGTAGATACTCTTCATAGCCATAGTAGCACTCCAAATAATCTTCCTTGCCATCCGGCACCTTAGCATTGACTCCCAAAATTAACCATGAATAGTTAGACTTAATAGCATCCAACATGGAAGACTTAACTAACACAACGAGCCTTACCCATAAAGCTTCATCAACTTACCACTAATCCACATATAATACCACACGCATCACAAAGTATCATGTTGGTCACACATGAATTAATCTTACAAGTAAAATCACCATGCATGCAACATAGACATAGATAAAAAATCTGGCCACCCCCCCTGCCGCCTCCTCTTCAACCTTTTTCAGGCCTAAAACCACCTCTAAAACCGCCTCTCTACATCTAAGCGATCTGATTCGTTTAGTTTGTATGTCAATTTTAGGGATGTGTTATATCAAAAGTTTGGTTATGATGGTTTTTCATATCCTTTCTAAATCGTTTTTTCATCTTTTTCGCTTTAATCCCTTTAATTCCTATCACGTTTGATTACGCTATTGATAGATCTTTGTGTTTATCATTGGTGTTATCAAATCGTTCTTGAATAAGGTGGATCTAAGTGAATCGTTTTTAGGGTTTTAAACCGCCTTTGTGTTTTAAATCGTTTCACTTATCTTCCCTTGATGTAAATTCGGTTATTTGATTTTATCTATATAGGAACGATTATATCCATAATCGCATTGATAACCAATTTTTGATTGAAGAATTTTGAATGTATGATCTCGTTTGGGTTTCGTTTTTCTTTCATGCGTTTTATGAGTATGGGTTAGTTCATCGCTTATATAAACTTTGGGTTTCATCACTTGCTGGTTGGGGATTAACTCATATCATCCGATTAGGGTTTGGTACATTCGTTTGTATTCATGGTTCTTTGGTTTCTTAGCTTAACTCAATACTTTACTCGATTAGGGTTTAGTTTTACTAAATTGCAAGTAACCGTTTATGGTTTTGTGGAATACAAGTCGTTTGGTTTGTGGAAGTCCGGCGCAAGTTATCTCATCTTAGGGTTGGTTTGTGATTGCATGTTCAATCTTGATATACGTGATTATGTTAGTGGGTTATGAGAGAGATGTAAGTCAAGTTTTGGGTTCGTTGTTCAAAAACCCTTGATCTTGGGGTGCGTTGATGTCTTTCTTTGTTGATCGGTATGCTAGAAGTCAAGTGGATCTTGGTTTTTTAACACGGTTCATCTTTCAAAGGCATGTTTATGGGTCTTTGATTGATGTTCTGAATGTTATGGAAGCTAAGTTGTAGGGTTCTTATTAAAAACTCTAGTGATGGTGTTGAGTACGACTTGATCTTGCTCATATTCACATCTTTATGGCTTTAGATGCGTTACTCTTGCATTCGATCTACATGTTAGGGTTTATTTACCCTTGGATTGTTGCATGGTGCCCTTGTTCTTGCTGTATTTGATTATCGTGGTGTGTCCTATTCATGGGATATTGGGATCATGGCATGAAGGTTCTTTGGTTAGTGAAACTTTGAGTCTAGATTAGCTCCATGATTTTCTCTCGGATTGTGTTGGAGAATGGCTCAAGGATTTCTTTGGTTGGTTATGCAAGTTCAAGCTCTATGTGGATGGGTTCACATGGAAGATTGATGGAAGTTCTACGATGACTATGTTCTTGGTGCTACTTTAGTGAATCATGTTTTAATTCCTATTTTTATTCACTTGTATAGTCATTGTAGGTGGTAAGTTTATTATGTAAGTTGTAAGAATAGCGTGTCATTCTTATATGAGATGAGGGAAGTCACCCTCATCCTTTGTACTTCAATGTTTTTGGCATAATATATTTTACCGGGATGAATTAACCCTTTTACCCAAAAAAACAATCACCATGCATGCATGTGACGTACCATAAAAACATAGGATTGGATGTGACGTACCAATCCTAACTTGGCCATCGACCATGCATGTGACGTACCATAAAAACATAAAATCACCATGCATGTGACGTACCACATGAATTATCCAATCCTAACTTGGCAGCGTAGATATGCATGGAGGATCAATAACGCATAGGGATCCGATACAGCCCTAACGTCCCATCATACAAAGAAGAAATTAGTACCCACATCACAGCAAACATGCCAAATATAGTCCTCATAGCGTGGTAACAATCTTTGCAAAATGTACATCGTGGCGTAGTAAGCGAACGGCGAATCAAAACCTAATAGCGAGATTAAACCATGTACAATAACGTAGCCCGAAGCGACCAACTCGACTTCAATATCAACATCCCAACACAAAGCGATCGCGCACAGCGATCCGTTTGATCTTAAATAAACATCGGATCAACGACCAACACATCCACTACTTATGATCCAAACTCTACTGTAATGAATTGTAGAACAAGCGGCGAGTCGAATCAACCTAACAGCGGATCCAATCAGGATCCAAATAGTCAATCAACACCACATGATCCGGTAAAGCGCGCAAAATAGGCCAAAGGAGGCCACCATAACTAAATCAATCGATAAAGTGGCGGCAGCAAAGTCGCAAATGATTAGAACCACATAGGGATACAAACCCTAACTTCATTGAACCAAGCCATGACCGAAGCAATGACCGGTACCCATATCCAATCGACTACCTCAAGATCAGAATTAATTCCAGATTAGAGCAGATCAATGATAAATAGGGTAACCAAATCCTAACGTCCATAAAAACAGCAACAAGATCCTAATAATGAATCACGCCGAGGGTTTTTGAACAAGTATACCCCAAAACTTGACTTCATCTCTCGAACCCACATAAAATGCATAGATCGGATACATAACAAGTAACAACGGATATAGAATCACTTAAATCAGAAAAAGCCGGGTTTACATGCCACATGTTCATCAAAAGATATATAAAACCTAAAAGGGTTATGATAAGCGTTTATTAAATGCTTGACCGAACGATAAAAAATAAAACCAACCGAGGGATTTTATATCGATGAAAGTAGATCGTTACAAATAAAGACACCTCAAAGAATAAACAATGGCTGACATGAGGAATTAAAACCACCGAATGCATGTATGAAATTATCTTTATAAATAAATATACCACCGACCATTAAAGGTACTAGGATAATCAAGAAAATATAGACTTGAAAGGCATAAAACAAGTGTTTCATTTATGTGAGGAAAAAGGCAGAGCTTGGTGATACGTAGATATATGTAAAACAATTATAACCTATAGTGAAATTAGGTAGTAGTAATAAACACATATCTTATCAAGTATGGTCTTAACAAAATCATGAGTGGTCGACTTGTAGGCGAGGCGTTAATTGCGATCATAAGGTAAGGTTTTGTAAAGCGTTTATAGTCTAGGTTTTAAAATACCGATTAATAACCTAACGATGCCATTAATAACACCCCAAATGGTGTGGAAACACACATGTCTTGGGGTGCTAGTAATTGATATCACAACTGGGATAGGATAATTGCTTTCATAAAGAAACTTTATTCATTCTTGAAAACAAAGTTTGCATCATTTATTAGTCTGAGGAAAACAGGCCCATACTAAGCGATCCCCTTTTAAGTTTATGGAGGAATTCTATGACCAAGCCATGCCTTTTCGTTTAGCCTCCAAAGTTAAGCTATCTCCTTATAACACAATACATGCTAAAAGTGTCAACCGGTTGGTGAGTTCATAGGTTTCAATTAGTAAAACAAAATACAATTTCACTATGCTCACTGACCCGGCGGCAGCATTATGGAGTACGCAATCAAGCATAAATACAAGTGTTTTCCAGGACACCAAAGGAATACTCAAATGATGCGTTTGTTTGACCAGTTGGAGCAACCAATCAAACGGGGTGTCAACCCAATAGATCTATTCACAACATTAGCTTTCGATAATTAACGGTTCATGATTATGGTAGGGACTTTAATTTTTGAATAAGTAGGGACTTTAATTGGCTATGTGATAACTTAGGCAATAACGTTTTACTCTCATGTCCATAAAACAATCAATGCTCTCACCACTGAGAATTTGGGAATATTGTAAAACAATGAAATTCACATATATGATTCAAGTACTTGTGTCCATAATAAAATAAATCTCTCAATATTAAATAATTAGGCTTTCAAGTAAGAACAAGTGTTAGGTCACCATAAGTTAACACAAGCATGTAGATGATAGAAATGAGGTTAAGATAGAAGGTTGAACACACAAATCACACAATAATATATAAAGGTTATCGTAGGATTAATAGAGTGAACAACACTCTCAAATGAGAGTATACATGAGTATTTATATGGGAAGGGAGCTACGGACAACATAATAGTCCTCACTTAGACCTGTGGGCCTTAGCATGGGCTTATGGGCTTTCTACATAAGCCATGCCTTAATAACTAATATAAAAGCCATATGAATGCAACCTATTACATATAAATGACTAACACTTTATAAAAACGTTTAGGAGCGTTTCCAACAATCTCCACCTAAGTGATAGTTATCATGTGGTTTCTCGTCTTCTAGCATTCTTCTTTCTTGTGAGGTAGAGATGCTAGATTCAACAATCTCTCCTTGTGTGGGATCTTGTTACTTTTGAAGTTTTCAGCTTTGACGTCGTTGTGATCTTTGTTCTTTGTTCTTTGTTCTAGTATGGATGATTTGATTGTATGTTGTTGTCTGTATCTGGCCAGCTTCGTTGCTCAGGTGTCTCCATGGTTTTCTCCAACATGCTCGCACGCCTTTTGACTTTGATTTCACATGTGATGTTGTTCTTTAGTCTTTAAACTTTGTAGATTCTTTGGCTTTGATGAGGAATCATTTTGACTTTTGAGTTTCCTTTTGAGAGAACTTCATTTATGTTATTATAGGTATGAGCATGTGGAGAATCCGGCCATAAACCAAACACAATCGTCCTCTCTACCCTTCTTGGGTATGCAATACGATTTATGGGTTGTGTTTAATATCATAGAGGTGACGGCTGGTGAGTTTTTGATTGATCGAAACTATTCTCTATTTTTAATCTATTGCCTTTAATGGTGATTTGATTATACTTAGGGTGTCGTTAATTGTTCATAACCCTTACTATCCTCGATCATATTCATCAAATTTACGTTAGTTTTTAAGGTTTTGGCCGACTCTTGATCTGAATCGTTCCAATTATTCTTATGATTATAAGTCGGCTCCATACCGATTTATCTATATATAAGGGACAATATGTTGATTTGGTTTTGTGCTTAACGGATATTAAACCTTGTTTGATGTTATTGGTTGACACAGGTTGTATCGATTGGTGGGCTGTTTTTTTGAATGATATATCAAAGCGATTGCTTTGATTCTTTCTCTGTTGTGCATTATTTGGTTGGTGACTATGATTATGATTGTGACTATGCATGTTAACCTTTTTGGGTTGTTTGTCGATTGCAAGTTCTAGTCCAGATGTGCGTTTGATGTATGTGGTTTTAGAGAGAGATGTAAGTCAAGTTTGAAGGTAAGCTTGTTCAAAAACCTTCCAACTTTCACAGATCTGTATTCGACTTCTTCATTCGTTGGTCTAGTGATCGTTCTTTGTGGTAATTGGAAGTTAGGGTTTGGGAAAACCTAGTTTTATTCTATGGCGAGGTTGTGTTCAAATCGAGTTGCATTCTGATCCTAATTGCTGGTTTGGTGCATAGAATCGTGTCATAGTGTAGGTTGGATCGTAGGGGTGTGATTGTATTGGCGCTTATTGTGTGATTGGGAGAATCGTGCTCTTCTTTGGGTTTGTATGAACTTCCTCGTTATCTACTAAGGACTGAGTTGCGTGATTTTTCTTTGGTATTAATTCGTTTCGAGTAGGTCAATAGGGTTTGTTCATTGGAAGTTAGGGATGTAATCCCTATGTTTTTGGTATGACCAGAATCACATATGTGTTCACGTTCTTCGTATTCTTTGGTGGTGCTTATTGGGATTTGGTTTTGCATCTAAACACACACCTTTGGAGCGAGTTTGCCATTGCTGCTCTATCCGTGGTTTTAGAGTCCCTCACCAACCGTTGTGTCTAATTTATGAACTGATTTCACATTTGACGAGCCATGAATGTGGAAGTTAACAAGATCAAGATGTTGGGAAGTTAGGGGGTTCACCCTATTTTTTACCGATCACCTTTCTTGGACATAATTCTGATCATGAGGTCCCTTGAGGGTTGGTTAATTGGAAGTTAGAGCTCTATGACGTCTTTGGAATATTCAAGTGTTCTACTTAAAGCGGTTAACTTGTTATGTTTATTAGGCGCCGTAGTTTTATGTTCTATTATTTGTTATAAGTGTGGTTTGTCACTCTTATAGTGGTAAGTTATAAGAATGTTTTGTCATTCTTATATTTGTGTCTGTAAGTGTCCTGAGGGACTATGGCGAGGGACATCACCCTCGTCCTTTGTACTTCAATGTTTTTTGGATAATATATTTTACCAGGGTGAATTAACCCTTTTACCCAAAAAAAAAGCATGTGGAGAATCAGCACGATCTTTCCTCCCAGGAGCATCCATCAGTATCCGCATAAATTTGGTTAGTAATAAGCACCAATAGATGTCTTTTCTTAGAGAATTGATCACTACGATTGTTTTACTGATGAATGTCTTGATTCCATTCACCTTGGTCGGGCGAATCAATCGTCCGAATCCCGTAGAGGGACAGTTGGCATTACTTTGAACGAGTTCAAGTAATGACCCACATTTTCAGGACCCGATTCTTGAAAGGAATCTCCTTAGCGGGATTTCAGTAACAAGTTCGAACTTCGAGGTGTTAACATGATAGTGTGAAAACACATCTCTAATTCTAGCAAAGGTCGTTCTGACTGTAGGCCCTCAAGTAGGCTAACACGATGTACAAGTACATCTGATTCAGTGAGTCGTCGAGGTACACCGTAGCATCACCTCACTGACGTAGACCATTTGAGACAACACTAAGCGTAACCCACAGAGGAGTTACGAAGTGACTGTTGTCGAAATTGTTTGATGTTGTCCCACGGCAGAGTTTCCATTCAATCGAGGATTACGGTTGTGGATCCCTCATAAATGTTCTCGGTAGGTTGCTAGGATCTGCGAAGGACTCTAGAATGTATCACTTAGCGTCCTAATGTTGAGCGACAAGTGATGAAAGTTCAAGTGTTCCTAAGATATCTTTTGATGAATCTCTAGGCTCTAGACTCAATAGTGCGCTTTGGTTTTCTTGGGAGACTAGGAGAGGGTCTCCTTCTTGATACCAACAATCTCTAAGAGAAAGTCGATAGATGCGTAGGGTTCCCTATGAGAATGAAATAAGCTTCTGGCGAGAGAAACTTGAGTGGCTAAGAAGGTTTAGTGCGATCGTCCTTTGGGTCCATGATGACTTTATCTTCACTACTGGGTGTCATCTAGTGAAACCATGAGGATATGAATTGAACAGAGTGTGCCTAAGTTGAATAATGGAGGCTATTTCTTTTCACCCTTTTCTTTACTTTTCTTTTAATTCTTCAACTCCTTCTTTCTCTGATTCTCATTTTCTCCTTTTTACAATCATACCTAAGGACTTTTAAATACTCACTATTTGTGGTGTCCTTAGGTAGATCCCTCCGACTCTGGCAGATCATTGGATGTTTATCCCTAAACTTAGTCACCTTATAACTCCATGACTATCCTATGTTGCCATAAAACCATTTTCATGAAAATATCTCAAAGTGTTTATGAATAAAAACATGTTTGAAACACTTCAAGATTTTTGCATTTTCATAAATACTCCCCCTCATGCTTATGAGTTTTGCAAATTTGCGATGAGGTTTGGTAGCACTTTTGAATTGATCAACTCAAGATAGACAATTCCCCACCGAGACACGGTTACATCACTGACTAGGTCAGTTTGAAGTTGTAAACACTCCTTGGTGAGGAGGTTCGACCCGTCAAGGTTCATGTCTACCAAGAATTTCTCGGATGGTACATTCTACTAAGACTAGTCCTTTGCGAGATATGTTTACATAACTAGCAAACTAGTTTGAAATTATTACCCGTCCCGGACAAATCTTTTCGAGTTACGACATTTAAAAGTTCGTCAATTCAACGGTTAAGTCTATTTTTTTTGGGTAAAGGGCCTTCCACTTGGTAAAATGCATTACACCAAAAAAAAGTTGAAGTACAAGGATGGAGGAGAATCCACCATCATTGCCCGATCAGGGCGAAAAACAAATGCACCACATGTGCAAAAAAAAACAGCACAAACAAGCTAAGCAAACTAGCTACAAACAAAACAAAAAGAAACATAAAGACAAACATCTAATTATTTCTTTTTGCGACCCTTGCTAATTACCGTGAAATCTCTCGAAGAACCAATATTACCCTTGCTGACTGGAAGAATAAGTAGCGATATCATCGTAGTTCTCATATACTTCATCATCACTCTCATTAACCCCATCCACAAAAGGATCACTATCATGTCTTGTACTCGAACCCACAACCTTTTGACCCGCAAAAGAACTTGAAGACTTTTCCTGCACATTAGTATCCGCAAAAATATTGTCTTCATTCAAGAGAGCATCAAACGAGTTCTTTAACGAGACATAATTAATATTTTCCTTATCGAGGCTGATTTCCCATCCTTGTTACTATTACCATTTAGCGAATTAACAAAATTGTCACACCGACCCGATGGGATTGAGAAGTAGAATTCTTTTCCAGGACTTGGCTTACAAACAGGGACGATAATGATAGTTAGGCTTAGGTTTGTTCAACCGAACACCTCAATAGGCGAGATGACGATTTCACCTTCTTTTTTCCTTTACGATTTACTTCAATAAACCCCTCATCAAAATTGGGATTCGATGTAGCATCCATACTATTCTTAGGACAATGAATATCCGTGTGGCCAAAACTTTACACACGAACATCGAGGAGGTTGCCACTCATATTCAATATAACCCGTTTCCAAGGAATGACCTGACTTATTAAGGAAGGGCACCGCAACAACCAAAGAATCCCTTAAAGTTGTATCGATGACACCTCAATAAGAGCCTCGCATTACGTTTGACCCCACGATTTAAGACACATATCACTCGTGTAGGAATCAAGCATAATGGGCTGACCAATCCTAGTGGCAATGAGACTCAAACCAGCCAGATTATAGCGATACTTAACCGGAATATTATGTAACTTAACCCATAACGGTGCTACCTTAATCTCATCCTTCTTAAGAATCGTATTCATTATCCCATGTGTTCAAAATAATAGGAGCTGTGCGAATAATCCATGGACCATTCTCAAGAACCTGCTCCATACCCGTCCTAGTGGAGAATTTAAAAAAGAAAAATCCATTTTTCAACATAACCTTTTCGATACCATATTTAGCCCAAGTATTCTTAACGTAATTCTCAACTAGGGGAAATGCTAGTCTTTTGCCAATGAAATAACCATATAAAGTGTTAGCAAACCGACTATTAACCTCCTCAACCGATGCTAAAGGAATAGCTATATCAGCGTGTTCAACATATTCATTATTGGTTAAGGAATAGAACTTTACCGTTTTCTTACTTGGACCAGCTTTAAACATTGAAGCATAAGAACTATGGACTCCAACGGGAGAATTAGGCAACCTACCCTCGACATTGGCGCTATCGTGATCCTTTTCAGTCCCAACCTCATGCAAGAATTTGGTCTCAATATCAGCACCGTTAGAAACATTTGTACCAAGTGACATAGGCTAAGTGTGCGTCGCCTTATCATCAGCAAGAGGGATCGAATCAGCCCCATTGGAATCAACAGGAGTCTCACATGTTTCTCCATCAGCCTTCTCCCTAAACTTCAGATTTCGCCAAGGGCTAATAGGAGCAGTCGATCGAATCATTGGCCCATCAATATTCTTGATCTTCTTAAACAATCGACAGGGACTAAGATCCTCATCACCTAAATCGTCATTAATAACTGCTTCCATCTCTCTCAAAACCCACTAACAATAATCAAAACCATAAGACAATTCCCAGTCGAACTTTTGTGTTGTTACAATCGTTAGAATCCAAAAGCACCAACCACGATTCAAACAATTAAATAAGACAATGAATAAGAATTGAATCGTTGCTAGGAGGGAATTATTATTACCACGGACCCATGATCCTCTAACAATAAAAGACCAATTACCAGCAATCAATTTATGTATATAAAGTGCAATTGAGACCACCGACCTCGAATAAGGTACCCAAACCGAAACAATCAATAAATATCACCAAAGCACCGACCAAGCAGTATAAGGTGAAAAAATTGACCAATTAGGTTGAGCATATAATGAAGCACATGCAAATGACGAAAAAAATGATTAACAATTATAGATCCCAAAGAAAACTGAATAGATTTGAAGAATTATAGGTGTACCGGTTATTCTTTTTGTCGCCGTTTAGAGAGAGACGCTAGGGTTTTTACTTCAATGGTTAAGTCTATGCACACTTAGATTCACACAATCCAACATACAACATATTTGTATCACACAATTTTTCTCCCCTTCAAAAATGGCATATTAATGTTATTTTTGATGAAATTTGATATCGAATATGACCATTTCGAGTTTTGTGGGAAGATTTCCACGAAAAACATTGTTTAAGCAAAGATATTTTGCAAATACTCCCCCTCAACAAGTAATATTAACAAGTTTGGGTTGTACACTGCTATTTATGTACAAGCCATAATGAATAAATAAATCAATAATCAAAATACAATCAAGAATGTTTAAGGAGTACCAAACGATTACACACGACCCGGGACTTTCTCTTCACGTTGAAACGTTGAGATAGAGAAACTCTGTCGTCCTCCCACATAGCTCTCCAGCCTTCTCATCTGATCCCGGTGGAACAACCTTTCATCCATCCTTTTAATGAACCTGCGAGCTTCCTTTCTTTCTTCCGAATTCCACCTCTTCTTCGAACCAATACCTTCCTGAATATCCTTTAACCAGTATGCTAACCCATCACGAACCATTTTCAACGTATGATCACAAAATTTGTGGATTTCATCGTATTCCATGAAGCAAGTATGATGAAGCTCACTGCGGTAGACGACCCCAAAATTTGGTTTTTTGAAGATAGTGTACTGAGATAATTGATTAATGTTGGGAAAGTGTAGCAACGGTTGTGTAAGATTTATCTGCTTTTGGTATGATTCGTCCTCAAGTTGTAGATCTTCAACACGTTCTTGAATCACTTTGCTTCGAACGAAGATCAGTAGGGTTGTGATGAACTGAAGTTGAATTTCTGTTGAGAATTGTCTCATCCTTCCTTGTACCTTTGCAAGGTACATATCTTCGATGTCGTTGAGTGACAATCTCGAGAAATCTGCTTCAGTGAAGTCATATTCTTTTTCATCTTGTCGCTTGACCTTGGTCTCTGACAAGAATGAATAATCCCATTTTGTTGCCAATGTGACCTTCATGATAGCAACGATCTTCTTATCACTCTCAACCTATTTGTTTGACCATTGAACTTGACAGCTTCTGTAATACAGTCTTCTCCTTGGTGGCTAATGATGAATTTCGTATTTTGCAATTGAGGTCATAGTCCGCCACTTTGTCAACATACAACTTGGTGGCATCTTCTTCAATGGTAATATTGGTAGAGAAGACTGCAGCTGGAATATTGAAGGTGAGTGATGTAGCATACTTTTTGCTGATGCTACTGTCGTGTTGATGAAACTCGAGGTCGTTGTTGAAGAAGAAGCGGTATAGAATCTTAGGTTGCTCGGGTCGGCCAATGGTTGGTAGCGGCTTTGTCCAATCAGTGTAGTAGGGAGTGTTATCCTTTCTTGTGATATCGATGTTCGATTCAAGATTTAGCCAGTCAATGTTGTTAGATATTTCACGCGCAATGTTGTCAAGATGATATTCGACTTCAATTGCGTTGCTTGATCTGTCTTTCAACAAGTTGAACACGTCATTCTTTATCCTGCGTAATTCCCCTTTCGTCATCTTTTTAACTTTCAATTGATCTTGGATAATCTTCACCTACTCCATTGTACGACCGTCTACCGGTTCTTGACCTTCAGGTAATCTAGGCGTCGCATCAACCAACTGATTGAACCAATCATACTCCTCTTTGTCGTCTTCGTCTAGCCATGAGACGACAGAACTTTGTTTCTTCTTCTTTGGTCGGGAGGATGATTCCAGTTGCGGTGATGGTTGAGGTGATGGTTGTTGTTGGGGCTCAGGAATGTCTTCTTCTTCACCACTGGTATATGTGAAGTGATCACCGGTTTGCTGCATTGGTGGTGGAGAATCAACATTCCGTGGTTTGTCCGATGAGGGAGGTTGTTGAGAAGCTTGACTTGTAGATGTGGTGGTGGTCTTAGGCGGTGGTGGTGGCATGGATGATGATGACCCGCCAGTCTTCTTTTGACGTTTTGCATTCGGGTCTTTATCCGTGTCATCATCATCTCTTGGTCGCTTCTCCTGACTAGCTGCTTCCTTGCACGAAGTCTTTAGTTGATATGCGAGAAGTACCTCATAAAGCTTCGATTCATCAGGTGTGAAAGTAGGAGCTCGAGGAGACATCTGTAGAATCAACTGTGATATCAGATCAGCTTCAATGACATTAGGAGGCGGGACTGGTCGGGTTTGCTTGACCACCGGTGTTGTGGTAATCATTTGCCTGACCAGTGTCTTTAGCATTGGGTAGAACTGATTGAGAACATATCTTTAGTATCTGGCAGGAGCATATTTGAGGAGGAAATGATGAGTGTAGTTCTTGATCTACTCATCCATTTCACCTTGAACGTCTCTTTTGAAGAATTCCTTTATATGTTCTCTTTCTCCTTCGAACGTGTCCATCTCTTTAGAAAGCTCATTGACCTTGTCAGCCAGCATGTTCAATTTTCGGTCCTGAAGACTTTGTTTGCGTTTTCTGTTTTAATGCAAGGCTTTCTATATCCTGGCTTTGGTTCGAGATGCCCAAGTATCGGCCTTCTTCTTAACTGACTTTGATGATGATTTAGTTGTTGTTTCTTTGGATGGTGGTGGTGATGAGTGAGATGATGATTCTGCTTTGGAAGTGTCATGGGGTTGTTCTGAAGATTGCTGAGGGTTGTGTTCAGGATTTTCCAGAATGTAGTTATCAGTTTCCATTCTGATGCGTTCCTCTTCGGCCCTTTTAGCAGCTTCATCTGCATCCTTCTTAGCAAGTTCTTCTTCAGCTTTCTTAGCAAGTTCCTCTTCTGCCCTTTCTTTTTCAGCTTTCAAAGACTCGATTTGAGACACATTATCAACATTCTCAACATTCTCAACAAAATCAAATTACAGCAATATTATCATATCAGACAGCCAGTATGATACAAAACAAAAGACATGGTATCAACGCATATAACATCTTCCAAGAGTCGATCGACATGGTTTCGAAAAGATTTGTTTTTCTGTTTAGTTTTCAAAGTCCATCCTCGTTTGCATTGAAAATTGTTTTCAATTACCCAATCTCCTTCTGAAGATCCCGTTCCCAACATTTTGCACACATACGAAGATTTCGAACATGGGGTAAAAGTTGTTTTTGAAAAATATTCCTTTGTTTTCGCGCTTAAGGCGATTGAAAAGTTTCAACTTTTATTTCCGAATTACATTTAATTTCTTGTTCCAAAACATTAAGGTTAGACATAAATGTATCAAAAAAAATATTTAAGTAATTGACATCTTTCGGGTGATGGTGTGATTTTACTCAAAAGAATGTAAAGGACCATTTATTTGTGCAACTTGTTGGACGGGAACAACATTAGAAGAGGACTCGGGAATTGGTGTGATAACCCACGGTGTATTTGTATTATCCTGTTGTTTGACAAAAGTCATTTTTGAATAGCCAGATGGTTTGTTATATTCAACATTTTCTATTTTCAATCGACTCTCGTCATCTGCAACGAATTCCTCTTCACGATCATATTCAACAACACTCATAATTGAATCATCTATTCTATGTTCTGCACTGTACACTTAAGGATTTGGTTTGAATGCTCTATGTGGCGTGGTTTGTAATCAACAAGAATTGGCCCATATCCATCACGGATTTGGTTTAAAAGTAAACTTTTGAATTGTTGTGATTGACTCACCATGTTTATAAACAACATTTCAAAACTCTTTGATTTTGTTTTGTAAATCGACAATTTCATCAAGATACTGATCAATTCTCGTCCTTGAATGTTTTTTGTACTCAGAAAACTGTTTTTGACATGTTAACAACTCAGACTTGGCTTTTTGAGTTTCTGAAGTAAGAGCGTTAATTTGTTGTTGATGATCAAATTTTTGTTGTTCTATTTGAGAAAGCAATTCATTCTTGGATTCAACTAGATCACGTAATCTATATTTCCAAAGATTTTTCATTTTGGTATGATTTTGAAAAAGCGACTTCAAAACTGTATTCCGCGTTTTTCTTTAAAATTATTGAGTTGTAACTTATAGCATTCATTATCCTTAATTAACAGTGCAATCTTAGCATTAAGATTCATATTAATCTCATTGCACTTCTCTAATTGAGATTGGGTGGTCTGAAATAAGGTCATGAGCCCGGGATCTGGATTAGACAAAGGCTCATTTTGTTCAACGTGAGTCTCCACATAATCATTATTTAGATCCTCAAATATTATCACGGAGTTAACTTGATTATCAATGTTAACCATTAGGTCATCTTGATCGTCAAATGTAGAACGGGATCCATTTGATTATCTTCGTGATGAAATGTAGAAGGCTCATGTTGAACACTCTGTGCCTCGTCCCATGCAGATGTAGGCGGAGATATCAGATCATGTATAAGACATATGTTAGGATCCGGTACCTGAGACAAGCCATCAGTGTCATACACTGGGCCTGTGTCACTCATGTGGAGCTCTTGCATGTTGGCCATCAACATCACAGCTGCGTTAGCTTGCAAGTCCTCCATGTCATCATCAGATTCTGCATTAGCCATGAAGCTCTGTTCTTTTTTGGTAAGTGTTCCACCAGCTTCATCCTTGAGAGCCAAGAGGTAGGCCTCCTTGTGATAAGCGCTACCTCTTGTTCTCGGCTTTGGGCAAGCATTAGCCAGATGACCCTTCTTGTTGCAGTTGTAGCATCGAAGACCATTAATCTCAGAAACATTTCCACGATCAACCATTTGAACCCGTTGTTGTGGAGCACCCATGTTATTCCTTCCATTAGCATTAAATCCTTGACCACTACCCATCGGACGACCATTTCCACGGTTCTGAACCTCAACCCTTCCATTGTTAAAAACTGCTTGATTCCTTGTGTTAGATGAGGTACGAATACGGTTGTTGGATTTGTTAGCAAATCTCCCGAAGGCTCTAGCAATTAACGAAAATCCTTGATTCAACGTATCGAAAGCTTCTGCATCCTCATTTGGTGTCTCACTGTAAAGTGCTGAATCAGTGTTGTTGTTGTAAGGGACCAGTTGAGTTTTTTGTGATTGCTGTGAAGGATCATATGGTGTGATCTGAGCATATTGTTGTGGTGGATTAGTAAAGACAGTTGGCAAGTTTGGAAATTGAGTATAACAAGCTTGAGTGTACAAAGCAAGATTATCCGGTAGAGTTGGAGATCCAGGGACTCAACGGAGAATTCTGTCTTTGTCTACTTCCTTTTGATGGTGCTTCAAATAGTTATATAACAATTCGTACGTTGCTTGATGAAGATTCTTAGCTTGACGGATGAATGTAACATACTTTTCCCAATCAGGACCAAGTCAACTGAGGAACTTTGTACTTATTGCAATCCTTGGCATAATGATGTCGTTTTTGTCCAAGTCATTGATGATGTCTAAGACCGATGATAGTATGACTCTAATGATTCCCCTGGTTCAATCATGAAATTCTCTTAGGATAAGTAAAGTTTTGATTCTATGTCTTCTTGATTGAGTTATGTGCCGTCCATTAGAAGATGAATGTGTTCCCGCATAGCTTTTGCAGTTTTCTGAGCATCATCATTACGAAGAATTGGATTGGGTAAACCCAAAAGGATATATTGCATTGCAAGTTCATCTGCTTCCAAGTGAAGTAGTTGTTCAGCAGTGAGTTGATCTAATTTGAGAGTGGTGGTAACATCATCTCTTGGTGGATCAGCAGTTGGATCTCCGAGGACTGTTGTAGTAGGCATTTGAAAAGGACCTTCAAGAATGACCTTCTTCAAAAACTTACCATGTGGTTTCTTGAGATCACAAAACCTAAAGAACCGTATCACCCATTGTGACAACCCGTACTTTCAGGTCATTTCTCGACACAATTCAT
The DNA here is from genome assembly GCA_910596185.1 of Chrysanthemum makinoi. Taxonomy (NCBI): domain Eukaryota; kingdom Viridiplantae; phylum Streptophyta; class Magnoliopsida; order Asterales; family Asteraceae; genus Chrysanthemum; species Chrysanthemum makinoi. The sequence continues at coordinate 169,166,631 of OU343221.1, read as the reverse complement.
GCTTCACTATTTCAACATTTATCGTAAACTAGGTTTACGTATTCCAAATTCGCGTAACCACATGGTTTTAGCGGCGAATTCATGATCGTATCATCACAAACATTTCATATGGACTAAGTTTAGTCTACATTTCATTAGCATCATTTGCATTATGATAGTTCATTCATGATTTTACATTTCACCTTAAACGCGTAAATTTTATATTAAATAAACGTTATCGCGTGAGTTATTATTTTGAGCATTTAATCTTACTTTCAAAATGATCCGATATATTTTATACTTACATTTAGTTATAAAACTATATTTTTAGTTTTCCTAGTGTTTCAAATTTATTTGGTACATAAATCGTTAAAGTTAAATTATTACAACGTTTTTCTTAAAAACTACGATAATTATTATTTTATCACTCAAATTTTATGAAATGTATTTTTTACAATTTTTATAACTACTATATACTTTACTTGATCCCCTAAAACTTATTTTAATCCATGTTACTCTAATATCACAACTAGGTACAAGTTACAACAATTTCTACTTAACTATACATTTTACTTAACCTTTTAACAATTACTTACATATATATACATTATAAGAAGAAAAAAAAAAAAATTGTGAACACTCCCCTAAAAAACCGGCCAAGGGGAGGGATTACATTTATTGAAGTTGGAAAAATTTCATTTGATAGTATAAGTCTATACTCCAAGTCTTCACTTTATCATTGGACTTCAAATAATTCAAGTAGTAAAAATCTTTTTCTCTCTTGTTCCTCATCACCAAAAACCGGTTCATCAAGAGGTTTTTCAAAGGATCATCAAAAATTTCTCAAGCAAGTAATTACAATCTAGATAATACTCTTATTAAGGTTTTGAAATAAAAACCTAGAGTGTTTAGGATCCTTGTTACTTTCTCCTCATCATATTCATTTGTAAGCTTGTTTCTTTCATTTTCATGTTTCCTTATCATTTCATATTCATCTTTTCATTTTTTGGAGCAAGTATGCATGATATGTGATTTATACCATTTTATTTCATGATTTTAGAGTTATTTATATACTATGGTCATCCTATAAATATTCCCATGGTATTCTTTGGTCTTGATGTTGATTAGGAACCCATGACGCTAAGATGTATGGTAGGATTAGAATAGCTTTGGAGTTGATTTGAAGGGATTGGAATAGGTTTAGTGCGAGAAAAACTATTTTCGACAAGTTATAAAAGTGTTCTGTCCTTATTTTGTTTTACTGGAAAATCCGACAGTAGGCACACGGCCTAGATATTTAGAAAATATACTTTAAAAGCGAATCGTGGCAGCTTGAGCGGAGTAAAAGCAGTTATAACGAAAGTTATGGGTTTTACAAGTTTGACGACGAAATATATATTTTTCTGAAATTTCAGCATACTATTATTATTTTGTGCAGTCAAAAGCGAGTCCTAAGCTTTACAAATTATTTCGACTTATCAAAAATATATTAGTATACTTTGATACGAAGCTAAGGGCGTATATCACATTAAGCGGTTTGAAGCGACTAAGATACTATTTTCATAAACTTGCCGTAACTATTATTTTTAGAAAAACTATATTATTTTTACGAGATAAGTGTTACGGTAACTAAAATCACCATCTTTAACCCTTATTATCTTTATGTTCGAGACCTTTTGGATGAAAACTCCTGAAACTTTTTAGATTTTGATACAAACTTTCCAAAACCGTCGAGTTAGTTTTCTAACGATCGGCGTACACCGTTCGACTAGTTTTCGAAAGCCATTTTTGTTAATTTCATGATATTCCGACGACATTGTTTTGCGACGAAAAGTGAAATTTTCACCATAAATCATTATAAAACCATTGTAGGATGACATTTTGGCGTAAAAACTTGTAAAGTCATTTTTGAAGGGTCAAGGCGTCAAGCGAGTATTTTTGACGACAAGTAATATTTTTCAAAACTCGTAAATGGTATAAATAACATACGAAATGCATGCATAACATTACATTGCAACTCATTACATATCATATCATTCATAATAGGTCATTTTCGAGATTCACGCTATATTTCGGTGTATCCACTTTTGTCATCGTAATCATTGCAACAGGTGAGTTTTCATAGCCCCACTTTTAATTGTTTTTATACTACTTTTTGGGGAGATACATGCTCAAACTATTTTCATTTACTTTCACAAGTACTTTAACTTATATGAATTAGAGTGAGTTTCATGGCTACTTTTACTTGCTTTCATAAGCTGTTTTGGGGAGATACATGCTCAACTATTTTCATGACATTCATGACTATTTGCAAATTACATGTTTATCTAAACTGAATGCTAGTCATACGAAGTAACATTATTGCCATACTTAGAATTTCTATTTCATATATTCATTGAGCTAATGGTCTTGGTATATTCATTGAGCTAATGGTCTTGGTATATTCATTGAGCTAATGGTCTTGGTATATTCATTGAGCTAATGGTCTTGGTATATTCATTGAGCTAATGGTCTTGGTAATATCACGAACTAATGGTCTTGGAACGATTTGAACATACACTATATACATTTTTGCAATGGGTTGTGAATACCGAGGTTGCAAGTTTTGTATGGGCGGGACTTGAGGCTGAGTGGTTCACAATGCCTTTCTGCATAAACGATTCGATACATTGAGCCATGCACTATTATGTGAATTCATTTGACATCATGCACTTGAAAATTAACTCTACATATTACGGCGTGGGTTGTGAACACACGGGTTGCAAGTTTTGTATGGGGACTTGGGCTGAGTGGATTTACAATGCCTTTGCTACATAAACGATTTTGAAAGTCTTTACATTTCAAAGATTTACAATGCCGTTCTTTATAGCGATTTTGAAAGGCTTTACATTTCAACTCAAACTCTATGAACTCACTCAACCTTTGTGTTGACACTTTTTAGCATGTTTTATCTCCGGTATCTAAGGCATACACTTCATGGCATGCATTTGGACACCTCATGGAGTCGGTGGTGACGGCAGCGTCTCACTGGGTTTACATACTTTAAAACATCGTTTGAATTGTAACAACTTATTTCCGCACAAGATGATTTTCAATTGGGACCTATCTTTGTAAACTCTGATTGTTTTATTAAATCAAGCGATGTATTTTCCAAACGACACTTTAGGTCGTTCAATATAACTGTGATTGTGATGCTATGACAGTCAATCCCCAGGAATTCCATTCCGCTGCAAAACAGGTAATTTGGGGGTGTGAAACCCATAGATCATAGTTTCCAGGAGTGAGCATTGGAGGTCTATCAAGGGATCCAGCTTCATCAATGGATTGTCGGCTGCTTAAAGCTTCACACATCTTTTCAAACCAAGAAGGCTCCTTTTGCGTTGTGACATTCATAGCATACTTAGCTGGAAACTGATATTGGAAGTAGTTAGCATGCTGATATTGTTGACGAGGGTTTGGTTGTGGTGGAAGAGGTTGTGCTCCTTGAGGAAAGTAAACTGATGATGGTTGTTGAAATTGTTCTTAAGGATATTGTTGTATTTGTTGTTGTTGTTGTTGTTGAGGATACTCATGAGGAAAGTAGTTGGAGTATGGTGGTTGAGACATCTTGAAACTTGTATTGATGATGGATCTTTATAGTCGAATGGAACTTGATGTTATTGATGAACTACACTTAGGTGTAAACAAGACTTAGGCGTAAACTGATGACCTTACACGTAACTTCTACTTACGCGTAAACAAGAGTTCTTAGGCGTAAATACTTCTTACACGTAAGCTTTAGGTTAAACGTAAGCTTATGCGTAAACTAATCCTTTACACTTATCAAAGTGTAAAAGATATCCACAAGTCAAAGTGTTTTCAGGCTTATCCAAGCAAGAAAACACTTAGTTAACCAACATCTTTGAAGATCGTTAAAGAATTTCCTTACGCGTAAAAGCTTAGGCGTAACTTTCTGACTTAGGCGTAGAAGCTTAGGCGTAAAACTAGGGTTTCGTTATGCGTAAAAAAGGACAGAATTTACCAAGCTTGATTTATATGCACTAAACGTTTTGGAAACTTGATTTTAAGGATAAAATAGCTTCAAAATCACCAAAATAACAAGAAAGTTTGAAATTTGATGATCCAAAGTAACTTTTTACCTTACAAGTAAACTAATGACACAAAATACAACCAAGATCAAAAACTTATCTAAGCACGTAAAGTTCGAAACTATTTGAAAAAAACAGAAACTTTAACACTAAATAAACCTTAACCCATAAGAATCTTGAGTTTACAAGTGAAAAAATGAAAGTTTTAAGCGTGAGAAAAAGTGTGGAGAGAAAACCCTAAACGTTTTTCTCTCTCTCTCTAAGATCCAGCCGCCACTTCTTCTCAAATCCGGCCATAAACCAAACATAATCGTCCTCTCTACCCTTCTTGGGTATGTGTCACACCCCCAATTTACCTGTTTTGCAGCGGAATGGAATTCCTGGGGATTGACTGTCATAGCATCACAATCACAGTTATATTGAACGACCTAAAGTGTCGTTTGGAAAATACATCGTTTGATTTAATAAAATAATCAGAGTTACAAAGATAGGTCCCAAATGAAAATCAATTTGTGCGGAAATAAGTTTGTTACAATTCAAACGATGTTTTAAAGTACATAAAACAAGTGAGGCAGCGTCGTCACCACGACTCCATGATGTGTCCAAATGCATGCCATGAAGTGAATGCCTTAGATACCTGAGATAAAACATGCTAAAAGTGTCAACACAAAGGTTGAGTGAGTTCATAGAGTTTGTTTTGAAATGTAAAGCCTTTCAAAATCGTTTATGCAGCAAAAGCATTGTAAATCGTTGATATGTAAAGACTATCAAAATCGATTATGTAGCAAAGGCATTGTAAATCCACTCAGTTCCAAGTCCCGCCCATACAAAACTTGCAACCTGTGTGTTCACAACCCATTGCCGAAATGTATATATAGTTTATGATCAAGTGCATGATGTCAAATGAATTCACAAAATAGTACCTAACTCGACGTAGAACAATAGCACATAATCAATAGCACTTAACTCGTCGTAGAACAATAGCACATAATCAATAGCACTTAACTCAATGTATCAGTAGTCAACTGACATAGTACTTTATTCGACGATGTATCAGTAGTCAACTGATATAGAACGTTACACGACGAAGCACTATAGCATAGCGGAACAATTGATATAGTACAACATTTGATTTAGAAACAATGGTGATCATGATAGAAATTATCCTTAATAATATAAAGTACTTGTGAAAAATAGTCGAACATGTATCTCCCCCAAAATAGTTTCAAACAATTGAAAATGGGGCTATGAAACTCACAGTAATCCTTATAAAAGTTAAAGTACTTGTGAAAGTAAATGAAACAGTTTGAGCATGTATCTCCCCCAAACAGTTATGAAAGCAAGTAAAAGTAGGGGCCATGAAACTCACTTGGTAAACGTGACAAGAGTGAGTACACTGAGGTATAATGTGATCGTTATGGTACCTAGTACCAATGATATGATTTGATATGAGTTGCAATGTAATGTTATGCATGCATTTCGTATGTTATTTATACCATTTACGAGTTTTGAAAATATTACTTGTCGTCGAAAAATACTCGTTTGACATCTTGACCCTTCAAAAATGACTTTACAAGTTTTTACGTCAAAATGTCATCCTACAATGGTTTTATAATGATTTATGGTGAAATTATCACTTTTAGGTCGTAAAACAATGTCGTCGAATTTTCATGAAATCAACAAAAATGGCTTTGGAAAACTAGAGTAAGCGATTGTCGCGTCGATCGTTAGAGAACGAACTCGACGGTTTTGGAAAGTTTGTATCGATATCTAGAAGTTTCAGTTCAGGGGTTTTCGTCCAAAAGGTCTCGATCATAAAGATATTAAGGGTTAAAGTTGGTGATTTTGGCTAATTGTGTTCAGAAAATAATAGTTACGGCAAATTTATAAAAACATGCATATCTTTGTCGTTTCAAATCCGTTTTCTACATTATAATCCGTTAGCCGTATCAAAGTATACTAATATATTTTTGTCGAAATAATTTGTAAAGCTTAAGGCTCGTTTTTGACTCGAATAAAGTAAAAACATGTTGCTGAATTTTCTGAAATATGTTTGTCGTCAAACTTTAAAATCCATAACTTCTTCGTTATAAGTCCGTTTTTATCCGTTCAAGCGACCCGCAGTTCGTTTTAAAGTATATTTTCTAAATATCAAGGCCAAAAAGTCGTACCAACAGTAGGGTTTTCCAGAAATTCGAATTAAGGACAGAACATAAAATATAGTTATCGAAAATAGTTTTTCTCGGACAAAACCTATTCTAATCCCTTCAAATCAACTCCAAACTAATCTAATCCTACCATACACCTTCTTAGGGTGTCATGGGTTCCTAATCACCATCAAGACCAAAGAATACCATGGGAATAATTATAGGATGACCTTAGTATATATATAACTCTAAAATCATAAGAAAAATGGTATAAATCACATAACATGCATACTTGCTCCAAAAATGAGAAAATGAATATGAAATGAAAAAAAGAAACATGAAAATGAAAGAATCAAGCTTACAAGTGAATATGATGAGGTGATAAGAACCAAGGTTAGCCTAAATACCCTAGGTTTTTATTTCAAAACCATATAAAGGATATAACTAGATTGATTATTAGCTTGATCTTGCAAAATTGATGATCCCTTGTACCTATGGAGTTCGGTTTGATGGAGAAGAAACAAAGGAGAGACAAGTTTTCTTGATTTGAATAATTTGATGAAATGAAATGAATGACTATAGAAGAGTTGGAGTATAAATATTATCTTGCAAGAAAATTTTACCAACATAATTAATGCATTCCCTCCCCTATGGCGGTTTTGGGGAGGATGCTTCTCATTATATTTTTTTTTTTCAAATGTGTTGTGTATACATGATTACTTGTACAAGTTGAAATAAAGTATAAATAATTGTGAAATAAAAGGCATAAGTAAAGGTAAATGAGAATTTTTGGTACAAGTAAGTTTTTAGTAAGTCAAAATAGAATGTATTGAGATAATAAAAATTGTAAAAATACATTCCTTGTGAAATTTGGGTGATAAAATAATTATCGTATGATTTTTAAGAAAACGTCGTAATAATTTAATTTTAACGATTTAAGTACCAAATAAATTTGAAACACTAGGAAAACTAAAAATATAGTTTTTATAAACTAAATGTAAGTTTAAAATACCTCGGGATCATTTTTGAAAGTAATGGATTAAATATACAAAATAATAACTCACGCGATAAAGATTATTACATATAAAAATTACGCATTATAAAGTGAAATGAATGTGTCATGAATGAACTAATGAGATGCACATGATGTCAATGAAATGTAGACTAATCATAGTCCATATGAAATATTCGTGATGTTATGATCATGAATTAAGCTAAACCTTCAAGGTTCGCAATTTGAAACAAGTAAACCAAGTTTACTATAAATGTTGAAATTGTAAGGCATGCATTGTGTCGAAATGACACGAAAGTGCGGGTTGTCACATTCGCCCATCAAAAAGGAATTCATCCACGAATTGATCGTTGTTAGGTCTAACGGTTTAGGGTTTGATGTAGCAAACTTTCCCATTCCCGAGCAAAACCCTCAAAAGACTTTTTGGTAACCGATTTTTACTTAATCTCACAACTCATCAAACAAGAGCTGTCATGAGATTAGGCTAAATCGGTTTAGGTAACAACTTGTTTCTAGCTCGATCTTTGCTACTCATCAAACAAGAAGCTGTCCGCGGATCAAACTGGAAACAAGTGGTTTGAAGAAAATCTTTTGAAAATTTGGCTCGATTACGAAATTGCTTGCACATATAAGCCTACTACTCCCTTCATTGCATTATTCTTCATGAATTAGACATAGGTGATCAAGCTATGTATAATTTAGGAGTAACTATGCAATGCTTGGACTAATCGACTCATATGATGTTTGGTGTTAAGTCAACCGATGTAAAAATTGTGATGAACATCGAGGAGAGACATGGAGAATGTCGTTAAAATGATAGTTAAAGTAAAAAGAATTAAAATCCCGTAAATGATAAACAAATCGGAAGAAAATAAAGTACGATAGATGAGAGTATTTTACAACGGGTAGTTTAGCAAAAGTAGTACATCTTAGGTTATAAAGATTGGATCGATGGAAGACATAAAATTAGTACGACATAGTACATAAGGAAAAAATTAAGACTGTTAGTTTCCAAACTTCTTGGTCTTCAGCGTCGTGATACCTTGACGAGCTCCTCCTCCTCCTTCTAACATATATACATTCCCATGAGCACCTTCGACTTGTTGACCTTGGTTTTGAGGACATTGATTCCGATAGTGTCCTTGCTCCCCATATCCGAAGCATGTGACTACGGCTTTGCCCTTACGGTCCTTAGCAAGGTGTCCTACTTTGTGACTAAAACATATACCACATGGACCATTATGATGTGCGTGCATTGGTGGCATCAGCGGTAAGTTTCTGCGCTCTTTGCTGGTGGCAACATAGACCACTGGCGACTTCTTGTCTTCTATACGTTGTTGATGATGGTTAGTGTTATGGTTTTGGTTGTCGTTATCATAACCTTCTGGTCATTTCCCACTTTCTTTTGTTGTGGTTGATTTGGTTATCGTCGTTGGTGTTGTTGTTGTTTCGGTTATTGTTGTAGTTAGTGCGTTGTAGGGGTTGTTGTTGTTTTGGTTGGTGTTGGTGTACTTGCCTCTCTCTCACTATCGGGCCATGAGCTTTTGAGTCAATCGAATAGCTTCCTCAATCGTTTGGTCGAGAAGAAGTCACGTCACCTTGAATAATTTCGGGAAGTCCTTCAATGAAAGCCTCCAGTAGTTTCTCATTATCCGAAACCATAGATGGGCATAACACGGCCAATTCTTGAAACCTTCGAATGTAAGTGTCAATATCGTACCCAATAGTCTTTAGTTCATAGAATTCGTCTCCAACTTTTTCACTTCCGTACGAGGACAAAACTTCTTAGTCACCAAACTCTTGAATTGCTCCCAAGTAAGCTTGAAAGCATTCTCCATTCCAATCGGTTGAGCATAAGAATTCCACCAAGACAATGCTCCATCGAGTAATGTGCTCGTTGCAAACTTAACCTTACGTCATAGGGTTTACAAAGCAAAACACCGATTCCAATTTTCAAACCATCGAACCATGGTCGTAGCTCCCTCGGTACCTCGAAACTTAGTGGGATCTCCACTCTTGAAATCCTTGTAAGAACGACTCTTAACTTTCAGGATCCTCCGCATTTCCGGCGATAGCGGCAAGCCTAGCGGCAACTGGCGGGCGGCGGCCTCAAAGCGGAGCTTCTTGTTTCCTTTCCTTAATGCTCGGCTACACTATCCCTTACCAACTTTTGAATTGCCGCTTGAGTCATTCGGTGTAGCTTTCTTCGGTGCCATATCTTCTTCAAAACAAGAGGAAATGTGAGACGTAGCAAAATCCTATGTTAATAATAAGCGCTTCAAAGAAATGTGATAAGAAACGATAAGTTTGAGGTTATTTTTTGAAATGATCGACGGGTTCCAAAAAGATGGGTTATGAGGTGTTGTGAGTGCTTCAATGTATGATGGTTTAGAGACTTAATGTGTGAATAAAGTGTAACTTGACATGTTAGTGGTGAAACAAGGAGTGAGAGTGACTTAGCCCTATATAAAGATTCATCTCGTTTGGCGTTATCGGTGACGAATCGGTGATATAAAAATTGTGATAGGGAATGACAAGGAATTCTCCACGTTAGAGTATGAGGAAAGGATAATGGGATGGGTATATAAGGGCATCCATGTGACAATCGATCTGAAATGAAAGTAAATAACTTCGAAAAATATGCGTAATAACCGCATGTGAAGTGAACATGCACTTGTGATGAAATGAGAGATGCTATGATGATGTAGTTATAGTCTAGGGTCAATGATGCAACCTAGTTCTCTATATTGGAAACTCGATATCTGTCACACCCCCAATTTACTGTTTTTCAGTGAATGGAATTCACGGGGATTGACTGTCATAGCATCACAATCACAGTTATATTGAACGACCTAAAGTGTGGTTTGGAAAATACATCGTTTGATTTAATAAAATAATCAGAGTTACAAAGATAGGTCCCAAATGAAAATCAATTTGTGCGGAAATAAGTTTGTTACAATTCAAACGATGTTTTAAAGTACGTAAAACCCAAGTGAGACGCGGCGTCACCACGACTCCATGATGTGTCCAAATGCATGCCATGAAGTGAATGCCTTAGATACCCGAGATAAAACATGCTAAAAGTGTCAACACAAAGGTTGAGTGAGTTCATAGAGTTTGTTTTGAAATGTAAAGCCATTCAAAATCGTTTATGCGACAAGCATTGTAAATCGTTGATATGTAAAGACTATCAAAATCGATTATGTAGCAAAGGCATTGTAAATCCACTTCCGGTTCCAAGTCCGCCCATACAAAACTTGCAACACTTGTTGTTCACAACCCATTGCCGAAATGTATATATAGTTTATGATCATGTGCATGATGTCAAATGAATTCAAAATAGTACCTAACTCGACGTAGAACAATAGCACATAATCAATAGCACTTAACTCGTCGTAGAACAATAGCACATAATCAATAGCACTTAACTCAATGTATCAGTAGTCAACTGACATAGTACTTTATTCGACGATGTATCATAGTCAAGCTGATATAGAACGTTATCTGACGGCACTATAACGCATAGCGGAACAATTGATATAGTACAACATTTGATTTAGAAACAATGGTGATCATGATAGAAATTATCCTTAATAATATAAAGTACTTGTGAAAATAGTCGAACATGTATCTCCCCCAAAATAGTTTCAAACAATTGAAAATGGGGCTATGAAACTCACGGTAATCCTTATAAAAGTTAAAGTACTTGTGAAAGTAAGAAAAAGTTTGAGCATGTATCTCCCCCAAAGCAGTTATGAAAGCAAGTAAAAGTAGGGGCCATGAAACTCACTTGGTAAACTGATGAAATGACAAGAGTGAGTACACTGAGGTATAATGTGATGCGTTATCCGGTACCTAGTACCAATGATATGATCTGATATGAGTTGCAATGTAATGTTATGCATGCATTTCGTATGTTATTTATACCATTTACGAGTTTTGAAAATATTACTTGTCGTCGAAAAATACTCGTTTGACATCTTGACCCTTCAAAAATGACTTTACAAGTTTTTACGTCAAAATGTCATCCTACAATGGTTTTATAATGATTTATGGTGAAATTATCACTTTTCGTCGTAAAACAATGTCGTCGGAATTTTCATGAAATCAACCAAAATGGCTTTGGAAAACTAGCCGTAAAACGGTGTACGTCGATCGTTAGAGAACGAACTCGACGGTTTTGGAAAGTTTGTATCGATATCTAGAAGTTTCAGTTCAGGGGTTTTCGTCCAAAAGGTCTCGATCATAAAGATATTAAGGGTTAAAGTTGGTGATTTTGGCTAATTGTGTTCAGAAAATAATAGTTACGGCAAATTTATAAAAACATGCATATCTTTGTCGTTTCAAATCCGTTTTACTACATTATATCGTCCTTAGCTTCGTATCAAAATATACTAATATATTTTTGATAAGTCGAAATGATTTGTAAAGCTTAAGCTCGTTTTGACTCGAATAAAGTAAAAACATGTTGCTGAATTACGAAAATAATACGTTTAATCGTCAAACTTTAAAAATCCATAACTTCTTCGTTATAAGTCCGTTTTTATCCAGCGGCCCACGGATTCGTTTTTAAAGTATATTTTCTAAATATCAAGGCCAAAAAGTCGTACCAACAGTAGGGTTTTCCAGAAATTCGAATTAAGGACAGAACATAAAATATAGTTATCGAAAATAGTTTTTCTCGGACAAAACCTATTCTAATCCCTTCAAATCAACTCCAAACTAATCTAATCCTACCATACACCTTCTTAGGGTGTCATGGGTTCCTAATCACCATCAAGACCAAAGAATACCATGGGAATAATTATAGGATGACCTTAGTATATATATAACTCTAAAATCATAAGAAAAATGGTATAAATCACATAACATGCATACTTGCTCCAAAAATGAGAAAATGAATATGAAATGAAAAAAACATGAAAATGAAAGAATCAAGCTTACAAGTGAATATGATGAGGTGATAAGAACCAAGGTTAGCCTAAATACCCTAGGTTTTTATTTCAAAACCTAAATAAGAGTATTATCTAGATTGATTATTAGCTTGATCTTGCAAAATTGATGATCCCTTGTACCTATGGAGTTCGGTTTGATGGAGAAGAAACAAAGGAGAGACAAGTTTTCTTGATTTGAATAATTTGATGAAATGAAATGAATGACTATAGAAGAGTTGGAGTATAAATATTATCTTGCAAGAAAATTTTACCAACATAATTAATGCCCTCCTATGGCGGTTTTGGGGGAGGATGCTTCCTCATTATATTTTTTTTTTTCAAATGTGTTGTGTATACATGATTACTTGTACAAGTTGAAATAAAGTATAAATAATTGTGAAATAAAAGGCATAAGTAAAGGTAAATGAGAATTTTTGGTACAAGTAAGTTTTTAGTAAGTCAAAATAGAATGTATTGAGATAATAAAAATTGTAAAAATACATTCCTTGTGAAATTTGGGTGATAAAATAATTATCGTATGATTTTTAAGAAAACGTCGTAATAATTTAATTTTAACGATTTAAGTACCAAATAAATTTGAAACACTAGGAAAACTAAAAATATAGTTTTATAAACTAAATGTAAGTTTAAAAATACCTCGGGATCATTTTTGAAAGTAATGGATTAAATATACAAAATAATAACTCACGCGATAAAGATTATTAAATATAAAAATTACGCGTATAAAGTGAAATGAACTGTCATGAATGAACTAATGAGATGCACATGATGTCAATGAAATGTAGACTAATCATAGTCCATATGAAATGTACGTGATGTTATGATCATGAATTCGCCGCTAAACCTTCAAGGTTACGCGAATTTGAAACAAGTAAACCAAGTTTACTATAAATGTTGAAATTGTAAGGCATGCATTGTGTCGAGAAATGACCTGAAAGTACGGGTTGTCACAGTATGCAATACGATTTGTGGATTATGTTTAATATCATAAAGGTGGCGGCTGGTGAGTTTTTGATTGATCGAAACCCTAATTCTCTTTATTTTCAGTCGATTGCCTTTAATGGTGATTTGATTCTTCTTAGGGTTTCGTTAATTGTTCATAAGCCTTACTATCCTCAATTGTATTCATCAATTCTGGTGATTCATTTTTTTAGGGTTTTGAACCGACTCTTGGGATCTGAATCGTTCCAATTATTCTTATGATTGAAAGTCGGTTCCATACCGATTTATCTATATATAAGGGACGATATGTTGATATGGTTTTGTGTTTAACGAATATTTAACCTTGTTTTATGTTATTGGGTGCGATCTGGGTTGATTGTATCTGATTGGTGGGTTGTTCTTTGAATGATATATCAAAGCTGATTGCTTTGATTTTTTCTCTGTTGGTGCATTATTTGGTTGATGACTATGATTACGATTGTGACTATGCATGTTTACCTTTTTGGGTTGTTTGTCGATTGCAAGTTCTAGTCCGGATGTGCGTTTGATGTATGTGGGTTTTAGAGAGAGATGTAAGTCAAGTTTGAAGGTAAGCTTGTTCAAAAACCTTCCAACTTTTTTTTTGGGGTAAAAGGGTGAATACACCCCGGTAAAATTCATTACTCCAAAAAACGTTGAGGTACAAAGGATGAGGGTGATTTCCCTCATCTCAGTCCTGTAGGACACTTACAAACTCAAATATAAGAATGACACACCATTCTTATAACTAACAATAAAATGAACCTACCAATAATGACCAAAGTACATAAAACATGACAATACTACTCAAGAAAAGCACTTGAGCCTTCTATATCACTATGACGGTCCACCTTAACTTTCATGAAGAATCCACGTATAAACATCCATGCGATCTTCAACATAAAATATGTTTGTAGTAGCAAACACCACAAACAAATCCACCACCATCGCCCTAACATCAGTAAGATAGAAACATATGTACCCAATGTGCATGGCATCGTGTGAATGGGGTTTTGAACAAGAGTCCCCAAACTTAACTTCCATCAATACCAAAACAAATCTATTTGCGTCAAGTTGGAGCAACAAACACAAGAAGACAAGTGTAAATCTGACCAACATAATACCACAAGTGCTCCTTAGCCGAATCATGTAATAGTCATAAACCATAGCCAACCATCAGCACATAGCACCCACTTCCAATCCCCATCGTAAACCAGATCCAAAACACATCAAATAAAGTCTCATTACCAGCAGGTCGGCATGGAATACGATCCAAGAAACAATCCATAGGGTGAAAACACCCTAACTTCCAAGACCTACTACCAAAAAACAGGGTTTGTGGTATTCGACTTCTAAAACACCCTAACTTCCAAAACCTTCCAACTTTCACAGATCTGTATTCGACTTCTTCATTCGTTGGTCTAGTGATCGTTCTTTGTGGTAATTGGAAGTTAGGGTTTGGGAAAACCTAGTTTTGATTCTATGGCAGGTTGTGTTCAAATCGAGTTGCATTCCGATCCTAATTCTTTGGTTTGGTGCAGAGATCGTGTCATAGTGTAGGTTGGATCGTAAGGGGTGTGATGTATTGGTTGCTTATTGTGGCTGATTGGGAAGTCGATTTTCTTTGGGTTTGTATGAACTTCCTCGTATTTACTAAGGGACTGAGTTGCACGTGATTTTTACTTTGGTATTAATTCGTTAAGTAGGTCAATAGGGGTTGTTCATTGGAAGTTAGGGATGTAATCCCTATGTTTTCGATCGACCAATCACATCTGTGTTCACGTTCTTCGTATTCTTTGGTGATGCTTATTGGGATTTGGTTTTGCATCTAAACATACACCTTTGGAGCGAGTTTGCCCTTCTTTGCTATCAGTGGTTTTAGAGTCCCTCACCAACCGTTGTGTAAAATTTGTGAACTGATTTCACATTTGACGGGCCATGTGGAAGTTAACAAGATCAAGATGTTGGGAAGTTAGGGGGTTCACCCTATTCGTTACCGATCACCTTTCTTGGACATAATTCTTGAGGTCCTTGAGGGTTGGTTAATTGAAGTCTATGCTAGCGTCTTCGAAGAATCAAGTGTTCTATTTGAAGCGGTTAACTAGTTATGTTTATTAGGCGTCGTAGTTTTATGTTCTATTATTTATTATAAGTGTGGTTTGTCACTCTTATATAGTGGTTAGTGGTAAGTTATAAGAATGTTTTGTCATTCTTTTATTTGTGTCTGTAAGTGTCCTAAGGGACTGTGGCGAGGGACATCACCCTCGTCCTTTGTACTTCAATGTTTTTTGGATAATATATTTTACCAGGGTGAATTAACCCTTTTACCCAAAAAAAAGTGTGGAGCGTGAAACCTTACGCGTACGAGTATAACTTCAAAAACAAAGTATGTGGCACCCAACTAGATGGCGATTGATACCACTGTTAGGTCACCATAAGTTAACACAAGCATGTAGATGATAGAAATGAGGTTAAGATAGAAGGTTGAACACACAAATCACACAATAATATATAAAGGTTATGCGTAGGATTAATGAGGTGAACAACACTCTCAAATGAGAGTATACATGAGTATTTATAGGGGAAGGGAGCTAGGGCAACATATCTAGTCCCTTCCTAGACCTCATGGGCCTTAGCATGGGCTTATGGGCTTTCTACATAAGCCATGCCTTAATAACTAACATAAAAGCTTTATAAATGCAACATATTACATATAAATGACTAACACTTTATATTAATGTTTAAGAGTGTTTCCAACAATAAGTTATGAGTTTAAGTATAAACAAGCATGTATTCTCCACCAACATAGTTTAAAATAAGAAAATAGGGGCCATGAACTCACCTCAGCAATTAGCCGTCTGAAGTGAAATAAAGCAATTAGTGATAGTGAGCGGCTCCGACACGTAACCTAAATTAGTACGGCAAGTTTAGTCTTTATTCATATTTAAGACTCGATAAAGTTAAACAAAATTATAAGTTTTTCAGTGTTTGTGTTGTTGTTGCTTGTGTGGCAGCATTAAGGTTTAAATAGTTTGGGTGAGCATTGGCTTGTATTGGCTTTCGGAAGTGCTTAAGTATACATGTACAAATAAAAAGTATCAAGAACAAATAACCCTTTGGTTCGTCAGTAACCAGAAGACATTATATATATTTATTTATATATAAACAAATATTAGTTGATGATAAAAATTATGCTTTAAGTAATGGTTTTATTAAAAGGGTTTATATTAAAAATACTCTTATAAGTTGTAGGAATTTTTGAAAATTCGGGCATGACTCGTGTATTGTTGTACTTATACGTGGTGACTAAGTGTCATAAATAATAATAAACTATCGTTATAAAGACAAGTTTTGTTTAGTATGAATATATCATACATGAGATATTGATTAATGATTAAAAATGTAAGTTTTGTGTGTGGTTTTATAATTTGTTTATAAAATATGTTTAGTAGATTTAAAATATGTCGGGAGTAATGTCGAGGACGAGTAAACGAGTGAGTCGTGAATGAGTAAACGAGTGAGTCGTGAACGAGTAAACGACATAGGCCGAGGAAAAAAAACAAGTAACTTGATTCAATTCGTGCTATACTACACCATTTGTTATGAATGTGTTATGTTATATCGCAAAAGTAAAGATATATTACATAAGGAGTTTTGGTTTTGGTATAATTCAGTATTTCAGTTGTACCTTATTTATCAAGTATAATGCACATCTGGTTTCAACTCAACGGACCCCTGTTGGGCTTGACACGACCCACATAGGCCCAAATACATTAGGATGTATGTTTGCAGCCCATAGCAGTCTTAGCTCACAAAAGAAGAGGATTTCAATTCAGTTTCAAAGGAAAAAAAGGTTTAACATTTTGACTTGTTGGTGTCATGACTCATGAATAACAAGGAAAGAAAAAAAAAGCAGGATGCCTGGTATTTGCTAAGTGTCATCAACAAGGAGACGCAAATATTGAGGGACTAAACTTAGCCACATCGAACCAGAAACTACAAATAGAACAGACCAACGCACCCAAAGTGGGTCTTGGTGGTTGACCCGAAGTTAATACAACACAACCCTTACGAGTTTTTGGTTAACTGGGAACGAAACAAACACCATCAGTATGCATTTGTTTCCTTAGAAACCCAACAACCAAGACTAAACACTAGGAACCCAAGTCAAATGAGCCATGAAGGAACACAAGCCGAGACCAAAACATGACCAAAGTAAGGTGCTGCTGCTTAACGATAATAGTTCCCTTGTAATAGGGTTCTATTTATTTTTTCACTGGTTTGTGATGATTATCTGCACATTATTCTTCATGGTATCCTTTATTAGGGTTTGTATGTTGGCTGCGTGTTCTATTTATCAGATTGATGAAGTGTGTACGTGGGTTATGGGGGAGATGGAAGTTATGTTGTTGGAGGTGTAGGGATTCGATATACCTACTGATGGTTCGATCTGTTTACTGTGCGTTTTCTTGAGCAAGATTGATGATTATTACGATTGCAATGTGTTCGACGTTTACATATTACCCTCTCGTTAGGGTTTGTTTATGTTCTTGCTCGTATCACACTTTTCTTCTGCTGTCGATTTGCTATGGATTCCACTCTTATTAGGTTATTAGATTATGCTTCATGCATAATACTAATAGAAGTCGCATATGGATTTGGTTTGGATTATGCACTTGGAAGTTGGGGAAACTTGGTTATGGGTTTCTTCATGTACAAGATGCGGATCGCTAAGATGCCGAAGAAGACTCAAGTGTTTATTTGAGTTGTGGCGTGTATTGTTATTTATTTTTAGTCATTGTTAGTTATTTGGATTTGTAAGTTATAAGAATGGCCTGTAATTCTTATATAGTCGTTTTGTAGTGTCAAAGAGATGAGGCTGGCTCGCATCCATTGTACTTCATTGTTTTTTGGTTAATATACTTTACTGGGATGCGGGATTACTTTCACTGCAAAAAACATGACCAAAGAACATATCCAAATCCTACGATTTAAATAAACAAATCCATAATCAACCTAAGATCGGGACAAGACCAAACAATTTTTAAGAAATAAATTATTATAATCCAAAACCCTTGCGGGTTTCATTAAACTCAAACCGGTTACAAAACTAATGATAAATAAATCAAGTTCATGAATAAGTGAGTCCATGATCAGACCTTAGAACCACACATAGTTTTAAGAGGGTCTGAATCTGAATCTGAACTGCACGTCACGAATCGATGCGTAAATGTGAAATCTGAGCATGTCGAGCGAAGAAGCGTGTTTGAGCGGGTTTTTTTGGTTATTTTGTGTCTACAAGAAGCATTCGTGGCGTTAAGACACCCTCTCGGGGACTTGACAGATTCAGACATTTTTTCCGTTCGAGCGTCGTTCGGGCGTCGAGCGAACTAAAATACGAGCGGTCCGGAAAATGCGACGATTCGGACATTTTCCGCGTTGGCGGCTTAAGGCAAAAACAAACACAGCCAATCCACACATAGTTTTACACATGACCAATCCAACCTAGTTAACCCGAGGGTTTACCACTATGGTTCGACCACAGTGGGTTTGACTCGTATACAAAACCAGCCGCATCCTAGACCATATCCACGGCTCTAGTCTAACTCGAGTAAGCCAAAAACAAGATAAGCAATAGCCGAAGCTATGAAGCAACGAAATAAGCCAAAAACAAATAAGCAAAAGATGAGTCAAAACTGATAAGCAAATAAATAATCCGAAAACTTATCAGCCAATAACACCATTTTAAGTTGTGATTTTTCTTTTTCTTTTTGTTTACCACACTTATCAACAACATCAATAATGAATTCACTCCCACTGATTATTGATTTATACTATCAGTTTGGAATCCTAACAAAAGTAATTCATAAACCTTTTTATATTAACAAGGTAATTCATAAAGTTAACAATTTCTTACAAGTGGTGATGAGATCGAACGGATGAGAAACCAAACAAGAACAACAACTCAAATGCTTTTTGACTTAACACCAATTACAACAAAAAAATCAATCACACTCGATTCGAATCCAATCGTCAAAACTGAATACAAAAGGGAATAATCCCAGATCCGAACCAATCTTTAAGAAACCCTAACTTGAAAAACCTTAATTGTGAGTTATTTTTGTGTGCGAAATATGTAAAAACCTTGTGAGAATCCGTGGCTTAAATAGACAAAATGGTAACCCTTGACCCTAGTCTTCTTGGCCTCGAGTTTGGAGAAGAACATTCTTGACGAAAGTCTCTTTCCTTCATCTTCTTCAATGGAGTCTCATGATGATGTGTGGGGAGGAGCGAACTGAGAAAAGGAGATGTCATGGTTTGACCATTGAAAAGCAGTAAGAGCAAAACTGCTTTTGATGTTGGAGAGAGAGACGAGAAAGAGAGGAAGAAAGTAGTACGCGGCTAGTTTAGGATTATTAGGTTTTATTTTTATTATTAATACAATATTAAATGTACCCCATGTTCTGTTGTTGTGTTTATGCGTAAACGTACTTTCCTTGTGCCCGTAAAATATAAAAATTATATTTTTAGAAACGTTTTTATGAGCATAATAATATGGCATCGTTATTACGTGGAAATTATATTATAACTGTTTGCCGTTACTAAGTTGGTGTCGATATGCGTGCGATGCCGTGTTTTCTGAATTCAAGAGATAACCTCTCGTTTTTGTTCATAAATTTCCAGTGAGTGTTAAAAAGTAATCATTACACTTTTCTAGATAAAAAACGTTATGTGTGTTACTGCGTGTTGCAGTGTGCGGGATAACTTCCCAAACAACAGTTTAAGCTCACGTATGTTTAAATTCATAAATCATAAAATAATAAATTTATATCTATTAGCGGAGAATTTCTGTGTGTGCGGTGTCGTGTTTCCAAAGAAACGAGATGACCTCTCGTTTTTTAATTTTAAATATCGACAACGGTAAGAAAATGACCGATTTGCATTTTCTGACGTAATTAATAGTATTATATAGTCTGAAAATTTATGGGTTGTTATAGGCTCTGTGTCACGAATGGTTCCAACCATTTTTTTAACGCATCCGGACATAAACTCCACCGGACTAACAACCTGCTTCGGTGGAGTGTAAAATTCAATTTTGAACTCAGATTCATTGAAATTCTCATGATTTTGATAACTGGACAATAAATATATAGTGTAAATATTAACCATACATAAAGTTCAATTGTTAATGAAATGCAAAGTAAACATTATTTGTTGAAACAGGGTCGGGATTTACTTGTTCCTGACTATTTCGGACATATTTGCATTCATGAATATTTGTTAGGATTTAGAAAATCCGGTAGTTAAAGACTCGGTCACCTCAAGTATGTGTATTCGTTAGAAAGCTCGTAGTCGTAGTCATTTAGTGACTGTTAGTAGTTAGTTAAGTAATACTGTGGAGGACAGACGGGTCTTTACCCACTGTTATGCCTGATCCACTGTATGCTTGATAGAACCGATTATGACTCTTGGGCTCAAAGAATCAGATTGTATTTCTTAGGAAAAGAGAATGGAGTTATATATTTGGGTCTTGGTTCGTTGCTGCTATTGGTTTGGGTGTGCTACATTCAGGTTTGCAATGATTCGATTAGATTTTTGGGTTTGTAGTACCATTCGGAAGTTAGGGTGTTTTTTACCCTATATTTTTGGTTCGGATTAGATCATTACTGCTATTATTATGTCGCTGATTTGAACCATTTGTTTTCTTTCATGACCTTGTTGTGGTAGTGATTTTAGTGGTCGAAGGAAGTTAGGGTTTGTAAGCCCTATTTTGTTGATTGTTCTATCCGGATTATTTACGACTAGGAGGTGTTGGGTTGTTTAGAATTATCAGGTCTATAATACGATGGGGCAGATTTGTGTTGACGCTGATGACAACACTTGCCTGCACTTACGGATTCTCTCTTATAGTGAAGTTTTGGTGTTGGACTTGGTCTTCATTATGGTTTTTTATATTGTCGTGGGGGTTTTATTATTATGATATGTCAAACCAGATTACCCTCTCGATGTGTGGTGTTGCTGGTATTTTGAGATGCGTTGGTAGCTAGAAGAATGGACAAAAATATCGGCTAACTCACTTGGGAATGACGGTATGCTTCTAATGACCTGTTCATATGGGGAGTGGTTTGAGTCTGCTGCACGTACTTTTGTTCTTTGAGTGAGTGTGTTACTACTTGATAGTGGGTTTTGTAGCTTTATGGTTTTATTGGAGAATGGCGTTGTAGTGTGATATTTATGGGTTGGGTTGGGATCACGATAACCATCTTTGTACATGTTGGTGTTGCGTACATCGAGGTTGTACAGCAGTACGATGCGGTATTATGGATTATAAGGCCTATGCCTACTATACCTTTCTCTTGTATCTATTCACAGTGCGGATTGTTTTACTTATTTTCTTGATGGGAACAAGTATATGTTGGGTACTTTGTGCATCTTGCTGCTGCGTTTCTGTGACCTGTGTGGTACTTTGGATGTTAGGGTGTATGCTAAACCTTGTGTTCATCTATGGCAGTTCATATTTGTTGACGCATTGAATCTGTCCATAGGGATTATATGTTGGTTGATACATTGGAAGTTGCGGTTGTTTTTTTTTTGGGTAAAAGGGTTAATTCACCCTGGTAAAATTCAATTACACCTAAAACATTGAAGTACAAATGACATGGGTGAATCCCATACCCTCAGCCCGATCAGGGCGACAAACAATGCACAACACGTGCAACTAACATGTAACAACTATATAAGAATGACAGGCCATCCTTATAACTTACAACTACAACGACTATACAAAGAAGTATAAAAATGTGAATTAAACACTAACATCTAAGCCATAGTCATTATAGTACTTCCAATCAGCTTCCATGCAATCAAAAAAGATCGTAAAATAATATGAGGTACGTATAACATCACATTGAAGCTTGAACCACTAAGTTGCGGTTGTTACTGCATGTTGTTTCTCATCGACCTGATTGCTGGACATCATTCTAATATTATGGGTCGTTTTGATGATGATGGTTATTACGGTGTTCTGTTGACCCTATTGTCATTCTACTCCAGTTCTATCCGAATTTGTATTCGATCTCTTATTATTGCTGCTATTGTGGTTCGTGTTCTTGATGTGGGGATTTGAATCTTATTTTTTATGTAAGACTGGTTCAAGGTTTTGCCGTATGTTTGGAAGTTAGGGTTGCTAGAGACCCTATTCTCATGTTTCAAATATGTATTGCGATGGTGTACATTCTTATTAGGCTATTATTGTTTCGCATCATGTGTAGTAATAATAGCAGTCGCAATGGGTTTGAATTTTATTGTTAGCATCTATCATGGTGCTATGGTGTTTCTTGGAAGTAGTAGTTGGTGTAGCACTCATGGATAATGCATTGTTGATTATTGAAGATGGAGTTGCTCACTATGGATGTAGTTCTTTGAACCTTGGTTTATTACATTTAGATTGTTTTTTTAAATGTACTTGTTAGTTTCAGCGTTTAGCCGTGTGGTTGTCCTGCTTTTTGCAGTTGTTTTCGCCTATGTAACTGGCTGAGGGCATGAGATTCACCCATGTCAATTGTACTTCAATGTTTTTTGGCATAAAAATCCCTTTTACCCAAAAAAATTAATAAAGTCAGTTCAAAGAAACCCTAATAAAATGATCACCTACCAAGGAGGGATCACAATAGAGGTTGATTAGGGTCCTTGGATAAAAAAGACGATTAGAAAATAAAACTACCACCAGATATGTGAAACTAAACACAAATTCATTCAAGAAACGAATTAACACAAGTGTTAATCAATAACTCTTACAAATTGGTGCAAGAAAACAAGCGGGATAGCAGGAATTGAATGATCCGATTTAGTTAGGTTTTTTTTGAATCGCCTAGAGAGAGAAAATATTAGGGTTAGGGATCCTTCTACTAAACAGGAAAGCTGATAATTTTGTGAAGAAATATCAAGTTTAAGGGAAGATTGTTGGGTTTTGAGATTTTATTGCTCATGAAATGCTCCAAGTGAGAACTACTGCTGGTATAATCTGAACGTCTGCTAGTGTATTAGAACTACTGCTGGTGCTTCTACACCAAGTGGATTATTACTGCTAGAGTAATTTGAAACTACTGCTTTGTTCAGTTTCTACTGCTTATGTGATAATGATGTACATTCGGTTAGATAATTATAGAAAAGATTCTAAAAGATTTATCTAGTATAGATAGTCATTGTAAACCGACTAGGAGTCTTTAGTCTATAGAAGTGCATATTCTCATAATATGGCGTCACCTTACAAAATCTGTGTTTATTCATTGTTCTTCTTAACGTTAATAAACGTTTCAAGTCAGTTTCTATACCTAGTTGCTTTAGATTCATCTAAAACAACTAACTCTTTACAAGCTAAGGAATTCGATCAAGTCATTAACTGGGATCAACACTAAAACAGATTTTGTAGGATATAAATATGTTTTTTGGGTAAAGGGGAGTAATCCTACACCATGGTAAAATATATTAACCAAAACGTTTAAGTACAACGGATGAGAGTGGATCTCTCACCTCGGCTCGTTACATGGGCAACAGACACACACTAAAAGTGCATTTTAACCAAACATATTACATAAGAAAGACATGCCAATCTTATGAACTACCAAACATACAAATTACTTCCTACCGCGACCTAAGAGACTAACATCATACATGTCACACATATCCTCCAAGTGTCTCGGTAAATCGTAGACTTGAGCAGCATAATCATTAAAGTCTTCAAGCTCTAGTCCCCCACCTCCCCCAGAAGCCAAAAATGACGCCATAGGGTTATCCGGCTCCAAAACCTCATCCTCTTCACTATCAGAACAGGTAACATTCCCGACTTTAGAAAACGGATTACTTACTTTAGTAGCAGAAAAATTCAGATTCTCCAAAGGCTTAATAGCCGCACTTGTATCAACATGAGATTCCTTCCCCCGAGAACCATCCATACCTGCTTCCTTAGTACAACCAGAAGAATTCACAATCTTCGCCTCGTTAGTAGTAGAATCAACCACAGTACTTGGAATGCCCGTGTCATCTTGCACCTCAAGAGTCCCAAAAGAGTTAGACGTAGTAATAGGTGTACTTTTTGCATTAACACTAGCAGCTACCGGTGTCTTCGTCTTTGCAACATATACACCTTCCTAGGTGCAAATCTAGGACCCTTACCCATATTAATACCATTAGACTTCGTACCTTTGGGTTTGGATATTAATATGTTCTGTGATATTAAGATGTTCTTTGATATTTAAATCAGAACAATTATATGCTTTCATGTAATGAATTATATATAATGAATGAATTTTGTTAAAACATAAATTCACTGTACTTTTCAATATTACTTTACTTTTTTTTGGTAAAAGGGATTTAGGAGTAAAAAATAAATATTAGTATACTTTTCAGATGTACTATGATATTAGTTATTCTTACATTATCATAGTATGTAAATTTTGAATCATATTAGTTTTTTCTTATACTACTTTTCAAATGTACTATGATATTACTTTTAAAGAGTGTGTATGTTAATTGTATTTTAACTTAGTTAATATACAAACATACAATTAAACAAAAAAACCCTAGAAACTCTCTCTAGAATGGTGAAAATGACGAACCCTCCTATCCTTGCAAATCAGATCATTTAATCCTACTATAATCTGATCACTATCCTCATAGCGTCCTTGTTATTGCTGATTAATCGTTGGTTATGTTGCTTTAATGAATCTCTATCAGTTGTCGTTCTTATTGTGGTTTAGGGTTTTGCAATTTGTATTTCTTTAGGATTGGTTATTCTTCTTGTGTGCTCTAATTCATATCCTATAATTGATTACTGTTTGTTATGATGGAAGTAGGTTAGGGCGTGGGGACTGCTCGTTTGTGGAACCCTAATTTTTGGTTTCTCTCGTTTTATTTCTTGGCTGCTAACCGTGTGGTTGCTGTTATTGTTGATTCGTTTATGGGTTTAGAGGGTATAGAGAGGGGTTCAATGTTAAGTGGTCTTGCTGCGCAAAATTAAAAATGTTGATGGGAAAATCATAGGGAGGGATGGAAATCCATTGAAACCATCTGGGAAGGTTAGATTTGCTAATTAAACTACGTGAGCAGTAATGATCAGATCATGGAGATGGTTGTGATATGAATGATGGAGTTGTGAATACTAAGCAACTAGGTCAGGTGGAAGAAGTTTTTGAGGTGAACATGAACGCTCCAAATAATGAGGGTGTGCATGTTCATTTCCAGGTCTATAATGCTACTGGTTTGCCTAACAACGTAGGGATGGGACCTGGTAGCAATGATATTGATACTAATCAGTTGGGTAATCACTCGCAAAATGGTACTAATCAGATTCTACAAGCTGATGTAAATGTGGGTGTAGGTGTTGCGCCAATTGGTTCAAATGATCTTCCGGATGTTACAAACATTGCTCATGACGATACTAAACAGGGGGCTGATCCAATAGCGCTTAACTCCCACTAAAAATACCCACTCATTCATAATATTTAAAAATAATAATTAAAAAAAAATGCAAATGGCTTGAGCTATTGCATTAGCTCAAAACGTTTGGTTCACAAATAGCATGATGCTCCTGGTTGACACACACGAGAATGACATGCATTTGACACACCAATAACACCCCGTACTTTGTGCTCTTAATTTTTAGGTTGTAAGCTTTCTTTAAGATTGAGACTTGCCATACTTTATTGTATTCTCCAGCCTAGTTTGTTACTTTTATGACAATATGTGAATTTAAACAAGTGATTGAGTATATGTACATCATGAATCAACATAGTAACTATATATATAGCATGAAATAGTTAAGATTATGAATAATAAAGATGAGATGATGGTGGTGATAAGTTGCTTACAACTTTTGGCTTTCAATAAAGAAAGGAGTAACCGTGGGATAGGACTTTGATTGATCGCTTAAGACTTTGGATTGAGCTAGCTTTCTACACCTTGGCACCCTTGCAAACTTGAAGAGTTGGTGATGAAGTAATAAGTGACTTGAGGATCTAAACTCAAGAAGATCACTTAAACTTGCTAGAGATTTGATGAAGTAGCTTGATCTTTGGAACTTCCTTGCATAAACTTGGAGTTTATAGATCAAATGATGGAAGATGTGAAGGATTTGTGATATGAATGACCAAGAATAGTTTGTGAAGATGTTTAGGAAGTATTTTACTTCCTATTTATAGGAGGGTAAGTTTGGTTAACCATATATTGGGTTAAATATTAACCATGGTTAGGTTAGGACACTTGTAATGATCTAAAGGAACCATGGTTAGGATTTTGCCACCAAAATGATGACTCCCCCTAGGTCGGCCATATAGTGATAAGATGACTTAGGTGGATAGTTTTGATCTTATCTTGAGTTTAGAGTAAGTTTTGGTTCCGTTAAATGCCAACCGTAAGTCGTTAAGCCATAAAACATAAAACCGGGTATCGTAAAAATACGAAACTTGCAGGAATGATGAGACTCATCATTATACTCCATCTAAAAATATAAAATGGGTGATAACTCTCATTGGGTGCAAAAACGCTGCTTAAAGCCGGAAATACGGGTAAAAAGCAGCGTATTCGCTTGATTCTCGGAAAAACGAAATTCGGAAACGACGTGAATTTATTTAGAGTAGACTAAAATTAGTCTAAAATTGATATGAGATTTTAAAATGTGGTTTTGATCATACAGCGGGATAACTTTACAGTTATTCGTGAAGTTTAAAAGTTACGCGATTTAAGCAAAAGTGTAGAACGTTCAAGGTTAATTCCTTTATGGTCAAAGGAGGAGGGTGTTAGGTCACTAGATTTACAACACAAGCTTAATAGAAAGAGATAAAGGCGATTGAACAAGTAAACCAAACACACACACACGTTATGATGAAGATGGTTATGCGTAGAGAATGAGTGAAGAGAATAACTTGAACAACCAACCTTCAAATGAAGGTTTACAAAGGATATTTATAGGAGGGAAGCTAGGGCAACACTCCTAGTTCCTTCCTTTCTCCTATGGGCTTGGGCCTAAGCTCATGGGCCTTCTACATAAGCTTAAGGCTAATAACAAACATAAAGGCCATAATTAAACTAACTATTACATATGAGTAACTAACACATGAATAAAGGTTTAGGAGTGATTCCAACAATCTCCCCTCAAGTGTTGGTGATGAAAAACGGTGAAGGCGTTGATGTAATAGTAGCTTTGGCGTCTTCGACATTCTTCTTTCTTGTGAGAAGAATTGCCTTGATTTGAACCATCTCCCAGTGTAGCGAGATAGTTTTCTTTGAGCGGTTATGCTTTGGCGTCATCTTTAACTTTGTTCTTTGATCATTGTTCTTTGTGATGAAAGTGATAGTATGTTGTTATCTGCTTCAAGTTCGCCTCGGTTACGCTTATTTGCTTGTCTCACGTCTTTCTCCACATGCTCACACACTCTTTAACGTTGGATTCACGGTCTGAAGAAGTTCTTTAAGTCTTTAACTTTGTAGATTCTTTGATTTGTGAAGAATCATTACTTTTGTGTTGCTTTAAGATAGAACTTCTTTGAAGATGTTGTTGGTGTAAACAAGTGGAGAATCACGATCATTCGCTCGAGCTTCCATAAAAGTAAACATTAAAGCGGTTAGTAATAAGCGGATTCGGCACTTACAAGTTTGAACCGAGTGTTGACACCATAGTGTGAAAACACAATTCTAATTCTTACAAAGGCGGTTCTGAATCGAGTCCCACAAGTGAGATAACGATGTACGAGAAGTACACCTACGATTGAGATGAGTCTTGAGGTACACGAAGCATCACCTCACGACTATGACCGTTTGAGACCACTAAGCGCAATCAAGGGGAGTTGCGGCGACTTCTTTGTGGTACATTTGATGTTGACCACTGGCGGGAGTTTCCATTCAATCACCGAGGATCACAAATGTGAACCTCTCATAAATGTTCTCGACAGATTGCTAAGATCCGTGAAGGACTCGATAATGTACCACTGAAATTCTTATTGTTGAATATCAAGTGATGAAATGTCAAGTGTACCTAAGAGATCTTTTGATGAATCTCGTGGCTCTAGACTCAATAGTGCATTTTGGTTTTCTAAGCGGAGACTAGGGAGAGGGTCTCCTTCTTCAATACGGCAATCTCTAAGAGCCAGATAGTTTACGTAGGGTTCCCTGTGAGAATGAAACAAGCTTCTGTTGAGAGAAACTTGAGTGATTAAGAAGGTTTAGTGCATGTGTCACTGGGTCCATGACGACTTTTAGTATTCAATACCGGTGTCAGCTAGTGACAAATAGTAGCATATTAATTGAACCTGTTGTGCCTAAGTTGAATAATCTGGAGGGCTATTTCTTTTCACCCTTTTCTTTGCATTTCTTTTTAATTCTTCAACTCCTTCTTTCTCAGATTCTCATTTTCTCCTTTTTATAATCATACCTAAGGACTTCTAAATACTAACTATTTGTGGTGTCCTTGGGTAGATCCATCCGACTCTGGCGGATGGAGACGGTTATTCCTAACCTTAGTCACCTTATAACTCCATGACTAACCTATGTTGCCATAAAACCATTTACTTGAAAAATCTCGCTCAGTGTTTATGAATAAAAACATATTTGAACCCTTTGTTGAGATGAGATTTTGCATAAATACTCCCCCTCCACATGTGCTTAAGAGATTTAGCGGTTAAATGCATGAGGAAAAGAAGCGCGCACATTTTGAATTGATCAACTCAAGATAGACATTCCCCATGAGACGGTTACGTGGCATAGTTAAAGAGTTGCATTGTCGACTTTTAGTGACAACTAGCTCTAATAACTACCTTGAAGGTGTAGACAATCCTCGAAAGGTTGTCAAACCCGTCAGAGTTCATGTCTACCAAGAGTTTCTCGAATGGTACATTCTACTCGGACAAGTCCTTTGCGAGACACGTTTACATCACTAGCGAACTAGCTTGAAATTATTACCCGTCTCGGACAAGTCTTTTCGAGTTACTAGCAGTTAAGAGCTCGTCAATTCATGGGTTAAAGTCTTTTTACACGAGAGTTCATATAGCAAAACACAACATATTTCTTATCACGTATTTTTCTCCCCCTCAAAAATGGCATATAAAATGTTATTTTTGAAAAGTTGAGAATAAATATGACCATTTCGAGTGTTGCGGGAAGAATGACCACTTTGAACAATTTGTGAACAAAGTTTTAAGTCAATTACTCCCCTAACAAGTGATATAAACGGTTGAGGTTTTGAAAATCATAAGGGAAAGTACTTGTTCTTTGAGCAAAACCTTGAAAAATGAAAGGTTTGATAGGTTTTACTCAAAAGTAAGAAGCTTTCGCTCCATTTATAAGGATTGTGGCCTTTGGCGTACCACGGGGTCCTTTATTTACAAGTACGGGTTGTACACTGTAATGTGTGCACAAGCCATTGACATAATAGATCATACATCCAAATTTATAATGAAAGAAGCAGTTCAAGGTGTACCAGGTAGTCGGAGATGTGCCGGGAATGTGATGTCGGGCGTTGAAAGATGATGTTTCTCACGGGTCGACCACCAACATAGCTTTCCAATCTTACGGCTGATCCCTTCTATACAACCGTTCATCAATCATGGTGATGATCCTCTTCACGTCCCTTCTCACGAGAATTCCATCGCTTAGGAGACCCATCTTGATGTATATCCTTCAACGATAAGCCAATCCGTCCTAACCATCTTCAAAGTGTGATCTCCAAACTTGTGAAGATCTCGCATCACCATCAAGCAATTTCTTTGAAGTTCACTGCGGTTGGCGGCGAATGGTTTCTGATGAGTGTAAGTTGTGAAAGCTGGTTGATGTCGGGAAGATCAAGCTGCGGTGGAGTGAAGTTGACAGTGCGATAAGATTCTCTGCCAGCTAGAGATCTTCTACCGTTCTTTGATAACTATGCGTCGATGAAGATGAGGAATGACTTGATGAATTCGTTGTACTTGGTGGAGAATTGTCTCATACGACCACTGTACTTTGGCAAGGTACATGTCTTGATGTCGTTGATAGACAAATTCTCAAAGTCGGCTGAGAGAATGCATAATCTCTTTCGTCTTGTCTTTTGACCACAATATTCTTGAGATACGTGTAGTCCCATTTGGACGAAAGATCGACGTGTTTGATGGCAGCGATGTTTTAGTCTGAACACGCATGTTTGAGACTTAGGAACTGGCAGCTTACGTAGTAGATTCTTGGCGTTCGGCCAATGATGAATCCGTACATTGCATCTCGGTCGTATGCTTCCACTTTGTTGGAGAACAAGTGATTACCTTTTTCCTCGATAGCTATCACGGTTTGAGTATTCGGCTGCTGGAATGGAAGTGTCAAGGATGTAGCGTATTTCCTTGAGCCATATACCGTGTAGAAGAAATTCCAAGTCTTTGTTGAAGAAGTGTCGGAATGGAATTCTAGGCTCATTTGGTTGGCCAATTGTTGGTAGTGGTCTAGAGCAGTCGGTGTAATAAGGAGGGTTGTCCCGTTAAAAGTCGATGTTTGCTTCGGGTTGAGCCAATCCATGTTATTAGACATAGCTCGAGCAATGTTATCAAGGTGATATTCGACCTCGATGGCACTTTCTGAGCTATCTTTTAACAGTTGAAATGCTTCATTCTTGATTCGCTTCAACTCGGATTTCGTCATCTTCTTTACTCGGAATTTTTCTTGCAGTATCTTTGCATGCTCCAATGTATTACCGTCTACCAGATCTTGACCTTCAGCAGGGTAGGGAGTGGAATTAACAAGAGTAGAGAACCATTCAAATTCCTCTGTGTTATCATCATCTAGCCAGGATAGGGCGTCGACCTTGGCGCCTTCTTCTTCTTTTTCTTAGGCCTAGATGAGGATTACGGTTTCTGTACTTTGTCCGGTGAGGCGGGTTGTTGTTGGGGCTCATGGTATTCTTCATCGTCACCACCCATGTACTCAAAGTGGTCACGGTTTTAGTGGGGTGGTAACTCAGAATCTGAGGTTTATCAGAGAAGAGAGGAGGAGATCTTTGTTTAGCTGGAGTCCTTTGTGGTGGAGGAGGCATTGAGTCTTGAATCGAAGATGATTCACCTGACTTCTTTGTGCGTTTAGGCTCCTTATCCTTATCTTGATCTTTGTCTTCATCATCTCTTGAGCGCTTAGGCCTTATAGCCTCTTCTACGAATGATGAATTGAGTTGGTATTCGGCAATGCTTCAAATATTTTAGCTTTATGGGAGGAAAGCGTTGCGAGGCGTGTTGACATTTGCTTACCGGCCGGTTTACTAATTCATCATCACGAGAAGATTGTAGTTTCAGCTGGATTGATGCTCAAATTCATTGGAGTTGATTTCATGGCTTGCTTGGCTAAATGTAAGAGATTGGATAAAGTTGTGCGGTATACATCTCCTTTGTCGGTTTAATGACCTCCATTAAGAACTTGTGAGTGTATCCTTTTATCATCTCGTCCATGCTCCTTGAAGATCATCCTTCATAAGCTTCTGTACATACTCCCTTTCAACTTGCATCTTGTCATTCTCATCCTGAAGATCCGTTATCGTCAGTGAGGAAAGTCAACTTTCTTTGAGAATATCTTTCTTCACTTCGTTTGGCGGCTTTAGCGATTGATTCTTAGATTGAGAGATCCAAGATGGAGTTGTATTTCTTTCTTGTCTGGATGATGATTTGGTTGATTTCTTTGATGGTGGTGGTGAAGAGTGAGAAGAGAATCGATGATGATGAGATGTGAGGAGACTCCGGGTCCTTTGGTGGTTCAGAAGTTTCTTCCTTTGATCGTGCAGGACTATCTAGAAGAAGCGTATCATACTCAACATCTTCTTCATTGCAGGACTTAGCTTGTTCATCACTTTGGCTTTGGCTGCGGCTTCTTCATCGACTTTACCTTCTCTAACTTCTCGGATTAGGTTCTTCAAAATCATACTCAAGAGTATCTTGACAAGTGTGCATTTGTTGTACCAAAGTGGTGGCACCAGATCCCTTATCGGGTTGATTAACCGCATCAAGACCGGTGAAGGTTGGTGCACCACTTGACCCTCCGGGGCCACCCATTTGTTCTTTTGCAAATTCTTTTGCCGTGTGTTGGAGTCTAAGGAATTTGAATTTATTCTGTATGAAGTATCGGTTGCTCTTCTTCTTCATCAGCTTTCTTCATACGGCACAAATGCAGTCTTCCCTTTTCCTTTGTCATTTGGGTGGACTTGGAGGTTTAGGCTGCTGAAGGAGGTGTTTGGTTCTTGATTGAGTAGAAAGTCTCTTCATCGATTTAGTAGCCTCGAGTCCTCATCCATTAGCTTTCTCTGCGGTTGAGGCTTAGATACGGGAATAGGCAGCTTCCTTGGCGGGAACTGTCCCTAGTGGAGGATTCCTCTGGGAAACATCCTCGACTCGTGCTTGCCGCACCGGCACTTCCTCTTCGGTTCTCCTAGTAGGTGTTCAGAAGGCTTATCATCGAGATGACCAACTTTGCCTTCTCGTCTTGCTACTGATACCTTTTGTATGTTTCAAGCTTTTTGATTTCATTTGTCGAGAAGGTGATCGAGCGACACGGCACCCTGTTTCTTTGTTGACGATTCCTTGATTACGTGATAGGGTAGGCTCGATCAACATATCGTGATTATCTGGGTCATTGAGCCTCTGTGGAATGTCGGGATGAAGTCCAAGTGCTCTCTGGATCAACAATTTCGTGTATCCGACATAGGGAATCTTTGAGCCAAGTTTCTTGTGAAATGACATCATGTCTTCCCATAGCAGTGCTTTAATTTCGATGTCCTTTTTGTTGATTAAAGACCGAGAAGATTTGTAGTTCCATGAGCTTCGGGATGCTCATAACCACTATCACGACCAAGACCGATTTGGTAATGATGATGTAGAGGGTTCTCCACGGTTGAGGAATGTTCTTAAGCTCCACATGAGAGTGCTTAGTGATTATTCCTGAAGCTTCATCATAGCCAATATCAATCGGGAATTTCAGGCTGTCTCTTGTAGGTGTGGCATAGAAGTCGGTTGGCTCGATTTCAGGAATTAGAAGAACATCCCGTAGATCTGCTTGTGTGATGTTGATTTGTTTGTGATTGAGCATCACAGTCACCGCACTTTGACCTTTGATCCTTTGCATTGAATTCTAGAATTGTTGTATGTAGATCTCGATGCGTAGCGAGTGTGAGAGCATATTAGTACGGATGATTCCTAAGAATATCCACACAATCAAGCAAGAAGATTCGAGCATGTGAGGGTTTCAAAGTCAACTCTGAGATTGTTCTTTACAATCTTTCTTGGATAGCCATTAGGGAAGATATCGGCAATTGTGAGAACTTCTGGTGCATCCACATTCATTTGGCGACCATGTCGTGATCGAAATAACATTAGCCAAAAGAACCAACATATCGAAAGACATAATGTTAGTCAACAAAGGTTTTTATTGTCTAATTATTGAATGTCGGTGTTAATGATTGTTCACGAGTCCTAAGTCACTTGTTTGTCCAATAGTCCAATGACGTCGTGAAATGTTTAGTGAGTTAGTTAACTTTAAGTTTTAAAGTTTATGTTATCACTTATAGTTCACAACATATCAAGCGTTTAATTTTATTAGTGACATTATTGGATTCGTGATGTTATGATTCATTTATTTACTGAGTTTGCGCGTAACAATTCAAAGCGAAGGTTTGATCAAGGCTTATCGCGTAGGAATAGTAGCTTATCGCGTAAACAAGATAAGTATCGCGTGAGCGTAAGCTTCGCGTAGGATCTAGACTTCGGCGTAAGAAATATTACAGCGTAGGAACGGGAGAACCTTATCGTAAAACTTAAGCGTAGGCGTATATAAACCTTACGTAAGGATTACTCGTAGAGTAAACCTTATGCGTAGGAGTCCTTTGTTTACGCATATCCTTCACGGGATACGGCGTAGTCCCATTGTAGAACCCTAGCGTAGCGATTCGCGTAAGGTAAATTTTCTCTTACGCATAACTTTACGCGTAAGGTGATCCTTATCGTATAGTAACAAAGACCTTGATTACGAGTTTTATGCGTAGCAAGCTGAAATAAAATCATTATAACATCAATTTTGACACTAACACTCATTATATAGCAGTTAAATCACAATCACTCATTTTAATCAGGTTAGGCGTAGAAAGACTTCGCGTAGCCTAAAACCCTAAAGTTCAAAATTTCTGCGTATGAAATCTAGCCATAGGATATGCACTAACGTGTTTACGGTAAGTCTAAGATGTTGTGAGAGTGTAATGACCAAGTTTTAACACCTAGTTTGCAATGAATCAAAAGTACCTAAATCTTACGAACATTAAACCCTAATTTCTAATTCTTAATCAATTAGTGTTTCTAGGTTGTTTCTAAGCTTAGATATCATCAATTCACTATAAAGCAACCACACAACAATCTTTTGACCAAAACAATCACATATGAAAACACCCAAACCAGCATAAACCTAATTTTCAAAATCCATCAATTAGTGTTTTGGGTGCATTTTGAGGATAGAAAAGATATCATTGATGTTATTAAAACATTTTGACACTGTCTTTTTAACCACAAACACACAGCACATGATCATGTGTTCTAACCCTTAAGCGTAAAACGAAAATCCATTGAATCTTAAGTTTTAACCGTTGGATTTGCATGAAATTTAAAACCATTGTTTAAAAACATGTTAAGAACACAAAGCCACTTACAAGTTGATGATCGAAAGCACGGATTTGTTAAACGATTTTGGATCGTTGATGATATTAGGTGAAGTAATAAATGTGATGAAATAAATGTTAGGTGGGGTGTTTTTAATAAAATGACTTTAACCTTTTGGCAGTTTTGGTCCCTCCACCTTTTCCATTTTCGTTTAAAGCCTTTTAACTTCCATTTTGGTTACCAAACAATAGATTTTAAGAAAGAAACTTGTGACACTCCCCTCGACTTAAAAATAATGAAAGGTTATAAATTTTAGTCGAGGGGTGTCGACAACGAGAAAAATTTACCACCATTGATACAAAGAAGCAACGAATAGAGTAACATGCAAGTACGGATGTTTTGAAGCAGTTAAGTATTTATTTTCTCCCCTCAACACTTGATCGAAAAATCTTGAATTTTGAAAGATTATAGTGTTGACGGAAGAAATGTACTTGCAATGTTGAAAGAAAATAGATAGAAGAATATTTTTGTTGTTTTATCGGATTTTATATTTTTGTATTTTGTTTTTGAAAAATATTTACAAAAGAGATTTTGGTGTTTGTAGGGTTTTAAATTTGTTTTAGGAGGTCATCCAATTCCTCTTGAGTCAAACACCTCATACCAATCCGGTGGACCAACTCATTAAACCTAGCGGGAGGCACAGCTTTGGTGAGAAGATGCGCCAATTGGTACTGTACCCACAAAATATAATTCAATAGTACCTGTTCCACGTGGTCCTTGATGAAGTGATATCGAAGATCGATGTGCTTTGATTTCGAGTCTTGGCGGAGTTGCGAGATCGCAATGGCACTCCGATTGTCGCGATACATCGGGATTACATCAAATCACGTAACCATAGTCTTTGAGTTGTGTTCTCATCGAAATGACTTGAGCACAACATGCCGACATGGCTACATATTACTGCCGGTTGAGGACGGCGATGTACAATCCTGCTTCTTTGATTGCCAAGACACGGTTTATCACCAAGAAATTGTAAAGCTCCGGAAGTGCTTTTCCGTGAATCTAAGCATCATGCGTGGTGTGTCACGAAAAGCGATTAGTTCAAAACCGGAATCGCCGGATACGGATTCCCAAATTAATGGTTCCCTTGATGTATCGGAGGATTCTTTTAGCCTTCGAGAGGTGGGTTTGGTTGGTCGCATGATGATAGCGCGAGCAAAGATATCACGGCAAAGACAATATCAGTCTGCTAGTACATTAGATACATGAGAGACCCAATAATACTACGGTATTTGGTAGGGTCCACCAATTTCCCATGTAAATCAGCGTCCAGTTTCTTGGTATGTGCCATTGGTGTGGCATAAGTGTCCGCAGTTATTCATTCCAAATTTGTTTAACAATTCAAGGGCATATTTGGAGTGACTCAAGAAAATACCACGGGGTGATTGATGAACTTGTAGTCCTAGAAAGAGCGTAAGTTCACCCATCATGGACATTTCAAAATGTTTCTTCATTAGTTTTGCAAAAGCGATTGAGTACTTTTATGTGTTGACCCAAAAATGATGTCATCCACGTAAATTTGAACAATTAAAATATGTTCCCGTGATATTGTATGAAAAGAGTAGGGTCAACCGAACCTTTGGTGAAATTATTGGCAATGAGGAAAGATGATAGCTTATCGTACCATGCTTGAGGGGCTTGTTTGAGACCATCTGAGCTTTGTTAGGTTTGTAGACATGGTTAGGGACTCGGGATCAACGAATCCTTTTGGTTGGTGACATAAACCGTTTCTTTAAGTTGTCCATTGAAAAGCGGTTTTGACATCCATCTGAATGACCGTTATATTCATATGAGTGCCGCGAGAAATATCGAACGACCTCAAGGCGAGCAGCGGGCAAAAGATTCTTCAAAGTCAATACCCTCTTCGGCGATAACCCTTAGCCACGGGCGTGACTTATTTAGGATAACATTCCCTTCACATCAATTTGTTTTCCAAATCCATTTGAGACCAATGGCGTAGACCTGTTGGTCTTTCAACAGTTCCCATACTTCAAGACGTTTGAATTGGTTGAGTTCTTCTTGCATGGATTCAATCGTCTTTTTGTCATTCGTCTTTGATGTTTTAGGTTCAGATTGGCGGACGGTGAGTGCATAAATGCAATGTTCACCATCGAGTGAAGGCGTTGTCTTGTAACGGTTGGTTGGTTTGGGTTGCCAATAATATTTTCGGAGGATGGTCTTTTGTCCATCTATGTGTGGAGGTTGATGTTGGTATACATTGTCGAGATTTTGAGGATTCAAATGGCTTGTTGAAGATTCAGCGACATCAGTGCGGCGATCTCATTAGCAAGCGGGTTAAAGAAGCATTTGGATCAAAATTGCGGGTGGGGTACTTCATTGAACATCATCGGTAGGTTCATCATTGTTGGAAGCGGTTTGTTCAACTGTTGTGTTGGAGTCAGCTGGTGGTGCTTCTTCAACCGTAGTTGTTGTAGCGGTGTATCGGTATAAGAGTATTATCGGGTTGAGCGGCGGAAGCATGCGGATACACACGGAGCACGTTCATCAATATCGTCAGCGAGCAGTGAACAAATAACCTTTCCATTTGTTGACGAGTAAGTGGGGGCTTTGTTCGGTGATGATGGGGTTTGGGGGAAGTTTAAGCGGTTGTGACCGGGTTCCAAGCTGTTATACTCAGAAGCCATTTCGTGAGTTCATCAAAATGAGCATGAATCGTTTCCATAACCTCCTTTGTTCGGCGATTCAGTTCGAAAACCTTTAGAATTATCACAATATCCTATAAAGACTCCAATGTCAACTTTGGCTTTGAGCTTTCCAAAGTCATCACGATCATTATTCGGATAGCAAAGAGATCCAAATACATGAAAGTGTTTGAGATTCGGTTTTCTGTTATGGACAAGCTCAAAAGGTGTTTTGTTGTGGCGTTTTGTTGTGGCGTTTGGTAATCATAGAACGGTTTTGAGTATAGCATGCGATGATACATTACGCCCATAAGTAATCTGGAAGTTTAGCATTGATTAACATTGTTCTTGCAGCTTCCACTAGCGTTTGGTTTAGATCTTTCAACAACTCCGTTTTGTTACGGTGTACGTGCAATAGATGTCGATCTTTGAATTCCCACTTTCTCATAAAATTCACGAAGAGTTTGGTTAACAAATTCAGATGCCTCTGTCATTTGATTTGTCGAATGGTGTTTAGTAATTTGAACTTGTATTTTAAGTAGAAATGTGATGATCATCGTGGAGAAGATCTTTGCTTGAAGAAAGTAGACCCAAGTCCAGGGTGAATAGTCATCAACAATTACTAAGATGTAGCGTTTGCCATTGATCGTTTACGCAGCGCATCGGGCCACACAAATCCATGTGAAGAAGATGAAGCACATGTTGAGAGTCGTGTTCCACCTTTGAAGGAAAATGAGCACGAGTGCTTTTGCCTTGTTCACAAGGTGAGCAAAGGTGATCTTTAGAATAACGAAATCGTGGGAGTCCTTCAACTAGTTTGTGTCGAGCAAGGTTGGTGATGGTTTGAAAGTTTAGATGTGAAAGACGACGGTGCCATAGCCAGGATTTTGTTGATGTTGCCTTTGAAAGTAAGGAGATGGGAGAAGAAGCAACCATGTCTTGCATAGAGATAGTGTAAAGACTGGAATTAGCGAGCGGACATAAGGTCGTTTCCTTGTAGATCACGAATGAAACAAGTTTTCTCCATGAAAGCAACCTCCAAATCTCCATCACAGAGTGACTGACCTCTGAAAGCAGATTGTGACCGAGGCCTTCCACATAATAAACCTTACTAATTTCGATGTTCCCATTGATATAGTCTTCGTAGCCCATGATAGCTGCGAAGTGATCATTCGAATCGGCGGTGCCAATGAACTTTGCAATAAGTTTGATAACGTTTAAGGTTGCTGTCATGTGTGCGGGAACATCCGCTATCAACAATCAGAGAATGATCGTATCACACGCATTACACCACAGGCGACACGGATGGAATAGAAGTAGATGTGGAACTCGAAATGTTAGAGGGTTCGGGCGAGTTATAGTAGACATACACACATCAATAGCTTTAGGTATCCATTTAAATCCTAGTGTGTTATATATCCATTTCTGCCATCTCCAACTAGTATTTGCTTTAGTCTTAGTGAATGCACTAGGTGGTACTACATTCCTAGGAGGTGAAACTAGAGCTACAGGGACAGCAATGCATTTCTTAGAATCTAAGGAGAGCGGTCTACCAAGCACAGAATTAGAAAGATTAGTGGGCCTAGAGGTATTCCGGTTCTTAGGATTCCTTAAATGAGAGATGATAGCTTTAGCAACACATTTATCATGACAATCCGAATTCATACTTTTACGACAAATAACACAAGGTGCATCGGACTGAATATCAAAAGTGCTTAAAGGTTTAGCATTCGTTACATCACTATTTCTATTACATGTGCGGTGCAATATCTATAGTGGAAGCAACTTGAGTCTTATTAATAGTCCTAGGGTGTTCTTCTACTTTAGCATTCTTTATTGATCTTTTCTTACAACTTCCTATTCTTCGATGTAGTGCTCTTAGGTACGTGAAGTCGGACGTTTGGAAAAATATGACTATTCTGTTTGATAGATGAAGCACGTTTTTTTGATAGAATGAAGCACGTTAGCAACTTGTGATTTGGCAGTAGTGATTCTAGGTTCACGATTACTAAGTGTTACTAGGGCTATTCTCTTAATCACGGTAGGCGGAAGTTGTTCATACATTTCTCTTAACTTGAAGATAGTGTGAATCAGATCTTGATTTTCAGACCGAATATTTCCACAAAATGCATAACTTCTTTAGTGTGTGCAAGATAATGATCAAGTTCATTTGATGCTTCATCACGAGTCTTTTTGAGTAAATCAAATATGACACCATATTCCTTTTTAACTTTTACAAGTTCTTGTTCATATTTTGAGATTTGACACTTAAAAGACATGTTTTGATCATCCAGTTGCTCAATTTTAGGATCAGAAGATTTGTCCGCATAGCTGGCGATTTTGTGTTGAAAAGCAAGTTGTTGATCGTGAATATCTTTTTGACACCAATTAAGACGACGTATTGCATTTGAAAGTTCGTTTGACAATCGTTTATTTTCAACTTTTAAGGACTCGATCTGAAGCACATTTTTTTTGGGTAAAGGGTTTTACCCCGGTAAATATATATAACCAAAAAATGTTAAGTACAAATGGAATGTGGCAGAAGTACCACATTAACCTCAAGCTAAAGCTTGATAACTAGTGTTTATGACATGCCATAAACACAAAGAACCTAGCTATACATTAATCATCTAACCAGGCATAAAACAAGAAAAACTTGTAACGGCGAGCATCCATGAAAACCACATGCGCCAAAGGAGAAAGATGACCCGGGAAGTTTGCCTCCGAAAACCCTTTCAAGAAAAACCCCGAAAGGAAAAACCTTGGAGAAGGGGAAAAAGAGTACAACCCATTCACGGCACTCCCTGCGAACTAGATAAGCGTTGTAGAACTTCCATTAAGGCGTTGAACAATCCGCATGATGATCACCGATCCGGGTAGCTTCAAGTATCCATAATCGCCGGATCCGCATAGAGTTCTTCGAGAATCGAAGCGAAAGGATCTTCAAGCGAACAATAGACACAATATCATCAAACACACGAGTATATGACTTCATTCCGCTTCTTAAGCGGCCTTGAATTCCGTTCAGCGCCAAATAGAGTAGCATGAAGCAAGAATCAGACGGGATATAACACCCGAGGCGGTCGTCCCTCGGACAATGGTATTAGGTCTTGAGACAATATCATTCAGCCTAGGAGGGATATTATCCATGCCACAAAGAGAACAAACTCTCGTCCACACGTAAAGAAAAGGACACTCAAAGAAAGGTGAGCATGAGAATGGGTTGGTTGTCACAGAATAGACAACAAGCGAGGTTTAAGTCGGTTCATGCGGGCCGACATCCCATTGCCTCAATCTATCTTGTGTTTTAAGCTTGCAGTTAACGACCAACCAAAGATTAAGCATGTTTAGGGATGATACTGAGGAACCACACAACATGAAACCAAGGCAGTTAGCACTACCACGGATAGAGTCCCAAACATGAGAGATTGTAAACGGCATGAGAACACCATTAGGAACTATCCAAACCAGCTCGTCAGGAATACCATCGGTAAGAATTGGAGGTAATAAGCAATAAGTCCGGAAACCTATTAATCCACTCATTAGGCCACCTCCAATTACCATCAGAAATCAAATCACCAACTGAGTTGTTCAACGAAAATCGGACCTAGAGATGTCTCTAGCGGTAAGCAAACTCCTAAGAGGGCTCAAAGAACACCAATTATCAAACCAAATAAAAGCCCTCTTGCCATCACGG
The DNA here is from genome assembly GCA_910596185.1 of Chrysanthemum makinoi. Taxonomy (NCBI): domain Eukaryota; kingdom Viridiplantae; phylum Streptophyta; class Magnoliopsida; order Asterales; family Asteraceae; genus Chrysanthemum; species Chrysanthemum makinoi. The sequence continues at coordinate 169,125,459 of OU343221.1, read as the reverse complement.
ATATGGAACCGAGAAAAAGGCGAATAGTGGAGCATTATAAGAAGAAGTTTTCTCCAGCCCCAACTCATATCACCCGTACATGGAACATCCCAAAAACTCCTGCCTCGAAGCTTATAAGCATGAATCCATTTAACCCATAAAGATTCCTTATGAGTCAAAATACTATAAACATGCTTTGCCATAAGTGCGACATTAAAATCATGGAGACTACGAATACCCAAACCACCCTCCTCTTTAGGCTTACAAATATCCTCCCAAGCCACCTTAGCCTTACCATTTTCATATCACCACGACACCAAAAGAAACCACGCATGAGGCACATTCGATATCATGTATAACACGTCTTAGGAAGAATGAATCTGAGGCCCATATATATGCATGGAAGATAACACCGATGTAATAATAAGTCATGCTTGACGCCATAGATAAAAATTTGTTTTCCAATCGGATATTCTAGGTGAACCCTTTCAACAAGCACTTTGCAATCGATAAAGTAGCGTGAGGAGATTAGAGGAACACCCAAGTACTATAACAGGGAGGTACCTTCCTTAAATGACAAAGAGTTCAAAATGGACAACTTAACACAGGTAGGCACATTGAATGAAGAGCGCCGTGCTCTTGGGGATACTAGGAACAAGCCCGGAGCAAATTCTTGAACTCATCTAAAGCATCCATAACACGCTAGCTTTGAGACCACATCCCATGCGTAAAATAAATAGATCATCTGCAAAACAAAGATTAAGTAACTTCTGTCTTTCACAAAGATGGTGATATTGGAAATCTTCCATTTGCTCAACCCTACTGTTGCAATAATAATAGAGTAAGAACTTCCATAACAAGAGTAAAAAGATAAGGTGACATAGGATCACCTTGGCGAAGCCCCTTTACCACTGAACCACCCATAGATATCACCATTAATACATATGGAGTCACGCACACTAGTAACACAAGCCATGATCCAAGAAACCATCCTATTGTGAAACCCATAACCAACTAGGATAGTCTCGAAAAGCATGTCAATCAAGCAGTATCATAAGCCTTTTGGATATCAATCTTAAATGCACACCTCGGCGGTCCTCGTGGACGATGGTAATTACGCATTAATTCTTGGGTAAGAAGAATATTATCCGATATATCATAGGAACAAAAGCCGATTGATTAATACTAACAACATCACCAAGCCCCTCTTTAATCTGATTGGATATAATTTTACTAATGCATTTATAAAGCACATTGCGCAGAGATAGGTCTATAGTCATTAACCTTGGCCGGTGTGGAGACTTTAGGAATAAGAGCAATAATAGTGTGATTGAGTTCCTTGATCGACTTCCCATTAGAAAAGAAATCCCGAATAGCCAAAGAAACATCATTACCCACAATATCCCAAGCCTTTTTGAAAAATGCGGTAGTGAAACCATCGGGCGGGGCCTTATTGTCACCAATTGAGAACATAGCTTCCTTAATCTCCAAATTAGTCACCTCCCACCATCCAAGCGACCCTATCCGGAGTCAATAGAAGAAAACAAACACGGATCTACAAGCGGATTGGTATTCCCTTCCACTCCAAGAAAATTCTCATAATGTTGAACAAATACATTAGGCACTTCGTTGCCTTGGTGCATAACATTATTAGCATCAGTAACCGACTCAATACGACTCATATGGCTTCTACTCTTAACAATGTTATGAAAATAAGCAGAATTAGAGTCACCTTCACGAAGCCACTCCACCTTAGCCTTTTGCTTCAAAAATCTTTCCTCATCGAGCGGCATCACGAAATGCACGAAGATAAATACCCTCCTCTTCGAAGAACGGAATTAAAGGGTCCTTATCAAGAGACTTTTGGACCTCATCAAGTTCACCACGAAGGTTGTTAACACGGGTATGAAGATTACCATGATCTTTAAGCAGCTTGCGAATGGGTTTTTTCAAACCCTTCAAGCGTTTCACCACCTTGAACATATTATGCCCCTGAATGTCATTTTTCCACCCTTCACGCACAACATCCAAAAACCGACTTTATATGTTAGGAAATTAAAAAATTTAAACGGCTTAGGTTTCTTCTTATATAATGTGGGAATTCTCAAAACACAAGGAGAATGGTCAGAGATACGGTAAGGCTGAAATATAGCAAGTGAACCAGGAAAGTCATCACTAAATTTAACGTTACCCATATAATAATTATGAGCATAAACAAACGAGACAAAGAAAGCTTTGTTGTCAGCTTTCACATTCACCTGCACATGCATAACCTGGTTAGTTTGGGACATAAGTAAAACATCAACAACCGCATCATCCCATCCAAGAATAATACGGGAACCTTTATCACACAAACTCCCATTAGACGTCCACTTCCAACCACGATAAACCTTAGCACACGTATCATACACACAAGACACATCAACATGAGACTCCAGAATAGCACACAAACACAAATTATTCTCATTAACCACCCGCGCACCTCTTTTTGTTTAGGGGAGCGGTTCAAACCCCTAATATTCGGGAAGCAACACTAAACATTAAGAGCGTTAGATGCAGGAGTGCTTGCCTGTGGAATAAGTAACACTGTCGAAGTAGAAGCCATAAAACCCGATGTTTCATCATAAACATTGACAAGTCAACCTCCCCATGGGTTCAATTTCCATCCCCTCACCAAGAGCCCCAAACGAGTTATTAAGCTTAATACCAGAATCCTTAGCCTTTAGATTACTCCTTTACCGCTTGATTTAGTGCCAGTTAGCATTACTCACACTAGCATTAGGGGGAGGTTTTGAATTAGTTGCATTCGAATTAGAAGACTTATTAGGCACCTGCGAATTAGACACATTACTAGTAGCTGGAGCTACATTTTTTGGGTTAGTAGTACCTTTTGGTTGATAAACAAATTCGACCCACCCGTACCACCTGCGTGGGGCACCACCCTTCCCAACATTCCGTTTATTACCAACGGTTTGAAACCCATCCGCATCCTTTTCCACCATATTACTTGGCGGGGGTAATCTTTTTAGGGCATTGGTCAAAAGTATGGCCAAATATTTTACATGTATCACACCTTATTGGCTTCCACTCATACTCCACTCGGATAGTTTCTTTAGTATAACCCATGCCATTCATCAAGGGGACACCAATGACCAAACTAGATTTCAATTCTGATTCAGAATTCACCTCAATCAAAGCACGTGCAAAGCTACAACGGCCCCACGATTCTAAGCACATCGTAGTAGTAAATGAGTCAAGGATAATAGGAGTACCAATCTTTGTAGCAATTAGACTAAGACCATCCTCAGAAAAAACAGCCATGGGAACATCATGTAGCTTTACCCAAACCGGAACACGAGTTAAATCCTCTTTCAATAAATTAGTATTCATAGTCCAAGGCTTCAATATAATGGGTATATTACAAATCATCCAAGGTCCCTCCTCAAGAACACCCTCTAGACCTTTTTGCGTTATCAAATTTGAAAAGAAAAACCCTTGGCATTCATCATCACCCTCTTCAACCCATATTTCGCCCATGTGGTCCGTGCAAAGTACTCCACAACGGAGGAAAGCAACCCTTTTACCAATAAAATAACCGTATAGAGTGTTATCAAAACGGCTACTAATATCCTCAACAATCTTAAACGGAATAGAAAGTTCAACATCCTCCATTAAATTATCAGATTCCAAAGGTCGAAAATTCGCCTTACCCTTTTTATTACTAGTACTGATAGCATGCACATACGATGTTGTCTTAGAGGTATTAGCAGATGTACTTGCATTTTTGGTTGAATTAACAACGATAGATGTAGTTTGGTTAGCCATAGACATAGCAGTTGCATTAACATCTACCGGTGAATTAGCATGAGTAGGTAACGATGGGTACTCCTTTTCACTAAGATTAGATAGGATACAGGAGGGTCCAACATCCCAAAGCGAAGCATCATCAACGGTCTTAAGAGGCCGGCCAAGTTAGTAGAAAACTTACCAATATTCTCCATAGTAGCTGGAAAAGGCGTCTCCAAGGTGGAAGCCAAGTTTCATCCGTACCAATCACATTCAGGCCGCCACCATCACCTAGGACAACCCCTTGAATCGAACTAGCATCCAATGAACCAGCCCTATCATCCATAGCGAGCGGTAGTCACATGTTCTTGCAGGAGAAACTAGGGTTTACGCAAAACCTAGTGGCCATCTTAGGTTGAGTATCTACGTTACCACCTCCAAGTCTTTGAAACGTTGCATCCTAGCTTTCAATGCATCAACATCAATTTCAGAATCGCCAACCTTGTCCATGAGATCAAACCAGAACCCCTAAAAACGAATTACACGAGAAGAAACCCGAAGCCAAAAGAAAACAAAAGCGAAAACCGGGAAACACAAGAAGATCCTTGTCAATCTTCAACCACAATAACCTTAGAGGAGCTAAGGCATGATATGAAGCACAACACACTAACCAATATCCATCATAATAGCACAAACGATTGAATTCTGTAGCGATCAAAAGAAACCCTAAACTAGCGATACCAAAAACCCTAAATCCAAGCGATTGCAAAAGCTGAATCAACCAAGCAAAACACAGGTGCAATTGATTAATTGGATCAGATCAACGCAAAAGATTATGAATTAGAGCATGTTAATAATCGACTTTAAGGGAAGAAAGTGAATCGCAATTTGTCGCCTAGAGAAAATCGTTTTTAGTGTTTCCACTCTCTAACCTGAAGCACATTATCAGTGTTCTCAACATTTACCACAAAATCAACAGTATCAGCAGAGATATAATCAAATGCATATGACAAAGAATTCAATAATACAACATTATGGACATACTGCGGATGACATCTTCCAAGAGTCGATCAACATCTTTTCTCAACATTTTCTTTTTACGTTTAGTATTAGAAAGTCCCTTTCCCAAGACAATGCACAACTTTTCAAATTTTTAACATTTGGTAAAGATTTTTAGAAAAATGTCTCTTTGTTCTCGTGCGAGGCGATTGAAAATGTTGAACTTTGATTTCAGAATGATATTCTATCTCATGTTGTAAAGTTTTGAGGTCGGCCATGAAAAGGTCAAAATACCTAAGAATTTTGCGATTTTTCGGAGTTTGAGTTTACTTCACTGATGGAAGGTAAAGGACCATAAGTTTGTGCATAATCCGGTTTGGGATTGTCATTAGAAGACTCAGACGTTTTTATGATAATCCTTGGTGTGTTAGAAGAATCCGTTGGTGTGACGAAAGTGACGCTTTTGAATAGTTAAAAGGTTTGTTGTAAACAACATTTTTTTAATTTTGATCGACTCTCGTCTTACGCATCTAATTCCTCTTGGCGATGATATTCAACAACACTCATAACAGAATTATCAATTTTATATTCTGCACTAGAAACTTCAAGATTTGGTTTGAATGCTTTGGTTGAAAGCTTAGGTTTGTAATCAGCGGAGATCGGTCCATATCCATTTGGATTGGGTTTTAAAGTAAACTTTTCAATAGTTGTGACCGACTCGCCATGTTTGTAAACAACAGTTTTAAACTCTTTAAGTTTGTTTTGCAAGCCGATGATTTCTTTAAGATGATCATCTATGCATTTCGTTGAATGCTTTTTGTATGCAGAGAACTGTTTTTGACAAGTTAACAGATCAGCCTTAGCTTTTTGATTTTCCAAGGTGAGAGAATTAATTTGCTTTTTATGTTCATGTTTAGTTGTTCCATTTAGGATAACAAAGCATTCTTGAAGCGGCTAGATCACATCTGTCTCTCTAAATATTTTCGTTTTGATGGGATTTGGCAAAGGTCGCTTTAAAACCGTTTTCGTTTTTTCTTGAGTTTTGAAAAAGTTGAGTTGTTTTTGTAAACATTCAAAATCCTTGGTTAACAGTGCATTTTTGCTTTTCAAGTCTTGATTAATGGCATGACATTTTCCACTATGGTGTTGGTCTTGTATTAAGCGAGCAAAATCGGATGAGGCAAAAGTTCGGTGTGTTCAACGTGAGTCACAACATGATCATTACTTAGATCCTCAGTATAACCCGCGGAGTCAATTTGAGTATCAAAGGAAACCATAAGGTCATCTTGATCGTCAAATATAACGACGGGTCTAGTTGAAAATCGTCGGAATGAGATGTGGGCGACTCATTTTGAACATTCTGAGCCTGCCGAGATGTTGGCGGAGATATGAGATCGAGATAAATATGGTTTGTTGGTACTGAGACAAGCCATCGAGTGTCATCACTGCGGGCCTGTGTCACTCATGTGTAACTCATGCATATTAGCCATCAACATAATAGCTGCATTGGCTTGTAAGTCCTCCATATCATCATCGAGTGCGCATTTGCCATAAAGCTGTGTTCTTTGTGCGTGAGAGTTCCACCGACTTCATCCTTAAGAGCCAAAGAAGAGCCTCTTTGTGATAAGCCTTTTTTGAGTCCTAGGCTTTGGGCATGCATTAGCGGATGTCTCTTCTCATTGTAGTTGTAGCATCGAAGACCATTCAACCCATTTTGAGCATTTCCCTCTTCCACCACTTGAGCTCGATTGTTATTCCTACCCACAACATTAAACCCTTGACCACGCCCATCGGCGACCATAACCACGATTACGAACTTCAACTCGTCCATTGTTCATAACGCGGCTTGTTGAGATTTTGTGAAGGATCATATGGTGTGATTGTAGCGATTGGTTGAGTTCTTTGTGGTTGAGGAGAATAAGCTGTTTTGAGCATATAAGGCAAGTTGTTGATTTTTCGGATGTGTCGGTGGAGCAATTTGAGCACGGAGAATCCTTTCCCTATCAACTTCCTTTTCATGAGGCTTCAAGTAATCGTACAACAATCCATATGTAGAATGATGCATATTCTTCGCTTGGCGGAGAAAAATGACATACTTCTCCCATTCAGGACCAAGACTACTCAGGAACTTTGTATTCACTGCAATTCTTGGCATGATGATGTTGTGTTTATCCAAATCATTGATGATGTCTAAAAAATGATGATGATAAGACTCTAGTGTCTCTCGAGGTTCAATCATGAAGTGTTCATAAGCCAAGTAAGTTTTGGATTCCAAATCCTCGATTGATACGAGATCCTTCCATAAGAAGATGAATATGATCCCACATTTCCTTTTCAGTCTTTTGAGCATCAACACTTTGAAGAATTGGGTTAGGTAATCCTAAGAGGATATATTGCATTGCAAGTTCATCGGCTTCATAGTGTAGAAGTTCCTCTGCATTCAGGTCGGACTTGATAGCAATGTTTGATTGTTCATCTCTTGGTGGATTAGCATTTGGATCGAGATGCGATACTTGATAGGCATCTGAAATGGACCTTCCAAGATAACCTTCTTTAAGAACTTTCCATGTGGCTTCTTGAGATCACAAAATCTAAAGAACCTTATCACCCATTGATCGTAGTTTCTTGGAGTGAGCATTGGAGGTCTATCTAGTGATCGACCTCATGAATTGATTGTTGGCTACTTAAAGCTTCACACATCTTTGCAAACCACATGGGTTCCTTCATAGTGTTCCTTGATGGATGTTGATTGAATTCGTTTGTGTAGTGTTGAACTTGAAGACTTGGTGGTGGTTGAACCATTTGAGGTTGTGGAATTGCAGCAAGTTGTGGAGTATGTTGTTGATTAAATTGTTGTTGATAAATTGCTTGTTGTTGATTCCATTGTTGATGTTGTGGAGTTAGTTGTTGTTGGCGTTGAGAATAAGTGTAAGGGAAATAATTAGAGTATGGTGGTTGTGACATGTTGAAAACTTGTGTTGGTAAAATGGATCTTTGTAGTCGAATGAACCTTTGTTGATGAAGTGTCCTTAGGCTTAGAAATCACAAGAAACCAAGTAGAACTTATGCGTAAAAACACCAAAGTTCGCGTAACAATCAAGATTACGTAGATTTAGCTACGGCGTAAGTAGGGTAAAGGCACTAAAGTTATGCATAGACACAAAGTTAGGCATAGAAACTTATGCGTGAGGATTACCTTATCGCGTAAGACTAGGCTTAGCGTAAGATGATTCTTAAGCGTAGGATTTCTCTGGCGTAAGCTTTATGCTTATGCGTAAGTTTAGGGTTTTATCCCAAATGATCTTTTACACTATCACGGTGCAAAAGATATCCAAAGTCGGCGTATTTTCGAGCTTATCCAAGCAAGAAAACACAGAGTAAACCCTGAGCGAAGATCAAACCACGGATAAAGTTACGCGTAAGATTAGGGTTTCACTTACGCGTAGCTTACTCGTAAAAATGATTTTGCCCAAATTTGTTTCTAAACCAGATTTTTGTTATGGAATAGCTTCAATATCACCAAAATAACACAAAAGTGTGAAACTTGAGGAATCAAAATGGCTAAGCAGGGTTCGGCGTAGAACGTCACCCACGAACAAAAACAAGCTTAAAAACGTAAATCCACGCGTAAAGTTTGAAACTTTTTGCCAAAAACAGTTATTTTAACACCTTAAAACATTGAAAGTACAAGAATCTTGGATTGAAAAGTGAAAAAATCAAGTTTTTAAGCGAGCCAAAGCTCTCGTTGCCTTTACGCGTAAGACCAAAAGCTTACTTCAAAAGCAATAACGATTCACCCAACTAGTTGACGATTGATACCACTGTTAGGTCACTAGATTTACAACACAAGCTTAATAGAAAGAGATAAAGGCGATTGAACAAGTAAACCAAACACACACACACGTTATGATATTGAAGAATGATGCTCCCCAAACAACATTGGTGCTCCCCAAACAACACACGTTATGATATTGCCGTAGTAAACGATCCATCATTCTTCTTCACAAACAACACTGGTGCTCCCCAACACACCAAAACTAAAGTAACCCTAATCGTTTCTCTCTCTCTCTGGTGAATTCCGGCCGCCACTCTTTGTACAATTTCCGGCCATAAACCAATTCATAAACATCCTCTCTACCCTCTCCTTGGGTATGCAATACGTCTTGTGATTTGTGTTTCATAATTATAGTAGTGGCGGCTGGTGATTTGTCAAAACCCTAACTATCTCTCACTTTCAAATCGATTTTCTTTAATCCGTCTCTTCTAGACGTATTCTAGTTTAATCGTTTATCTTTAGGGTGAACCCGTCTTTCTCCATGATCATTTTTGTGGTTGCTGCTCTCTATTGTCGAAACCCTAATTATTAGGGTTTCTTATCTTCTGAATGTGATGGCGTGGTATCTTCCTTACTGGTGGATGACCTTGTGTCTCGGCATGTTACCCTTATTAGGGTTTGTTTGTTTATGGCCTGTTCTATATCTGATATATGGATTACATACGTGGGTTTTCAGAGAGAAGTAGATAGTGGAAGTCAAAATTTGTTGGATGTTAGGGATTAAGCTTTCCTATTGGTTGTTTATTGGATCCTGGCTTTGCTAATCTTGCTATATCAATTTCTTGCGGATCGAGAGTGATGTGGTATTGTATAAGTTAGGTTTTAAACTGATTTCATTGCTTTATTACGTATGGATCATCTTTGCTATCTTAAGCTATGGTTGGATTTTGCTTGGCAGATCATGCAGGTGTTTTGTAAGTTAGGGTTGTCATAACCCTATTGATTGAATGGTTTTAATCGAATTGAATTTTAGGGTTATCAAACCCTATTTGGTGTGATTATGCGATTCTTTGCTCTGTTTATGTTCTTCGGATCGTGATTAATGTAGTAGCGTGTAAGTTAGGGTTTGTTTAAACTCTATTGGTCGTTTGTTTGGCAGTTTCTTGTTTGAACATCACTTGGAACCACTTTTACGGGTGGTCATGTATGCATTGATCTTGCCAGACTTTGGTGGTTGATTGTATGTACGAGTCCTTCAATACTCAAGTATGGTCTTGTTCTTAATTGGTGGGTGGGACGTTGTGGATTGTTATTGAGCCGTTGGGGAGGATGCTGGAATATGTTGCGTATTCCTTACTTACCTTTTGGTCTCTTTGTGTAACTTCATCTCCTTGTTTATCACAGCCATGTTCTGATTCTTGTTGAAGCATGTCTGTGGGACAATGATGATGATTGGAAGTTCTACAATGACTATGTTTTTGGTGCTACCTTTGTGAAGCATGCTTTTAATTTCATGATGTTTATCCACTTGTATAGTCGGTGTAGGTTGATAGTTTTATTTGTGTAAGTTATAAGAATGGCACGTCATTCTTATATTGAGTTGCTTGTAAGTGTCCTATGGGGACTGAGATGAGGGATTCACCCTCATCCTTTGTACTTCATTGTTTTTTGGTTAATATATTTTACCAGGGTGCAGGATTACTCCCCTTTACCCCAAAAAAAAACATTAGTGCTCCCCACGATGACGAACTTGGTCGAATGAATCCCTTCTCTGACAACTCTGCCAACTGCTTAGACAGTTCCTCCAATTCTCTTGGATCAAGTCGATAGGGTGCCGGGCTACTGGTGGAGCACCGGTATCAACTCAATTTGGAATTCCACTTGTCGGACAGGTAGAATTCCTGGCAGATCGTCGGGAAACACATCTGGAAACTCTCTAACGACGGGTACATCCTTAAGGTATCCTTCGCTCTTCTTCTCGCTTTTCTTTTCAGAAATTCAAGCCAAGAAAAGACAACCTCCTCTATCGATGTACTTCTGGGCCTTAATACAAGAGATGATGCTCAAGTGGGAGGGACCTCCAGATCACCCCGATCTCCTTGTATGCTCGAGCGTTTACGCCACATGAATGTACGCGCCGCGATCTTCTCATCGCAGATGATGTGTGCACCGTTCTTCGACAACCAATCCATTCCGATGATGACGTCAAAACTTGCTAAAGTAGCTGGCAAAAGGTATATGCTAAATGGGTGGTCTAGGAAACTTAGTGTGCAACTTCGGACTACAGTGTCTATCCTTTCCATATTTCCATTAGCTAACTCCACATCATAACTTAACCCTAGAGGTGTTGGGGAAATTCCTAGTAATGGCATAAAGGTGGTAGATACGAAACTCATATCGGCACGAGTATCAAACAGTATGGAAGCATAGCGGTTATGTGAAGAGCGTGCCCGTAACTACGTTCGGGTTGTCAGCTTCCTTCCCAATAGCATACACTCATGTGGCTCATCTCTAGCGGTATGGAAGCATAGCGGTTATTGAGAGAAGGCGTGCGTAACTACGTTCGGGTTGTCACTGGCTTCCTTCCCAATGGCATACACTCGCGCGGCTCCCACATCTCTCTGTTGATTCCTAGCACCCTGATTTCCCTGGTTCCCTTCAACCTCATGTTTCACAGGGTTATGGCCATTACTTCCCATACCTCGGTTAACAAATCCTCCTCCATTACCGGGGTTTCCTCTCACCCACTGCTCTCGAAACTCATTCTTGTAGTGCCCTTTCTTTCCACATCCAAAACAGGTGACAGTGGCCTTCTAGTCCGCTCCTTGCGCTGTTTGGGCCACAACAAGGGGACGGGACCTACAGTCCTTGGCCATGTGTCCTACCTTAGAGAAATCCCTACACACTATTGAGCACGGTCCATGGTGGTGTCGGTTTGACGACTACACAAGGGTTTGGCGTACATCCTAGCAGACTCTTGCTGTTTGTTGCCATTCCCCTTAATAGTCTCATTCCTCTTCCTCTTATCACTCTTGTAACTCTTACCCTTGTCTCCTCCTTTTAACACGAAGAGAGTCCATCAAGCGAGACCCACTGATAGCTGCCTCATGAATGTTAAGTCTTCTAATTATTTTGGTGTCTTAGATTCATTGGTGGATGAGGATGTTCTTGGAGATGATAATGGTAAGGGAGCTCGTGATCAGCCTATGAGTAGCATGGAGCCAAAGGTATAGGGAGAGCCTTCAAAGCCTTCTACTGTTTCATCTTCTAGTACTTTAATTAAGAGAGGTAACCCATTTTCTAAAGTGGGTAAAGTGGTTGATTATGACAGTGATGAGGATGAGGTTTACGAGCCGAATGATAACATAGGAAATTATTTTTCATCTTCTGGTGGAGGTATCAAGCTTGAAGATTATTTTTTCGATGGTTATGCGGCTCATGTATACGATCTACCTGGGCAATTGAATGATTTCAAGCTTAAAGGTCGTGCTAGGAAGTAGCTTTTGTTTGTTGGTTCATAAGTTTTGCATGTCATCTAATGTGGTTTTTGGTAGTCATAGTTGTTGGTAGCTAGTTGTTGGGTAAAGGGTTTTACCCTGGTAAATATATAACCAAAAAATAATGTTAAGTACAAATGGAATGTGGCAGAAGTACCACATTAACCTCAAGCGAAAAGCTTGATAAACTAGTGTTTACCATAAACACAATGAACCTAGTTATATTACATCAACTAACTAGGCATAAAACAAGAAAAGACTTGCAACAAGTGAGCATCCCGCATCCATCCATTGCACGAAGGGGGCAAGTTGACCCAGAAAGTCTGCCTCCTTAAAAACCCTTTCCAAGAAAAACCCAAAGGGAAAAACCTTGGAGTAGGGAAAAAGAGTACAACACTTACCTGGCACTCCCTTCGTGAATAATACAAACACCCGGAATCTTCCATTTATCAAGAATCAGACGAGCCCGCGAGGTTATCTTCTTGAACTTGAAGGTGGTTAGCTTCAACCGAATGGTAGATACAATACGTTGGACCACTTCATCAACAGTAGACTTCTTTTGCTTGAATATTCTTGAATTGCGCTCCATCCAAATGTAGTACGTAGTAGCGGCGATAGCAGAAATGATGCTACTAACCGACCGCCCCTTTGAAATAGGAATAAGGAAGGTAATGGCACAATCCAAAGAAGGTGAGACCGCATCCATTCCAGATAAAACCCGAACCTGAAACCATACCTGCATAGAAAACTGGCACTCAAAAAATAAGTGAGAGTGAGAATCCGGGACCAAGTCACATAGCGGGCATCGAAGCATGTCCAAATCAACATTAGGACCAACATCCCATTGCCGCATCCTATCCTGAGTCTTCAATTTCTGCTTAATAACTAGCCACAAATGTATTTTTTTGGGTAAAGGGTTTTACCCCGGTAAATATATAATCAAACATAATGTTAAGTACAAAAAGGAATGTGGCTGAAGTACCACATTAACCTCAAGCGAAATCTTGATAAACTAGTGTTTATGACATGCCATAAACACAAAGGACCTAGCTATATTACATCAACTAACTAGGCATAAACAAGTAAAAAAACTTGTAGCAAGCGAGCATCTCGCATCCAGCCAATCCACAAAGGGAGCAAGTTAACCCGAAGTCACCTCCTTAAAACCCTTTCCAAGAAAAACCCAAAGGGAAAAACCTTGGAGTAGGGAAATAGAGTACAACCCTTACCGGCACTCCCCGTGAGAAATACATATACTTGGAATCTTCCATTTATCCAGGATCAAACGAGACCGCGAGGTTAGCTTCTTGAACTTGAAGGTAACCGGCTTCAACGAATAGTAGAGGTAATGATGCTAACCACTTAACCGCATTGATAGACTTCTTGCGGCTTGAAAATCCTAAATTGCCCTCCATCCGGATAAAGTATGTAGTAGCCGCAAAGAAAGTGCAGAAATGATGCTACCAACCGACCACCCCTTAGATATAGGAATAAGAACATTAACAATACTCTCCAAGAAGGAGGGACGCATCCATGCGGATAAAACCGGACTGAAGCCAAACGCATAGAAAAGCGGCACTCAAAAATAAATGAGGATGAGAATCCGGAACCAATTCACAAATCGGGCATCTAAGCGAGTCCAAGTCAACATTAGGACCAACATCCCATTGTCGCATCCTATCTTGAGTCTTCAACTTACGCTTAATAGCGAGCCACAAGTGTATTGCATGCCTCGGGATAAAATGAGAGAACCAAGGAACATTACACCCGATCAACCACATCCGCCCTAAGGCGCAAAGATCCCATTTTGCATCCGAAGCGAAAAACCACTTAAATTACCATCCGACTTGCGCCATAATAATCCATCGACGGTATCATTAAGATTAGGGACGGAATTGTAGCTAACAATGGAAAGCGAGCTAACCAATCCACGGCCATCGCCAAACACCATTTGCAATCGGATCACAAGCCGAGTCGGATAAATTAAAACTGCTGGGCAATATCTCTAACGATAAGCAAATCACGAATTGGGCTTAATGCACACCACCTATCAAACCAAACCGATGTGTCCTTTCCATTATTGATCTTATGCGGGATAAAAGAACGAATCTTTGGTCGAATCGCAAGAAGCTTGCGCCATCCCCACTAACATCCCCAAACATGGGATATCCCAAAAGCTTCTCCCACGAAGTTTATAAGAATGAATCCATTGAACCCATAACGACTCTTTATGTGTCAAAATACTCCAAATGTGTGTAGTCATGAGGGCAATGTTAAAATCCTCCAAACGTCGAATACCAAGACCACCTTCTTTCTTTGGCTTACAAACAGATTCCCAAGCAACCTTAGCCTTTCCCCTTTTCATTTCTCCTTGACACCACAGGAAACCCCTCATAAGCTGCTCTAACTCATGTATAATACGAGTAGGAAGAATAAAAGCAAGCCCAATACAGGATGCATAGATGATAAAGCAGACCTCACCAAGCTGAAGCCTACCCGCAAGAGATAAGAACTTATTACGCCAATCATTCACACGACCTTCCAACTTTTTTAACAAGCACCTTACAGTCCCTATAAAGAAGTCTCGAGGATATAAGGGGAACCCCAAGATACAGACGAGGGAGGGAGCCTTCTACAAGCGGCATAGGCGGAGAATAGCGGCTTTAATAGCATTAGGCACATTACAAAAGAAAGTTGTACTTTTAGGGATACTTGGGACAAGACCCAAAAAGTTCTTGAAATCCTCCAAAGCACGCATAATGACATTAGCAGAATCCTGATGGCCTCTAGCGAACAAGAAGAGGTCATCTGCAAAACAAAGGTTAATAATTCTCTGTTGTTCACACAAGTGATGAAAGCGAAAATCCTTTGCATTAGAAACCTTTGTGCGCAATATAAGAGTTAAAACTTCCATAACCAGAGTAAACAAATAGGGAGATAACGGGTCACCTTGTCGAAGACCCCGTTTACCTTTAAACCGACCATGAAGATCTCCATTAATACATATAGAATAAGATGTAGATGAGATACATACCATGATCATCAACCATTTTACGTGAAAACCAAACCCAATCAGAATAGCTTTAAGAAAAGCCCAATCAACCGTATCATATGCCTTCTGAATATCAACCTTAAGCACATCTAGGTGGACCTCTCCTCTATGATAATTCATAAGCTCTTGGGTAAGTAATATATTATCGGATATCACGACGACCGAGGAACAAATCAGATTGATTAATACTAACCAACTGACCAAGGCCTTCTTTAATACGATTATCAAGAATTTTGCTAATGCATTTATACATGACATTACTGACAAGAAATAGGCCTATAATCATTAATCTTAGGCAGGGTAGACACTTTAGGGATCAACAAAATAATGGTATGATTAATCTCCTTAAGAAGCTTACCATTCATGAAGAAATCACGAACAGTGAGATATAACCTCGGCACCCACAATATCCCATGCTTTCTTAAAGCGGTAGTGTAACCATCGGGCCCACGAGCTTTATCATCCCCCATAGAAAATATAGCCTCCTTTATCTCCGCATCCGTGACATGACTAACCATCGAATTAGCCAATTGGTGCGTGAGAACATTAGAAAATATACCGTACTCATCAAATGGACTACAATTGCCTTCAATACCAAGAAACTGTTCATAATGAGCAACAAAAGCACGCAACAGCTTT
Source organism: Chrysanthemum makinoi (assembly GCA_910596185.1). Classification (NCBI taxonomy): domain Eukaryota; kingdom Viridiplantae; phylum Streptophyta; class Magnoliopsida; order Asterales; family Asteraceae; genus Chrysanthemum; species Chrysanthemum makinoi. The sequence goes on along the minus strand of OU343221.1, from coordinate 169,109,732 downwards.
GATGACCCTCATACAAGACATTGTTAGCATCTCTTACCAATTCAATTCGGTTACGGGCACATTTGATTTTAACAATATTATGAAAGTAAGCCGTATTAGAATCACCCGCATGAAGCCATTGAACTTTAGATTTCGCTTAAAACCGTTCTTCATCTAACGTAGCCTCCTTATAAAGCAAGAAGATAGTGAGCATGATCATCACGTAGGTGCAGATTAGACGGATCTGTATCAATAGCCATTTGGACCTCATCTAACTCCTTCCGAATCCTAACTACCCGCTCATGCAGATTACCTTGATTGTACAAGAGCTTACGAAAAGGAGATTTCAGCCCCTTTAATCGTTGAACCACACGATACATAGCACAACCATGAACATTACGATTCCATCCCGCAGTAACCGTATCAATAAACCCATCTTTATGAATCAAGAAGTTAGAGAATTTGAATGGTTTAGGCTTAGGCTTAGTTACTTGGGGAATACGCAGAACACACGGAGAATGATCTGAAATACGATAAGGTTGAAATATACCAAATGAGCCTCTTGGTTTCTGATTCCAAGTAAAGTGAAGACCAGTACAATTAATATCCTCAACCTCTATTTTCTGAACACAATCTTTGAATTAGCGCGCCATAGCAATGTCGAGAACATAACTACCACATGAATGATCCTCCAATTTAAGTGCAGCATTAAAATCACCCAACAAAACCCATGGCCTATTACGCATAAATCCAGCATGGCTAACAAGGTTGGACCAAAGGGCACGTCAATGAACATAGTAATTATTTGCATACACAAAAGAACAGAAAAATGTTTTCTTTGTCCGTCAGAGTATTTACGAACATGCATAACTTTGGTTAGTTTGAGACATAATCATAACATCAACAATATCATCATTCCAACCAAGTATAATACGGGACCCCTTATCACAAAGACTACCATTTGACGTCCACTTCCACCGCCGACAAACATTACGACATGTATCATACACCACCGATGCATCAACATGAGATTCTAAGATAGCACATATACCAAGATTATTATCATTTACCACATGTTTAACCTCTTTTTGTTTAGGGGAATGGTTCAAACCCCTTATATTCCAAGAGGCGATACTAAACATCAGGGACATTCAGAACAGGAGTGCTTGCCCCCGATTTGTCAAACAAATTACCAGTTTCATCGTAAACATTTTCAACCTCATTATCATCAGTAGCCAAAGAACCAAACGGGTTAGATGTAGATATATTAGGAGCAGGTGGATTACTTACGATGGAGGTGAAGCATGAGCAGGTTGACTACCCTTAGTAGACACATCAGTAGGGTCATTAGATGTAGAGTTATTAGGTGGAACAATATTACCTGCCTGATTAGGTAAAGGACCCGTACTAGTACTAGTAACTCCTTGAGGGGGTTTGCTAGTGGAAGGAGTGTTAATCGCTTTGGGTCTATATTGCATATTTTTACCAACTAGAACCCCGTTAAAAACCGTACCACTTTTATTGTCCTTAGCATTCCTCTTAGCTTTACCCTTTTTCCCAACTAGTTGAAATCCATCATTTCTATCCTCCACAACCGGTGGAGTCACAGTTGTCTTGGGACAAGAGTTACCAGAGTGGCCAAAAATCAAACACACATTGCACCTAGGAGGTTTCCACTCATATTCCACCCTAATAATTTCAGAAGAAAAACCAGGTTGGTCCAAATATGGTACCCCAATAGTAATAGATTCCTTAAGTGGAACATGAGAGTCAATTTCAATTAAGCAACGGGCAAAACTACTCCTACCCCAAGATTCAACACACATAGAGCTAGTATAAGAATCAAGCATGATAGGCGTACCAATATGTGTTGCAATAATACTAATTCCATCTTGAGAGAATACATGTAGCGGAACATCATGAAGTTTAACCCATCCTAGGAATCGGGTTAACTCCTCTTTCGTCAAACTAGTACTCATGGTCCACTTTTAAGAATAATAGGACTATTCTTAATCATCCACGGACCTCCTTCAAGAACACGCCTCCAAACCAACTGAGAGTCAAACTTAAAGAAAAAGAAGCCTTTTGCATTCATCATAATCCGTTTTAAACCATACTTAGCCCGAAATTGACTACGAGCAAAATACTCAACCACGAGAAATGCAATACGCTTACCAATGAAGTATCCATACAAGGTGTTATCAAATTTAGAGCTAATATTTTGTACCACCTTAAGGGGAATGGACACATCAATACCATTAAACATATTATCAACTTTAAGTGCACGAAAATTAGACTTACCTTTAGCCGGGGTAGAGTGATTTTCTTGGGGGCCGCGCATTTTGTGAACCACTCGCCACTCCAACATAGGTTGAAGGAAGCACAACTTCAGCCCGATTGAGCGATAGGACTTTCCTTAGAGGATTCATGCGTGATCATACCTTTGAATTTACCTGCTTTGTTACCCACACTAATCCCATCACCTTGAGGCAAATTACTATGACTTCCGGAATGTCGTAGGCAATGAAAGCCGGCAGGCCCTCCGGCTTGGTTACCAACCTGATGACCACTTTTTTCAACCCCAATAACCTCCTCAAGAGAAGGGAAATCAGATTGGGTATATTGATTATTACCATTACCATCCTCGCCCCAAAATAACGAGTCTTGTACGTTAGAGGTATCCTTCAAATCTTTGTTAAAGTCACGATAGCTAACACCAATATCTGAATACGAATCATAAGCAACAGAACCCCCAGAACCAGCTTCGTTCCCTTTCAACCTTCGCATACGAGCTTCAAAGGCATCCAAATCCACATTAACCGTACCACTCTTATCCATAATACAATCAAATAGTAGCAGCAAACAAAAACAGAACCAGAAAAACCAGTACTACCAAACGAAACCCTAAAAAAACGTAAAACAAAGGAAACTGGAAATCCACGTCAATCTTCCACAAACGAAGGCCATAGTGAGACTAAGGCATGAATTGATGCTCAAATATACTAACCAAAATCAGCCATGAAGCACAGAATGTATAGAATCGATTTATATGTAACGAAACCCTAAAAAAATAAAAACCGACAAGAACAAACCCTAACTCCAATCGATTACAAAAATCAGGAACAATTACGTAAATCACAAAAGTAATCACATAACTGGAACGAATTAGAGTAAGAAATAAGAGATTAGAGATTGCATGATGTCGAATTTTTAGAGTTGTAGGGGATTCAGTGTTATCTTTTTTTTCGCCAGAGCAAAAATCGACTTAGGGTTTTTTTTTTCTTTACTAGCCACAAATGTATAGTATGCCTCGGGATACGATGAGAAAACGAAGGAACATGATACCACCCCACTAAGTCAGCCCTTAGGCGCAGGGATTCCCAAGCACCCGAAACGAAGAAACGATTAAGATTACCATCCAGATTGCGCCATAATAATGTATCATCAGTATCATTAAGATTAGGAACCGGGAGGGCAGCTAACAATGGAAACCTAGGTAACCAATCAGGAGGCCATCGCCAAACACCATTATCAATCATATCACAAACCGAATCTGATAATCTGAACCCAGCCCGAGCAATATCACTAGCAGTAAGCAAATTACGTATAGGGCTTAACTCACACCACATATCAAACCAAACGGTACTGTCCATTATTAATCTTATGCGGATGAAAGGGCGACCTTAGTTCTAATTGCAAGAAGTCACTTTTATCATACATAATGGAGTGATAGTATCCATTTTTGCACAAGGTTTGGGACCAGAAAAATCATCTTTTACAAATTTGTGATGGTAATTTTAAGAGGGAAGGTTACGTACAAGAATCTGCCCGTAAACAAAACCTCACTCGAGACTTAGTGTCTATTTGGTTATCTAGGAGTTGAGGAGACTCGAGTCATTTTGGCTTGACACTAATTACACTTAAGCAAAACTTCATGAGGCTTATGGCAATTTGACTCGGGTCGAATGAGACTCAACAAGCTCTAAAGCATGACTAAGCGAAACAAACTTGTTATCCAAATTCAATTCAGTCTAACATAAACAAGCTAGTAGGGTATTTTAAGTGTATTGAAACAAACTCGTCTTAAATTAACTCAAAATAAACATTCAAGATTTTTATCTTTAAAGTTTCTTGGTTTCTTTCTTGTTTGTGGCTCTCGTTTGATTATCAACAACAACAACATATATATTTTTTTTACTAACATAACCATTTAACATATTATCTCAATAACACAAGATTCGATTACATGAACCTCAAATTATTTGACCATTCACAATGAATTAAAAAATTAATCTTAATTCCAACAACTAATAATGAAAAGAATGGCAGTAATATATTTCTTACAATGAACCCAAGAGGGGGACGAATTGACTATGAATATCGAACATGAAAACTCCAATTGGAAAAGACTCGAACCAAATTGATACAATTAAGCCCTTGCACAACCTTTCTTATACTTCTTAGCAAAACCCCTCAATCAATTTCGAAAACACATTTGTTTTTTTTCATGAACCCTATTTTTTTTTTAATTGAAGAGAAAATGGTGATGAAGCTTTCTGAGATGAAACCCTTTTATAGTGGAAAGAATTGGAAGGTGATAGTGACTCTATTGTTAACCCAAAACATGTTTCCTACCAATCTAAGCTTTCTCTATCTCATCACAGTCACGTATGGCTCCAAGTGTGCTCCTCAAGGTAGACAAAGTTGTTTTCTTGGATTGAAATAAAAAGATAAGTTTTAAATCCATTCTTGTGTTATCTTTTGTGCTTGGCTCGAAAAGAGGGAGAGAGTAGGAGCAGGTTTAGATGGAGCGTGGGAGAGAGAGAGTGGGGATATATTGGGTTTCTTTTGTTTTATTATACAAGACAGTATAATCGGTACCCCGTGTTTTGTCAAATCCTCGAATAAACTACCTTCCCGATACTCGAAAAATATAGGAATTATATTTTCAGAAACGATTTCTTAAACGTAATAATATGACATTTTTATTATGTTGAAATTTGATTATAATGTTCTTAGTTATTAATTTGGTGTCGGTATGCGTGTGGTGCCGTGACTTCCTAAATTCACGAGATAACCTCTCGTTTTCTTCCGTAAATTATCCTTGAATGATAAAATGTGTATATTTAACTTATCTCATTATTTATTTTTAGTCTTGTGCGCTCTTTACTTATTTGCGATTATGTGGAATAACTTCCCGAAACAATGGATTATGCTTATGTATACTTAAATTTTAACTTGGACAATAATAAATTTCACATTTATTATACAAATACTTAGTGGACAAGTATAGATGCGATGCGGTGTCTTATTTTTAAAGAAACGTGATGACCTCTCGTCTTTTTAAATCTAAATATTGACATCCAATGAAAATAACCGATTTGAATTTTACGGCGTAGTAAATATTATTATAATAATCTGAAATTTTATGGGTTGTTCTAGTCTACCCAACTTACGGAGATCCGTCCGGATCTCGGTTCGATACCGATAGAGTGTGGGAGCGGGTGATGGTATTTGGAACAAGTTTTAAATTTTCCCTAGGTTGTTCTAGGGTTTCCTCTATGGGTATGGGTACCTAGGTGTTATGCCAGCAGTACATCCTCTATCTGAGGAGCCATGATTTTCTGGGGTAAGTTTATTGGGTGAAAGTTCTAATTCTTGATATTATGAAGTTTCACTATTTTGTTAGTGTGGGCACCTCTAACTTCTCAAGGTCTTATCAAAACGTACCCATTTCTGACGTTTCATGATTCTAAGGTCTTATCATCTTAAGGGATGAAGAAACATTTGTTTTCGAATTTCTCTTTCGACTAAATGTTTATACAAGTTTGACTAAGACTAGATTTTAAAATCGATAATGTGTAGAAATGTCACATTTTCAAAAGATTGTAAAACCGGTTCTTAATTATGGGGTGTATAGGGAAGTTTTGCGAAACTTTTAGTGTTTCAGCATTTTGTCTCATTTTAACGAGGGATTTGGAAAGTATTATTGTCGGATTTTAAAGGGGAATCCTCCAATTTGGATACTCTATTGTAGTAAGGATGTGTAGCAGGATATAACGTTTACCCATAGCTACGAGTAGAGTTTAGTTTTCTAAGTTGGGTAAGGTTAGGGATTTAATAGTTGATGAACCTCATGGTTATTTATGGTTTTAGGTAGAGGTGTAGGATACATCCTAAGGTCAGGCTTAGCTACCAAGGGGAACATTGGTCATTTATGTTTATGAGCCATTAACTTAAAACACTTTTCGAGGAAGTAAGTAACTAATAGAGTGGTTCTAGAATACTTTTCAAAGTATTAAGAAACACTTTATTTTTGTAAGGTAGTAGTGAAATTGTAGTTTACTTTATGGTGAAATGGTAGGGTGGTAATTTGGTTTGTAGAATAATTCATGGAGTGGTTCATAAGTTATTTTGATTATAATGGTCCGTGGGATGATCGGAAAGCTTTGTATGGCAAATCATTTATTTATAGGAGGGTAACAAGGTAGGGAGTGTTATTTTTAAGAGGTGGGTGGAGCTTCTAGGTACCCAATTTTCAAGGTATAATTTTCAAGTTTTGTGGGATTATAGGTAGAGGTGGCAATTTAAGACCCAATGGTTAAATTTGAGTCTAGTTGGGTAAATTTTTTTTAATGAGATGAGTCTAAATGGGTTTAGTTTATTTTAATAGATGAGTCTAGTTGGGTATAGTTTATTTTAATTAATTAATATTGATGGGTCTAGTTAGGTCTAATAATATACCCACATGGGTCTAATACAATATTTACATGGTTTAAGTTGATTGTTAACTAAAATTATAAAAATCACTCACAATATAATTTTACCATTTTAGTCCGTTTTTTCTCGTTTTTTAAGGTTTATTTTGTCCGTTTTACATGTTTTTGATGTCTGTTTTTCTTTGTCGTTTACACGTTTTCTCTTGTTTTTTTTTCACGTTTTTGTCGTTTTAAATTCTGTTTTTTCACGTTTTTAAGCCTATTTTCCGCGTTTCGTTGTTTTTCCATTCCATTTCACCTTTTGAATTCCATTTTGTTCCGTTCCGTCCATTCATTTAGATTTCCGTCGGTTTCGTTCCGTTCCATTCCATCCGTTCCGATCCGTTCCATTTGATTTATTATTCCATTTCATTCCATTCCATTCCATTCCATCCATTCCGTCGATTGATTCAGTTACATCCGTTTCATTTGTCCGTTCCTTCCGTTTCATTCGATCCATTCCGTCCATTTCCTTTCCGTTCCGTTCCATTTTTTCTTCCCAAATCCTTCTTTCCATTCCATTCCGATCAATTCCATCCGTTCCATTCCGTCCGATTCCATTCCTTCCGTTCCATTCCATTTTCCGTTCGTTCCGTCCGTTTTTCCCGTTATTCCATTCCATTCCCGTTAAGTTCGTCTGTTTTCCCGATTCGTCCATTTCGGCGATTTTATTGCGTTTTATCCAGTTTACTACAAAAAGCAGAGACGTAAAAACGAATGGCGCAATAAAAGGGACAAAAACATCAGTAGCGATGTCATGTGGCGATCAAATGGTTCATCAGACAGCGATGTCGTAACGCTAAAATAAGATAACGTAATCGGCATGATTATTTGATACTCAGGTCATAACCGTAAACCGGATAAAGCAATCGCTGACAGCGATCTTTGAACATCGTCGCCGTCGCTCGGACAGCGTCATAAAGCCGGTTCCGCTGAACTGAATCTTTTTACCACTCTTTCTATCCAAAATCGTTCCTCCTCGGGCTCCACTCGAGATCCATCATTGCTTATCCACGCATCACTCATCACCAAATCACTCAGGCACTTTTTGCCTCAGACAACAATCATGCTAGGCTCCATCTTTCACTCACGATCATCGGAACATATCACGCCCGAATGAATCGCGGATCTTTCGTCCGCCAGCTGTCGGATCCATCGGTAATAATCACTCATGCTCATAACTCGGGCATAATCCACTCTTTCGAATAACTTTCTGTGTCTTTCGAACTCAAACACTCGGACTCCATGTCATAAATAACAATCCACTCCATAGCATGAATAACCAATCCATCATCAGATCAGATCACCTTCGTCGTTAATGCTCAAATCAAAAAAACCGGCCCGACCGACTCTTACCCATTTATACCCATACCCATAGACCCGTCCTTAAGTGACCAATGGGCGAAATACGTATAGGCCGAAATGCATCCCCAAGGGCCAAAGGCCGGCGACCCAACTTGACCATTTGCCACCTCTAATTATAGGTCATTTACTGTGTCTTTCTAGATTTTGCCAAAGGTTTATTGTTCTTTTGTTGCCTATTCCTACTAGAGGATCTTTCTCATAGGTGCTAGTGGAAGGTTGCTCCTAAAATGGTTTGATTCGTCCACGGAATGTAATGGAGTTTGGGGTAGGATTGACTATAACATAACTTGGGTTGACATGGAAATATTCTATATAGGGAATAATAATAATGTGGCCAGGTGGTATTCTGAATAAGGAATGCTAGTGAGTGGCTTATGATTAAGGAATGCTTGGTGAGTGGCTTGTGTGATTAAGGAATGCCATTGAGTGGCTTGTGATTAAGGAATGCCGGTGGTGGCTTGTGATTAAGGTGTTCCACCGCGCATTTTAAGGTTACTTTTCATTTTGAAATTTACTATTCACTTTACTATTCACATTTACTATTCACTTTCACTATTCATCAGTAAAATTTTAATCCACATTCTATTAAGATAAATTATTTTATTAATAACACGAGAGTTGACCATCGTTAGATCATTTTATAAAAGTTATTAAGTAAACATTGTTTTAAAGTTTAAGTTTTAGGCGGTCCAGCGTTTAAACATCAGCCTTTAATAATCAACTCGACAATTTTCCTCGCATCGGATATAAATTTTTAGATCACTCATGATTAATTTGAGATTTTTAAGATTTATTATTTTTAATATTACCAAATAAGCCCGATCGCGAGAACAAAACTAAACTTCGTTTTAAACAATTCTACTTACATCCAGAACATGTGATTCTGCCTTTGTGTTTCTAATATGTTTTTGAAACTTTTACATTTTTTTGGAAAAGTCAAACATATTTCCCTCTGTTGGAATCACTCCTAAACCTTTATTCAAGTGTTAGTTATTCATATGTAATAGGTAGCTTAATTATGGCCTTTATGTTTGTTATTAGCCTTAAGCTTATGTAGAAGGCCATGAGCTTGAGCTTGAGCCATAGGAGAAAGGAAGGGACTAGGAGTGTTGCCCTAGCTTCCCTCCTATAAATACTCTTGTAAACCTTCATTTGAAGGTTGGTTGTTCAAGTTATTCTCTTCACTCATTCTCTACGCATAACCGTCTTCATCATAACGTGTGTGTGGGTAAAGGGGAGTAATCCTGCACCCTGGTAAAATATATTAACCAAAAAAGTTTAAGTACAACGGATGAGAGTGAATCTCTCACCTCGGCTGGATTACATAGGCAACATACACACACTAAAAGTGCACTAACCAAACAAATTACATAAAAAAGACATGCCAATCTTATGAACTACCAAACAACCAAATTTACTTCCTACCACGACCTAAGAGACTAACATCATACATGTCACATATATCCTCCAAGTGTCTCCGTAGATCGTGACTTGCTTTCGGCATAATCATCAAAATCTTCAAGATCAAAACCACCACCACCGAAGCCAAATGGCGCCATAGGGTTATCGGCTCCAAAACCTCATCCTCTTCCCTTTGTGAGCAGGTGCATTCCGACTTTGAAAGCGGATTACTTACCTTGGTAGCTTGGAAAAGTCGCGATCGGAGGCTGGCCGCACCAATATCAATAAAGAGTCCTTCCCAGAGAACCATCAATACACCTTCCTAGTAGTACCAAAAGACTCCCAGTCTTAGCGGCGTCGATAGTAGAATCAATCCACGGTACTTGGGATGCCGGTGTCATCTTCCACCTCAAAAGTCCCAAAGAGTTAGATGTAGTGGCGGTGTACCTTTAGCATTAACACTAGCGATTCTTAGGTGTCTTCGTCTTTGCAACATATACCTGCTTCCTAGGTGCAAATCTAGGACCCTTACTCATATTAATACCACCGAGTTATCTTAGTACCTTTAGGTTTGGCTTTCCTATTGCGCACCACCTTAAAACCATCATCGAGGTTCCTCCACATTAGAGGTGGGAGGACATCATTTACTCCTTTAAACACTTAGGACAATAAGCAGTAACATGTCCAAACACTTTACATTCCGCACAGTGTGGCGGCTTCCATTCATATTCCACCTTAGTACTTGCCGTAGTAAAACCACTATCATCCCCAAACAACACTACCTATTAATGATGCTCCCCAAACAACACACGTTATGATATTGAAGAGAGATAAAGAAGAATGATGGATCGTTTCGGATATGCATTGACTATAGGGAATTTAGTAAGTTGAAGGTGAAGAACCGATATCCACTACCTAGAATAGATGACCTATTTGATCAACTCCAAGGAGCTAGTGTCTTTTCCAAGATCGACTTGCGGTTTGGATATCACCAGCTTAGAGTGCGAGAGGAGGATATCCCTAAGACGACATTTAGGACTCGTTGTGGGCACTATGAATTCCAAGTAATGTCGTTTGGTTTGACCAGCGTGCCGGCAGTATTCATGGATCTCATGAACCGCGTGTGTAAGCCATACCTGGATAAGTTTGTGATAGTATTCATAGACGACATCTTGATATACTCCAAGAATAGAGAGGAGCACGAAGAGCATTTGAGGCTCATTTTAGAATTGTTGAGGCAAGAGATGTTGTATGCCAAATTCTCTAAGTGTGAATTTTGGATTCGGCGGTGCAATTCTTAGGTCACGTGATAGAAAGTCAAGGTTCATGTTGACCGGCCAAGATTGAGCCATTAAGGAGATAGGCATTATAGGAACCATCGAAGTCGCCGATTTCTAGGTTTAGCGGGCTATTGCAGGAGGTTCGTTGAGGATTCTCCAAATAGCTAAGTCGCTGACCAAGGCCTTGAAGGGCGTTAAGTATGAATGAGGAGAAATGGAAGAAGAAGCATTCCAACTTCTGAAGGAGAAGTTGTGTAGTGCATACATCCTAGCTTTGCACGAGGGAGCCGAAGATTTTGTGGGTATCTTCGACGGCTTATATAAAGGCTTAGGTCTTTGTTTTGATACAGGGAGATGGTGATAGCTTATGCCTCTCGACAACTTAAGAAGCAAGAGAAAAACTACACCACCCATGATTTGGAGTTAGGTGCTTTTTGTGTTTGCCCTTAGGATTTGGAGACATTATCTGTATGGGACTAAGTGTGTAGTGTTCACCGACCATACAAGCCTGAAGCACATCTTAGACCGGAAGAATTTGAATATGAGACGGCGTCGTTGGTTAGAGTTACTCGATGATTATGATTGTGAGATTGTTATCACCTGGTAAAGCCAATGTTGTGGCGAGATGCACTTTCGGTAGTAAAGGAACATTCCACCTTTACTCGTTCGATCCCTAGGAATGACCATTAGTTCGCCTCTAACATCTCAAATCTTAGCCTAAAGTTGCGGTTGACGGAAGAACCGTCCATTTGAGAACCATGGGCTGGTAGAAAGTGAAAGCGGCTTCTTAGGCGTTCAAGCGGAACCCTATTCTTGACGAAGGTGGATACCATTTCATGGCGGAATCCGTGAGTTAATTATGCCGCGAGTCGCATAAATCAAAATACTCTATTCATCGGCCGAGTAAGATGTATCATGACTTGAAGCACCTCGGTGGCCAAACATGAAAGCCTTAGCTCGTATTTGATAAGTGCTTGACTTGTTCCAAGGTAAAGGCCGAACAATGAGAAACCCTCGGACTTTTAGTTCAACCGAAACTCCTGTATGGAAATAGGGCCGAATCACTATGGACTTCATCAAAATTAAAGAGCGGTTTGCGGCAATGGCCTATCACGAATCGTAGATCGTTTGACTAAGTCTGCTCACTTCTTGGCCATTAGCGAGGTCGATAGTCTCGACATGCTCGCTCGGTTGTATATCAAGGAGATAGTATGTCGTCATGAATCTGGATATCAATCATTTCGAGCGAGATAGCCGTTTTACATCCCATACGGGAAGTCCTACGATCGGCATTAGAACAAAATTGGATATGAGTACTGCTTATCACCCTTAAACCGACGGTCAGAGTGAAAGAACCATTCAGATCCTAGAGGATATGCTTCGAGCTTGTGTCATTGATTTCGGCAAAGGCTGGGAGAGACACCTACCTTTGGCCGAATTCTCCTACAACAATAGTTATCATTCTATCATTAAGGCCGCACCATTTGAGGCATTGTATGGCCGAAAATGTCGTCTCAGGTTGTTGGGCGAAAGTTGGTGAGAGTAAACTAGGTCCAGACTTCGTTCTAGAAACCACGAGAAGATAGTTCGATTAGTAATCGTTTTCAAACCGCTTCGTGATAGACAAAAGAGTTACTCGATAGGAGGCGTAAACCCTTAGAATTCCAAGTAGGAGATCGTGTTATGTTGAAGGTTTCTCCTTGGAAAGGGTGATACGTTTGGCAAGTGTGGAAAACTCAATCCCGATACATTGTTCCTTTCAATCCTGGAAAGAATCGGACCGATAGCTTACCGTCTTGAGCTACATTGAGTTGGCAGTGTACACAATGTCTTCCATGTTAATAACCTTAAGAATGTCTTTTCGGAGGAAAACTTAGTTGTACATATGAGAGATATCCGTATTGATGAGAAATTGAATTTCGTTGAGGAACCAATTGAGATCATGGATCGTGAGATTAAATGGGCTGAAGCATAGCGTATTCGATTATCAAGGTTCATTGGAACTCGTGATGGACCAGAGTGAGGGCGTATTCCATTATGAAGTACCTTAAACTCTTCGTGACATCAAGCAACTTCGAGATGAAACCGAGGTTGGTTTCTTCTGGTGGGAGGCTTTGACAAAGCGGCAATTAGGGAGCCCATTTTAGGTAACCGCGTGCGCTAAGTTAAACCCGAGTAATTTCCTTTAGAACTATTTGATTGACCATGACTTATTTTTTGGGTAAAGGGTTTTACCCCGGTAAATATATAACCAAAAAATAATGTTAAGAACAAATGGAATGTGGTAGAAGTACCACATTAACCTCAAGCGAAAAGCTTGATAAACTAGTGTTTATGACATGCCATAAACACAATGAACCTAGCTATATTACATCACCTAATTAGGCATAAAACAAGAAAAACTTGTAACAAGCGAGCATCCCATCCAGCCACCATTTACGCGAGAGGGGCAAGTCAACCAGTCGCCTCCTTAAAACCCTTTCCAATAAAAGATATCAAAACCATGACTTGTTTTGATATCTTTTATTGATTTTATGATTTGTTTTATTATGCATTATGAATCGTCGTATGAGTTTTAGCTCTTTTCGTTAAACACTATGTGATTCGGCACAATAAAATCCTATAACGAGAAATAACGTAACTTTTAAACCGTAACACGAAACTTGACAAATAAATAATCAAAACTCATGGAAAAACGTAAATAAAAGCGATAGAAAGTGAAGGAGCGTCGTGGGACACTCGTAGGACAATATATGAGCTCGAAATGGTAAGCGGGATTATTTTACAAAATTTACGGTTTGCCCCTAGTTTCCCCAGGCGGCGCCCTCCTCCTCCACTTTTATTATTTTTGAGGTCCCTTAGTCCCACCTATATATACCCTCCCCAACTCTCATAATTCTCTTTACTTCCTCTCTTTAAAAGCACACACACACACTCTTTCTCTCTCACTTCTTTCTCTAAAATAAACCAACCCTAACCACCTAAACCTAGCCGCTTGCGTCCGCCGTGAGATTCGGCCACACTCCAGATAAGTGGTTTCTCACCTCCACCACTATCTTGTAGATCTTTCTTTCCTCTTTCCATCAATATATGGCACGCGCCCTATGGGGTAAAGGGTCTTCCACCCGGTAAATTATATTACACCAAAAATCGTTTAAGTACAATGGAATGTGGCAGAAGTACCACATTAACCTCAAGCAGCGCTTGAACTTCCAACTAACTGCGCTTGTGACAGGCCACTAAGCGTTAGAACTATAAATACATACAATAACCAAAACCCCTACCGGAAACAACCACCTAATCACATAAGAATGACCATACATATCCGCCCATCTCTTGAGAAGAGATTGATGAACCGAATGAGCACGCCTCCTAAAACCCTTTCCAAGTAAAACCAATTGGGAAAACCTTGGAGTAGGGAAAAAGAGTACAACACTCACCGAATCTCCAACGAGAAGCCACCTACCTCCAAAGCATCAACAGGGGGACATGAAGACCGAGCTCACTCCCATAATAAAACTTCGGCATCAAGAAATGAACTCTCCATTAAGAATGCATAAGAGACATAGGCAACCGCCAAACAAGCAATAAGTCAATCACATTAGCCCTCTTTTGAATCTACATGTAAGAAGCTTCAAAGCATGCAGATTGATTTAATCACTTCAATCAATTGACTTTCGGTACGTTCTCGCTTGAAAATCCTGTTGTTCCTTTCTTGCCAAATAAAATAAGAAGTCCCCAAACAAGAGCTTGAAACAATGCTTCTCACAGACCTAGATGTAGAGATAGGAGTCAAGTGACGAACCACATCCTCTAAGGAATAAGGAATGTCCGTAAGACCAATGGCACCTTCAGCGAGTCCCAAACTGAAAAACAAACACTTTCGAAAAGGTGATTATGAGAATCGGTTGAGTCTTGCACAAAAGGGCACACAAGGGCGTCCTCAGTAGGATCATTGGAAGCAAGCATATCAAGTCTGAAGCCTCCTTCTCAAAACTAGACAAATGAAAAGAATGCCTAGGAATACGGTCGTGAACCAAACAAGATGAAACCAATCAACAACTGTCAGCAGTAGAATCATCTAATGAAGAAAGCAGAGAAAAAGACTTGACATGACCATCCCAGTCTTCCAAACTAACCGATCATCCACATTATCATTTAAATTAGGAGCCAAGAAATCGATGTAAGCATAGGATACCGAGAGTTCCCATATCGACCATGCCCAAGAGTTCCCAAAATAATGTCCCGACAAAAATTAGAAGAAAAACGGCCGGTAAATATCCCGCGAGGATACAATAAGAGAAAGAGGACCAACCGAACACCACTTATCAAACCATGCTGAAGCCTTCAAACCATTCCCAGATTATACCAAAAATTGCCTAACAAGAGGCCTAATCACGAAGAATCTTCCGACTCAAGACCAGTTACCCTTGGAACATCCCAAAAGTTGACCCATAACCTATAAGTATGAATCCATTTCACCCATAAAGAATCCATATAATTGAACAAGCGCCAAATATGAGCGACAATGAGGCATTAAATGATTCAATCCTCGAATCCCAAGCCCACCCTCCTTTTTAGAAGCACACAACCTCCCCGAACAACTTTAGAATTACCTTTAGACCATTACGGAACTCAAAGGAAACCCCGCATAAAATTTGCTCAAGATCAGAACACAATCTGAGCAGGAAGAACAAAAGCGAGGCCCATAAATGTGCATAGAAGGCAGAGCTGTTGAATAAGGCTGAGCCACCAGAAGAGGGATTTATTCCTCCATCATTGATCACGATTAGGCGACTTCTCCACCAATTCCTTACAATCTCTAAAGATCAATCTAGTAGTAACCATGGCACCCAAGATACTTCAGCAGGCAAGCTCCTCACAAATGGAAGAATCTTTAAAATAGCAAACAACATGATTAAGAACATTACGAGAATAAAAGCGGTACTCTTGGTAAACTAGGAGACAGACCCGATACATCCTTAAACTCCTCTAAGGAGTCCATAATAACACCAACCGGTGAGCATCACCATGAGCAAACAAGAACAAATCATCAGCAAAACAAAGATTAATAATATTAAGTTGAGAGCATTTGTGATGAAGCGTGAACATCTCGAGAATCCGAACACGGACGCCAAAATAAGGGTAAGCACCTCCATAACAAGCGTGAAACGAGATAAGGCGATAACAGATCCCCTTACTTAAACCACGCTTACCCTTAAAATACCATGCAAAATGTGGTTCGCTGATAGAAAATGAAGTAGTAGAAGCGCCTCCATAATACACCTCAAAATTGCCAATTGACCGTGTCGTCGCTTTACGAATATCCACCTTAAATGCACACCTAGATGGACCACGATTGAGATGGTAATTATGCATAAGCTCTAAGTAAGAGAATGTTATCGGTCCGTCTCCTAGGAACAAATCTGATGGCGATTCGGACTAACCAAAGTGCTAAGGCTCTCCTTGATCACAGTTAGCAATAATCTTACTAATACACTTGAAAATCACATTGCAACACGAAATAGGCGTAAAATCAGTTATCCGAGTGGGAGAATTGATCTTAGGCAAAAGGGCTATGGTAGTATGATTAATCTCTTTCAATAACTTACCATTAATAAAAATTCTGAACGCCTTAGTAACATCGGTCGAAATAATATCCCAAGCACCCTTAAAAAATGCAGCCGAATAACCATCAAGACCCGGCCTTATCATCTCCATAGAAAAAATAGCTTCTTTGACCTCACGAGCGTAACATCACGAACCATATATAAAAGCCATTAGGATCAAGAGTCGATGTGAAAGAATCTGAATCATCCAATGGCAAAATAGGCCCCTCTTGACCAAGGAGCGAATTAAAGTAGAAACAACGGCAGTAGGAATCGGATCCTCCACCAATTGCACACCATTACCATCATAAATAGAATCAATCCGACTCCTTTCCTATCTTACGACCTTATGAAAAAAAATATCTGCGAGAATCAGTCACCAACCCAAAGCCATTCAACCTTAGCCTTTTGCTTTAGAAAACATTCTTCCTTCAAAACAGCTTCATTGAAAGCATTAAGATAGCATGCTTCCTCTTCCATAACTCAACGTTAAAAGGATCCAAATCAAGGGCACATTGACCTCATCCAATTCATGTGAAGTTTAGTAACTTTCTCATGAATATTCCCCTCTCGGAAAAGCATACTCCGAAAAGGCTTCTTAAGCGCCTTCAATTTACTAACTATATGAAAACCACTCCGTACTGACACTCTTGAACTTGCTGTTTAAACCTTGAATTGAACGAGAATATTAGAAATTTAAGCGGCTTAGTTTAAACTTACACATCGTAGGAATATGAAGAATAGTCGGGAGTGATCAGCGAAACGATGCGGTTGGAAAATAGCATGAGTACACAAAGCGAATCAGAAACCCAAGATTAGCCATGATACGATCAATCTTCCTCAAGTACCATCCATCCTCTCGGCTTTTGAGTCCAAGTAAATTGCGACCCCGTGAGTTTATATCAACCAACTCATTAGCATCAACACTCCTTAAATTCCCGCATCGCAATATCAATAAGAAGAACACTTTCGACCTTATCTTCTAAATTAAGAGCTGAATTGAAATCCTCAAGCACACACCAAGGCGTTACAAACCCGACTAATTATGTAAAAAGATTATCCCAAAGGGGTCTCCTATGAGTATACTTATTGTGCTCATAAACAAATGAACAAAACAACTCCTTTTTATATTGTAAAGCGAATGAAAGTATGAACCACCTAATCAGTCATAGCAACCACATTTAAATCAACCGCATCCACATTCCATCCCAAAATGATACGAGAATCACTACTACAAAAATTACCATTGGACGTCCAATCAACCTTTAAACACTCATGCATAACTCTGAAGAAGAAGTAGATACATGCGGGTTTCCAAAATAGCACAAATAGAAAGTTGATTTTCACCAATAACACGGCGAACCTCATTTTGTTTAGGGGATTGGTTCATTCCCCTTATATTCCATGAAGCGATACTATACATGAGGAACGTCAACAGAGGAAGTGCTTGCTTCTTTTAAAGTAACCCTAGCATTGAAACTAACCCTAAACGTTTTTCTCTCTGGTGAAAAAGGCGACAAAGAAAACCCTCTCATGCTTCATCGTTTCTGCCTAATCCGACCTAATCCGTGTGTTTATGGATGCGATATGTAATTGGGAAGTGTTAACATTGATGTTTCTCTTCTTCTTGATCAGTTCGCGATCATAATCATTACTTTTTTGGTTTTTAGGTGATAAGCTATTTTAGGGTTTTCTTTGTGCGCCTTTGATTCTTATCCTTTCAAATCTTTCCTATCATTGTCGGTTTTTCTATTCCTTATTTAGGGATAGTATAATCGTTTTTTATCTATTGGATCTGAAGTGGTGGTTCCTGGTGGTCTTGATCGTTACATAATCCACTTTTTTAGGGTTTGTTTTTATTAACGATTACAAAGAAACCTTAGGGTTTCATTTATTTGTAGCAATTAAGATTGGTTTTTACGTATTGGCGATTGGTTATCATTCAAGTTGGTTTGGTTTTTTCTAAATTGACTCTATATACAAAATCCTGGCGGTATTTTGATGTGCTATATCTGCATGAGAAACCCTTTTCGGTTTTATCTTTCAATCGTTGTTGCTTGGTGCTTCAAAATTTGACGGATCCCTAATGTTTTAGGGGTTTGTTTATTTTATCTACTGGAAGTGTACCCTTGTTAGGGTATTGATTAATGGTTGGTACCCTTTTTTAGGGTTCATTATGTTCTTAGTATGATGGTACATTAATGTTTAGGTGGGTTTATGAGAGAAAGGGTTTGTTATCCTTGCTAGACACAACACGGTGTTTCATTGTACCATTATCGGTCTGGCTGGTGTTGGTTTGCTTGATTTTTGGTGCGTATTTGTGGGTCTTGAAGTTGAGGTGATGTTAATCGATCACGAGATGGGGTTTCTTCTGCTGGCCGCTAAGAGTTTGATTATCTTCCTACATGTCGTTATTGATGTCCTTTTTGTAAGTTAGGGTTTTGTAACCCTAGGTTTTGGAGTTATCGGTTAGTCTTTGTCATGCAACTATGGTGAAATTAATGGATGCTACTTTGTTGTTGCATTCTTGGTAGATTATTTGCATTTGAGTCGATCATGATGATATTGAAAGTTAAGTTTAAAGATTTCTTATTCAAAAAATCCTTTTGTGTATTTCATGGATATACAGCTTTGCATCTAAACGCACACTGTTGGAGCGAGGTTAAGCTTGCTGCTCTATCCGTGGTTTTAGAGTCTCCCACCAACCATTGTGTGGTATTTGTGAACTGATTCGTATTTGCTGCTGGAAGTTTGGGTTATGGTTGTCCCATGTTTTTCTGGTCCCTTTATTCGCCTGGTTATTTTTTCTTGGCGTGTATGTTGCATAAGGCCTCCTCTTTGTGACGAATGACTTATCATGGCTGCTGTGGGAAATGGAAATCATGGGGTGTTTATTGATGGGCTGTGGCATTGTGGTGCTATAAGATCATGAAAGTTTTGTTTGTATTATTCTTCTCTACTAATAGTGAGAGTGATGCATGATAGGATTCTTCATGGAAGTTAAAGTGGACCACATTAGTGACATAGAAGGCTCAAGTATTTTTCTTGAGTAGTATTGTAAATTTTTATGTATTTTTGTCATTCATAGTTGGTTCATTTTAGTGTAACTTATAAGAATGGTATGTCATTCTTATATATCGAGTCTGTAAGTGTCCTAAGGGACTGAGATGAGGGAATCACCCTCATCCTTTGTACCTCAACGTTTTTTGGAGTAATGCATTTTACCGGGGTGAATTAACCCTTTTACCCAAAAAAAAAGTGCTTGCTTCTTTACGATTACTAGTGTCCGTGCTTGGTTTTCCAAACTCCATATACTCATCTACCTCCTGGTCACTATCGCTATCCACTTCATGAACCCCTTTATCCCGCGGGGCGAGTCCTCCACGGCCCAAAGTGAGCCGAACACATCGTCATAAAGCAATCCAAAAGAATTCTTAGTGACTATATCACTTAAATCATCATGAATATACTTCTTAGGGGCTTGAACATCCTTAGTAACTTTGATTATCAAGGACTTTAGACCATCATCCACATTAGTAACACTTTCGGAACCTTATTAGTAGCATGAGCCATAGAAGATGAAGCACCATGCTCCACACCCTCCTTAGGACCATTAAGATCCTTATTAGTACCATTACCCTTAGAAGAAGACACACCATCAGATCCCACTTTAGTTTTGAAACCGGCATAGCGATAGTTAAATGTGATCTTTGGTTTTATAAAAGCGAAGTCCATCAATAACCTTCTCATGAGTTGGCCTAACCTTATACCCTTACGCAGTAGCTTCCTAATCCTCTCATCAACATTAGACTTCACACTAGTTTGTTTAACCTTTTAGAGCAAGCAACATCATTATTGTCAAATATTTTGCACAAATCACAACGGGGAGGCTGCCATTCATATTCAATATCAATGCGTGCCAGCGAGGGCCTGGAACCATTAGGAAGCGGAATCGCTACAACCACATGATCCATTAACTCGTTAATAGATGACACTTCAACAAGAGCTCGAGCATATGAATTCCGACCCCAAGACTTAACACACATAGTACTCGTGTATGAATCCAACATGATAGGTTTTCCAATTTGAGTCGTAATCAAACTTAAACCAACCTCCGTATAAGCAACGATTGGCACATTATGTAATTTCAACCATGCGAGGTGAAGTTACCTCCTCCTAGCAAGTGTAGTATTAAGTCCAAATGTTCAAAAGATAGAATAGAACGAATCAACCACGGACGATCTCTAACACTTGATCCATACCATCCTTAGTGGAGAATTGAAATAAAAAGAACCCATTATTCAACATAACACGTTCCAATCCAAACTTAGCCCATGTCTTAACATAATTCTCCACAATAATAGGGAATGCAGTTTCCCAATAAAATACCCAAGTAAAGAGTGTTCATGAGACCTAGTAGAAACATCATCAATCTCATTTAAAGGAATTGTGACATGAGCACCTTCCACACGTTCCTCATTACGTAATTCACAAATGTTAACAGATTTGAACGTATTCTTAGTTTTAAACATAGAAGCATATGAGATTTTAGGGGCTGTTCTTTTCCAACATCACTAGAAGACTTACCATTATCACTCCTATTCACGTGAGTTGCATTCGAAATTTGTGTAGCACTAGGAGCATGAGTTGTAGCATCCCTATCATCCTTAGTCGACCCACAAGCAGCCTTTTCATTCCCAACAAGCGTTCATGATCAAGCACCTCCTCCTTATTCTGATTTTTAGACACTACATCATCTTGATCAGCAAACTTAACACTTCTATAAGGTTTTAACACCTTACCATCTCTCCCCACAATCTTACCATCCACGTTCTTAAGCTTAGCGACCCAAACCACTCAACAACGAATTCTCCTCAACCTCATCTTGTAGCCCAATTGATAATACCTCATCATGAGATTTGGTCGAAGTATTAATAACACTATGCACCGGTTTTCTTAAAATCGACTTCAAGATAGGAAGATCACCAAGCAGGTTCGATTTAGGGATAGTTGAAGGTTTAGTATTGTTATTAGTCGACTCCATAATAATGACACCAGCAACGAAGAAAATAACTAGCATAAACGAACACAAGAAACCCTAAAAGATAGCGACCAGGAAAAACCCTAAAAAACCACTACCAACACTAATTAATGAAGCATAACCTAAAATGGTTTAAATTCTGACATTAAATCCTAACCGGCTCATGATTGAATCGAGATATAGTAATAATTATGAAACAAACCCTAAAACTAACAAAAAGCGATTCCTAAAAGCAAAAAATTGAAACCCTAAACCCGCGAAAACAACAACCAAATAATAAATCGACTAACGGGAGATAATACTCTGATTATTCCACGATGTAGAAGTGTTATAAGGTATAAGATTCAAGGAAAGAATAGAAGCAACGATCAGATGTGAAGGAAAGAAGGGAATCGCCATTTTCACCAGTCCACGCGCCCTATAGACCCCGTTAACACCTCCAAATCGCCTAAAAACTATTCGAAAATCTAGGGTTTCGTGGTAACTTTGTAGATCGGGTTTGGAAAAGGTAAAAGGAACATGGTAGTGACTAATTTGAGTCATGAGAAGCCTCGTACGAGACCATTTTAGCTCGTATATGTGGCGACATAAGTGGGTTTTGATGAATATGGGTCTAAAACGAATTTATAACTAATGAAACATGTAAACAAGTGTTATGGTATCGTGTGTGGTGTCATTTTATTGTGTTTTTGCATTTTTATTATTGATTCATGTTCTTGGTTTAGATTAGTTGATGGGTTTGATGATTGGATATTGTTTGGAGGTTGTTTAATTGTGTTTGGTTATTGGAGAAGCCTTTTGGGAGCTTTTGGATGGAGTTAGTGGGGCGTATGAGCCACTAGAGCTTCGTATGTGTGAGGTTGGTGGCGTACGAGACCCATGAGGACCCGAGGTCGGGTCGGTCGTTAATGGTAACTTGTTGGTTGTTGTTGTTGGTGTTTGGATGAGAAGCGTGGATGAAAAGCCTAGAGCTTGTTTGGTTCAAGTGGTTTTAGCGGAGATGTCATGACCATTGGGCGTGGCGTTGGTTCTGGGTATATTTGGTAGTTTGTTTGGATGGCAAGATTGATATGGGTTGATTGGAGATTGATTTACGCTATTGTGATTATTTACTTGGACTTATATTATAAATTGTCAACTTTGAGCAACGTTGGTGTTACTTTGACTTTTTAGTCATAGTTGACCCAGAACAAGCCGTAACATGGGTGTAGTATATATTGGTCTATAGATTGAATAAAATCTGAGAAGTCGTGACTTCGTGCTTGTGGACTCGAAGCGAATAGCGATTTGAAACTTATATTGAAATTGGCGTAATATATATATTTTTTTGGGTAAAGGGTAATCCACAAGGGTTATAACCGAAAACATTGAATTACAAGAGGCGAGGTGAGTTCCTCAGCCTAAGTCCCTTAGAAACTTACGGCGACCACTATATAAGAATGACACGCCATTCTTATAACTTGTATATCATACGATATAACTTAACAAAATGAACTACCAAAAATGACTACAAGTACATAAGACATAACTACTACTCAAGTACAAGCACTTGAGCCTTCTAGATCATTATGGCAATCCACTTTAACATCCACGAATAGAAATTTTTTTTTTGGGTAAAAGGGATTTTTCACCATGGTAAAATGCATTAAACCAAAAACATTTAAGTACAAAGGATGAGGGTGACTTCCTCATCATCCCCGTAGGATACTACGGAACACTTATATAAGAATGACACGCCATTCTTATAACTTATAAAAATAAAAACTTACAATCTACCATGACTATACAAGTGAATATATAGATAAGGAATTAAAAGCGAGGATTCACTAAATAGCACCATAGTCATCATAGAACTTCAATTCAACTTCCATGTAATCGAGAGAGAAGCACCTAAACCATAAGACACGACATATATCCACATGGAAGTGTAAATGATCATTACACACCCATGGATCATCTAAATTGAAATCGGTTCACAAATTTCACACAACGGTTGGTGATAGAGTCTAAAACGGATGAAGCGGCAAACTCAAATTTCCCTCAGATGTATGTTTAGATGCAAAACCGAAAATCAATAAAAATAACCAAAGCATGCGCATGCGTAAGCGACCAACACACTTCCACCATTATAGCTTCAATGAACATCAATATGTCGGTGCAAAATACTAATCGAACACACAGCTGACATATAGAGGCAACGACACCCTACGATCATAGTAGCGATGCAATGACCCATCATGATTAGAATGTAACACATGCAGCGGTGATAACAAGCGAGCATAGGGTTTATAAAAACCCCAATCTACGTAACCAACCACATCAGTAAAAATAGATAGCAACACCATGGAATCGGGTTGCCCAAGGTCATTGCGACCCGAAAATAATCATAGAATCCTAGCGAATCGTGGAAGATTATGAAAACCAAACTAGGGTTTTTGAATAAGAATACCCTAGGAAACTTAACACCCTCTCTCGCCGAACCATAACAAAAGCTGATGCAATAATCAGCGAACCAACCCAAGGCGGGGATAACATACAATTCACGCGATCGGCTCGGTAGCGCACAAACCAATAAGAAAACATCAAACGAAACCCTAAGATTCCATTCAATCGTTAAGGCTCCAAATCTCCACAAATAAAGATCAAGAAAGGACTCGCTATTAGATCGAGTATAACCACGAATCATACCACATTAGTAATTGATTTATAAAGAAAACCAAGCTGGAATTAATCACAGGAACATCATAGATCATGAATCAACCAATAATATAGCAATAAAGCTCAAGAACACCATAGATCGAACCAGGGATAGATGACCAATGTAATGATCATAGGGAGTTAAAGTATAAACAAGGTTAGCGTTCAAAGGCGGGATCTGTTGAAAACCCTAAAAGATAAAGCGATTCATACAAACCCGATTAGAACAGTTTACAAGTAGCGATCTGATTAGGGAGATGTAAAACCGAATGTTAAACACAACTAAGATCAAATCGTTACTTAGGAAAACATGTTATAATGGCGAGATTAGATGAAATCGATGTAACAATTAAGCATGTTAGGGTTTTGGCAATGCATACAGCCCAGAGAGAGAAACCAGCCGCCACCCTCCAATACATACCATATATATCGTATTGCATACCCACAGGTAGAAGGGCGAAAAGTATAGATATTTTGGTGGAATATGAGGGGAGGGCTGACTGGAAATCTCCTATAGGAGAGAGAGAGAGGTAGATTTTAATGTGATTGGTTTTAATAGAGATCACATATAGTATAGCAAGAATGGCCTTGAGCGCATCCTCATACCATAGGACTCCAACCGACTTACCAATGCAAGATAATCCGGCACCCAAGCCACCCGGCTCAGCGACAATCCACAAGTCCCAACCACCAGTCTGAACATCAGACCAAACTTGTGAATTGAAAGGACTCATACATACAATAGGGTTTACAACCCAACTTCAATAACGATCACTAGAGTTTAGCTCCCATGACAACCACCAAACCCAAGCAATGATCCATGTTAACCACACTTGAAATGTGGTACGATTCATAGCCACATCAGCCATCACAAGTCAATACGAATCAGCATGAACCAATGTGAAAAGAACCTAACATAGAGGAACACTATGACATGATTCTTTATACCATTAAGCTGCCAAATGCAAATAAGATCATAATGCAAAATGAGAGTAATACAACCTGCCATAGACTAAAACAAGGGTTATACAAACCCTAACATTCAACACCTCGATCAATAACATTGAAACTATTGATCTGCTGGGAAAAACCAAAGATCTTTGCGTGATAAGCAAAACCGGCAACGAGATCGATCATCCATAAGCATCACTCTCTCTTAAACCCACATACAAATAGCGATCATCAGCACACCATGAATTACGATAGAAAATGGATTAAAATCCAGCATTACGAAAAGGATAAAGCGAAACCCCAAAAGACCGTTAACAAAATAAAGCGTAACAATCAAACCATAACCAACCAGTACCTTGATTTAACAAAACCTA
The DNA here is from genome assembly GCA_910596185.1 of Chrysanthemum makinoi. Classification (NCBI taxonomy): domain Eukaryota; kingdom Viridiplantae; phylum Streptophyta; class Magnoliopsida; order Asterales; family Asteraceae; genus Chrysanthemum; species Chrysanthemum makinoi. The sequence continues at coordinate 169,084,277 of OU343221.1, read as the reverse complement.
AGCGAGTTACGTTCCTATATAAGAATCACACCCCTTAACAATAAGAGAAGTGCTTCGCGGCGAGATTCAATGCCAACCGGTTGATAAAGAACCTTCGCGAATAAATAGTCGAAACCTAAACCCCGATAGCAAACCACAACTAAAATGGTTGAGAAAATCCCGGAATTAATAAAAGTGAATGGAAACCAGAAAATAGAGAGTTGAACCAATTATCAGAAGGGATATATAAAAGATCGATCAACCAACAACCATAAAACACTAAAAACCAATTTAAGAATCTAAACCAATAAACCAAAATAAAACTAAGAAAAATAAATAATAAATGGTTTTTATACTAAAACCTTCGATAACAAGACTTGTCTTGTTATTCGCTATTTTAAATAGGAATTACTGACTAAAAACGGAAAGGTTTTCTAATTGATGAGTAATTAATGTTTCGAGTGCACGTTTAGCGAAATATGCCATTTATGAGCATTTGATGCCATTTTCGAACATTTAATACTATTTCGTCTTGTGCATGGGTTACGGATGACCTAACATTAATAGCGTCAATCCAATTGACGAATCTAATAAGAGCCCGCTAGGCACGTAGGATAACGTTATTAATGGGTGAATTATCCTTATGACTCGCTAGGATGCGACCTGTTTATTGGATAATAAGCGACTCGAATAGATGATGGAGTTTATCGAGTTGGCGAATTCGATAAGGTCTAACTATTTATTCCAAAACTTATTGGACTATGGAGCTTATTGCTTAGACGTCTCATTGTGTTGCATTGAGTCGCATTGTGGTTATTTAAGTGCATTCATGGTGTCTTGTTGAGTCGATACACACACCGGCTTGATACCAAGCGCTAGGACTAAATGGTGAAACAAGATATTTTTGGAGATAAAGAAAAGGATTACATAGGGGTAGATAACGTTGAATTATGAATTATATATTAAGAATTGGTTTATATTAATAGGTTGTCTTGGTCGGGGAGTTGCTTAGCAGGTGTTAGTTGTTATCTTAGTTCTTTGGTGTTTTTGTTTGTCGTTGCTTGCTTGAGGTGAGTTCCTTAGCCCCACTTTTATCTCTGTTTTAACTAAATTGGGTTGAGAAATCATGCTACTATTTTGGACCTTTTAAACTTTTGATTTGCTTATGTGTTGACCGTTTAGATAGATATGCGGTAGCTGTTGCCTTAGTCTAGGGTAGCAATCTTATTGCTATGACACTTGCCTAGCTAAGTATACACTTCTACCTCGACCTAGTCCAGGGTAGCATTTGTTCTAGACCTTGTTACAACTGCGCTGGCTAGTGTTGCATAGGGCCCTACTATGACGTCGGTTAAGTTATTGATGGTGTTATTGATTGTGATATTGGTATGTGATTGGTGTGCTATTGTGTGTCTATCTTAGTCTCGCATAGCAAATAAACTCTTACAGGTCCACTATTGAATTTGAACTTAAACCTATGAACTCACCATTGTTAGCTGACCTTTTAGCAAGTTTTTCTCAAGTATCTAAGTGAGGTTTGGAATGCTTGTCTGTGGAAGCTTGGCAATGAGGCATGGTTGAACGATCATATTTAAACTCTGATAATATTATACGGACCTATTTTTATAAATCATGTTGGGCCTTACATTTAACTATTTTGGGATGATTGTATTTGGATAATTAAATTTGGGATTGGTTTTTGAACAATATGACTATCTTGTTTGCTATACTTGTGTGATGAACTAGTCCAGTAACGCCCCGAAAACTTGTGTAAGTCTTCCGCTGTACCAAGATTTGGGGGTGTTACAAATACATAAATTTTTTTGGGTAAAAGGGATTTTTCACCCTGGTAAAATTCATTACGACAAAAAACATTGAAGTACAATTGACATGGGTGAATCCCATGTCCTCATCCCTTTACATAGGCGATTACAACTGCAAAATGCAGAACAAACACACAGCTAAACGCTGGACTAACCAATTACATTTAAAAAACAAAATAAATGTAATTAAACTAGGTTCTTGTAACCAATTGTGGGCAAGTTGGAGGGTTCTCCATGGAAGATTGATGGTAGTCCTATGATGGCTATGTTCTTGGCGATACATTAGTGAATCATGTTTCATTCCTATTTTTATTCACTTGTATAGTCATTGTAGGTGGTAGTTATTATGTTAGTTATAAGAATGGCATGTCATTCTTATATAAGAGTCTGTTAGTGTCCTAAGGGACTGAGATGAGGGACTCACCCTCATCCTTTGTACTTCAATGTTTTTTGGCGTAATAATATTTACCGTATCCACACCATCAACACTCCTTACCATTTTAATTCTCGTAGGTACTTGGGGATTAGGGTTTCATACGTATTCTACTGTTCATCTCTACTCTTAAATCCATTTTAATTCCTTAAAATAAATCTTAATTCATACATACGGTACTGTAGATCTTTGGCTTCTCTTTCATTAATAATCAATCCGCCTTTTTTTGATTTGTTTTTCTATTGATTAAACCATTTCCACTGTTTAACGTTCATTTCCACTTTTTCATTAATCCTTGAATCTATCATGGTTTTGCTTCATTAATCACCATGGCTGATTCAAATCATGATTCTCAACCTAATCCGCCCTCTAATAGGACGGATTCATCTTTGAAACCTAAAAAAACAACTAGAACTATGAACCCATTGAGTAAATCTGCTATGAAACATGCTAATATGCTATCTAAAACACCTCGAAACACTTTTCAGAAGGTTGATTCAAGGTCTATTTCAAAAAGGAATGGTGATGTGGTGGATATGGAGGATTTGGTGTATGAGGAAGGGGCTTCTGAGTCTGTGGAAGGGAGTGATGATTTGGGTGGAGCTTATTTGGGTATGGAGGATGGGGGTAATGTTGGTAATGGTTCTGAAACTGGTAAGGGTTTTGGTGTTAATAATAATATTTCTGGTAGTTGTGATGGTAGTCATAGTGATATTATTGATGAAATTGCTGCTAGTTTGAGTAGTGGTTCTGGGTATGTTTATTCTAAGTCTGATAGTGCTAATGTTAATGTCAATGTTGATGAGGTTAATGATTGTTTGCCTGAAATACCTGTTCCTGTGAATGATAACCCCATTTTGAATCCTCTAAATGGGTCTAATAAGCCTAAAAGTCCTTCTAAGGTTAGTTTTGGTGATGTTAGAGTTCCTGGAATGTTTAAGCTAAATGGAAATGCTAGTGGTTTAGCTAAAAGGGTTGGTTACGTTAGTAATTTTGAAGCTGGTGAGTCGAGTAATGCTAAAGATAGTGTGATGAATGATAATGGGTTTGAGAAGAGTAATAGATCCTTTGTTGATCTTTGTAGCTAGAAGTTTTGGTGGGAATGGGAATAATAAGCTTCATTTGTCCTCCTTCTATATGGTGATGGTGGGAAGTGGCTAGGATGGATCGATTTTGGAAGAAGGGTGTAAGAGATGGGAGGTATCTGTGGTTGGTTTTGTGGGTATAGTATGAATCACAGGGACTTGGTATATCAGTTGAAGCGTATGTGGAGGTTATATCAGTTGGAAGATGTGATTATGAACCAAAATGGTATGTGTTTTTTTAATTTTAAGTCCAAGGATGGTATGGAATTGGTTATTGATAATGGCCCTTGGTTAGTTGATAACAAGCCTCTCTTTGTGAAAAAGTGGGAGCCAGGGCTTTGTATGTCTAACCAGTGAATAAAGTTAGGTTTGGGTTAAAATTCATGACATCCCTTTGGAGGCTTGGAATGTTGAAGTATTAGCGAATAGTGAAAAGTAGGCGATATCCATCATCGATATTAATTTTAATATCTGCGAGAGCTGGTGTAATGAACAATGGAAACAAAAGTGGTGGGGGTAATAATTGGTGATCTTTGAAGGTTGGCAAATTATAGCATTGTGGAGGAGGAGTGGCATTTAATGGGGCTAACGATAGGCCGGGGTAGTTTTGGTGGATATAATGCTAGAAGAGGAGCTAATGGTAACAAGGTGGGTTATAACAATTCTAACAATACTAGTGTAAATAATGCGGGTACAAAAGTAGCTGATAAGAAGAAGGATCATGTTGTTGGTGGTAATGTTGGAAAGGTGGATGAGAGTATGGTGATAAATGAGAATGGGGAATCTGTTAAGAAGGGCAAGGATAAGGTTGGTGAGGGTGTTAATAGTAATGTAGGCAATGGTAATATTGAAACTAAGAAGAATGGTCTGCATAAGAATCAGGGTACTAAGAATGGTAATAAGAATGCTAATGGTCGCAAAAGTGGTGATGGTAATAGTTCTAAAGATGTGTTGGGGGCTAAGAATGTTAGTACTAAGAATCGGTTTGATATTTTAAGTGATGATAATAGTAATGACAATTCTGAGTGGTGGAATGAGATGGAATCTCAAGTGGACAAAGCTTGTGAGTCTGGTGTCCGGTTTTGGAGGTGTTGTTAAGGGTTGGACTGAAGATATGATCAAGTTTTACACGGAAAAATGGAATAACAGAGTTATGAAGGCAGGTTCTCCTGAACAGCATTTGGAATGGAAGTTAAGAAATCTGTCCAATAAAATTATTCAGCTTAACCGGAACCTTAATAACAATGCCAAAGTTAATGCTGAAAAGCTGTTGAAGAATTCTGTTTTGACTTCTCAAGATAATAGGGACGTTTCATTTAACAAGTTTTATGATGAAGCTTATCGGGCTGAGTTAGCTAATGTGGAGAGTTTGAATAAGGAGAGGAGTTTAACTAAAGTTGATTTGTTTATTTTATCTAACAAGCCTCTTGATAATGATCGTAAAGAAGCATGGACTGATGAAATGATGGAATATTATAGGAGTAGATGTGAAGAGATTAAAAATGATCGTATTAATGGTCATGTCACTGAAATTTCTGGCTCGTACTCTGTTGATGAAGTGGAAGAGGTCATTACTGACTCTGCTTGTTTCATGACACAAAATGAGGTGACTAATGACATTGATTGCTCTATGGCATGTTCTGGTGGTGGTTTGGCATCACACTCATCTAGTATTCAATGATGATGAAAATTGGTGCTTGGAATGTTCGTGGTTTGTCTCAAACAACCCGGCAAGATGAAGTGATTTCCTTAATAAGAGAGGAACGTCTTAGTATGTGTGCTGTGCTTGAGACACATCTTAGAAAAAAGTTTGTTAAGTCTGCTGCTGATTATACGTTTGGTAACTGGAATTGGTTGTCTAATGTTGGTGATTGCAGAAGTGTGTGCAGGATTATGGTTGGATGGGACTCTAATGTAGTTGGTGCTAATCTGATTTCACATTTTGATCAAGCTATGCACTTCGAAGTCAAATTTGTTCATGATCACAGGAAACAGTTTGTGTCCTTTATTTATGCTAAAAACAAAGGGTGTGAAAGAAAGGCTTTATGGAAGAACTTGGTTAAGCATAGTATTCATGTTAAGGGTGAGCCGTGGGTCCTTGTGGGTGATTTCAATGTGGCGTTAAATATTGATGGCTCTTTCTGAGTCTACTGCTGCTAAAGATAATGATATTGAAGATTTCCGAACTTGTGTAGAGTGTTTGGAGCTTGATGATATTTCCAGTAAAGGTATGTTCTATACTTGGATTCAAAAGCGTAAGGATCCTGGAACTGGTATTTTAAAGAAACTTGATAGAGCCTTGGGTAATGGCAACTTTATATCTACGTTTGATAATTGTTTTGCTGAGTTCCTTCCATTTGTTACTTCGGACCATTGTCCTGTTATTCTGGTGTACCCATTCACTAAAGTGTCTAAGCCTAGGTCTTTTCGTTTTGTCAATTTTCTTGCTGATAAGGACTCTTTTATTCCTACTGTTGAGAAGTATTGGGGTATGGAAATTCAGGGTTTTCGTATGTTTATTTTGGCTAAAAGGTTGAAAAACATGAAGAGACATTTGAGGAATATGAATAGGAGTAATGGTAATGTGTTTAGTAAGGTTAAAATGCTTAGAGTGGAGCTCAAGAGAGTCCAACAATGTTTAGATAAAGACCCTAACAATAGCAGCCTTCGGGAAGAGGAGATTCTTTACTGTAAAGCATATAAGGAGGCGGTGATGGATGAGGAAAGTCTTCTTAGGCAAAAAACGAAGATTCAGTGGTTGAAAGATGGGGATCAGAACACTTCTTATTTTCATAATTTACTCAAAAGTAAGACTAACAAGTGCAGGATTCAAGTTGTGTGTGATGAACAGGGCAACAAGTTTTATGGTGAAGAGGTTCCGGGGTGTTTTGTTAATCATTTTCAAAATTTCTTGGGTATGGAGGATGAAGTTTTTCCGATTGAGGATTATGAGGATCTTTTCATCAAAAAGCTGGATCCAAGTGTTGCTGATAGCATGGTTAGGACTGTTACTGATGCTGAAATAAAAGAGGCAATGTTTAGTATTGATGTTGACAAAACAGCTGGCCCGGATGGATATACTTCCAAGTTTTTCAAAGTGGCGTGGAGCATTGTAGGTAATGATGTTTGTGATGCAGTTAGAGAGTTTTTTAGTTCTGGGAAGTTGCTTGGGGAATTCAATGCAAATCTTATTTCTCTCATTCCTAAGATTGATGTTCCGTTGAAAGTTTCGGATTTTAGGCCAATTGCGTGTGGCAATGTAGTATACAAATGCATTAGTAAAGTTATCACTAATAGGATCAAGGAAGGGCTAAATAGTTTGATTGATAGCAACCAAAGCGCGTTTATTCCAGGAAGACAGATCAGCGATAATATTTTATTGGCTCAGGAGTTTATGAAGGGTTATAGCTGGAAACGTACTGTGAGTAAATGTGCGTTCAAGGTTGATATTCAAAAGGCTTACGATACTGTAAACTGGGATTTCTTGAAGAGTGTTCTTATCTGCTTTGGCTTTCACAGCTCTATGGTGCATTGGATAATGGTATGTCTTACATCTGCCTCTTTTTCTATTTGTGTAAATGGGGAATTACATGGGTTTTTTAAAAGTAAACGGGGTCTGAGGCAGGGTGACCCTATGTCGCCTTACCTCTTTACTATTGTGATGGAAGTTTTTAACTTGATGGTTAAGAGACAAATTAGGAAGGATGATAGGTTTCGTTATCACTGGGGGTGTAAGAAGCTCATGTTGACCCACTTATGTTTTGCGGATGACTTTTTGTTATTCTGTCATGGTGATGAAATCTCTGCTTGTATTTTGAGAAGGGCATTAGATGAGTTTACAATGTGTTCTGGTTTGTACCCTAGTTTACCTAAGAGTGCTGCTTTCTTCGGAAGCGTTTCTGATGTGGTTAAGAATAGAATTCTCATGGCCATGCCGTTTAGTATTGGACATCTTCCTATGAAATACTTAGGTGTTCCCCTTACTGGTAAGAGAATTAGTAATGCTGATTGTAGAGTTTTGATTGATAAAGTTAAAAGTAGGATTCAGAACTGGAGGAATAAGACTTTGTCTTTTGCGGGCAGGCTCCAGCTTGTGTCCTCGGTTCTGTCTTCTCTTCATGTGTATTGGGCTTCAATGTTTTTACTTCCTGTTCATGTTTGTGATAGTATCGATAAGATCCTTAAGAAATTTTTGTGGTCTAATGGTGATGATGGTAGTGGAATTGCTAGTGTTGCTTGGAAGGATGTGTGTAAGCCAAAAAATCAAGGTGGTCTTGGTCTTAAGCCTCTTAGGCTTATGAATGAGGCGTTAATGTCTAAACATCTTTGGAATGTCATTAGTAAGAAAGATTCGCTGTGGGTTAAGTGGGTTCATTTGTATAGGATCAAAGATAGAAACATTTGGTTCAATGTCAGTTCTGAACATGGAGCATGGAGTTGGAATCAGATTTTAGAGCTTCGTGATAAGATTCGTGATTTTGTTGTTTATAAATTAGGTAATGGCAGGAGTTGTTCTATGTGGTTTGATAAGTGGCATACTAATGGTCCGTTATGTAAACTTATCACTCATAGTTTCTTAAATGAGCGTGGTATTGATGTTAATGATAAGGTTGCTGATTGGATAGATGTTAATGGGTGGAAATGGCCACTGGAATGGAATACTCTATTTGGTGAAGTTTTGAATGTCGGTGCTTGTTTTATTAGATGACTGTGAGGATAAGGTTTTATGGATTAATAAGAAGAATAAGGATGTTTTATTCAGTGTCAAGGAAGCTTGGAAAGCGTTAAGGGTTGATAGTCCTAAAGTCATTTGGTATAAGCATGTCTGGTTTAGCCAATGCATTCCTAGGCATGCTTTTGTTCTTTGGATGGCAATGAGAGGTAGGCTTAAAACCACTGACAGGATTTCCAAATGGTTTAATGTTTCTAGCACCTTATGCCCTTTGTGTAAAAATGATGATGAGAGTCATAATCACTTGTTTTTCAAATGTCAGTTTTCTAAGATAGTTTGGGAAAACCTTAAACAGTTATGCAAACTGGATGATGTTTCTTGTATTTGGGCTGAGATTGTTTCGGGAATATCGGTTAGAGTTGCTAATAGTTCTATTTGGAGTGTGGTTCAGAGGTTAGTTTTTGGGGCTGCGGTTTATTTTATATGGCAAGAAAGAAACATTAGGATATTCCAAAATGATTTTAGAACTGATGAGACTGTGTTTAAGATCATTGTTGATACTGTTAGATATAAACTTATGGGGTTGAAGATTAAGCATTCTTTAGAAGTGGAGAATGTTGCTAAAATTTGGAAGATCCCGGTGAAAGGTATTCAAAATGGTGTTAGTATGGGTCAAAATGGTGATGCTAATGGTGTTACGTAGTCCTGGTTTTGTCCTTATTCTGCACTGGTTGTTATCTTGTTGGGTGCAGAATATATTGTGTTGGTGTTTCGGTTTTGATGATTGTTGGATTATATGCAACTGGCTATGCACTACAGACTATAAGTTTAAGCTCTGCGCTGGTCTGCTATTTGGAGGTAAGTGGTTGGGTAGACTATGCACTACAGAGTTTAAGCTTCTTTTCTGCGCTGGCCTTTTGTTTTTTGGAGGTGTTCTTTGTGGGTATAATGTGCTGGATGTGGCATCTTTTTGGATTAGTTTGGTCAGTCACACAAGATTGGTCTTTATTCAAAGTCAAGAGCAGATCTGTTGGGCTGATCTGGGTAATTGGTATTGTGTTTGGAACCCTCGTAGCAATTATTATTGTGCTGATGCAGTTTACCATGTGTTTTATTGCATGCTGGTTGATCTTCATCATTGGGTCTGCTGGTTTTGTTTGGGCACTGGATTTTGGAGCAGTAACCAAATTTTTGACTGTGGTGATGATATTTTAATCAATTACAGGTTCTCTATTTACAGGCTATGCACTACAGGTGAAAGCGGGAGCTTTGGGATTTTTTCTTATTATGTATTTGGTGTAGTTGAAGTTCCAGGTATGTTAAGTAAGTGCTTTCTTTGGTTCTTTGCTATTAGCCTGTGCCGGTCTGGTTTTATTGGCATTAGATGGTGGTTTTGCAATTGGCTATGCACTACAGATAGTATGATTAAATTCTGCGCTGGCCTGCTTTTCGGAGGTTTGAGGTTAAGTAGGCTATGCACTACAGAATTGAGTCTTACTATCTGCGCTGGCCTCTTGTCATGGGTGGATAATTGGATGGCTAACAAGATTATGGTCAAATGTCATCCATGGACTTGGTTCTATTTTTATACTAATGAGGGCCTGTTGAGGACTATTAGTTATATGAATATTATCAAGTTCCATGATTTTGACATTTTTGACTATTTTCCTCTGTGGTTTCCCTTTTGTTGGTGTAATGATCTGGTTGTGGTTTCTCTCAAACAGTCTCTGATGAGTTTAATGATTAGTGAGACTGTTTTAAGTTTCTGTACCAGGACTGTTATGTGGTCTGGATATGATGGTCTTTTCATTGTTAGAATTGTTTTGGTTTCTGTTTTGGGGTATGTGGTTGTTTGGAACAGTTGGAGTTGGGGCTTTTTTGACTATGCTACTTGCTACTCTAACGCAAACATATCTTGTACTCTTTTTCCTTGTTCAAAGTTTTCCCACAGGGTTTTTATTTGGCAAGGTTTTTTAATGAGACAAGGTATTTGGGTGATTGATTGTTATGATGATTCATCCTATCTCTAGGCTGCTATCAGAAGTATAGGCTACTCAAGATCTAGATGGTTGATGGTTTTTTGCTGTATGTCTTCTGCTAATCAGTGCTGTTTCTCATGAATATCAGCTTTTGCATCTTAGCTTTCTTAAGTTATCTCATATGGTGATGTTTGGATATGCTTTGGTTGGTCCCTTAGTATACTCCATGATTCAGAGTATGATGGTAACTCTTGATCAAGCTTGTTATTGTTTGTAATGGCTGGTGTTTGGGGGCTGCTTGTTTTTGGTGTCATTTCTTTAGTTGGTTATCTTGTTATTTTGTCATTAGCAGCTTTGTTTATTGTTTTGAGTTGTTGTCCATTTTTATTTCCTAGGCAAGAAAAGATCTACTTAGGGGTTGTCCTTGTAGTATCTTTTTCTTGTGCTATTCCTTGTACATAACTTTTTCCATTTTATTTAATGTATTTTACCTTTAAAAAAGTTAGGTTCTTGTAACCACGTCCATAGTGAGCATCTCTATCTTCAGTAATTTCCATTACCTTACACATGAGTGCAACACCAACTTCCACTTCCATAAGCACCATAGCATCACAGATAATGCCAACACGAAGAAGCCACAAGTAGACTTCAACGAAAATAAAGTTTCATCACCCAAAACACTAGATATGAATGTAAACCAAAAAGTACAGCTTTCTTTTGTAATTTTCCTAACGCTATAAAAGGTGCTATTCTCTAGTCTATGCCATTTGCAGAAGGTTCTCTCCCTGTCAGGTATCTTGGGGTTCCCCTTATATCGTCGAGACTTCTTTATAGGGATTGTAAGGTTCTTGTTGAAAAGTTGGAAGGTCGTGTGAATGATTGGCGTAATAAGATTTTATCTCTTGCGGGTAGGCTTCAGTTGGTGGGGTCTTTATTATCTTCGATGCATTTATATTAGGCTTCTGTCTTTATCCTTCCTACTCGCATTATTCATGAGTTAGAGCAGCTTATGATGGGTTTTCTTTGGTGTCAAGGAGAAATGAAAAGGGGAAAGGCTAAAGTTGCTTGGGAATCTGTTTGTAAGCCAAATAAAGAAGGTGGTCTAGGTATCCGTCGATTGGATGACTTTAACATTGCTCTCATGACTACACACATTTGGAGTATTTTGACACATAAAGAGTCGTTATGGGTTCAATGGATCCATTCTTATAAACTTCGTGGGAGAAGCTTTTGGGATGTCCCTTGATTGGGTGATATTAGCTGGGGATGGCGCAAGCTTCTTGCAATTAGACCCAAGGTTAGTCCTTTCATATGGCATAAGATCAATAATGGGAAGGACACATCGGTTTGGTTTGATATGTGGTGTGAGTTAAGCCCGATTCATGATTAAACTACTGCTAGAGATATTGCTTGGCGAGGTTTAATTTATCACTCGGTTTGTGATGTGATGGTTAATGGTGTTTGGCTATGGCCGTTGGATTGTTATCTAGATTTCCATTGTTAGTGCACTCCGGTTCCTAATCTTAATGATCTGAAGATGGATTATTTTGGCTAATCTGGATGGTAACTTTAGTCGTTTTTAGGTTTGGTGCGTGGGAATCACTGCGTCTGAGTGATTTGGTTGAATGGTATAATGTTCCTTGGTTCTCTCATTTTATCCCGAGGCATGCAATACATTTGTGGCTTGTTATTAGCAGAAGTGAAGACTCGGGATAGGATGCGACAATGGGATGTTGGTCCTAACGTTGACTTGGACCTGCTTAGATGTCCGCTTTGTGGATTGGTTCCGGATTCTCATTCTCACTTATTTTTTGAGTGCCAGTTTTCTATCTGCGGGTTTGGTTTCAGTGCGGGTTTTATGGAATGGATGCGGTCCCACCTTCGTTGGAGAGTGCTATTACATTCCTTATTCCTATATATCAGTTGGTTAGTAGCATCATTTCTCGATTCTTGCTTCTGCTACTACATACCGTTTGGATGGAGCGCAATACTAGGATTTTCAAGCATAAGAAGTCTCTTGGTGAAGTGGTTAGCATTATTGTCTCCACTATTCGGTTGAAGCTGGTTACCTTCAAGTTCAAGAAGCTAACCTCGCGGGCTCGTTTGATTCTTGATAAATGGAAGATTCCAAGTATTTGTATTTCGCAACGAAGGAGTGCGGTAAGGGTTGTACTCTTTTTCCTTCTCCAAGGTTTTCCCTTTGGATTTTTCTTGGAAAGGGTTTTTAAGGAGGCGAGCTTCTGGGTCGACTTGCTCCCTTCGTGGATAGGCTGGATGCGGGATGCTCGCTTGTTACAAGTTTTTCTACTTGTTTATGCCTAGTTAGTTGATGTAATATAGCTAGGGTCTTTGTGTTTATGGCATGTCATAAACACTATTTTATCAAGCTTTTCGCTTGGGTTAGCGTGGTATACGCCACATTCCATTTGTACTTAACATTATTTTTTGGTTATATATTTACCGGGGTAAAACCCTTTACCCAACCAAAAAGTAGGCATCAGAAGCATATCCATAGGGTTATGAACAACCCTAACTTCCAAACGCAACCTCATAAGCTGAATTAAGATGAAAGAAAGTACACGTCTTCATCCCATGCTTGCGTACCAAAACAAGCTGCACTCACTTACCACAAGGCAAGAATCAATGCTCCAAAACCGAAGATGAATGGAAACTAAGCACACCGAATCTGCCATAAAAGCAAACTCTAGGGTATTGGAATCCCTAACATCCAATGCAACTCGCCACAACACCCAACTCTCTCTTGAACCCACATTCAATATACCATCAATCCAAAAGTAACATATCGTTAACAAAATCCCAAGAGAAAGGAACATGTAAACGGTGACAAACCCTAAAAGTTAGGGTTTCGTCTAGCAAGATCCCAATCAACACAAGACTCAAAAGATAAAATAATAATCGCCATGAGGAATAACATATCGCACCAAGAAAAGAGTGTACGGTTTAAGGATCAAACCACATAAGTGATAAGTTATAGACCTGGGTACGATCGCAAAAAACGGATAAACCACAACCCTCAAAAATAAATCGATGCCCCTAACAAACAGCTATTATGACGAATTAATAGAGAACCAATTCAAAAAATAAGGACAGTTTAGGGTTTCGAATAGAAGCGATTAACGAATAATCAAAACAAGAAACCGACCCCTAATCCTAAACAGTAATCACAAAAGTGGTTAAAGAAAAAATAGAATGGTCGGATTTGCTAGGGATTAGGAGATCGGATATCGCCCCTAAAGAGAGAACACGATTAGAAAACACCACCGCTTTGATAGAAAACAACCCTAAAAACCAATGCATACCAGTGATAATGGTAAAGAGGCAATACACAATTGATCAAGCCTAGTTTAAAATTTTAGTACCTAGCCTTTAATATCATATTAAGGGGTTTAATATTAAACAATAATATCATAGTACATGTAAAAATAACGTACATAGCCTTTAATATCACAAAAATAATATTAATAATATTAATTGTATGTTTTTTTTTTGGTAAAGGGCATTCCACCCGGTAAAATATATTACACCAAAAAACGTTTAAGAACAATGGAATGTGGCTAACGTACCACATTAACCGTAGCGATAAACACCACAACCACTAAATCATTTATGACAGGCCATAAATGACAACTAGCTAAAACAAAAAAAAACAACCAACCCACAACCACCATAAAAACCATACATAAAAATTAATGCAAAACGAAAAACCTAACTAAGATGAAAATCTTGGCGACCAGATCTTTATTTGAGTAGGAGAGAGACCAAAATCATCATCATCATAATCGTTGCGATCACCTGTATCCGATTTCCATTTTTCAGAAAGACTTTGCCTCTTACCGCTACTTCCAGAAAACAACGTCCCACTGTGGTCGTCAAACACTTCATCATCACTGTCAGAAACTACCACATTACCCACTTTATAGAATGGGTTATCGAGCTTTGGATAAGATGTATATGGAGAAGAAGAAGTACTAGGCTTAGAGGCCTCGAACTGCACCTTCTCTGACAAACCACTCACAAGCTTTCCAAGTATATGTATTTCTCACGAAGGGAGTGCCGGGTAAGGGTTGTACTCTTTTTCCCTTCTCCAAGGTTTTTCCCTTTGGGTTTTTCTTGGAAAGGGTTTTTAAGGAGGCAAACTTCTTGGGTTAACTTGCTCCCTTTGTGGATTGGCTGGATGCGGGATGCTCGCTTGCTACAAGTTTTTTTACTTGTTTATGCCTAGTTAGTTGATGTAATATAGCTAGGTCCTCTGTGTTTATGCCATGTCATAAACACTAGTTTATCAAGCTTTAAGCTTGAGATTAATGTGGTATTTCAGCCACATTCCATTTGTACTTAACATTATTTTTTGGTTATATATTTACCGGGGTAACACCCTTTACCCAAAAAAAAAAAACCACTCACAAGCTGGTCTTGTGATCCTTTCTCCTTCGGCTGAATCCCATCCATATCCTCCTCCACCAAAGAGGCCAAAACATTAAATGAATTAGAAGCCTTCGAGTTCTTACTAGTAGATTGAGCCTTAGGATCAATCTGTTTCGGTCTCCAAAAATTTGGTTTAGGCTTATTAAGCCTAACACCTCCAATAGGACGAGGTTGAGACGAAGATTCCACATTCTTCCCTTTGTACTTACGATTCCTTACCTATGTAAATCCCTCATCATGATCATCCACCAGACTAGAGTCCTTAGTTGCCACATTAATGTTATTACGAACAGTCTACTTAACACAATTTGGGCACTCAAAAAGAGTATGCCCAAAAGATTTGCAATCACCACAATGTGGAGGCTTCCATTCATACTCAACATCAATAATCGCTGTCGTAAAACCATTACCGTCTTTATTCGGAATAGCCATAGTAATGGTGCTCTTTAATTCAGAATCTGCGTTTAGTTCAACTAAGGCACGAGCAAAACTAATACGGCCCCATGACTCGACACACATAGAACTGGTAAAGGCATCCAACATAATAGGTTTTCCTGTTTGCGTAGCAATCAAGCTCAAACCATCTTCTGAATAAGCAACCAAAGGAACTTTAAGCAATTTAATCCAAACCGGTACCTTGGCTACCTCATTCCTATTCAAGAGTAAAGTAGGAGTCCATTTGTTGAGAATAATAGGCGAGTTACGAATAATCCATGGACCTCGTTCCAAAACCTGATCCACACCCTCCTTGGTAGCAAACTTAAAAAGGTACACACCATCACCGTTTTTAACATAACTTTGAACATTAGGGAAAGCAATCGTCTTACCAAGGAAGTAACCAACCAATGTATTCTCATATCGACATAGAACTTTATCCATAGCAGCCCTAGGGAGGACCGTATCATGGGAAACAACAAGGTCCTCACTAACCAAAGTCCTGAAATTCACCCTCGGACGAATACGAGTAGCATTTAGAACAGTAGCAAATGAATTACAATTAGTTTGAGACTCACCCGCTATTGGATCAGCCCCCTGTTTAGTATCGTCATGAGCAATGTTTGTAACATCCGGAAGATCATTTGAACCAATTGGCGCAACACCTACACCCACATTTACATCAGCTTGTAGAATCTGATTAGTACCATTTTGCGAGTGATCACCCAACTGATTAGTATCAATATCATTGCTACCAGGTCCCATCCCCACGTTGTTAGGCAAACCAGTAGCATTATAGACCTGGAAATGAACATGCACACCCTCATTATTTGGAGCGTTCATGTTCACCTCAAAAACTTCTTCCACGACCTGAGTTGGCTTAGTATTCACAACCCCATCATTCATATCACAACCATCTCCATGAATCTGATCATTGTTGTTCACAGGAAGCGAATTAGCAGCAAACCTAACCTTCCGGTATGGTTTCAATGGATTTCCATCCCTCCCTATGATTTTCCCATCAACATTTTTAATTTTTGCAGCAAGACCACTTAACATTGAACCCCTCTCTATACCCTCTAAACCCATAAACGAATCAACAATAACATCAACCACACGGTTAGCAGCCAAGAAATAAAACGAGAGAAACCAAAAATTAGGGTTCCACAAACGAGCAGCCCCCACGCTCTAACTCACTTCCATCATAACAAATAGTAATCAATTATAGGATATGAATTAGAGCACACAAGAAAAATAACCAACCCTAAAGAAATACAAATTGCAAAACCCTAAACCACAATAAGAACGACAACCTGATAGAGATTCGTTAAAGCAACATAACCAACGATTAATCAGCAATAACAAGGACGCTATGAGGATAGTGATCAGATTATAGTAGGATTAAATGATCTGATTTGCAAGGATAGGAGGGTTCGTCATTTTCACCATTCTAGAGAGAGTTTCTAGGGTTTTTTTGTTTAATTGTATGTTTGTAGATTAACTAAGTTAAAATACAATTAACATACACACTTTTGAAAAGTAATATCATAGTACATTTGAAAAGTAGTATAAGAAAAAACTAATATGATTCAAAATTTACATACTATGATAATGTAAGAATAACTAATATCATAGTACATCTGAAAAGTATACTAATATTTATTTTTTACTCCTAAATCCCTTTTACCAAAAAAAGTAAAGTAATATTGAAAAGTACAGTGAATTTACTCATTCATTATATATAACTCATTACATGAAAGCATATAATTGTTTTGATTTAAATATCAAAGAACATCTTAATATCACAGAACATATTAATATCCAAACCCAAAGGTACGAAGTCTAATGGTATTAATATGGGTAAGGGTCCTAGATTTGCACCTAGGAAGCAGGTATATGTTGCAAAGACGAAGACATCGGTAGCTGCTAGTGTTAATGCGAAAAGTACATCTATTACTACGTCTAACTCTTTTGGGACTCTTGAGGTGCAAGATGACACGGGCATCCCAAGTATTGTGGTTGATTCTACTCTTACGGCGAGGCGAAGATTGTGAATTCTTCGGTTGTACTAAGGAAGCGGTATGGATGGTTCTCGGGGGGAATCTCATGTTGATACAAGTCGCTATTAAGCCTCCGGAGAATCTGAATTTTTACTACTAAGGTAAGTAATCCGTTTTCTAAAGTCGGGAATGTTACATGTTCTGATAGTGAAGAGGATGAGGTTTTGGAGCCGGATAACCCTATGGCGTCATTTTTGGCTTCTGGGGGAGGTGGGGGACTAGAGCTTGAAGACTTTAATGATTATGCTGCTCAAGTCTACGATTTACCGAGACACTTGGAGGATATGTGTGACATGTATGATGTTAGTCTCTTAGGTCGTGGTAGGAAGTAAATTTGGTTGTTTGGTAGTTCATAAGATTGGCATGTCTTTCTTATGTAATATGTTTGGTTAAAATGCACTTTTAGTGTGTGTCTGTTGCCCATGTAACGGGCCGAGGTGAGAGATCCACTCTCATCCGTTGTACTTAAACGATTTACCGATACACTTGGAGGATATGTGTGACATGTATGATGTTAGTCTCTTAGGTCGCGGTAGGAAGTAATTTGTATATTTGGTAGTTCATAAGATTGGCATGTCTTTCTTATGTAATATGTTTGGTTAAAATGCACTTTTAGTGTGTGTCTGTTGCCCATGTAACGGGCCGAGGTGAGAGATCCACTCTCATCCGTTGTACCCAACGTTTTCGTTAATATATTTTACCAGGGTGCAGGATTACTCCCCTTTACCCAAAAAACATATTTATATTCTACAAAATCTGTTTTAGTGTTGATCCCAGTTAATGACTTGATCGAATTCCTTAGCTTGTAAAGAGTTAGTTGTTTTAGATGAATCTAAAGCAACTAGGTATAAAAACTGACTTGAAACATTTATTAACGTTAAGAAGAACAATTAATAAACACAGATTTTGTAAGGTGACGCCATATTATGAGAATATGAACTTCTATAGACTAAAGACTCCTAGTCGGTTTACAATGACTATCTATACTAGATAAATCTTTTAGAATCTTTTCTATAATTATCTAACCGAATGTACATCATTATCACATAAGCAGTAGAAACTGAACAAAGCAGTAGTTTCAAATTACTCTAGCAGTAATAATCCACTTGGTGTAGAAGCACCAGCAGTAGTTCTAATACACTAGCAGACGTTCAGATTATACCAGCAGTAGTTCTCACTTGGAGCATTTCATGAGCAATAAAATCTCAAAACCCAGCAATCTTCCCTTAAACTTGATATTTCTTCACAAAATTATCAGCTTTCCTGTTTAGTAGAAGGATCCCTAACCCTAATATTTTCTCTCTCTAGGCGATTCAAAAAAAACCTAACTAAATCGGATCATTCAATTCCTGCTATCCCGTTTGTTTTCTTGCACCAATTTGTAAGAGTTATTGATTAACACTTGTGTTAATTCGTTTCTTGAATGAATTTGTGTTTAGTTTCACATATCTGCTGGCAGTTTTATTTTCTAATCGTCTTTTTTATCCAAGAACCCTAATCAACCTCTATTGTGATCCCTCCTTGGTAGGTGATCATTTTATTAGGGTTTCTTTGAACTGACTTTATTAATTTTTTTGGGTAAAAGGGATTTTTCACCCTGGTAAAATTTATTACGCCAAAAAACATTGAAGTACAATTGACATGGGTGAATCTCATGCCCTCAGCCCGTTACATAGGCGAAAACAACTGCAAAAAGCAGGACAACCACACGGCTAAACGCTGAAACTAACAAGTACATTTAAAAAAACAATCTAAATGTAATAAACCAAGGTTCGAAGAACTACATCCATAGTGAGCAACTCCATCTTCAATAATCAACAATGCATTATCCATGAGTGCTACACCAACTACTACTTCCAAAAAACACCATAGCACCATGATAGATGCTAACAATAAAATTCAAACCCATTGCGACTGCTATTATTACTACGCATGATGCGAAACAATAATAGCCTAATAAGAATGTACACCATCGCAATACATATTTGAAACATGAGAGAGGGTCTCTAGCAACCCTAACTTCCAAACATACGGGAAAACCTTGAACCAGTCTTACATAAAAAATAAGATTCAAATCCCCACATCAAGAAGACGAACCACAATAGCAGCAATAATAAGAGATCGAATACAGATTGCCCAATATTCGTGTACCATACAGAGATCGAATCTGACAACCAAGAACAAGGTTTACGACAAACCCTAACTTCCAATAGAAACACAAAAAACCATGATAACCAAATAATGGCATCACAACAAGCTGACCCCCCCAAGATTACGAACCATGTACCACCAAGACATGGCAGCAACATAACATTAACGTCCATAGAGTTAGCCAAGCACGTCCCATCGCAACCATGATCCAAGATCAGACCATAATCCCGACACCCAGATCCAACATCCCTTTCTCTCTCTAGTAACCCATAAACAAAACTGATCAAAGAATCTACCATCGCAGTAGAACATACTTGTTAGTCATGCATGTAAACAAAAACCTTAAGTCCAAGCAACAACACCCAAAGAAAATAGATCAATATAGAACAAGGGTAACAACCAGATCGAACCCTGAAGAATAAAACCCTAATGAAGAGGTAGAAAAACTCTTATGAACAGCAGGTCGACCTCAACCCAATGAGAAGATATAGCAATAAGCGCATAAGAACCCAAGTAGATCACACCAATTAATAATGAACCGACTTGAAAGGTCGATATGAATGGAAAAAAGAAACCGGTATGCGATCTAAAAGAAACCAAACTAAAATACCCTAAAAGATCAAACCGATCAGTTAGGGATTTGTAGACTTGGCCAAATCCGCGGCGTTAGCGGAGATAATAATCGACCCCCACAACCCAAACAAACCTTATTCTGAACCGTTAAATCAGTAATCCAAATATCAGATTAATGAAGAAACGATTTGAGATGGAAAGAATTTAATCGGATTTGAGTAAGTTGTGGAGGCCGGAATTTACCGCCACTATAGAGAGAAAACTTTTTTAGATATCTTAAATCGGTTCTTTGGTGGTTGGTGATAAATGTGCGTAAATTTGCTTTTTCCTGGTGTTGTCTCGACAAATTAGGGTTTGGCTTTATTTATATCTGCAAGTAAACCTGTTCTAGGGTCTTATCGCAAGTATTCGCTTCTTTGTAGTTGTAAGTGGGTGGTGAGAGATGGATGACGGGTTTTCATTAGGTCAGATGGCATCTGAGGAGATGGGTCAGATTGTTAGGCCATGTCATGTGATTAATGTTGATGAATTGGAGGCGCGAATGCGATGGTTAAAGGGTATAGACTCTGGAATTTCTATTCTAGTAAGCATACCTACGAACAATTGTTTTACTGCTAGTACAAAGAGCGTCCAATCTGCAGTTGAGGGTGCGACTGCACTGCATGCTGCTGGTGTGGGTTTGGCTGATCAATCGGGGTGTGCTGCTGTTTTTGGATCGTATACATGTGTTAAACCTAAAGGCACTCCTGATGTAAGTCTGATGGGAAGTGTATCTTCTGCTAAGATAATCGTACAAGGTCGAGGGTCTGATCATGAACTTGTATCTGCTGCTAACCTTGTCTCGTTTGATAGTGGGAAAGATGGGGTTTATCCTTCAAGTATGGATACTACTACTGATGTTATGGGGCTTAGTATTAGTTGTGGTGAATCGAATTTTTCGATGATGAGCCCTAGTACAACCTTTGCATTGGCTACTGATGTGGGGGCAACAAAATCAGAAGTTGCGTCTGATTATATAGAACCAGGTACTAGTGTATCTAAACATGAAGTGCCTTTAGTTACGCCCTCTTTTGATCAGGTTGATATGGGTAAGGTTCGAATGTTAAGTTCTACTGATGTGGATAAGGTATATGAGGCTGATTTGGCGCAACAAAACAACGTATTGTCTGATAGTATGAAGCGGTTAAAGAGGGTTGTTAATTGTAACGAACCTCTGTTACGTACAACTACTTCTTCTATTGATGCTAATTCGGTTGATATGTCGAATTCTTGTGATGAGGCTACTGTTGCAGGTGCAAATGGTGAATCTAGGACTGTGGGATGTGTTTCGGGTTCTACCATAGGGAATATGGATGGTAAGTCTGAGGGTCCGACTCATATTGAACCTGGTCTTGTTACCTCTGGTGATCATATCTTTAATCCAAATCAGGTACATGAGTTGGGGTATATGTATGATAAGTTTTTATCGGCCGCAAACGTTGTTATTCCAGTTGAATTAGTTGATGATATGTGCGGGAAATTTACCAATTCACTCTATGGCTATTTCATTGGACAACGACTTGCATTTCCGATTGTCGATGACTATGTCAAGCATATTTGGGCTAAGTTCGGCTTGGAGCACGCTATGTTACGGAATGGTTTCTTCCTTTTCAAATTTTCTTCATTGGAAGGTATGACTAAGGTTCTTGATGGGGGTCCTTGGTTTATTAAATCGGTACCTATTTTCTTGCGTGAGTGAGTGCCGAATACTAGGTTGGAAAAGGAGAAAGTGACTAAGGTACCGATTTGGGTTCGTATCCATAATGTACCTTCCGTTGTGCATTCTAAAGCTGGTATAAGTTTGATTGCAAAACAATTGGGGCGGATTATACGTTTTGATGCGGGTACTAATGCTATGTGTAACAATCCTAGGGGTCGTTATTCATACGCACGGTTTCTTATTGAGTTATATGCTGATCGAGATGTTTTGGAATCAATTGATGTTGCTATTCCCTTACCTATGGGTAAGGGTCATTACATGGAAGTTCTTGAAGTCGAGTATGAGTGGTGGCTGCCTTGGTGCTCTAAGTGTATTATTTTCAATCATGATGATGATCTTTGTCCTCTTAAACGAAAGCGGGTTACTAGTGCTTCGACTACTAATGATGTTGGTGTTGATCGTCATGTTCACTCTCATAAGGCTGGTAAAGAGGTTGGTAAATATTGTACAGGGGTTCAGGTTTTTAAACCAAAGACCAATGTTATGTATCGACCAGTTTCAAAACGGTACGCCAAGAAAAGAATAAACCAACTAAGGTTGGTTCTCTTTCTCTTAGTGCGCTTAATGAAGCGGTAAAGAGTGATGATGGTGTGGATAAGGTACAGGAAAAATAGGCACAACCTTCTACTGCTGAAGATTCTTCTTATGGTGGAATGGATAATGCTAATGAGGGTTGTAATAGTCAAGTACCTACTAAGAGTAAGACTGCAGATTTGTGGGAGCGTTTCAACACCCATGTTGCTTGTACAAGTAAGGCGCCGAATTTTTACCCTAAGATTAGTGATATGGCTTCAACTTCTATTCAGGGTCAAGATTCTTGTGTGGACGTGGTTATTAAAAGTGATGATGAAGTCCATGAGAACTATGATGATATCGAGATGTATGCTTCCAAATCTAAGAATTATAGTGGCTCTGCGAGAGATTTCAAGGTGCAAGGATGCAAGAAGAATTAGACTTATGTTTTCTTTTGTGTTTCTTGGTGTTAAATAGCTTTGTTTAGCTTATTTATTCGTAAGTTGCACATTTATCTGTGCATGTCTATTGCCCTTTAGGGCTGAGATGGGGGACTCACTCCCATCCTTTTGTACTTCAACATTTTTGGTGTAATGTATTTTTTTTGGGTAAAAGGGATGTTTCACCCTGGCAAAATTCATTACACCAAAAACATTGAAGTACAAAGGATGAGAGTGACTTCCCTCATCTCAGCCCCTTAGGACACTTACACAACCACTATATAAGAATGACAGGCCATTCTTATAACTTACATATTAAACTTACATCCTATAATGACTATAATAAATAAATACAATACATGCATAATTCAAGTAAAACTTGATTCTATTTAGTCATCATAACGATCCAGAACTAGCACCACAAAGAAACCTCCAACAGCATGCTTCTACTCCTTTCAAGTAGTATACCAATCCATGAATACAATGAAAATTGCATAGCACTTCATGCTATACCACACATACAACGTAAATAAGCAAACTTGCACAAGTGAAGATCAAAGAAATCAAACCCAAGTGTAGTCCGCATCATAAACTCCACATGCGATCATATATGTTGGAAGTTGTATCGAAGTCAGAAAACTAAGGAACAAAGACCATGTTCCCTTCAAACAACACGTATATAAATCACCACTCCAAATGAATACCCGATATCCAACGATACAAGGCCCATACCATCAAACATATAATCACTATGGTCAAATTCTATGCGTCATCATCACCCTCAAGAAATCAAGAGGATCAGCGAGTAACCCAAAACAATTATGAATTGCCATAGACGAACACTAGGGTTTTTAAACACCCTAACTTCCAAATTACCCCATAGGTCACGAAACGCAGCTAAGAAGCAGCGAGGAACCATGTTAGAGTCATCGAAACCCTAACATTCAAACATCCAAATCGACATTAGCCCAAGATATCCACATTAACACCAATTAAACCTTATAGCATATGGATTGAAACGATCAGATCGCCAAATAACAGCCACGAGTTGTATTAACATGGTAAACCAAGTAAGACTTAAACTGATGAAAAAGATTACCCAAATACTTGATTTTCAATCACATAAACCCACGTACAGAATCACTCACAGCAACAACATGCAAGAGGACAATTATGGGACAATAATAGGGTTACCCAAACCCTAACTTCCAGCAAAAACGATCACACAATCAAAAAATAGAACAAGCGCCAACATATCTGTGATAGTAAAATTAGGGTTTTTGAAACAAGGATACCCAAAACTTGACTTACATCTCTCAAAACCCATGAACATAACCACTAACATCAGAAGTAGAACATTCAGTCAACAAGCAAACCCTAATATGGGTTACCTTGTAGCGTTAGCATGTACATCATGAACCTGAGTCGACCACATAGAGAAACCAAAAAGTTTTTAATAATAACCAAAGTCGACCACACCAGCAACCACCAGATCGTATCCAGAAAAAATCGAATTAATAATCACATAGGATGATCAAAACGACATGAATGATAGAACATAACAGGAATTCGATCTTAAAGAGACTGATTTACCGAAACCCTAAAAAATAACACAATTATAGTTAGGGTTTGGTAGATCGCAGCACACCACCTCTTATAAACACAACCCAATAATCGATAGCATACCTATGAAACGAATCAGAGATCGTTTATAAGTCTGGTCTAGAAGTGTTGGGATCTGAGAATCTAGGAGGCACATCAAAGGTCACATGCTTGACTTTAGGCATAGAACAGGGCATAACTACACTATCTTTCCTAATACCAGATTTAGGACATGTTGCAATTATACATTCTAAGAGTTCTTGAGATCGTTTGGCATATAAGCATGCATGCCCAATCGCATTATCGAGTGGTTTCTCTAACTTATCCTCTTCTAAAATCTCATAGAGACACTCTAGACTATCCTTAAGATACGAGAGATATGTTTGAAATGCAAGTTCATTATTCCTAAGATGAGGGAGAATATACTTCACAGTCATAGCATATTTAGAACAAACAGGCACTTTTGGTGCAACATTCTCACTACTGGTGATTGGCATTTTCCCTTTTACCTAACTCTTCAGATTCTCAATTTCTTTTTACAAAGACGTTATCTTTTCATTGTTCTTGTCACGAGTGACCTTAATTGATTCATATAAAAAATAGACAAAACCCTAATTCTCTCTCCCTAGGGGAGATTCCGGCCGCCATCTGCCTCTCCTTCTCCGGCCATGAATCATCTCCCATACCACGTCCTCTCTACCTTGTAATCATTATTGGTTCTTAGGTATGCAATACGTGGGATGGAGATGTGTTTTATTCAGATGGCGGCTGGTTTATATGCTTATTCATACGGATCTCTCCTTTTCTTAACCCTAACCAATCGTATTCACTGGTAAATCGTTTTTTAGGGTTTTGATTATTCTTCTGGGTTTACAATCACACCCTTATATTCTGATTCTTGAAGTCAGTTATTGTTTTATATATATGGGTCGATTTATGTGCTTCAACAGTGAAACCCTTGTTAGGGTTTCTTATTTTTTCATTCTTGATGTTGGATTCATTGACTGTTAATACTAAGCTTTTGGGCTTGGTTACTTTTTTGATGGTGGTATTCGGTGATGATGTTGGGCGTTAACGCATAATGGAACTCTTTCTTAGGGAAAGTTTCTTAGTCGCTGGGTTTTATTTGGAAGGTTAACTTTGTTATGATTGTCGATTCATGTGCTACACAGGTGACTCGGTTTGTAAGTGGGTTTTAGAGAGTGGAAGTCAAGTTTTGGGTAATCTTGTTTAAAAACCCTTATTATCTTACGATCCACGGATCTATATCCTTTTTATGTTGATTTTGTGATCGGTTTCTTTGGAGTTAGGGTTTGGGTAACCCTATGGAAGTTAAGTTTTTTGGGTAACTTGTTCAAAAACCCTAATTCATTTGTACTATCACAAGACGTGTTGCTGATTTTGCCTTGTCATAGGCGTTTTGGGACAGATCTTTGAAGGTAACGAATTCCTAAGTATTAGGGTTTCGTTTATTGCTGGTTTTGTGATAGTTCTTTGTGGTTATTGGAAGTTAGGGTTCTAATTAAAGAATCTTATGATCATTTGACATGATCTTGCTGCGACCATTTTTGTTTATCTTCTGGTTGGATCGATGTTGATGTGGTTATCTTTGGAAGTTAGGGTTTGTGACCCTCGAACCGTCCCAAGAAGATTTTGCTGTTGGGTCATTGCTTTGGGACGTAGTATTCATGTTCTTATCTACTGTTCATGTGGGTAATAGATAGAATATGGTGGGTTTTACAAAACCTAGGTTGGTTATGGTCATGCTATTCTTGTTATCTTCTGGTTGTGAAGCATGACGGATGTGGTATGGTGATTGGAAGTGGGTGCGAGAAGTGTCTTTGGCTGGTTGGGAACATGTCGTTTTCCTATGGTTTCGATTGATACATGGTTCGGCTTTAGGAGCACCCTTGGTGTTATGCTGGTCAGAATTACACTTGTTTTTCTTGTGTTTTGCTGCCCCAACTTGATAGGATTGGAAGTTCTACGATGACTAGGTCTTGGTGCTACATTAGTGATGCAAGATTTTTATTTTCATATGTTTAATCACTTGTATAGTCATTGTAGGTGGTAAGTTGTATTTGTAAGTTATAAGAATGGCATGTCATTCTTATATGAGAGTCTATAAGTGTCCTAAGGGACTGAGATGAGGGAAGTCACCCTCATCCTTTGTACCTCAACGTTTTTTGGTGTAATGAATTTTACCGGGGTGAATTAACCCTTTTAACCAAAAAAAACCTTTTCATTTTCCTCTAGAAGACATTCATTTTCATGTTGTAAGACATTAATGAGGTTTTGAAGATGGAAATTTTGAGAATTATGAGAATCTAAAGGAGAAGAGGCATATGGGATCCAGACACTTCACTCTTTTCACCCTTTAATTGGGAAATTTGGGCTTTTAACCTTTTGATCGTGTTGCAATGAGCTCGAATCTGTTCATCACGTTTGTTGATTTCAAAGACTGCATCAAACTCAGGAGCATCCGAAGATGTCTTGGCATTTGAGGTTTTAACATTTTCTTTAAGATGTTGATATTTTAATTGTAAATCAAGATATTCAACTTCCAATTTAGAAAAATGTCTGACCATGTTATCATGATCATCCCTTTCAATTTTATCATGGAATTTTGAATTTTTGGTTTCAAGCTCAATGGCACGATCTTGGGAGAATTTCAAAGCAATAGACAATTTATGAAATTGAGAAGCAGTAATGGAATAGTTCGTAGCAGTATAAAACAAATCTTGACTAAGACATCTAGAAATCAAATTATCATTCAGGATATGAATATTCTTCCTCTCAATCTCATTGCTCTTAAGCTCACATTCATTCATTCTAACCCCGTTTTCCATCTCATTGAACATTCTTTTCATTTCTTTAACTTCTGTATCTATAGCCTTTTGTAGACTCTAAAATTGTTCTTTTAGTTGTTTAAAGAAAGGCATGACCTCAGTTAGATAACACTCTTTTGTTTGCTCAAAACCCCTTTCCTCTTCAGTAATTCCAGTTGGAGTGATTCTCTTCTTACATGTTTTCTCAAAGTCAACGAATAGTTGGTAAACTACGTATAAGCTTACTAAGGTTTTGCTTTGGGTGGGAAGAGTTCTAGGTACTAAATGCATCGGTGTATTTGGTTGATACACAGTAGCCAGAGGCAATTTCCTAAGGGGAGAATTCTTTTCAACAAGTTCATCAGTTTTTTTCTTATCCATATCTTTCTTCCAAAACACTTGTTCAGGGGTCAATTGAGTCTGAGGTCTAAACTTATTGAAGGCAATCCAGTTTTCCTTAGCATAATTCGGAGTTTTAAATGTAATATTATACTCTATACACCAATGATCTTTTAGCTTCTTTTCCATTTTCTCTCTAGAGGCATCTTCTAATTCTCTATCCTCTTCAGTGCTCTCTAAACAAGTAGGCTTTTGTCTAGGCTTAAGGATTTCATTACCATCGTAGATCACCATTTGAGCAGCTTTTGCTTTCTTATCATACTCAGGATTGGGTTCCCCTACAAGGCTTGTACTATGTTCATCGCTTAATATGCTTAGTGATCATGTGAGCAGTCTGAATGGTGTTACCCTGTACGTACAACTTGTTTCAAGTTTATTTTTCAAAGTTTTTAGGTTGGAAAAATCATTTAAAAGTTTTGATTCCTTAGCATTGAATTCTTGCTTAAGCACTTTTACATTTTCTTGAAGTTCTTGCTTTTGCTTAATAGTTTTATTAAATTTTTCTTTTAAGGAATTTAACTCATGTTTTAATATTTCTTCCCTAAAATTACTTTTTCTGATAAGTGTACGCATTTGGTTATCCATCTCCTACTCACGGTTTGTCAATTCAAACTTAGCACGCTGTTCATATATAACAACTTGTTCCTTATAGGCATTAAGTTCAGTGATCATGGAATCATCAGTGCATATTGATGTATTCATCAAATATACATTCATCATTGATAGATAGATGCATCACTTGGTACAATTATACTTTTATCTTGCTTCACATATTGATTAGATGGGACAACATTGCTATTACCCATATTTTCAATATCTGATTCAATGATTTCCGTTAATTGTACTTTCTTGTAAATCTTTTGCACATCAAACATATCGTATAGTTTTAATACCTCTGATATTATGGATTCCTTGGAGGGGACCGCTTGTTGAGGTGAAGAGACCATTGGAGTGATGTTAGCCATAAAGATGGTTTGTGCCATTGGTTCATCATCAACATCAAAGTCATATGCATCGGATCTGCAAACTTGAAAGACATTGGGATTGTTCTAAGCCACACCATGCACTCGGTTGTTCATCCACATCGCATCATAAGTTTTGGCATATCCTTCAAAGAAGAAACAACAACTCTTCCTCATCCAACAACGCTCCATTGTCTCGAGCTTTCACCCGGTAGCATCTTATCCCTGAAGTACTCGCATTCTGGGCGTTTTGGTTGAGTGCAGTTCCTAGCAATGTGTCCTTCCCCTCCACAATTGTAGCACTTGATTGGCTTCCCTTGACCTTGAGCCATGATCTTTCCTCGATTCTGATTGCCCACATAACCAGCACTAGCTCCTACATTCCCATAACCAGTTCCAACACCTACATTCCCATAACCAGCTCCAACACCTACATTCCCTTGTTCATTATGTGGAAGATAAGCATTCTGCCTTCCTTGCACGTTTTGCACTACAACCCTTCCATCTTTAACAGTAGCATGATTTTGTAGATTAGATGCAGTTCTGAGATGATTGTTGGTGTAGGGAGTGAGATTTAAGTTTTGCTTAACCATTAGGGTCAGTTGATTTGCAAAGTGGTCCATGAACATGTCCGATGGCTTATACCCTGAATCCGAAATATGTTTGTGATTATGATCCCCAGTAGGTATAACTTGTCATGCTTTGGTACTTATCACCTCATTTGTGAAGAATGCATTTGAGTCATTTGAAGAGCTCGCAGCAGCAACATTAGTATTGAACTTTTCCATGATCATTCGTTCAAATGCAGCATGCTTCTCATGTTGGAGTAAGTAAGCATACAGTTGTTGTTCATAATTGGTGTTCCTTAGTCCTTTGTTCAGTTTGACAAATGACAAACTTACGCCATTGGGATTCATGTTGTTCACGAACTTGGAATTGCTTATGGATATTTGGCATTGTCATTTTGATATTCCTCATATCATTCACAAGCTTGTGGAATCTCACATGATATTCCGTGACACTTTCCATTGGGTTCATTTTAAAGTTTTCAAAGTCATCATACAACTGAGATTCCCTATCTTCCTTAGTCGAGTTCGAAACGAGAAAGAAGCATCTTAACATTATCCCATACTGCCTTTGCTTCAGTGTTGTAATTGATCAACTTGTAAATGTCTTTTGGCAAACCTTGATGTGACAAATTGTTATTTCAGGTCATTTCTCAAACTTTGAAAATATTACTATTCATGGTTATTATTCATCATTTCGTAAATTAGTTTTACGAGTATCAAATTCGCGTAACCGTGACGGTTTAGCTGCGTATTCATGGAACATCATAGATAACATTTCATATAGACATCTTACGATTGTAGGACTTTTAAAATCGATCTAATCTTCTATCTTATTCGATCAATGGGTTTTTTGGTGCTGCTGCTATTTCCTTTGATGCGTAATAGGAACCCTTTTAGGGTTTTGGTTTTATTGATTGGCGCTTAATCGTCCCTTATCCTTATTGTTGGTGGTGTATACTGATCATATATCATAGGTCGATTGGTGGATTGGAGTGTGATTCGCCTATAGAACCTTTTTAGGTTCTTATTTGTGTCGATTGGAAGTAAACCCTCGTTAGGGTTTTGATTATCTGCATGTTAACCCGTTTAGGGTTGGTTTTGATTATGATTGGAAGTGGGTTTAAGGGAGAGGGAAGTCTTCTTTGGAGGTTCGTTGCATCATTCTTGTTGTTAATGATGGTGCATTGATGTGCAAACCGATTACTGTTGCTATTGTTCGCTTCTAATCACTCTTATAGTTTTGGGTGATTTTGTTGGTGGTTTGCATGGTTGTGGAGTCAATGATGGAAGTTAAGTTTTTGGGGACTCTTGTTCAAAACCCTATGTACACGATCACGGATCAGCTGCACTCTTATTCATCTTGGGTCTCGTGATTGTATATCTTTGGAATTTAGGGTTTGTTAATCCTATGTTCATACGTCTTGGTCATCATGCTTGGTGTTTATGTATTGTGTTTGGTTTTGCATCTACACATACACCGTTGGAGCAAGTTTGCTTGCTGCTCTGTTTTAGAGTCTTTCACCAACCTTTGTGTGACATTTGTGAACTGAATCTCAAGATTGATGATCCATGAGTGGGCAAGTTGGAGGATTCTTCATGGAAGTTAAGGTGGACCGCCATAGTGATATAGAAGGCTCAAGTGCTTCACTTGAGTAGTATTGTAATTTTTATGTACTTTTGTCATTATTGGTAGGGTTCATTTTTTGTAAGTTATAAGAATGGTGTGTCATTCTTATATTTGAGTCTGTAAGTGTCCTAAGGGACTGAGGTGAGGGATATCACCCTCACCCTATTGCACCTCAATGTTTTTTGGAGTAATGAATTTTACCGGGGTGAATTAACCCTTTTACCCAAAAAAAAAACATTTCATATAGACTAGAGTTAGTCTACATATCATCAGTAGCATCATTTCCATATTAGTTCATGCATGGGTTTGCATATTTCATTAACATATATTTATATATATAATAAACGCTATCGTACGATCATTTATTTTGATCAATTGATCTGACGCTTCCAACAAATTGTCCTAATATATTTTTATACTCATTTTAATACTATAAAAATAATATTATTAGTTTACTCGATATTTTGAATTTATTTAGTACACATATTGTTATATATATATATATATATATATATATATACATTAACCACCATTTGAGCAGAAAACCTAAGCGATTCTCTCTAGGAGATTTTTTACAAACCCTAAACTCCTTAATCGTTTTTCAATTTACTGCCTCAACCCTGTGATTCTTTGCATCGATTTACCTTTGTTACTAATTAACTTCATTGTTATTTAGTCCTTGGCTGAATTCGTGCTAAGTTTTACTTGGTTTGTTTTAGTTTTGAACAATCGTTTTTTTAGGGTTTGTAAAAACGATTTTGGTTTTAAGTTGCGTTGGTGATTTGATCGTCCTTCCCTGGTTTTAATCTCCTTGCTGGTCCTATTCTTATCATTATAACATTGATCGATCATGGGAGCAGGTTAGGATATGGTGCGTATTATCAAAACCCTAACTTTTTTAGTTAGGGTCTCGTTCTTGTAACTGTTCGATTGCTGTTTGCTTATTGTTCCGTATTGGAGTTTGATTTGATTGTTTGTGGGTTTTTAGAGAGATGGAGAAAGGTTTTCTTGACAAAGATGGATTTTCGGTGAAGGCTTCAAAAACAGCCACCAACTTGGCCGATCAAGTTGGTGTGAACACGGACACGAATCCGTATCCTAGGGTTGATATTCAGGCGTTGGAAGCTAGGTTTCAACGTCTCAAAGGTGAACGTGGTATTGAGGGACAACTGGTGGGAGTTGCATAAAGCTACTAGGGTTGTTCTAAACCCTAGTACGCATGATGTTCATTCAGATTCTATTTGGGGTAATACTAATCTGGAAAACACAAGTTATAGTGCTACGTTTGTGGGTGGATTGGATTCGAGCACTAAAGCTACTAATGCGGTGAATTCTGGTCCTAACGTGGTGAATGCTTCTACTTCAGGTCCTAATGTGATTGGTAGTGAAAATAACGAAGGGGGGGGGGTCCTTTGCTAATGTTTTAAACCCGGAATGTGTCTCTAGGAAAGTTAATTTTCGTGCCTTGGTGAATGAGATGTGCATTGAAAATCATGATACGGTGCTTCCAAAGGCTGCTATGGAGGGTGTATTCAACCGTTATGAAAATACACTTGATTCTTCCAAAGACGTCATAGAGCTCTAACTTCCAATTAACCAACCCTCAAGGACCTCATGATCAGAATTATGTCCAAGAAAGGTGATCGGTAACAAATAGGGTGAACCCCCTAACTTCCCAACATCTTGATCTTGCTAACTTCCACATTCATGGCCCGTCAAATGTGAAATCAGTTCACAAATTTTACACAACGGTTGGTGAGGGACTCTAAAACCACGGATAGAGCAGCAAGGGCAAACTTGCTCCAAAGGTTTATGTTTAGATGCAAAACCAAATCCCAATAAGCATCACCAAAGAATACGAAAAACGTGAACACAAATGTGATTCTGGTCGTACCAAAAACATAGGAATTACATCCCTAACTTCCAATGAACAACCCCTATTGACCTATTCGGAACGAATTAATACCAAAGTAAAAATCACGTGCAACTCAGTCCCTTAGTAAATACGAGGAAGTTCATACAAACCCAGCAAGAGCACGACTTCCCAATCAGCCACAATAAGCAACCAATACAATCACACCCCTACGATCCAACCTACACTATGACACGATTCTGTTGACCAAACCAGCAATTAGGATCAGAATGCAACTCGATTTGAATACAACCTGCCATAGACTCAAAACTAGCGTTTTCCCAAACCCTAACTTCCATTTACCACAAAGAACGATCACTAGACCAACGAATAAAGAAGTCGAATACAGATCTGTGAAAGTTGGAAGGTTTTTGAACAAGCTTACCTTCAAACTTGACTTACATCTCTCTCTAAAACCCACATACATCATGTCACATCTGGACTAGAACTTGCAATCGTTCATTTCTCAAACAACCCAAAAGGTATTCAACATGCATAGTCACATGATCTTTGAATCATAGTCACCAACCAATGAATGCACCAACATTTTGAGAAAAATCAAAGCAATCAGCTTTGATATATCATTCAAGAAACCACCAATCGGATACAACCAACCCGGAATCGCACCCAATAACATATTTTTAAACAAGGTTTAATATTAGTTAAGCACAAAACCGGATCAACATATTTGAGTCCCTAGTGTTTTATATATAGATAAATCGGTATATTATTACCGACTTTCAATCATAAGAACAATTAGAACGATTATTTTATCCCAAGAGTCGGTTCAAAACCCTAAAAAATGAATCTTTTACATAATTGATGAATACAATTGAGGATAGTAAGGCTTATGAACAATTAACGAAATCTCTTTTACCTAAGCGAATCAAATCACCATTACCTTAGGCAATCGTTCGACCGACTTTTAAATAAAGAATTGGGGTTTCATCAATCAAAACTCACCACCGCCACCTAAAGAAAAAATTATATATATATTAAACACAATCCACAAATCGTGTTGCACCCAAGAAGGGTAGAGGACGATTATGTTTGGTTTATGGCGGATTGAAAGAAGTGGTCATTGAATCTTAGAGAGAGAGAGAAAACGTTTAGGGTTTTCTCTCCACACTTTTTCTCACTTAAAACTTTCATTTTTTCACTTGTAAACTCAAGATTCTTATGGGTTAAGGTTTATTTAGTGTTAAAGTTTCTGTTTTTTTCAAATAGTTTCGAACTTTACGTGCTTAGATAAGTTTTTGATCTTGGTTGTATTTTGTGTCATTAGTTTACTTGTAAGGTAAAAAGTTACTTTGGATCAAGATCAAGTTTCAAACTAGATAACACTCTTGTTATTTTGGTGATTTTGAAGATGTTTTATCCTTAAAATCATGTTTCCAAAACGTTTAGTGCATATAAATCAAGCTTGTTAAATTCTGTCCTTTTTTACGCATAACGAAACCCTAGTTTTAAGCTTCTCTAATATCAAAGTTACGCCTAAGCTTTTGGCAGGAATTTCTTTAACGATCTTCAAAGTGTTGGTTAACTAAGTGTTTTCTTGCTTGGATAAGCTGAAAACACTTCGACTTGTGTTAGATATCTTTTACTTGGATAAGTGTAAAATTTAAGGTAAAACATCCTAAGTTTATGCATAAGCTTAAACTCTTACTGATGTAAACACTTTAGGAACGCATAAACTTACGCTAAGGTTCTTACTTCTAAGCATTTAGCGATTTAAGCTTATGTTTAACCTCGAGAAAACTTACGTAAGAAGTATTTATTCGCCTAAGTCCTTGTTTATTTTCGGTAAGGTCAGTAGGCACGCTAAGTCTTGATATTTACACCTAAGTGTACTTCATCAACAACATCAAGTTCCATTCAACTATAAAGATCCATCACCAACACAAGTTTCAAGATATCTCAACCACCATACTCTAACTACTTTCCTCATGAGTATCCTCAACAACAACAACAACAACAAATACAACAATATCCTTAACAACAATTTCAACAACCATCACCAGTTTACTTTCCTCAAGGAGCACAACCTCTTCCACCACAACCCTCTCTCAACAATATCAGCATGCTAACTACTTCCAATATCGGTTTCACTAAGTATGCTATGAATGTCTAAAAGGAGCCTTCTTGGTTTGAAAAGATGTGTGAAGCTTTAAGTAGCCAACAATCCATTCATGAAGTTGGATCCCTTGACATACCTCCAATGCTCACCTCCGAAACTATGATCAATGGGTGATACGGTTCTTTAGGTTTTGTGATCTCAAGAAACCACATGGTAAGTTTTTGAAGAAGTTCATTCTTGAAGGTCCTTTTCAAATGCCTACTACAACAGTCCTCTGAGATCCAACTGCGATCCACGAGATGATGTTACCACCACTCTCAAATTAGATCAACTCACTGTTGAACAACTACTTCACTTGGAAGCAGATGAACTTGCAATGCAATATATCCTTTTGGGTTTACCCAATCCGATTCTTCGTAGTGTTGATGCTCAGAAAACTGCAAAAGCTATGCGGGAACACATTCATCTTCTAATGGACGGCACAAAACTCAATCAAGAAGACATAGAATCAAAACTTTACTTATCCTATGAGAATTTCATGATGGAACCAGGGGAATCATTAGAGTCATACTATCATCGGTCTTAGACATCATCAATGACTTGGACAAACACGACATCATTATGCCAAGGATTGCAATAAGTACAAAGTTCCTCGGTGACTTGGTCCGATTGGGAAAAGTATGTTACATTCATCCGTCAAGCTAAGAATCTTCATCAGCAACGACGGATTGTTATATGACTATTTGAAGCACCATCAAAAGGAAGTAGACAAAGACAGAATTCTCCGTTGAGTCCCGGCATCTCCAACTCTACCGGATAATCTTGCTTTGTACACTCAACTTGACTCAAGCTTGTTATACTTAATTTCCAAACTTGCCAACTGTCTTTACTAATCCACCACAACAATATGCTCAGATCACACCATATGATCCTTCACAGCAATCACAAGAAACTCAACTGGTTCCTTACAACAACAACAACGATTCAGCACTTCACGGTGAGACATGCGAGCTTCGTCGTTGAATCAAGGATTTTCGTTAATTGCTAGAGCCTTCGAGATTTGCAAATCCAAACCGTATTCGTACCTCATCTAACACAAGGAATCAGCGCGTTGTTAACAATGGAAGTGTTGAGGTTGAACCGTGGAAATGGTCGTGATGGGTAGTGGTCAAGGATTTAATACTAATGGAAGGAATAACATGGGTGCTCCACAACAACAGGTTCAAATGGTTGATCGAGGGAAATGTTAGGTGAGATTAATGGTCTTCGATGCTACAAGCTACAGCGAAGGGTCGGCTAATGCTTACCTGAGAACAAGAGGTAGCGCTTATCACAAGGAGGCCTACCTCTTGGCTCTCTGGATGAAGGCTGGTGGAACACTTACCAAAAGAACAAAGCTTCATGGCTAATGCGAATCGATGATGACATGGAGGACTTGCAAGCTAGCATTCTGTGATGTTGGCCAACATGCAAGAGCTCCACACATGAGTGACACGAGCCTAGTGTATGACTGATGGCTTGTCTCATGTACCGGATCCTAACATATGTCTTATACATGATCTGATATCTCCGCCTACATCTGCATGGGACGAGGCACAGAGTGTTCAACATGAGCCTTCTACATTTAATCACGAAGATAATCAAATGGATCCCGTTCTACATTTGACGATCAAGATGACCTAATGGTTAACATTGATAATCAAGTTGACTCCGTGATAATATTTGAGGATCTAAATAATGATTATGTGGAGACTCACGTTAAACAAAATGAGCCTTTGTCTAATCCAGATCCCGGGCTCATGACCTTATTTCAGACCACCCAATCTCAATTAGAGAAGTGCAATGAGATTAATAAGAATCTTAATGCTAAGATTGCACTGTTAATTAAGGATAATGAATGCTATAAGTTACAACTCAATAACTTTGAAACAAAAGAAAAACGTGAATGCAGTTTTGAAGTCGCTTTTTCAAAATCATACCAAAATGAAGAATCTTTGGAAATATAGATTACGTGATCTAGTTGAATCCAAGAATGAATTGCTTTCTCAAATAGAACAACAAAAATTTGATCATCAACAACAAATTAACGCTCTTACTTCAGAAACTCAAAAAGCCAAGTCTGAGTTGTTAACATGTCAAAAACAGTTTTCGAAAGTACAAAAAACATTCAAGGACGAGAATTGATCAGTATCTTGATGAAATTGTCGATTTACAAAACAAAATCAAAGAGTTTTGAAATGTTGTTTATAAACATGGTGAGTCAATCACAACAATTCAAAAGTTTACTTTTAAACCAATTCCAGATGGATATGGGCCAATTCTTGTTGATTACAAACCACGTTTTTCACATAGAGCATTCAAACCAAATCCTTAAGTGTACAGTGCAGAACATAGAATAGATGATTCAATTATGAGTGTTGTTGAATATGATCGTGAAGAGGAATTCGTTGCAGATGACGAGAGTCGATTGAAAATAGAAAATGTTGAATATAACAAACCATCTGACTATTCAAAAATGACTTTTTTCAAACAACAGGATAATACAAATACACCGTGGGTTATCACACCAATTCCCGAGTCCTCTTCTAATGTTGTTCCCATCCAACAAGTTGCACAAATAAATGGTCCTTTACCTTCTTTGAGTAAAATCACACCATCACCCGAAAGATGTCAATTACTTAAATTTTTTTTTGATACATTTATGTCTAACCTTAATCTTTTGGAACAAGAAATTAAACGTAATTAGAAAATAAAAGTTGAAACTTTTCAATCGCCTTAAGCACGAAAACAAAGGAATATTTTTCAAAAACAACTTTTACCCCATGTTCGAAATCTTCGTATGTGTGCAAAATGTTGGGAACGGGATCTTCAGAAGGAGATTGGGCAATTGAAAACAATTTTCAATGCAAACGAGGATGGACTTTGAAAACTAAACAGAAAAACAAATCTTTTCGAAACCATGTCGATCGACTCTTGGAAGATGTTATATGCGTTGATACCATGTCTTTTGTTTTGTATCATACTGCTGTTTCTGCATATGATAATATTGCTGTTAATTCTGTTGATTTTGTTGATAATGTTGAGAATGTTGATAATGTGTCTCAAATCGAGTCTTTGAAAGCTGAAAAAGAAAGGGCAGAAGAGGAACTTGCTAAGAAAGCTGAAGAAGAACTTGCTAAGAAGGCTGCAGATGAAGCTGCTAAAAGGGCCGAAGAGGAACGCATCAGAATGGAAACTGATAACTGCATTCTGGAAAATCCTGAACACAACCCTCAGCAATCTTCAGAACAACCCCATGACACTTCCAAAACAAAATCATCATCTCACTCATCACCACCAGCATCCAAAGAAACAACAACTAAATCATCATCAAAGTCAGTTAAGAAGAAGGCCGATACTTGGGCATCTCGAACCAAAGCCAGGATATAGAAAGCCTTGCATTAAACCAGAAAATGCAAACAAAGTCTTCAAGACCGAAAATTGAACATGCTGGCTGACAAGGTCAATGAACTTTCTAAAGAGATGGACACGTTCGAAGGAGAAAGAGAACATATAAAGGCATTCTTCAACAGAGACGTTCAAGGTGAAATGGATGAGTAGATCAAGAACTACACTCATCATTTCCTCCTCAAATATGCTCCTGCCATCTCTAAAGATATGTTCTCAAATCAGTTCTACCCAATGCTAAAGACACTGGTCAGGAAAATGATTACTACAACACCGGTGGTCATGCAAACCCAACCAGTCCTGCCTCCTAATGTCACTGAAGCTGATCTGATATCACAGTTGATTCTACAGATGTCTCCTCGAGCTCCTACTTTCACACCTGATGAATCGAAGCTTTATGAGGTACTTCTTGCATATCAACTAAAGACTACGTGCAAGGAAGCAGCTAGTCAGGAGAAGCGACCAAGAGAAGATGATGACACGGATAAAGACCCGAATGCAAAACGTCAAAAGAAGATTGGCGGGTCATCATCATCCATGCCACCACCACCGCCTAAGACCACCACCACATCTACAAGTCAAGCTTCTCAACAACCTCCCTCATCGGACAAACCTCGGAATGCTGATTCTCCACCACCAATGCAGCAAACCGGTGATCACTTCACATATACCGGTGGTGAAGAAGAAGACATTCCTGAGCCCCAACAACAACCATCACCTCAACCATCACCGCAACTGGAATCATCCTCCCGACCAAAGAAGAAGAAACAAAGTTCTGCCGTCTCATGGCTAGACGAAGACGACACAGAGGAGTATGATTGGTTCAATCAGTTGGTTGATGCGACGCCTAGATTACCTGAAGGTCAAGAACCGGTAGACGGTCATACAATGGAGTAGGTGAAGATTATCCAAGATCAATTAAAAGTTAAAAAGATGACGAAAGGGAATTGCGCAGGATAAAGAATGACGTGTTCAACTTGTTGAAAGACAGATCAAGCAACGCAATTGAAGTCGAATACCATCTTGACAACATTGCGCGTGAAATGTCTAACAACATTGACTGGCTAAATCTTGAATCGAACATCGATATCACAAGAAAGGATAACACTCCCTACTACACTGATTGGACAAAGCCGCTACCAACCATTAGCCAACCCGAGCAACCTAAGATTCTATACCGCTTCTTCTTCAACAACGACCTCGAGTTTCTTCAACACGACAGTAGCATCAGCAAAAAGTATGCTACATCACTCACCTTCAATATTCCAGCTGCAATCTTCTCTACCAATATTGCCATTGAAGAAGATGCCACCAAGTAGTATGTTGACAAAGTGGCGGACTATGACCTCAATGCAAAATACGGAATTCATCATTAGCCACCAAGGAGAAGAAGACG
Source organism: Chrysanthemum makinoi (assembly GCA_910596185.1). Lineage (NCBI taxonomy): Eukaryota > Viridiplantae > Streptophyta > Magnoliopsida > Asterales > Asteraceae > Chrysanthemum > Chrysanthemum makinoi. The sequence continues at coordinate 169,045,110 of OU343221.1, read as the reverse complement.
TATTACAGAAGCTGTCAAGTTCAATGGTCAAACAAAGAGGTTGAGAGTGATAAGAAGATCGTTGCTATCATGAAGGTCACATTGGCAACAAAATGGGATTATTCATTCTAGTCAGAGACCAAGGTCAAGCGACAAGATGAAAAATAATATGACTTCACTGAAGCAGATTTCTCAAGATTGGCACTAAACGACATCGAAGATATGTACCTTGCAAAGGTACAAGGAAGGATGAGACACTTCTCAACAGAAATTCAACTTCAGTTCATCACAACCCTACTGATCTTCGTTCGAAGCAAAGTGATTCAAGAACGTGTTGAAGATCTACAACTTGCGGTCGAATCATACCAAAAGCAGATAAATCTTACACAACCGTTGCTACACTTTCCCAACATTAATCAACTATCTCAGTACATTATCTTGAAAAAACCAAATTTTGGGGTCGTCTACCGTAGTGAGCTTCATCATACTTGCTTCATGGAATACGATGAAATCCACAAATTTTGTGATCATACGTTGAAAATGGTTCGTGATGGGTTAGCATACTGGTTAAAGGATATTCAGGAAGGTATTGGTTCGAAGAAGAGGTGGAATTCGGAAGAAAGAAAGGAAGCTCGCAGGTTCATTAAAAGGATGGATGAAAGGTTGTTCCACCGGGATCAGATGAGAAGGCTGGAGAGCTATGTGGGAGGACGACAGAGTTTCTCTATCTCAACGTTTCATCGTGAAGAGAAAGTCCCGGGTCGTGTGTAATCGTTTGGTACTCCTTAAACATTCTTGATTGTATTTTGATTATTGATTTATTTATTCATTATGGCTTGTACATAAATAGCAGTGTACAACTCAAACTTGTTAATATTACTTGTTGAGGGGGAGTATTTGCAAAATATCTTTGTTTAAACAATGTTTTTCGTGGAAATCTTCCCACAAAACTCGAAATGGTCATATTAGATATCAAATTTCATCAAAAATAACATTAATATGCCATTTTTGAGGGGGAGAAAAATTGTGTGATACAAATATGTTGTATGTTGGATTGTGTGAATCTAAGTGTGCATAGACTTAACCATTGAATTGACGAACTTTTAAATGTCGTAACTCGAAAAGATTTGTCCGGGACGGGTAATAATTTCAAACTAGTTCGCTAGTTATGTAAACGTATCTCGCAAAGGACTAGTCTTAGTAGAATGTACCATCCGAGAAACTCTTGGTAGACATGAACCTTGACGAGTCGAACCTCCTCACCAAGGAGTGTTTACAACTTCAAACTGACCTAGTCAGTGATGTAACCATGTCTCGCGGGGAATTGTCTATCTTGAGTTGATCAATTCAAAAGTGCGCGCTCTAACCTCACTGTGCAGATTCTGTCAAAACTCATAAGCACATGTGGAGGGGGAGTATTTATGAAAATGCAAAAATCTTGAAGTGTTTCAAACATGTTTTTATTCATAAACACTTTGAGAGATTTTCATGAAAATGGTTTTATGGCAACATAGGATAGTGATGGAGTTTTAAGGTGACTAAGTTTAGAGATAAACGTCCTATGATCCGCCAGAGTCGGAGGGATCTACCCAAGGACATCACAAATAGTGAGTATTTAAAAGTCCTTACGTATGATTGTAAAAAGGAGAAAATGAGAATCGGAGAAAGAAGGAGTTGAAGAATTAAAAAGAAAAGTAAAAAAAAGGGTGAAAAGAAATAGCCCTCCAGATTATTCAACTTAGGGCAGACACCGGGTTCAATTCATATGCTACTGGTTGTCACTAGATGACACCATTATTGAAGATAAAGTCATCATGGACCCAGTGACGCACTGCACTAAACCTTCTTAGCCACTCAAGTTTCTCTCAACAGAAGCTTATTTCATTCTCACAGGGAACCCTACGTAATCTATCGACTTTCTCTTAGAGATTGTTGGTACTGAAGAAGGAGACCCTCTCCCTAGTCTCCGCTCAAGAAAAACCAAAGTGCACTATTGAGTCTAGAGCCTAGAGATTCATCAAAAGATATCTTAGGAACACTTGAACTTTCATCACTTGTCGTTCAACATTAAGGACGCAAGTGATACATTCTAGAGTCCTTCGCAGATCCTAGCAACCTGCCGAGAACATTTATGAGGGGATTCACAACTGTGATCCTCAGTGATTGAATGGAAACTCCTACCAGGGACAACATCAAACATCCCTGACAACAGGTCACTTCGGTAACTCCTTGTGGGTTACGCTTAGTGTTGTCTCAAACGGTCTACAGTCGTGAGGTGATGCTACGGTGTACCTCAGCGACTCACCTGAACTATAGATGTACTTCAGTACATCGTGTTAGCCTACTTGAGGGCCTACAGTTCAGGAACAGCCTTTGCTAGAATTAGAGATGTGTTTTCACACTATCCTGTTAACACCCTCGAAGTTCGAACTTGTAAGCGCTGGAAATCCCGCTAAGGAGATTCCTTTCAAGAATCGGGTCCTGAAAATGTGGGTCATTACTTGAACTCGTTCAAAGTAATGCCAACTGTCCCTCTACGGGATTCGGACGGCTGATTCGCCCGACCAAGGTGAATGGAATCAAGACATTCATCAGTAAAATAATCGTAGTGATCAATTCTCTAAGAAAAGACATCAATTGGTGCTTATTACTAACCAAATTTATGCGGCTACTGATGGATGCTCCTGGGAGGAAAGATCTTGCTGATTCTCCACATGCTTTTTTTTGGGTAAAAGGGTTAATTCACCTTGGTAAAATATATTATCCAAAAAACATTGAAGTACAAAGGACGAGGGTGATGTCCCTCGCCACGTCCCTAGGGACACTACAGAACACAAATATAAGAATGACAAAACATTCTTCTAACTTACCACTAACCACTATATAAGAGTGACAAACCACACTTATAACAAATAATATAACATAAAACTACGGCGCCTAATAAACATAATAAGTTAACCGCTTCAAGTAGAACACTTGAATATTCCAAAGACGTCATAGAGCTCTAACTTCCAATTAACCAACCCTCAAGGACCTCATGATCAGAATTATGTCCAAGAAAGGTGATCGGTAACAAATAGGGTGAACCCCCTAACTTCCCAACATCTTGATCTTGTTAACTTCCACATTCATGGCTCGTCAAATGTGAAATTAGTTCACAAATTACACACAACGGTTGGTGAGGGACTCTAAAACCACGGATAGAGCAGCAAGGGCAAACTCGCTCCAAAGGTGTGTGTTTAGATGCAAAACCAAATCCCAATAAGCACCACCAAAGAATACGAAGAACGTGAACACATATGTGATTCTGGTCATACCAAAAACATAGGGATTACATCCCTAACTTCCAATGAACAAACCCTATTGACCTACTCGAAACGAATTAATACCAAAGTAAAAATCACGTGCAACTCAGTCCCTTAGTAGATATGAGGAAGTTCATACAAACCCAGCAAGAGCACGACTTCCCAATCAGTCACAATAAGCGGCCAATACAATCACACCCCTACGATCCAACCTACACTATGACACGATTCTATGCACCAAACCAGCAATTAGGATCAGAATGCAACTCGATTTGAACACAACCTGCCATAGAATCAAAACTAGGGTTTTCCCAAACCCTAATTCCAATTACCACAAAGAACGATCACTAGACCAACGAATGAAGAAGTCGAATACAGATCTGTGAAAGTTGGAAGGTTTTTGAACAAGCTTACCTTCTAACTTGAGTTACATCTCTCTCTAAAACCACATACATCAAACGCACATCTGGACTAGAACTTGCAATCGACAAACAACCCAAAAAGGTTAACATGCATAGTCACAATCATAATCATAGTCACCAACCAGCGAATGCACCAACAGGAGAAAGAATCAAAGCAATCAGCTTTGATATATCATTCAAAGAACAACCCACCAATCAGATACAATCAACCCAGATCGCACCCAATAACATCAAACAAGGTTTAATATCCGTTAAGCACAAAACCAAATCAACATATTGTCCCTTATATATAGATAAATCGGTATGGAGCCGACTTATAATCATAAGAATAATTGGAACGATTCAGATCCCAAGAGTCAGTTCAAAACCCTAAAAAAACGAATCACCAGAAATTTGATGAATATGATCGAGGATAGTAAGGGTTATGAACAATTAACGACACCCTAAGCATAATCAAATCACCATTAAAGGCAATAGATTGAAAATAAAGAGAATTAGGGTTTCGGTCAATCAAAAATTCACCACCGGGCCAATCACCTCTATGATATTAAACACAACCCACAAATCGTATTGCATACCCAGGAAGGGTAGAGAGGACGATTGTGTTTGGTTTATCCAGTTCTCCATGCTCATACCTATAACAACATAAATGAAGTTCTCAAAAGGCTCAAAAGTGAAAATGATTCTCATCAAAGCCAAAGAATCTACAAAGTTTAAAGACTAGAAACAACATCACATGAATCAAAGTCAAAGCTGGCATGTTGGAAAAACCGTGGAGAACACGAGCAGCGAAGGCGACGGATCGGACAACAACATACAATCACATCATCATACCAGAAAGAACAAGAACAAAGAACAAATCTAGCGGCGTCCAGCTGAAAACTTCAAAAGTAACAAGATCCCACAAGGAGATTGTTGGAATCTAAAGCATCTACTCACAAGAAAGAAGAATGCTAGAAGCGTCGAAAACGCTATTACATCATAACTATTACTTAGGTGGAGATTGGAAGCTCTAACGTTATTATAAAGTGTTAGTCATTTATATGTAATAGGTTGCATTTGGCTTTTATGTTAGTTATTAAGGCATGGCTTATGTGAGAAGCCCATAAGCCCATGCTAAGGCCCATGAGGTCTAGGAAGGGACTAGATATGTTGCCGTAGCTCCCTTCCCATATAAATACTCATGTATACTCTTATTGAGAGTGTTGTTCACCTCATTAATCCTCACATAACCTTTATATATTATTGTGTGATTTGTGTGTTCAACCTTCTATCTTATACATTTGTATCATCATGCTTGTGTTAACTTATGGTGACCTAACACTTGTTCTTACTTGAAAGCTTTGAATATTTAATATTACATATCAGATTACTTTATTATGGACACAAGTACTTGAATCATATATGTGAATTTCATTGTTTTACAATATTCCCAAATTCTGAGGGTGAGAATACATTGATTGTTTTATGTGGACATGATGCTGTTACATTGCCTAAGTTATCACGCCAATTAAAGTCCCCTACTTATTCAAAAATTAAAGTCCCCTACCATAATCATGAACGTTAATTGCTCGACGAATGTTGTGAATAGATCTATTGGGTTGACACCCCGTTCGGGTTGGGTTGCTCAATGAGGTCAAACAGCATACCATTTGAGTATTCCTTTAAGTGTCTGGAAAACACTTGTTTGGGGCATTTATGCTTGATTAGAGACCTATACGTTAATGTCATGAGCATAATGAAATTGTATTTGTTTTTATACTATTGAAATCTTGTGTTCTTACATGACTCTACATTAAAATTAAACCCGATGAACTCAAACCTCGTGTTGACACTTTTTAGCATGTATTTTGAGTTAGGGAGATAAGCTTAACTTTGGGGCAAGGAAAAGGAAAGGCATGGCGTGGTCATAGAATTCTCGAGATAAACTTAAAAGGGGATCGCTTTAGTATAGGCTGTTTCCGCACTAATAAATGATGCAAACTTTGTTTTCAAGAATGAATAAAAGTTTCTTTATGAAGCGATTATCTATCCACGGTGTTGTGATATCAATTACTAGCACCCAGTGACATGTGCTTCGCTGTACCATTTTGGGGTGTTAAATATCGAGCCTAGGTTATAAAGAAGCTGGGTATTTCTAAAACCTAGACTATAACGGTTTACAAAAAACTTACCTTAACCGACCGTTCTGCCTTTGAGAAGGCGATACCTCACTCATGATTACGTTGAGACCATACTTGATAAGATATGTGTTTTATTACTACTACTTCTAATTTCATATAGGTTATAATTGTTTTCCTTATACATATATCTCACGTATCACCAAGCTCGCCTCTTTCACCATAAATGAAACACTTGTTTTATGCCTTTCAGACAACTTTAAAAGCATTGGGACATATAACTAATGTAACTAAGCTAAGTAATTCAAAATTCATTGAACCTCGAATATAGTGACACACCACTATTCCTAGGGACAGTGGGACATAGCCCGATCACCTATGTTAACTGCTAAATGCCAGAGTAGTTATTATAGATTATGTCCGATTGTTGATATCTACTTAAGATCGAGAGATAGTAAAATTTATGTTGTGTGTACACGAGAATTGATACCATAAAAGTTTACCCTACACACCATCTTGGCATCATCAATACTCGTCATAATCTTTATTTTCTTTTCTTATATGGAATATTTATTCATCATAATCGGGTTATGTTATATCACTTCACCCCAAAACCTACACTCAACGGATGAACCAAGTACATCACTAGCCATCCTAGGAAACACCTTCCATAGCACTATGAAATATTTCTTAGCCAGATGAGCAACGAAAAGAGCAATAAACCTTTGGTAAAATCTAGAATGCACGATAAGTTACCTATAACCCAACATAAACATGAAACTTTATGCCTATTTTGAAATCGGATACCTAGAATCTCCACCCACCTCTTAGAATAGCGGTGCCTACCTTACTACTCTCTTACAAACAAAATAAATGAGATGCCATACTAACTGTTTCCGATTATCTCATGAACCATTTTGTGGTTATTCTACCAAATGTTTTGCTACTGTATCGTAAAATCAACACTTCAACCATCATATCATTTTACAAATCACTTCACGAATTATTTTACAAACCAAGTTGCCACCTTACCACTACACCATTAAGTAAACTACAGTGTCTTCTTAATACTCTAAAAACTATATTACAAATCATTTTATAAACTATTCTGTAATCACTCTGTAAACTATTTACACCCTTGAAAAGTGTTTTAGGTTAATACCTCATAAAGAGAATGACCAATGTTTTCCTTGGTAGCTAAGCCAAACCTTAGAGTGTATCCCACACACCTACCTTTAAAACTATAGATAATAATGAGGTTCACCAAATGTTAAACCTCTAACCCTACCCAACATAGACAAATAAACTCTACCCTTAGACATTTAAAACATATGTAGATGTTTATATCCTACTACACTTCCTTCACGTAATGTTCTTATTTTAAGGATTCCTCTTTAAATCTCATAATGATATTTTCTAACTTACTCAATAAGATGAGATGAAAGCATCTGAATGGGACTATATTAAGCTTTGCAATCAAAGAAATGAGTATACACTAAAATTTTTGCAAAAATAATCTTATCCACGCTATAATTAAGAACATGTTTTACAAAATTCAAATCTTTTGAAATCGTTTTAGTTTACGCAACTATTGATTTCAAATAAAAGGATGTCTACGTCTTGAAATATTATCTTGGTCAAATTTGTGTAAACATTTACTCAAATGAAGGTTTAAAAAATGTTTCTTCATTCCTTTAGAAGAAAACACTAAACCGTAGCAAATCTTTAGAATCAACACCATGCTTTAGTATCACTAAACATAAAAAACAAGTAGGGTTTAGTTCCTAGAAAATGGACCACGTGTTGGATTAAGACCAAGAAAAACTTAGAGGAGACCACACTAAGATAATCATGGAACATCATAGACTAAGACTACCACCCGATGAACATACGGTAGAAAGTTGTTGTACCTCGGATAGAAGGGGATGTGCATAACACTTAGGTGAAACACTGGAACAACCTAGTGAAACTGAAACACATTGCGGGTACCTATCCCATCACAAACACCATAGCGGGTAATGTAAGTACGATATCCGAGGCGGATCTCACGTAAGGTGGTAGACTATAACAAACCGTAAATTCTCAGACTATTATAATACTATTTATTACGTCAAAAAATGCAAATTGGTTCTTTTTTAACCATTGTCGATATTTAAAATTAAAAAACAAGAGGTCATCTCGTTTCTTGGAAACGACACCACACACCGAAAATTCTCCGCTAACATATATAAATTTATAGATTTATGATTTATAAACTTAAGCAACGAGCTTAAGCCGTTATTTGGAAAGTTATCCCGCGCAACGATATTAACAAGCGAGCGATATTTTTATCTAGAAAAGTGTAATGATCAATTTTAACACTCACTGGAAATTCACGAACAAAATGAGAGTATATCTCGTGAATTCGAAAAAAGCATCACTGGCATTATCACGGAGCCAACTTAGTAAGCAGTTATTATTTTATTTCTCGTAATAACGATGCCATATTATTACGGTCAAAAAACATTCCTAAAAATATAATTATATTTTACGGGCACCAAGAAGGTCGTTCTTGAAGCACAACAAAATCGAGGTACATTTATCTTGTATTAATACTAAAAATAAAACCTAATAATCCTTTACTAGCCGCCTACTACTCTCTTCCTCTCTTTCTTGTCTCTCTCTCTGTCACAATTCTCAAATTCCGGTCATTTCTCATACTCCATATTTATCATTTCATAACGATTCGTGCCTGGTTTTGCCTTTTTCATTAGCGTTATTTTCTTATTAAATAGCGTTATCAGTAAACATTATTTTGAACATTTGACCGATACTTCCAAAAATTATTCCAATATATTGTAACACTCATATTAAGATTAAAAAAAAAAAAAATGTTATTATTAGTTTACCCAGTGTTTTAAATCTATTTCGTATATAAATTGTTAAATTTATATTATTACGACGGTTTTCTTAAAAACTACACGAATATTATTATTTCACTCAAGTTTTGCAAGAAATGTATTTTATAACTTTTATGACCTCAATATATTTTATCTTGAACCGTAAAAATTTATTTTATCTAACGCTACCTTAAATATTCAAATGTGTATACAACTTACTAATATTACTTAACAATACTACAAGTTACTACTATCCTCAAATAACTTTACATATACTTACACTTATACATTTACATAATAATAATAAAATGAAACAATAAAATCTATATGCATTATTAAATACATACATGATTCACCAAGACTTTTCAAGATTTTCTTACATATATATTTTTACACTCAACTACTTACACATACAAATCAATAATTCAAGTGAAAGATCAAAGTTTTCTTTCTTCCTCTCTTCCATAAGCCATTCACAAAGACAAGAAAAAGATCACAAAAATTTTCAAGTCAAGCTTTTTAACACTCTAGATACACTCTTTGTTTAGGTTTTGAAATAAAAACCTAGGGTGTTTAGGATAAATCCTTTGTTCTTATAACCTCATCAAGCAACTTGTAAGCATGAAACTTCATCTTTTACCTTTTCATATATATATATTTTTCATACATTTTCATGAAGTCCTCATGGTCATATTTGATTTGTTGTGATTTTATTCATTATCATCCAAGATTATCACCCATATGTACTATATAAATATTTATAACAATCATGTGCTAGTTAAAAGTTTATAAAAATGATAAGTTTGAAAAATGGATCATCAAAGTCTAGTTGTGATTTTTGGAGGAAATGATTACATAAAATTTATACATGTTTATTTAATATATATAATGAATATTTATTTTGGTTATGATCAAAGGAAGTTGTTTTACTAGTAGGATTGGTGATGAGTAGATTAAGGGATTTATGTGGTGAAGTTGTGGTTGAACAAGTAGAAAGATGGTAATTTTAAAAATAGCGGAGGCTGTCAAAAAATTAATAATTTTTCCGAAAAGTTAGTCATTTTTATAAGTTTTATTAAAGTTTTAGAAAAATAGATTTTTAGTTATGAGCGTGGCCTTGAGCGGACTAAAAGCGAGTTATAACGAAAAATATCGTGGTTTCAAGTTACGATTTAAAACTATAATTTTCGGAAAATATTCATGCAGTCCGAATTTAACTGACTAAACAGTGGCCTTAAAATTTCTGTGAAGTCTCGAAGTTTAAAATATATTAGTACTCTTCATTACAGTGGATATAAAGAACTTGAAAAGCGGACTTAAGCAGTGATTTATGGTTAACCGAACTTTGAGTCGCGTCTTTGTATTGGCTTTAGTTGTCGGGGTTTTATCAAGGTTTTTGAGGGCAACCGGACGTTTAGGAAATGGACGTTAAAAGGATTAGTTTTCCTATGTATATATTACGTCAAGTCCGGCGTGGCCGATTTTTCAATTACTAAAAAGCAGTTTTTAACTACATTTTCACCATTAACTCAAAGTAGTTATTCGGCGATGAAACCGTCACATTCAAGTAACAATATATTTTTTTATATATATAACTAGTTTTCAAGTAGCATATTGGGTGATACGTTTTCAAATCATGCATTCAAGACAACATATCATAACTCAAGTCATAACATTCATTTTAGGTGTGGATAGTTTCGGACTCTCACCGTGCATTTCATTTTGTTAGCATATCAATCACACGAGATGAGTTAAACAGCTACTTTGCCTTTCATAACATGTTTTGGGGAGATACATGCTCAAACTATTTTCATTTACTTTCATAAGTACTTTAAACTTTGACTTCTTGTGAGTTTTCATAGCCATTTCTATTAATTGTATACAAACTTTTGGGGATATACATGCTCAAACTATTTTCATTCACTATTACAAGTACTCTAAACTTTTACGTACTATTGTGAGTTTATAACTACTTTTATACATTTTCAATTACTTTTGGGGGATATACATGCTCAAACTATTTTCATTCACTATTACAAGTACTCTAAACTTTTACATACTATTTTGAGTTTCATAACCCTACTTTTTATACATTTTCAATTACTTTTAGGGAGATACATGCTCAAACTATTTTCATTCACTTTCACATACTCTAAACTTTACATACTATTGTGAGTTTCATAACTACTATACATTTTCAATTACTTTTGGGAGTACATGCTCAAACTTTTCATTTACTTTCACAAATATTCTAAACTTTGACATACTATGTGAGTTCATACGCTTTTACTCGTTTATTCTACAAACTATTTGGAAGAATATATGCTTATTTATCCAAACATTTAAACTCTTTTGCCAAACAACTTTACCTATACTTTAGACTTGATTGTGTTTTATACTTGATTGGGTTATACTTGTTTCACTCTTGCGAATACTCAAACCATTTATACAATTGTGTTACACTATACTTCTTATACACTTTGGACATTGTGTGTTTATTGCGATATGTGCCTTAACGTGCTAAACAAGTATTCAATTATGCATCAACATACAAACTTTAGCAATTGTGGTTAACTCTGCGGGAAGCGGCGAAGGTGATAGTACTGGTGACGCCCCCACCCTTGTCCTTGATGGCGTGACCTTGGGTGAATATAATCTGTTATTCAAGTTATTCAAGGCAACACCACAAACAAGTTAGACTCGACAAACAAGATAGACTTCGAGTGAGGTTGATTGGTGATTCTTTGCATTAAGTTTATGTATATATCGTTATGCACTATGTCCTACTTACAAACAAGATTGACAATTACATATTTTGGCAATGGATTGTAAACACAGTTACCAGTTTTGTATGGAAGCGAACTGGGCGAAGTGAATTTTGCCGCGACCTTTTGCGTGCATTATTCTTATAGACTTTCAAATCATTTTCAACAAACTCTGAACTCACCAACCTTTGTGTTGACACTTTTAGCATGTTTATCTCAGGTCATAAGGTGATAGCATTTCATGGAGCTTTTAGATTGCATGGCATACATTGAGTCTTGTGCTTTAACGTTACCATTAGACATGTTTTGTAAACTCTTTGTGTATTATCAAACTTTGGGATATCTTTTGTGTTGTAAACTTTAACTTATTTATCGAGATAATTTTCAAGCGTCTCATTATAAAGGTCGTTTTATTATCCATACTTTGTGATTATACCGTGACACTTCGTTCGTACCAGATATTTTTGGGGTTGTGAGATTGGTATCGGCGTTGGTTATAGAGAACTAGGTTGCATCATTGACCCTAGACTATAACCACATCATCATAGCATCTCATCATATCATTATAAGTGCATATTCTTTATACATGCGAACTTATGACTCAACACCAAACATCATATGAGTCGATTAGTCCAAGCATTGCATAGTTACACCTAAATTATACATAGCGTCACTATGTCTAATTGGAAGAATCATGCAATGAAGAAGTAGTCTCATATGAGTAAGCAATCAATGTCGAGCAAATTTTCAAAAGATTTTCTTCAAACCACTTGTTTCAGTTTGATCGCATGGTGATTCTTGTTTGATGAGTTGCAAAGATCGAGCTAGAAACAAGTTGTTACCTAAACCGATTAGCTAATCGTGGCAGGTTCTTGTTTGATGAGTTGTGGGATTAAGCAATGAGTTACCTAAAAGTCTTTGGAAATTTTGCTCGAGAATGGGAAAGCACGCCTCATCGAGCCTAATCATATGGGAGCATGTCTTTAGAATGGGATATAGTCACGACATATGCATGAGCATTGGCATAATCATTTAAATCATACATGAGCATAAACTTTTAAAACCCTTGTCGCATTTTGGGCCATAGTATCATCGATTGAATGCGAGGGCGGCGATTCCTATCAGGAAGAATGTCACAATTCTCATTTTCCGGTCATTTCTCATACTCCCTATTCATCATTTCATAACGATTAGATGCATGGTTTTGCTTTTTCATTAATTATTTATTAAATAAGCGTTATCGTAAACATTATTTTTGAACATTTGACCCGATACTTCCAAAAATTATTCCAATATATTGTAACACTCATATTAAGATTTAAAAAAAATGTTATTATTAGTTTACCGGTGTTTTAAATCTATTTAGGTATATAAATTGTTAAATTTATATTATTCACGACAGGTTTCTTAAAACTACAGAATATTATTATTTCACTCAAGTTTTGCAAGAAATGTATTTTATAACTTTTATGACATCAATATATTTTATCTTGAACCGAGTAAAATTTATTTTATCTAACATTACCTTAAATATTCAAATGTGTATACAACTTACTTATATTACTTAACAATACTACAAGTTACTACTATCCTCAAATAACTTTACATATACTTACTTATACATTTATAATAATAATAAAAATGAAACAATAAAATCTATATGCATTATTAAATACATACATGATTCACCAAGACTTTTCAAGATTTTCTTACATATATATTTTTACACTCAACTACTTACACATACAAATCAATAATTCAAGTGAAAGATCAAAGTTTTCTTTCTTCCTCTCTTCCACACCATAACCGGCCATTCACAAGGAGCAAGAAGAAGATCACAAAAATTTTCAAGTCAAGCTTTTTAACACTCTAGATACACTCTTTGTTTAGGTTTTGAAATAAAAACCTAGGGTGTTTAGGATAAATCCTTTGTTCTTATAACCTCATCAAGCAACTTGTAAGCATGAAACTTCATCTTTTACCTTTTCATATATATATATTTTTCATACATTTTCATGAAGTCCTCATGGTCATATTTGATTTGTTGTGATTTTATTCATTATCATCCAAGATTATCACCCATATGTACTATATAAATATTTATAACAATCATGTGCTAGTTAAAGTTTATAAAATGATAAGTTTGAAAATGGATCATCAAAGTCTAGTTGTGAATTTTGGAGGAAATGATTACATAAATTTTATACATGTTTATTTAAGTTTGTATATATATTTTTAGCCTTATAATGAATATTTATTTTGGTTATGATCAAAGGAAGTTGTTTTACTAGTAGGATTGGTGATGAGTAGATTAAGGGATTTATGTGGTGAAGTTGTGGTTGAACAAGTAGAAAAATGGTAATTTTAAAATAATGCGAGCTGTGTCGAATAATAATTTTCGAAAAGTTAGTCATTTTATAAGTTTTATTAAAGTTTTAGAAAATAGATTTTTAGTTATGAACGTGGCCTTTTGAGCGGACTAAAAGCGGAGTTATAACGAAAAATATACGTGGTTTTCAAGTTACGATTTAAAAACTATAATTTTCGGAGAAAATATTCATGCAGTCCGAATTTTAACTGACCCAAACAGTGGCCTTAAAATTTCTGTGAAGTCTCGAAGTTTAAAATATATTAGTACTCTTCATTACCTTCGCGTGGATATAAAGAACTTGAAAAACGGACTTAAAGCAGTGATTTATGGTTAACCGAACTTTGAGTCAAAAGCGTCGAAAACACTATTCACAGCTTTAGTAAGCTGTCGGGATTTTATCAAGGTTTTTGAGGGCCTAAGCGGTTTGGAAATGGACGTTAAAAGCGATTAGTTTTCCTATGTATATATTACGTCAAGTCCGGCGTATGATTTTCAATTACTAAAACCGTTACGTAGTTTTAACTACATTTTCACCATTAACTCAAAAGTATTTATTCTCGACGTGAAACCGTCACACATTCAAGTAACAATATATTTTTTTTATATATATAACTAGTTTTCAAGTAGCATATTGGGTGATACGTTTTCAAATCATGCATACACGACAACATATCATACTCAAGTCATAACATTCATTTTAGGTCGCGGATAGTTGGACCTCACTTCGTGCATTTCATTTTGTTAGCATATCAATCACACCGGTGAGTTAGTAGCCCCTACTTTTACCTTTCATAACATGTTTTGGGGAGATACATGCTCAAACTATTTTCATTTACTTTTAAAGTACTTTAAACTTTGACATATCGTGAGTTTTCATAGCCCACTTTCTATTAATTGTATACAAACTTTTGGGGGATATACTATTTTCATTCACTATTACAAGTACTCTAAACTTTTACATACTATTGTGAGTTTCATAACCTACTTATACATTTTCAATTACTTTTGGGGATATACATGCTCAAACTATTTTCATTCACTATTACAAGTACTCTAAACTTTTACATACTATTGTGAGTTTCATAACCCTTACTTTTATACATTTTCAATTACTTTTGGGGGAGATCATGCTCAATTATTTTCATTCACTTTCAGTACTCTAAACTTTTACATACTATTGTGAGTTTCATAACCCCTACTTTTATACATTTTCAATTACTTTTGGGGGAGGTACATGCTCAAACTATTTTCATTTACTTTCACAAGTACTCTAAACTTTGACATACTCTTTGTGAGTTCATACCCCTTTTACTCGTTTAAATTCTACAAACTATTTGGTGAGATATATGCTTATTTATCAAACATTTAAACTCTTTTGCCAAACAACTTTACCTACTTTTAGACTTGATTAGTTTATACTTGATTGGGTTATACTTGTTTCTCTTGCGAATACTCAAACCATTTATACAATTGTGTTACACTATACTTCTTATACACTTTGGACATTGTGTGTTTATTGCGATATGTGCCTTAACGTGCTAAACAAGTATTCAATTATGCATCAACATACAAACTTTAGGCAATTTAACTCTGTAGACGTGAGACATTGATAGTACTATCGGTGGCCCCACCCTTGTGTCCTTGATGACGTGACCTTGGGTGAATATAATGTTATTCAATTATTCAAGGCAACACCACAAACAAGTTAGACTCGACAAACAAGATAGACTTAAATCATTGAGGTTGGTTAATTTTGTGATTCTTTGCATTAAGTTTATGTATATAGGTATGCACCTATGTCCTTAAACAAGATTGACAATTACATATTTTGTAATGGATTGTAAACACACAGGTTACAAGTTTTGTATGGGGAACTTGGCCCGAGTGGATTTGCCGCGGCCTTTCTTGCATTAACATTTCTTATAGACTTTTTCAAATCATTTTCAACAAACTCTATGAACTCACCAACCTTTGTGTTGACACTTTTAGCATGTTTATCTCGGGTCTTAAGGTGATAGCATTTCATGGAGCTTTTGGGTCGCATGGCATACATTGAAGTCTTGTGCTTTTACAGGTTACCATTCGACATGTTTTGTAAACTCTTTGTGTATTATCAAACTTTGGGATATCTTTTGTGTTGTAAACTTTAACTTATTTATCGAATGGTAAACTTTTCAAGCGTCTCATTATGAGGGTCGTTTTACGTATCCATACTTTGTGCTATGACGTTATACCCCAATGACACTATCGTTCCGCTGCGATATTTTGGGGTTGTGACACTCTCCAACATCAGAAGTTGTATTGCTCTTAGAGGTCAGAATTAGGTGGTGTTTGCGAGCCATAGTCGATCACACGAGCTGGCGTGACATGATTTAGAAGTACATCTACAGTTCCAACAACTTCAACACTATGACATGATTTTAAGTACCAATAAGCTGCCAAAATGCAACCAAGATCAGAATGCAAACCGATGGTAGCCAAATCTGCATATATCTGAACACATGTCATCACCATCTCCATAGCAACAATAAAAAAAAAAAACCTTGTATACCCAAATTGCATGTCGTTGAAGGACAAAAACTAAACATAGGTTACAAAGCCCTAACTGATGAATCTCCAAATCTCTTCTTATAGCGAGACCAATGATAGGAATGTCATCAGCAACTGGTCCATGTGATATCTGAATCAAGATCTCACAATAGGGTACATATGAACCCTAACTTCCAAGTAAAAGCGCACCCATCAATGGCATAACACAAGCGAATAATAGTCATTGAATAACAAACCCTAAAACTAGGGTTTCATGATCAACGCCAAAGATGTGCCTAAAACTTCCATCTCTCTCAAACCCACTTAACAATAACAGCCATCATAATAAGAACATCTGAACCCAAAACAAAAGTACGGCAATAAATGAATACCTATCGGGTATACTTCCGACATACAATCCAATCAACCAAATCGGTAAACCCAATAAGAGTTACGGTATGCAGGGATCAATCAAGACAAAAACGGATCGCACCATATATATGTCGATATAAACGACCTAGAGAATGTAGGAACATCACGGCGATCACAAACAACCTAACGAATCGCCCCATGATAGATAAGCGATTTAATGAAACATTAAACCGACTTAAAATATTAAGGATAAAAGAGGCGATCATAAACCAAAAGCGGTTAAATAAGTATCCATATAAGCGAAACGATTTGTGATACAAAATCACAAACCCTAATGAGCCATACAAACCCACCGGATCCACAAAAATAATACGATCCACAGATCTAGAGAGCAAAGTCGGTTAGGGATAGGTAATGGACGTAACCATGAAGAAATCAATAGATATAGATAAAAAAAATAGACAGCCGCCATATCTTTTGAACTAAAAATTACAACAACAATATGTATTGCATACCCTAGAATGAAAAAGGAATCATTAAAGGATAGAGAGGACATATGTTATTGAATTTTATATTAGAAATTGGGAAGAATATGGTGGCGGGATTTCTCCATGGGAGAGAGAGAAGACCTCGATCGGTATTAACTCATAATTTGTAAGTTATTAACAAACATTAGATTTGATACTCGTTAATCGATTGTGTTTGGGAATTGAAAGAGTCAATTGGAAGTGTTTAGTGGGTAAAAGGGTTAATTCACCCCGGTAAAATATATTATGCCAAAAACATTGAAGTACAAAGGATGGGGGTGACTTCCCTCATCTCAGTCCCTTAGGACACTTAGAGACTCTCATATAAGAATGACACGCCATTCTTCTAACTTACATAAAACAATTTACCACCTACAATGACTATACAAGGGAATAAAAATAGGAATTAAACATGATTCACTAAGGTAGCACCAAGAACATAGCCATCATAGAACTTCCATCAATCTTCCATGGAGAAACCTCCAACTTGCCCACAACACTTGGATCATCACTCTTTAGCTTCAGTTCACAAATTTCACACAAAGGTTGGTGAGAGACTCTAAAACCACGGATAGAGCAGCAAGTACAAACTTGCTCCAACGGTGTAGGTTTAGATGCAAAACCGAATACAATCACACCAAGCATGATGACCAGTAACGGATAAAGACAATCACGCAATCCCAAGATGAATAAGAGTGCAACTGATCCGTGATTGTATGAATGGGCCCCCAAAAACTTAACTTCCATATGTATCATAAATCTGTACCCATAAACGCTTCATCACCAATGAACAATACAAACATAGGATTAAACAACCCTTACTTGCATCATGGGAACACATTCGACCAGTAAACATAGGGTTTAGGACCCTAACTTTCAGCACCAGATGATCCAAACAACTCCAAACATAGCATCAACATCAAGAGGAGTAGAAATCGAACCAATGACATCATAATCATAGGGTAATAACACCCTAATATCCAGGCACAACAACCCGATCAGAAAAACAATCGATGTTGTAACCATATCGTAACATAGAGTTGTCAAAACCCTAACATCCCATTCGAAGCCCACTCTCCCATAACCCACGTCCATAACCACATCATCCAAATGGAACAAAAAAAAAACCCTAGAAAAGTGCGTACCAGTGAGATATACAATACCCAACCAAATGTATACTTCCAAGGTTATACTTCCAGCATGAGACAAATGGACAAATCCAACTTGCAATACAAGATATATGCATGAAAGTGCAGCAACAACCAACGATCAGATCCATTAAATACGAAACCCTAAAAAAGGAATTCGTTTTTGTAAACAAACCCTAACAATCAGTATTAGGGATAGATCTTGATCGACCATCATAACCCAAACCAAGCGAAACCCTTGCATACAAAAAGCGAAACCCTAAAGGATATCGACAATATTTAAATAAAGTGCATCAAGAAGAAAATCGACCCTTATAAAGATGTAATCGATATGAAACCGACTAATTATAATAAAGGGATTGATTAAACAATAGGCGGTTAAAAAACCCTAAGAAATCGAATCACCAAATCAGAATCGATTTGATGAAAATCGTATAGAGAAAATTAGGGTTAATTAGTACCAATCAAAAGGGACGATTTAACAAACCTCTACCCAGAATTTAACAAGCCTTCAAGATCCGATTGCATATCATTCATGAGAGAGTGATAGAGAGGCGGATTGATGGTTGATTTTGGCCGGATGGGAAGGGGTAGAGGCTGCTGAAAATCGCCTCTAGAGGGAGAGTATTATAATTGGAAGTGTTTAGTGGTGTTGGGTATGTTTGGTTGTCTGTTTAGATGGCTAGATTGGTATGAGAATGTTTGGAGGATTAATTGGAGTTGTGAAATTGTTTATTTTGGACTTAATGATATATATGTCAACTTTGCGCTACATCGGTGTTATCGTGACTTTTTAGTCTCGACTGATCCCGACAACGCCGTAACATGGTCTTTAGTATTTATTGGGCAATATGATGTGTAAAAGCCGAGAGTCATGACTCGGACTTGTGAACTAGAAACGAATAATGACTCGAAACTTATATTGAAGCTTGACGTAATATATATATAAACTAGTAAATAATACTAGAAACTATAGATGATAAATGGTTTTGTACTAAACATTCGATAACAAGGCTCGCCTTGTTATTCGACATTTTAAAAAGGGGAACAACGTCTAAAAATAGAAATGTTTTGTAATGAATGAGTCATTAAATGTTTCGAGGGCACGTTTATCGAAAGGTGTCATATTTAATACCACTTATGTGTTGTGCGTGGGTTACGGATGACTTAACATTAATAACATCAATCCACGTGGATAACGTACTTTTTAGTTTGACGAATCTAATAAGCGCCCGCTATGTGCATGGAATAGCGTTACTAATGAGTGAATTATCCTTATGACTCGTTAGGACATCACTGGTTTTGGAATAATAAGCGACATGAATAAATGGTTGAGTTTATCGAGTTGACAATTTCGATAAGATCTAACTATTTATTCCGAAACTTATTAAACTATAAATTTTATCGTTTAGACATCTCATTGTGTCATTATGAGTCGCACTGTGGTTATTTGAGTGCATTCATGGTATCTTGTCGAGTCGATACCACATACACACGATGATACCTAACGCTAATAACTAAATGGTGCAACGGGATATTTATAAGATGAGAAAAGGAACACACTTGGGGTAGGAAATATTGAAGTTGGGAATATATATTAAGAATATATTAATTGGTTGTGCATTGCTTTATCAAAATTCATTGAACCTCGAATGAATATAGACTGATCACCTATATTCAGCGAGAGACAGCGGGACATGGACTTATCACCTATGTCCGTCTCAGAGGTGAATTTTGCAAATAATGAGAGTAGTTATACCAGAATTATGTCTGGATTATAAATTGGTTTTAAGAACAATGGGCTTTAGGTGGACTCACACACTCACACTCACCAAACATCACGAAAGCCTGCACTCACACATGACACACTGGCATCGCAACACCTCACGAATCGTTACGCTTTTGTCACCGTCAAGCTTAGTTCGCCTTAAGTCGGGTTAGACCGATTGGCACCGTTTGCATCCGAGTTGCTTATCGTCAAAATCCTCGTCAATCTTATTAGAGCGTTTGGAATTGTTTTGGGCTATTTTGGATTTGGTCTTGACCATTTTGGATTTTGGTTTTTGAGTTTTCGATTTTGTGATTCGGATCTTGTTCTGAGTTCTGACTCATCATTTGATTTCGAATCATCATTTGGCCTCAAAATATTATTCGGCCCCGTTTCATTGTTAACCTTGTTAAAATCATCATTCGACCTCAAAATCGGTATTCGACTTCGAATCGTCATTCGGTAGTGTTTCGTTAGTAATCTTGTTGAAATTATCATTCCACATCATTTCGTTAGTGATCTTGTTGAATTTGTATTTAGCCTCGTTTCGTTGGTAATCCTTTTACCGACACTTCTACCTCAAGCCTAGTCTTAAATCGATTGTTGTCAAACTTTCGAAACCTTACCATTCACTCGATGTTGATTCAAACGACGTTATCTAGCCGATGTTGTTTATCTTTCTAAACCAATAATGTTTTGTCGACATTGCTTCGTCAACAACTTTCTTTGTGCGATGTGATGATGTTGTACCTTATCCTCTAGTTAGGTACCCCTATCGATAACATTCTAACAACCTATTTTCCTGAAGTTGTTCACCGAGGTTATCCTTAGATATTGGTCCATCGATGTTGCTCTAACAACATTGAACTCTCAACATTGTTTTATCAACAATAGTCTGCTATGTCATACCACCGATTGTGGTACTACCTACGCTATCCTATCGATGATGTACCTTACACCCCATCGATGCGAAATTCTCTAGCATACCTACTTAGAGCCGTTGACGTTCCCTCGTATTTAGGATTTGAATTGATATTGATTGGTAGTCGAACTTCTTCTGGAAATTATGATTTTGAAGTTGAATATTGAACCCTTCTGCGTTAAGTGTTAAGTGCACCAATAAGTCAACCGACTGATTGCTAGTAGCAATCAACACTTGCTAACAGAATCATACTCTGAGCTTCCTAGAGTTTCCATCTAGTAGAGATTCCGTGCTCAACAGAAATCCTGAAATCCTAAGGAATAGCCTGAACCGCGTTCCTTGGGACAACCACCTAATCATTCTCTCGTCCTTCAAGGAATACCTGCAATCCTTTGGTCCTCTTAACAAATCGATAAGCTACGCTGTAGATGAAACCTTGGAAGTAGATCCCCGCCTATACCTGAGTAGTTGTTGGTAGTCCTACCTAATCTATCCACCTCCCGCTATTCATGCAAGATGGAAAATATGGACAACCTTGCTCATTCCTCCTCGTATAGTTATATCAATACTAGAGAATCCCTCTATCTTCTTTTAAGGAGGTAAGAGAACACTCATTCCCCTCCCTCTAGTAGAGTGGCTTTGCTCCGATGAGCTAGTCCTCACTTTCGAACTGTAGCTCCTTACCTTCTTTCCACTATGGAACTCCAATTGAAAAAGGGAAATTCCCCTGGACCGTTTTCTCTATCTGAGATTCATTTTGTTATTACACATCTGATTCTTCTCTCTCAACCTTCGACTTCTTCCGATCTTTTTAAGAAGGAAATGCGACCGGAAAACATGAGTTGAACAAACAGAATTCTTCACACGTAAAGGAAACCGTGTGCATTAGGAAATGCTGATTCCTATCCTCTTCGGGTCGTGGCAATCGCCACACACCCACGTTTCGCCTTATCACTTCCTAGAGCCGAGAGAACAGATCTGGATATGCTTACAGTGTATCATCTCCAGACTGATGGCCAAAGTGAAGAAACCATTCGAACATTATTAGTAGAACACATCACGTGACTATCGGGTTTGGCAATGGTTAGGATAGACACTTTCCATTTACCAAATTCTCTTATAGACATCACTCGAGTTTGGCAATGGTTGGGATAGACACTTCCCGTTGGCCAAATTCTCCTATAACCGTACTTGACACTTTAGTACCTCAAGGCACCATAAGAGACCCTCTATGGTCATGAGTGCCGACCCCGATTGATGGGTAGAAATGGAAATACCCAACTTACCGACCTCGAACCTATTTGAGAAACTGCCAAGGAGACCATCCGAAGGCGAGATGGTCATGCAAGCTGCTCGCAAACCGTTAAAAGACATAGACAACGTAGATCTCTTGAATCCTCAGAGGTAACCTAGATTAAGCTTACGGATTCGCTATAATAAAATGTGAAGAGATTAGTCCTCGTTATATCGATCTTTTCAAAATCTTTGATGTAGTTAGACCAATAGCTCAGAGCCTTGAGCTACCATCAAGACTCAGTAGTATTCCCAACATTTCTGTGCGTAATAGGAAGAGAAATGACTCACCGATAAGGCAATCGTTATCCCTCTGGGAAATTCAAATCTATGAACGTTTAAACTTCATTGAACTATCCAAACCATAGATTATGAAACCGAGCAACTTTAGTAAAGTCGCATCTCTATCTTCGATGCTCGTAGAAACTCCGCCGTAAGTTCCGAATTCCGTGGAAGCGTGAAGATAAATCCTCGTGCGTATGCACTCACCTCTTTTAAACCTCAACAAGTAACTTGAATTGAATCGCGAGGACGCGATTCCTTTTAAGAAGGTGATCTTTGTGACAACTCGTAAATTCCTTTATGCGTCGTAATTAGAGAAACATCAATTAGAGCGATCGTTTTAACTAAATTGAGATACGAGTCGTATTATATATCATTTTTATTGGAAATAATATTTTAAGAACAATGGCGTAACTCTCGAGTCACGAATCCTTCGTTTGCTAGCTCAAACGAGTCCCAAACATAATAATACAAACGTTTTATAAAGTTTCATCTAGGGTCCTTGTGATATGTTTCAGTTTCGCCCTTGTAGTTTCACATGTACAACAATGATCCCTCCTGGTACTATATAAGCCCACTCACTCACACATTCTCTCATTTTTCCATCCCTCTTTCTCTCACTACAAAACACACAAAAAATCTCTCTCCCCTTCGCTCTCTAAAATCCGGCCACCCTCCCCTAGGGTTCCGGCGCCGTCACATTTTCCGGCCAACTTTCCGGCGACCACCAATAATTACACCACCCCTCCCATTCGATAGATCAAGTCCTTGTGACTTCGTTTTTGTACCACACGCGTTGTACAAACCAAAAACGCGCCCTAAATCTAATTAATTAGATTCAGATTTTTTAAGGTTTTGAGGCAAATCGTTTAAAAAGGTTCCAAGCTTGGATTGGTCACGAGTAGTACTCGTGAGAGACACCACCACTGCTCCTCCTCGTCTTTCTCTCATCCTTTCGGTAAAAACAAACCCGTTTCATATATATTTATTTTCCTGTGTTTTTTTTGGGTAAAAGGGCTTCACCCCGGTAAAATATATTAAAAAATCAACCAAATAAGTACACTGGAATGTGGCAGAAGTGCCACATTAACCTCAAGCAAAATCTTGAACAACCAACTAAATCGCTAGTGACAGGCCACTAAGCGTTACAATACCTAGACAGTACTAAAACTAAAACACCTTGAGGAAAAACCATTTAGCTACACAGGAATCACCACAATAATCCGCCCACCTGTTCGTAGGAGATTGATGAACCAAATGAGACTGCCTCCTTAAAAACCCTTTCCAAGTAAAAACCATGTGGGAAAACCTTGGAGTAGGGAAAAAGAGTACAGCTCTCACCCGGATCTCCAACGAACCCACACGACAACCAACAACACCTAGCGAGTCATAATTCCAAGGACACTCCCCACGATCCAGATAACCAAACTGACTATGAAGATCCCAATTCGGATAATGCAAGCGCCAAACATCCACCAAAATAGGAAAAGAAACCATCATAGAGTAACACGAATGAGAGACCGAGGAAGCTTCCATAAATCAAGGAGCACTTCTACGTTAGCTGTCTTCTTAAAGGAACAAGAGAGAAGCTTAAGACGAACAGTCGACATGATCACATCAATAACTTGAGCTTCTGCCCTCTTCTTATTCTTAAAAAGACGGTTGTTACGCTCTTGCCAGATGAAGTAACATGATGCAGCAAAGACCAACTTCGAGATAACACATCTAATAGATCTCTTGCGCGCCAAAGGAACAAGAAACTCCACAATAGGACCCAAAGTAGTTGGAATAGAGGAGACACCTGTAAAAGGCTTAACTTGAGTTTACCTGCATAGAAAAAACACACTGGAAAAAAAGGTGATCATGAGAATCCGGTTGAGACTTGCAAAACGGGCACTGAAACAGGTTTAAGTCAGTATCACTACTAACATCCCATTGTCTCAGGTTATCTTGAGTCTTTAACTTCCTCTTGATGATCAGCCAAAGAGTAACAGCATGTCGAGGGATGCGATGAGAAAACGAAACCAAATCATACCATAAGACGACATCCCCTCTCGGTCTAATGCACTCCCAAACCGAACCCACCGAAAAATCCCGAAAACCATCATCACGAGATTTCCAAACAAGACGATCCAAAGTATCTGGGTTAATGATCGGAACAGAAATCGAACCAAGCAACGGATATTTAGAATACCAATCAATTGGCCATATCCAGCTATTATTAGCAATACAATCCAAGACCGAAGATGACATAGTGAGGCCTGCCTGATAAATATTTCGAGACGAGATCATAGAACCAAGAGGACTCGCATCACACCAATTATCAAACCAAGCAGAAATGGAATTACTAGCTCCCACTTTATACCAAAAAAACTGACGAATAATCGGTCTCAGCTGAAGGATTTTCCGCCAACTCCAAGACATGTTTCCACTGTGACAACTCGTACTTTCAGGTCATTTTTCAAAACACTACTCATGCTTCACTATTCATTGTTTACCGTAAACCAGGTTTATGAGTATCAAATTCGCGTAACCTTAATGGTTTAGCTGCGAATTCGTGAACAATCATCAAGGACATTTTATATAGACTAGGTTTAGTCTACATATCATTATCATCATTATCATCATATTAGTTCATGCATGGTTTTGCATTTTACATTAAACGTATAATTTCATATTAAATAAACGCTATCGCGTAATTAATTATTTTGAACATTTGATCCGACACTTCCAAAAATTATCCCGATATATTTTTATACTTATATTAAGGTTATAAAAATAATATTATGAGTTTACCCGGTGTTTTAAATTTATTTTGTATATAAATTGTTATATTTATATAATTACGACGGCTTTCGTAAAAACTACCCGATAATTATTATTTCGCTCAAATTTTGTAAGAAATGTATTTTTATAATTTTTATGACCTCAATATATTTTATCTTGCCCCGTTAAAATTTATTTTTAGTTAACGCTACCCTACAAGCTCAAATATTTACACAAGTTATTACTTATGCTTAAACAACTACACATTTTACTCTACTTAAATACTAAATAAAAAAAAATGTATTTACTAAAACTAACACACCCTTGTCGACAACAAGGGTGAGTCACACACAAATTGGTACAAATATCTTTCACTTATATTAATATTATACATACATAATTTACAAGATTTAACACATACAAACTTAATAACACAAAGTGAAAGATCAAAAGTTCTCTCTTCTCTCCTTCATCATACAACCGGCCACAAGGTATATCAAGAGGATATCATCCAAAAAATTTTAAGACAAGTTATTTACACTCTAGTTACACTCTTAGTTTAGGTTTTGAAATAAAAACCTAGGGTGTTTTAGGATTAAACCTTTGTTCATTAACCTCATCAAGTTAACTAGTAAGCATCTCATATTCATTTTCATCTTTCATATTTATTTTGTGTTCATTTTATCATATTTAAGAAAAACATGCAAGTCATAATGATGTGTATACCACTTTTTAATGTTTTTAAGTGTTATATATATATATATGTCATCCTATAATTACTCCTTAAAATATATCACTTTTGGTGATGTCTAGGAACCCATGACACCCTAAGAAGGTGTATGGTAGGATTAGAATAGCTTCGGAGTTGTTTTGAATTGGTTGGAATAGGTTTGGCGCGAGAAAAACTCATTTCGACAAGTTTACTTAAGGGTCTGTCCATATTTTTGAAATCTGGAATTTTCGACAGTAGGTAAAAAATTTTGGCCTAGATATTTAGAAAATATACTTTAAAACGAAAACGTGGCCGCTTGAATGGGTTAAAACGGAGTTATAACGAAGAAGTTATGAATTTTTCAAGTTAGGCGACGAAAACTATAAAATTCTGAAAATTCAGCATGTTACGTCTACTTTGTACGAGTCAAAAATGAGGCTTAGGCGTTATAAATTGTGTCGACTTATCAAAAATATATTAGTATACTTTGATACGAAGCTAAGGACATATAAAACGTAGAAAACGGATTTGTAACGATTAAATTATACACGTTTATACAAAGTTGCCGTAACTTTATTATATAAGAAAAACTAATATATTTCTATTAGACAAACCTTACGGCAACAAGTGACCATGTTGAGGGTTGTTTTTAACATTGACGTAGTACTTGTTATAACATGATGTCTTCTAGAAAAAAGTAAGTTCGCCAAGCATATTTTCCAAAATCTCCGACCGTTCGTCAAGCGGAGTTGTAATGAATAAGATACGGTTACTTAAACTTTGCCGAAAACCACCCTTAAACGATATTTTGGACAAAAGTACCATACTTTACCTACATTTTTCTCCATGATCGAGACCTCTAGGATGAAAACTTAAATACTAAAACTTTGAGATAATGATACAAGCTTCCCAAAACCGTTGAGTTTGTTTCCTAACGCTCGACGTGCACCATTTTACGACTAGCTTTTCAAGACTATTTAGTCACTTTCATGAAATTGTCAAATGACATTATTTTACGACAAAAAGTTATAGTTTCATAATAAATCACTAAATGACTATCGTAGGATATCATTTCATTATAAATACTTGTAAAGTAATTTATAAGTTGTCAAGACGTTATCAGATTGTTTTTCGACGATAAGTGTTATTTTAAAAAATTCACAAGTGGTATAGATATCATACGAATTGCATGCATAACATTACATCATAACTTATTATGTATCATATCATTCATAATAGGTCAAGGTTAGAGATTTGCGCCTCATTTCGGTGTACTCACTTTTGTCATCGCATCATTGTACCAAGTGAGTTCCATAGCCCCATTTTCAATTGTTTTAATGCTTTTATTAAACTCTTTGGGGGAGATACATGCTCAACTATTTTCAGTTACTTTCATAAGTACTTTAAATTTTTAAGGATAACTTCTATCATGATCACCATCGTTTCAAAACCGAATGTTGTACTATATCAATTGTTCTTGTTTGCGTGCTATAGTTCTACGTCGAATAACGTTCTATATCAGTTGACTACTGAAACATTGAGTCATGTGCTATTGATTATGTGCTATAGTTCTACGTCGAATAATTTTCTATATCAGTTGACTACTGATACATTGAGTCATGTGCTATTGATTATGTGATATAGTTCTACGTCGGATAATGTGCTATATCAGTTGACTACTGATACATTGAGTCAAGTACTATGGATTATGTGCTATTGTTCTACGTCGAGTTAGGTACTATTGTGAATTCATTTGACATCATGTGCTTGAACATAAATTATACACATCTTGGCAGTGGGTTGTGAACACACAGGTTGCAAGTTTTGTATGGGCGGAACTTGGAACTGAATGAATTTACAATGCCTTTCTTTGCATAAACGATTTTGAAAGGCTTTACATTTCCACGCAAACTCTATGAACTCACTCAACCTTTGTGTTGACACTTTTTAGCATGTTTTATCTCCGGTATCTAAGGCATACACTTCATGGCATGCATGTGGACTTATCATAGAGTCGTGGTGACGACGCGTCTCACATGGGATTTATACACTTTAAAAACATCGTTTGGCTTGTATCAAATTTATTTCCGCACAAGTTGATTTTCATTTGGGATCTACACTTTGTAAACTCTGATTATTTTATTAAATCAAACGATGTATTTTCCAAACGACACTTTAGGTCGTTCAATATATCTGTAACTGTGATGCTATGATAGTCAATCTCCAGGAATTCCATTCCGCTGCAAAACAGGTAATTTGGGGGTGTGACATCCACGCAAAGGAATATCCCAGAAACTACGATCCCTTAGTTTATAAGAGTGAATCCATTGAACCCAAAGAGACTCAAAATATTGAACCACTCTAACCTTCTAATAGCAAGACCACCCTCAACCTTAGGAAGACAAACCACCTCCCATGCCACTTTGGACTTTCCTCTTCGCATCTCCCCTTGACACCATAAAAACCCCCGCATTAATTGTTCCAAATCTAACAGAATACGAGATGGAAGAATAAACACAGACGCCCAATACACATGCATAGAAGCCGAACAGTTGAATCAAGCCTGAATTCATCCAGCAAAAGAGAGGAATTTATTCTTCCAATCACAAATTTTATTCTTAAACTTCTCAACAAGCTCCTTGCAATCCCGATAGATAAGTCTAGATGCAATTAACGGCACACCCGATATTTAACAGAAGTGTACCTTCTTCAAATGGGAGAACATTAAGAATATCAAGCTTCACATAATTCAACACGTTACAGAAATAAGTCGTGCTTTTAGGGAGACTAGGAACCAAGCCCGATGCATGAGTAAACTCATCCAACGCCTCCATAATAACACGAGCATATCCAACATCACCATGGGCAAAGAGAAATAAGTCATCAGCGAAGCATAAATTGACCAGATTAAGATTAGAGCAATACTGATGATAGGCAAAATCCTCAGACTCCCGAACTTTCCTTTGAAGCATTAGGGTAAGAAGTTCCATCACAAGCGTAAACAAATAGGGAGATAACGAATCTCCTTGTCTTAAACCTCTTTTACCCTTAAAATATCCATGCAGAACACCATTAATACTCAAATAAAATGAAGCCGTCGTTGTACACTCCATAATCCATCCTATCCTCCTTTGATGAAACCCAAAACCGACTAAAACCTCCTTGAGAAAAGACCAATCAACCGTGTCATACGCCTTTTGGATATCAACTTTAAAAGCACATCGAGAAGGACCACGGTCTAAATGATAATTATGCATAATTTCTTGAGTCAAGAGAATATTATCAGAAATGCGCCTTCTCGGGACAAAGGCGGACTCATTAGGACTAACCAAAGTCGACAAACAACCTTTCATCCGATGTGAGAGGATCTTGCTAATGCATTTGAAAAGAACATTACAGCAAGATATAGGCCGGTAATCAGTAATTTTGAGAGGAGAAGAGACCTTAGGGATCAAAGCAATGATAGTATGGTTCAGCTCCTTAAGAAGCG
Organism: Chrysanthemum makinoi; assembly: GCA_910596185.1. Classification (NCBI taxonomy): domain Eukaryota; kingdom Viridiplantae; phylum Streptophyta; class Magnoliopsida; order Asterales; family Asteraceae; genus Chrysanthemum; species Chrysanthemum makinoi. The sequence goes on along the minus strand of OU343221.1, from coordinate 169,015,460 downwards.
TCCCGTTTGTAAAGAATTCCTGAACTGCTTTAACCACATCATGAGACACAATATCCCAAGATCCTTTAAAGAAAGCAGCCGAAAAGCCATCAGGACCAGGGGACTTATCATCACCAATAGAAAAGATAGCCTCGCGAACTTCCTGCTCAGTAACATTACGAACCATATGATTAGCAGCATCCATAGAAAGCTTATTATAGAATAAGTTAGATAAGTTAAAAGGATGGGTGACTCCCTGTTGTCCCAAAAAAGACATGTAATGATCAACAAACGCCATGGGGACCTGATCACCATCCATCCGAACGCCATGCATATCCGTCACACTATCAATACGATTTCGAGCAACCCTGCTTTTAACAACCTTATGAAAATGGATATATTGATATATTGATTTGTGTACGTTTACGTGGAATAAAAAGGTTATTCAAGTGATTTTTAATAAGTATTTCGTGTGTGAATCTGGATTAAAAATGGATACGAAGGGTTTTATTTTCCATGTCGTGGATATACAAGTTAATAAACAAATGAAAATGTGATATGGTAAAAATCTGGGAAGCAAGTTATTGTCGTTAGTGTGGTAAGAAAAGTGCGAGGTGATGATTGTGTCATTGTGGGCTTGATTCGGTTTATTTGAGTATGTAAACCCAGATTTCTAAAGTCTAGGATCTCGAAAATGGTAATGGTATTGTGGTGATAGTGTAACCCGGGTCAGGTTCGTTAATGTTGTTGTGTCGTGGTCTCATGGTGTATTGATAGTCTCAGATGGAGTTGTAAAACCCGTTGGTGTTCCAACGGGACTCAGTTGAGTCGAAGTTGCTTGGTCCTAGCCAAGTGGACATGGGAAAAGTAGTATAGAGGTGTGTTTGTTTAATTAATGTGACTGCCAAGTGTTAGGTTGACTCATAAACTGAGTCGGGTCGGGTCGACTCGGGGATTCGGTAGGGTCGAAATTCAGTAGATGCGGTCGAGTCATGTTGACCCAAAAGTTAAATTGGTGATTAACTTTGTTTTGAATTATGAATCGGGTATATGGTGCAGTAAAATGAGTTACGGGTTAATTAGGTTACGAGTATTTCTTGAATAAGACGTGATAAATTGTGAGTTGTAAACGATTATTAATATAAAATATCGAAACAGGTAATATTGGGCTAATTGAAATTATATGACGGGTTATATGTACATGAATTAACGACTACTAATCAAATGTTTAGAATACCAATCAATTGGCCATATCCAGCTATTATTAGCAATACAATCCAAGACCGAAGATGACATAGTGAGGCCTGCCTGATAAATATTTCGAGACGAGATCATAGAACCAAGAGGACTCGCATCACACCAATTATCAAACCAAGCAGAAATGGAATTACTCGCTCCCACTTTATACCAAAAAAACTGACGAATAATCGGTCTCAGCTGAAGGATTTTCCGCCAACTCCAAGATATGTTTCCACGCAAAGGAATATCCCAAAAACTACGATCCCTTAGTTTATAAGAGTGAATCCATTGAACCCAAAGAGACTCCAAATATGGGAAGTGATCAACGCTTTATTGAACCACTCTAACCTTCTAATACCAAGACCACCCTCAACCTTAGGAAGACAAACCACCTCCCACGCCACTTTGGACTTTCCTCTTCGCATCTCCCCTTGACACCATAAAAACCCCCGCATTAATTGTTCCAAATCTAATAGAATACGAGATGGAAGAATAAACACAGACGCCCAATACACATGCATAGAAGCAAGAACAGATTGAATCAACTGAATTCAACCAGCAAAAGAGAGGAATTTATTCTTCCAATCACAAATTTTATTCTTAAACTTCTCAACAAGCTCCTTGCAATCCCGATAGATAAGTCTAGATGCAATTAACGGCACACCCAGATATTTAACAGGAAGTGTACCTTCTTCAAATGGGAGAACATTAAGAATATCAAGCTTCACATAATTCAACACGTTACAGAAATAAGTCGTGCTTTTAGGGAGACTAGGAACCAAGCCCGATGCATGAGTAAACTCATCCAACGCCTCCATAATAACACGAGCATATCCAACATCACCATGGGCAAAGAGAAATAAGTCATCAGCGAAGCATAAATTGATCATATTGAGATTAGAGCAATACTGATGATAGGCAAAATCCTCAGACTCCCGAACTTTCCTTTGAAGCATTAGGGTAAGAAGTTCCATCACAAGCGTAAACAAATAGGGAGATAACGAATCTCCTTGTCTTAAACCTCTTTCACCCTTAAAATATCCATGCAGAACACCATTAATACTCAAATAAAATGAAGCCGTCGTTGTACACTCCATAATCCATCCTATCCTCCTTTGATGAAACCCAAAACCGACTAAAACCTCCTTGAGAAAAGACCAATCAACCGTGTCATACGCCTTTTGGATATCAACTTTAAAAGCACATCGAGAAGGACCACGGTCTAAATGATAATCATGCATAATTTCTTGAGTCAAGAGAATATTATCAGAAATGCGCCTTCCCGGGACAAAGGCGGACTCATTAGGACTAACCAAAGTCGACAAACAACCTTTCATCCGATGTGAGAGGATCTTGCTAATGCATTTGAAAAGAACATTACAGCAAGATATAGGCCGGTAATCAGTAATTTTGAGAGGAGAAGAGACCTTAGGGATCAAAGCAATGATAGTATGGTTCAGCTCCTTAAGAAGCGTCCCGTTTGTAAAGAATTCCTGAACTGCTTTAACCACATCATGAGACACAATATCCCAAGATCCTTTAAAGAAAGCAGCCGAAAAGCCATCAGGACCAGGGGACTTATCATCACCAATAGAAAAGATAGCCTCGCGAACTTCCTGCTCAGTAACATTATGAACCATATGATTAGCAGCATCCATAGAAAGCTTATTACAGAATAAGTTAGATAAGTTAAAAGGATGGGTGACTCCCTGTTGTCCCAAAAAAGACATGTAATGATCAAAAAACGCCATGGGGACCTGATCACCATCCATCCGAATGCCATGCATATCCGTCACACTATCAATACGATTTCGAGCAGCCCTGCTTTGAACAACCTTATGAAAATAAATATTTTGATATATTGATTTGTGTACGTTTTCGTGGAATAAAAAGGTTATTAAAGTGATTTTTAATAAGTATTTCGTGTGTGAATATGGATTAAAAATGGATACGAAGGGTTTTATTTTCCATCTCGTGGATATACAAGTTAATAAACAAATGAAAATGTGATATGGTAAAAATCTGGGAAGCAAGTTATTGTCGTTAGTGTGGTAAGAAAAGTGCGAGGTGATGATTGTGTCATTGTGGGCTTGATTCGGTTTATTTGAGTATGTAAACCCAGATTTCTAAAGTCTAGGATCTCGAAAATGGTAATGGTATTGTGGTGATAGTGTAACCCGGGTCAGGTTCGTTAATGTTGTTGTGTCGTGGTCTCATGGTGTATTGATAGTCTCAGATGGAGTTGTAAAACCCATTGGTGTTCCAATACGGACTCAGTTGAGTCGAAGTTGCTTGGTCCTAGCCAAGTGGACATGGGAAAAGTAGTATAGAGGTGTGTTTGTTTAATTAATGTGACTGCCAAGTGTTAGGTTGACTCATAAACTGAGTCGGGTCGACTCAGTCGAGTCGACTCAGGGGATTCGGGTAGGGTCAGAAATGGTACGGGTCGAGTCATGTTGACCCAAAAGTTAAATTGGTGATTAACTTTGTTTTGAATTATGAATCAGGTATATGGTACGAGTAAAAATGAGTTACGGGTTAATTAGGTTACGAGTATTTCTTGAATAAGACGTGATAAATTGTGAGTTGTAAACGATTATTAATATAAAATATCGAAACGGGTAATATTGGGCTAATTGAAATTATATGACGGGTTAAATGTACATGAATTAACGACTACTAATGAAATGTTTAAATAATATATGTCTACGGGTTAACTATATACATATATATATGTACTTAACAACTTGATTTGATAACAAATCACTTATACGGCTATAATGGAATAAAACTATCGTGATACCCGATATTAGACGTGATCGAAAAACGAATAAGTACATATAAAATGGTATGATAAACTATGATTGATAATTAATAACGGATATTATGTATACGTTATAACTTATAAGGCTTGATAAAATTATAAAGTTGGAATAACGTTTACTATGCGAGTCATATTGGTATTGAATTATACTTTATTAAACGTTTTGACTTAATCGAGTTTAAATGTTTTATCGTCACGTATTAACTAATAACGAAATAAATAGACATATATTGTCAACGAATATGGTTTTATTTAGTATAAACCTCTATGAACTACGATAATAACTCATTTTTTACTACGATAATAACTTGTGTTTTATAAAAATATGTTAGCTTCTATAAACTCATTGAGACGGTTATTTTGATAAGTCAACTTGTTAAAGTCATAACGATTTGGTAGTATTGGATAAACAAACGCGTCATTTATAATATACTACACTTAGTAGAGGTACTTTATCATAAACTCGTCTAGGTACGAGTAACGGTTATGAAACCTTTATTATCAAGCAATAAATGGAAACTATTCTTTTATTATACACATGTACGTTTGGGGATTATGGGGTAGTTACCGAAAGTTAATATATTTATGTGCCATAAATAGTCGTCGTCATTTCCTACTCTTTGACTAGCCTAAGTATTGTCAGTATTTCTCGACTTTGTCAATGTCTCTTCCTTTTTGTGTGTGCGTTCTAGTTGGTATGTCTCGACTATGTCGACGTCTTCTCTTCTTTCGCGTGAGTTGTGGGTCGCGTCTATGTTTCTTACTACCACACGAAACGTTAAAACTAAACTTTTGAGATATTAATTATAAACTTTTGGGAACGATAACGGACTTTTGAAAGTAACGACATGAATAATCCATGAAAACTACGACACATTACTTTCTATTGACTTCTTTATCATATGAGCTGTATTTTAAGATAATCGCATACGCATTAGGTTGTGTCATTTATATTCTATTGTACTCGTCGTACATTCATTTGGATGTCGTGGAGATTAGCTTTAGATGTCAGTCGTGTCAATGGTGAATAGTGCATTGCTGTGGCTAACTATTTTAGGGGAGAACACATGCTGCTTTTAAAAAACTATAACTGGATACGTGAATGTTATATGGGAATGTCTGTTGTTGGAATATTTGATTTGTGATTGTTATCTTATACGTTTATGTGAAAACAAACTAATTCTTGGACCTGCCACTACTATTTTGAATTGCTAATGCGTTGACTAGGAAAGGTTAGACATGCGACATTTGTCGACTTAGACTAGGATAGCATCTCTATGCTATAACGCGATGCCTAGCTAAGAATAGACCGACAGTTGAAGAATTGCGCCAACAGTTGAAGAACATGTAATGTGCCCATCATGACGTCCGCTAATGGCACATCTACTTGATTAGACCATGATTCGATTTCTTCACCTTAAAGCGTGAACTTTGGATGAACAGTAGGCGGTGACAATTTGGTTATAGGTTAAGTCTATTTGCTTTGTTTCTTTACACCAATTATTTCCCATGTCTTATCCTAACCTTTAGTCATGAAGCGTGTCTAGGTGATGAGGCGAGCAATCTTTGGTGTCTTGGCCATGGATTTGATCATGTATCATTGATTTTGTCCACTTTGCCATGACACGTTAGTAATGACATTTCACCCTTAACCCATGTTGCGTCTACCCATATTGCCTTCAAAAATTGTTTAGTCCTTAACTCTAGTAGTGGAGATTTGTGTAACCGCCAAGCTTACGATAGAATACATGCTATGATTGTGCTTTGAGTGTTCACCCCAAAATTGACACTTAGACTAGTTGGGAGAATTTGAGTGTTTTGTTCCCATTTCGTGAGGTGTTCGGCTTTGATTTATTCTAGCATAAGGGATTTTTAAACTCATATCTTCCAGGTAATGGGGGATGTCTTTTTAGGAATTTTTCTAATAAGATCTACTTGAGGGCAAGTAGAGTTCAAGTGGGGCGATATTTGATAACATCAAATAGTCCTGAATTTTAGGTGTCAATTTCCCCCGATAATGCTCGTATTTTATATCATTTATATGGATTTACGCTTGTATTCCTTTATATTTCACTTACAAGTAAATTACGAGCATTTGAGTGTACGAGACGCGGATTTAGAGATTTTCTTAAAGATTTATGATAGTATGCTAACTGTGAAGAAGCTACGACGTAACTCACTCTCTCACATTACGCCGTAGCTAGTGCGTTGACTCAAAAGACCAACTTTACATCAATTACGGCGTAACTCCCAACTAAGGTTACGCCGTAATCAACTAGGTCAAGAAATGTTTTGCGCCTCCATCAACTACGCCGTAACTCCTCACAAGGATTACGCCATAGTCCTTGCAAAAGTAACCTATATTGAAGATACGGCGTAACCTTTCCCAATTGTTACACCGTAACAAAAAAAACCCTAATTCTCTTTTGGAAATGGCGACTAGCCCACCTTCTTCATTCAATTCGTTCTATTCTATCTGATTTGATTCTTACACCTCATAAAACTCTTGTTTTTGGATTGCTAATCTTTGATTGTATCCTTAAATAGTTTTTTATCAGGTTGCGGTTTCATTCTTTTAGGGTAGCAGCGTTTTTCCATTGTTTCTAGGGCTAGCCGTCACATTCATTGCGCTATCATTGATTATTATTGTATTATTATGGTTGTCGATTAGGGTTACAATGATTATGGCTGAAACCCTAATTCATTAGGGTTTCAATTCGTTTTTTCTTTTTATCCCTGATCGTGTTATTGCTGTTTCGTTGCTGGTTCGTGGGTGAATTAGGGTTTCTTTCGTTTCTCTACTTGAGTGTTGTTTGTTTGTATTCGATTATGGGTAAATCGTCTGGATTTGCTAATAATGGTAATGAGGGTAATGATACTAATGCTGAGATAACTAGTTCTGTTGGGGCGGTGTTTTATGATGATGAGAAGGAGGATGAGTTCCCCTTGCTGAATTCATTGGCGAAGAAGATCAAGAATGTAGATGGGCATATGATTCGTTCAAATAGGTTACCTACTAGGGCAGTTTGTGTTGATAAACCTGAAAATCAGACCCGTAATCTTTCTCATGGAACGCATGTATCATTTTAGGAACATCTTGATGAGGTCGTTGCTGGTCTTGATGCTTCTCTTGCGCATGGGGGTGGGGAGTCAAGTTGGGCAACAAGTGACCTAAAGGAAAGTATGATTCACAAGGAAGGTAGTGGTATGCATGGAAAGCCTACGGTTGATATGGGATCAGACTTGGGAAACAAGGTAACTGCTGTGAATGTGTCGAGGGCTGCTAATGGTCTTCTTAATTCATTTGCGTCAATTGTTAATGATGTTCCTTGCAAGAAAAAGGAAAATTTCTGTTCGTTGATCACTAATGAATTAGTTGATCATGCGGATTTGGCAATTCCATTAGCATCGGTTGAAGAGGTTAATAATCGGTTTGTGAATACGCTATATGGGTATTTTATTGGAAAGAGGCTAGCTTTTCCTATAGTTGAGAACTACGTTAAAAATACTTGGGCTAAGTATGGTATTGAACGTGTTATGTTGAAAGATGATTTTTTCTTCTTCAAATTCTCAACTAGGAAGGGTATGGAACAAGTTTTAGAGAATGGCCCATGGCTTATTCGTACATTTCCTATCATCTTGAATACATGGGATCTCAACACCATTCTTAAAAAAGATGAGATTACGAATGTTCCTATTTGGGTTAAGTTACATAATATACCTGTTGCAGCCTATACTGAAGTGGGTTTGAGTCTTATTGGCACTATGATTGGTAAGCCTATTATGCTTGATGCGTACACGAGTAATATGTGTCTGAAATTGTGGGGTCAGACTGGTTATGCGAGAGCTCTTATTGAGGTGTCGTCGGTTATGGAGTTAAGGGATTCTTTGGTTATCGCGATTCCCTTCCTTAATAAGACTGGTCATTCGCTGGAAACTATTGAGATTGAATATGAATGGCAACCTCCCCGGTGTTCGAGTTGTAAGATTTTTGGTCACATAGATGAGCAATGTCCAAAGAAATGTAAGGCTGCTACTTCGTCTACTAATCATGATCATGGTTTTATAGAAGTGAATCGCAAGAATGGTAAGGGTAACAAGCAGGATAAATCTCGGCCTGTAGGAGGTACTCGATTAAATAAACCTAAGTCTAACTTCTATTATAGACCTATTAGTAAGCCTAGTGATAAGGCTTCTACATCTCATCCCAAGGTTACGCGAGATAAGCCAGTTAATGAAGGTGAAAATTCTGGTCCTAATGATGTTAATCGTGTCTCTTTGAAGAACTCTTTTGATGCTCTTATGACTGAAGATAATGTTTTTGAAGGATCAAATGTTCATCATAAGGATTCGAGTTCTAGTAAGGTTCAAGTGGAAGGTGTAATGAAAACTCACATGGTTAATGATCGGTTTGTAGAGGTGGTAACGGAAAGTGAAGATGAAGTCTACGAAAACTACGATGATAGGTTAGGACGAAGTGGCCAAATGTTGTCCTAGTGACTTAAACCCCCACTTGAATCAATTTGAAGTAATAAAACATGAACATTACACGATAGGATGAGTAATTAGGTTAGCACACTTTCCTTCTATTTACTTTTCGTATTTATTTCTTGTTTATTACTCCCTCCGTCTCAAAATTATTGTCAGGGGACAAGAATCACAAAGTTTAATAAAAGTGGGACCCCTATAAATCTTAACCACTCAAATGGAATATTCTTCAATTATATTCTCTTTTTCTTACTAAATATGGAAAATGGACAATTAATTTGAGACATCCATAAAAGGAAATATGGACAATAAATATGAGACGGAGGGAGTAGTTAATTAATCATTTCTACTATAAACCAGTTAAAAACAGTGACACCTAGACTTAATTAAAATCTGCTCATATAGCTCTTGGGACGACCTCGGTTTTACCGATTACTACACTACACACGACCGAGTACACTGCCCGTGAGTGCATAAGGTGGACCATAGGTAAGCGAGACACTATAAATATTAAAACCTGGTCAGAAAACCTGCATCAAAGAGAATGTAAAAATATTAGTTAAAACAGACCCAATTCACCCCTATAGTGCTGGTGTTTCACAGCAGTCCCGAATACTCATTAAAAAGTACCCAAAGCCCGATAATACCACACACAAAGTTATCTACATTACACCTCTAACCGTGTATTTTTTTTTGGGTAAAAGGGTTAATTCACCAAGGTAAAATTCATTACTCCAAAAAACGTTGAGGTACATAGGATGAGGGCGATATCCCTCACCTCAGTCCCTTAGGACACTTACAAACGCTAATATAAGAATGACACACCATTCCTATAACTTACAAAAAATGAACCTACCAATAATGACAAAACAACATAAAACATTATTCCCCTTTACCCTTAAAACAACATAAAACATTACAATACTACTCGAGAAACGCACTTGAGCCTTCTAAATCATTATGGTGGTCCACCTTAGCTTCCATGAAGAATCCACATATAATATGTCATGAATGAGCACCCAAAGTCCACAAACCCATATCATAAGAATCCTCCAACTTACCACAAGTCCAAGTATCCAGCCATCAAGCATGTACTTACAAAGACTTGTACCAACACAATGCATCCCAATACACACTTACACGAGCATAGAATCATCAAATGCAGAAAAAAAGTCCCTCCAAACATAGACATCAAGATGACCAAAATGCTCACGAACTTCAAAGAACCACAACCATAGTGAGCAGCTCTATTCTTCAAAAACTGCATCTCATAGCTCTTGAGTGCACCACCAACATACACGACCACGAATCTTAATAACCAAACATAGATTCTATTCTGGTCGTACCAAAGAACCAGCTCCAACATACAATCCAAATAGGGTTTACATAAAAACTTATCATCCATAATCATCAAATACAAGCAGATCGAGGCATAACGTTCCACCAACAAACCCTAACTCACAATTACACTAACACCAGCAGCATACCAATGATGATACATTAATCAGTGAACCAATAATAGGGTATAATAGCCCTAACTTACAGATCCCTCGTGTCACAAACCAAAGATTGAATCCCAACGCACCAGGTTTGCTAAGATACGAATCAAATAAGGTTTAATCAGACCCAAACGTCCAGAAAAACCTTTCATGACTAGAAAATAAAACATAAACGCGCCCAGGTCATTACAATCAGATTAGGTTTTTTGAATAAGATTGCCCAAAAACTTAACTTACATCTCTCCAAACCCATGTACATAACCACCAACATCAGATCATGAACTTACAAACAACAATAAAACCTAACATGGGTTAACGTGCAACGTACAAGCTTAGACCTCCACACCAAACAGCAAAACCCTAACACGGGTTTACTTTCAAGATGAATATGAGTTGGAATACGATATACTAGAAAACCAATAGCAGCGATTATATAAAGGAGTCGATTTAGAAAATCAAACCGACATGAGTGATTCACAATCGCCTTAAAACAGATTAACGAAACCCTAATCAGAAACAAACCACCATCCACAAATCGTATTGCATACCTAGGAAGGGTAGAAAGGTCGATTGTATTTGGATTATGGCCGGATTTGAGAAAAAGTGGCGGCTGGAACCTAGAGAGAGAGAGAGAAACGAATTATGGTTTTTTTTATTACTTTCTCTAACCGTGTATTTCTCTTCGAGGAGATCAATAAGTTCTTGAATTTCTGTCCAAAATTCTCCAACCTTTTCTGGTTCTCTCAACCATTTTTCATAGTACATGCTCGTTCTACACAATAACCAAAAAACTGTCACTTTCAGGGGTGTTTGGATTACGTTACATTTCCAGCTCAAGGACTTAATACACCACATAAAAAGATGACAAAAGTTGCAACAGTCTTTAAAGCTTGAGAATTATAGGAATTATGTAACTTATTGTAGCACCGGAGATTGGAAAATTTTGTGACTCACTCTTCGGTTGCTACTGTGAGAGTCCCGCTTTTACATCTCAATAATTCTAAAACTTATGATTAGCCCAAACTTTCAACAAAACGTTATGCGTTGATGGTTTTGATGCTTCCTTCAGATAGTCCAAGGAAGTGGCATGTTCATGAGTTGGAGCTTGTTGAAGTAGTGGCAAATCATGTTTGCAGCCTATCTATATTTTTATATAATTTAAGCTGATATTCTTTTCATTTTGTTTCTAGCAGAGGTGAGAAGTCAACCCATTTACTAACTAATGGGTTTACAAATTTATCAAACACTTTACGGTATAAGACTTGATAGTAAAACAAATGTTTACTTACATGTATATTGGGCAATTTGTCAAGAGTATCAGAATCATATCTTGCATTGATGGTGGCACCTCCCTAGGTATATATAACCTGATGGTAGTTCTGCATATTTGATAAAGAAAAATGAAACAAATGAATACAAAAGTATGAAAAAATAAGTTAGAGAACAGTGATATTTTAATTTACGTGAACATGAGGGGACGTTCAGCTACTCCATCTGTTCGCAAATCAGAATCGCCATTGCACAGAAATGCAGTGGTACATGTTCCAGAAAGATGCTATAAATAAGGACACCAAAGCTGTGTGCTTCAAGATAGAACACTATTAACAGTTTTTTTTTTGGGTAAAAAGGATTTTTCACCCTGGTAAAATGCATTACACCAAAAAGGGCAATAGTGCAACTTACAAATAAACTAAGCTAAACAAAGCTACTTATCATCAAGAAACACAAAAGAAAAATATAAACTAATTCTTCTTGCGTCCTTGCACCTTGAAGTCTCTAGTAGAGCCACTATAATTCTTGGATTTGGAAGCATACATCTCGATATCATCATAGTTCTCAAAGACTTCATCATCACTTTCACTAACCCCATCCACACATGAACCTTGACCCTGAATAGAATTAGAGGCCACATGACTAACGTTTGGGGTAACATTCGACGCCTTACTCGTAGAAGCAACATGGTTGTTGAAACGCTCCCACAAATCTGCAGTCTTACCACTCGTAGGTACCTCACGATTAACACCTTCAACAGCATTACCCTTTCCCCCACATGAAGAATCGGCAACATTAGAAGGCTGAGCAATTTGTTCCTGTACCGTATCCACACCATCGTCACTCCTTAGCACCCCATTAGGTGTACCAAGAGAAAGAGAATCCTCATTATTCGGCTTAAGATCAGCTCCTAGCTTATGTTTAGAAGAGTTCTTTATCTTGGCAGCTGGTTTTAAGACTGGTCTATACACAACATTAGACTTTGGTTTAAAACCCTGGGCCCCTTTAGAATCTTTACCAACCTCATTACCAGCCTTATGAGAGTGAACATGACGATCAACACCAACATCATTCGTAGTCGAAGCACTAGTAACCTGCTTACGTCTAAGAGGACAAATATCATCATCATGATTGAAGATAACACACTTAGAACACCAAGGCGGCCACCACTCATACTCGACTTCAAGAACTTCCATGTAATGACCCTTACCCATAGGTAAGGGAATAGCAACATCAATTGATTCCAAAACATCTCTATCAGCAGATAACTCAATAAGAACCTGTGCATATGAATAATGACCCCAAGGATTGCTACACATAGCATTAGTACCCGCATCAAAACGTATAATCCGCCCCAACTATTTTGCAATCAAACTTATACCAGCTTTAGAATACACAACGGAAGGTACATTATGTATACGAACCCAAACCGGTACCTTAGTATAACAACCCATAAATTTCCGGATTATTATAATAATATTTATTAAGTCAGAAAATTCAAATCGGCTATTGATAAGGATTTAAAAGGTACCTTTTTAAGGGGTCATTTTAGCCCTTAATTGATCACTTTTGTATCCGTTATTACTTAATTTTGTTCCTTTTCACTTTTTAGGTCTCTTGAAGGTAAATTGCTGGAATGACACTTATTCGGACGAAAAGGCACGAATATACGAAGAAAATGGCCAAAGTCAAGAATCGAGACACTCAATCTACTGATTTGAAAGGGAATGGCGTCAGGTCTTATTTGTGACGTCGTCGCGACACATCTTGTGACGACTCAGAGAGCAAATTGATATTTTTCAAGTGACGGCATCAGGTTTAAAAGAGTAGGGCGTCGCAGCTCTGACGGCCTACATTTGGATCCGACTCGCGGTCGAGTGGGCGTTGCGCCACACAGCATAAGGTGACGCCGTCACAATGATAACATGGCCAAGACGAAACCCTAATGACGGCGACCCGACGGCGTCACAATTAAAGAGTGACGCCGTCGCAGTTTGTAACACTATATATAGAATCCGAATTTTTCAGTTTTTAGAGAGGTAGTTTTTTTTTGGGTAAAAGGGTTAATTCACCCCGGTAAAATATATTACGCCAAAAACATTGAATTACAAAGGATGAGGGTGAATCCCTCATCTCAGTCCCTTAGGACACTTACATACTCTCCTATAGGAATGCAACATCCTTCCTATAACTTACAATATAAGCGTGACAGACCACACTTATAACTAAACATCAGACTACCACGATAAAAAAAAAGAATAAAAATAAATGCACTTCAAGTAGATATACTTGAATCTTCAAGTCACCATAGTAGTCCAAACTTCCAGCGTCGTCCAAATAAACAATATCATGGTCCTCAAATTGAAGTACAGTTCACAAGTTTCACACAACGGTTGGTGAGGGACTCTAAAACCACGGATAGAGCAGCAAGCTCAAACTTGCTCCAAAGGTGTATGTTGAGATGCAAAACTGAACACCAATAAGAATAACCAACAAATACGTATAAACCCAACGCACATCCACAATAGCAGCTCCTAACCATCAGTGACCACTCGTAGAAGTGGCACAATCATGAGTTCCAAGTTAGAATCTGCCAAAGAAACGTAGTAACCCAAAACTACAATCCAACACCAACACCATGCTAAAGAACTAGTTTTAGGACGATAATAGGGTTTAACAAACCCCAACTTCCAGCAATATCAATCACGGACCAAACAAATTATCGTTCACAAACAGGTCATAGATCGAAACCTAGGGTTTTTGAATAAGGAGCCCTAAAACTTAACTTCCCAACCATATTAGCATCGATCAACATCAGAATTACCACAAATCTGCCATGCGATCAACATACAAACCATAAACACCATCACGATCATCATCAGAATCCAAAAGCATCAGCGTAATGACCATAATGAACCGACATAGGGTTTCCCAAACCCTAACCTCCAACAAACCGATCACAAATCCAAACGGCACAGATCTTGTGAAAGGAACATAAATAAGGATTTTGAAAACAAGATTACCCAAAGAACTTGACATACATTCTCTCATAAACCCACTTACAAAACGAATCAGCAGTAGCACATGTAGTCGCGATGTGTCAAACCCTAAATTAAGGTTAACATATACCAGCAGGACATAGCCGCCAACAACGGAGAAAGAACCAAACCCTACAAAGGGTTTCGATATAGCATTCAAAGAATCGATCAACCAGATGTGACAATCAATAAAAACAAAATCCTAAAAAGTAGGGTTTCATTGAACCATGAACCTTCAGATCGCCACCACCACAGCAAGAACCACGTACGTAGCCACACACCAGACGACATCCTATAGAGGAGATCGTTGATTGAGATCACGGTAAAACCCTAAACGAGGATTAAACCAATGTGCAGCAGACGCCATGTATAATCGTTAATACACTAAAAATGACACCCAAAATTGGATATCGAATAGAGTGATAATCGTTAACCAGCAGATTGATTAAACAAAGTGCAATAAAAAGGGGATCGACCCTTATATATGTAAAATCGATTTTTGGAACCGACTATGAATCAAGTTAACAAAGGTCGACCAACCAAAAATCCAATAAAAGACTGATTGATCAAAAGGGATGATAAAATCGATTATAGTATAATCCTACAATCGTTAGATATATAGGGATACAATAACTGACCTATAATAAATCAAGAAAGTATCGATCGAACAAAATCAAAGGTCGACCAAAAAGAAACCCTAATAAATTGATTTCTCCAAAAGAACCCAAAAACGTGTTTTCTATTCAGAAACTTGATCAAAGTAGAAGATAAACACAAAGGCAATCTCTAAAAATAGCAAATCAATGAAAGAAACCAAGAATTATGAGCAGATTTGGAGGCGTTTTTAAGTTTAGGTTAGGGTTTCTTTTTCTCGCCTTTTTCACCAAAGGAGAGAACCAAATTATTTATACCTAGTCTATATTCGCAAGGAGTTAGATGAGGTCCAAAAGGCTATTGATAAGGATCCATGTAATTCAGCCATTCGGGATGAGCATGCTCACTATCTTCTTGCGTTTAAGGAGGCTACATTAGATGAAGAGCGGTTCTTAAAGCAAAAATCTAAAGTTCAGTGGCTTCATGCGGGTGACTCTAATACGGCCTATTTTCATAATATTGTTAAAACCAAATGTGCCCGTAATCGAATCGAATTGATTTGAGATTCGAACAATGTCTTGTATGAAGGTCAGCAGGTTGCAGGTGCTTTTGTTACACATTATGAACATTTTCTTGGTATTGAAGGGGATTGTAGCAAATTTAATGATTATGATATATTCTCTAATGTTCTTCCACACCAATTGGCTGATTCGATGGTTCGTCCTGTTACGGACGCTGATATTAGGGAGGCGTTGTTTTCTATGGGGGATGATAAAGCTCCTGGCCCTAATGGCTACACCGCTGCTTTCTTTAAGAAAGCCTGGGATGTTGTGGGTGCTGAGGTTACATGTGCTATCCGGGATTTCTTCATTAATGGTAAGCTTCTTTAGGAAATCAATCATACCATTATATCCTTGATCCCGAAAGTGTCTACCCCTTCTAAGATTAATGATTATAGGCCTATTTCTTGTTGTAATGTCCTTTATAGATGCATTAGCAAAATTATGCTAATCGTATAGGAGGGACTTGGTGTGTTGGTCAGTATTAATCAATCTGCGTTTTTCCGCCGTCCGTATATCGGATAATATATTACTTACCCAAGAGTTTATGCGGAATTATCATAGAGGGAGAGGTCCGCCTAGGTGTGCATTTAAAGTAGATATTCAGAAGGAATATGATACGGTGGATTGGGCGTTTCTTAAGGCTATTCTGATTGGGTTTGGTTTTCACGCCACAATGGTTGACTGGATCATGGTATGATCTCATCTACATCCTATTCTATATGTGTTAATGGAGATCTTCATGGCTGGTTTCGAGGTAAGCGGGGTCATAGGCAAGGTGATCCATTATCTCCTTACTTATTTACGTTGGTTATGGAGGTGCTAACGCTTATTTTGCAGAAAAAGGTTTCTAATGCAGCGGATTTTCAGTTTCATCCTTTATGTGAACAACAGAGAATTATTAACCTTTGTTTTGTAGATGACCTCTTCTTGTTTTCTAGAGGTCATCCTGATTCTGTTAATGTCATTATGCATGCTTTGGAGGATTTCAAGAATGTTTCGGGTCTTGTCCCAAGTTTACCTAAAAGCACAACTTTCTTTTGTAATGTTCCTAATGCTCTGAAAGCTGTTATTCTCCTGTCCATGCCATTTTCAGAAGGTTCTCTCCCTGTCAGGTATCTTGGGGTTCCTCTTATATCCTCTAGACTACTTTATAGGAATTGTAAGATCCTCGTTGAAAAGTTGGAAGGCCGTGTGAATGATTGGCGTAATAAGTTTTTATCTCTTGCGGGTCGGCTTCAGTTGGTCAGGTCTGTGCTATCGTCGATGCATTTATATTGGGCTTCTGTCTTTATTCTTCCTACCCGTATTATTCATGAATTAGAGCAGTTTATGCGGGGTTTCCTTTGGTGTCAAGGCGAAATGAAACGGGGTAAGGCCAAGGTTGCTTGGGAATCTGTTTGTAAGCGTAAGCAAGAAAGAGGTCTTGGTATTCGTAGATTGGATGATTTTAACATTGCTCTCATGACTACGGATATTTGGAGTATTTTGACACATAAAGAGTCCTTATGGGTTCAGTGGATTCACTCTTATAAACTCCGTGGGAGAAGCTTTTGGGATGTCCCTTGCTTGGGTGACGTTAGTTGGGGATGGCGTAAGCTTCTTGCTATTAGACCCAAGGTCCGTCCTTTCATCTGGCATAAGATTAATAATGGTAAGGCTACCTCTGTTTGGTTTGATATGTGGTGTGAGTTAAGCCCTATTCGTGACTCGCTTACTGCTAGGGATATTACTCGTGCTGGGTTACAGTTATCAGATTCGGTTTATGATGTGATTGATAATGGTGTTTGGAGATGGCCTCCTGATTGGTCATCTAGGTTTCCCTTGCTAGCTGCGATCCCGGTCCCTAATCTCAACGATACTGAAAATGGAGTATTATGGCGCAATTTGGATGGTCATCTTAATCGTTTCTCAGTTTCTGGTGCTTGGGACTCATTACGCCTAAGGGCTGACTTGGTGGAGTGGTATCATATTCCTTGGTTTTCTCATTGTATCCCGAGGCACGCTATTCATTTATGGCTTGTTATTAAGCAGAAGTTGAAGACTGTATAGATTAAATATCGTAATATTTGCACTAACAATCTCCCCCTTTTTGATGATGACAAATATATGTAAACATAATATAAAGTAAAATGTAAAAGGTTACTTTTATCCTTACTACCTTTACATTACCTTCTCCGTTTACACTCTTCTCCCCCTTTTGTCGAAACAAAAAGGGCGTGTCCATGGAGTTTAACTTAATTTCTCCCCAAAAAGGCGAGCTTGCATCATCCCTAGTGAAGTTAAATCATCCACTTCAATCCGTCCCTTGTTTGGTAGCGGATCCATGGATCAAATAAAGAGGCTTAACCTACATCAAGGTTAGTTTTATGCAACAAAATTATGAGAAATATATGAAAAAGAAAATGCATAGCAATGTTAGCCTATTTTCTCCACTTTTTATCGAAGCACAAATGCTTGTTGAAAAGTGAGAATGATGATAAAAGCGTGCATGCTACCCCTTGACGGTTGCTCCCCTTGTTTGAGGCTTCGGGTATGATTAAAACCTACAGAACAAATATTAGTGCAAAACTATGTTCGTCATTGGACGAGTAAGTGATATACAACAAAGTGTGTATAAAATGCATTCAGTAAATTCTAGACGGAAGCTCCCCTTGCTCTAGGGCGTCAAGATGAACCTTCAAAATAAATATTAGTATAATAGAAGCTTTGTCTTTAGACAAATATGTCATATACAACCAAGTGTATAGACGATGCAATATGAGTGCTTAAAGGATATTCCTCCTTGTTCTAGGATGTCAAGAAGCACCTAAAATAAGAAAAATAATTGATGCAAACTTCATCCTTAGATGAGTAAATTATATACAATCGAGTGTATATGATGATGAACCTACAATGAAAAAAATTAGTGCAATATATTTCATCTTTTTCACAAAAAATAAGATGTATATATGTGATAAATGATATAATCAAAGATCTCATGAAGTGTAGTCTCCTAATTACAATCATAAGAAAAGTGAGAATATAATATGATAAAAGCCTACAAAATAGTTCCTAGAAAGAAGATATGAAGTCTTCCACTGGGTGTGCCACTAGTGGTGCTAGTGTTGGTGTCGGTTTACTAGTAGGATTCATGTGGTGATGGTAGATGACTCGAGATTTACAAAAGTAAGTTTTCGCTAATCCATGGTGGTGATGATTAGTGAAAGTGGTGATGGAAGGTGGTGGTGATTAGGTAGGAAGCTATTAAGGAGTTAGAAACTCGTATGTATAGCAGATATAAAAATATGGACTCATGCAATCCTTTCGTCATGTCAAGTGACCAAAGCTAAGAGGAAAAGACAAAAAAAATGTGAATAGACATTGCATTTCAATGATGCATAAGGGTTATGATTTAAATAATTTATTCATGCTAACAATCTATTGTTTTGAGCAAGTTCTCATATGCTTCAACCCAAGAGTAATCAATAATGCGTTCTATCTAAGAATATTATAATGAAGATACCAAAAGATATAAAAGTGATGAAGATAAATTCGTTCATTGATTGACACGAATTATAAAAATGACCTATTCTAGGTGACAATGGGAAAGGTAGTATTAGCATGGTTTTGACCGACATGGATGATTATCATTTTGAAAAGAAGTAAAGACAATATGGAAAATACTAATAATGAGTACCTATATGAGGATGAGAATGACATCATATGAGTGAGAGTTGGATGGACCAACGTGTTGGAGATGGTTGTTTTGATTAATATATCGTTTGCACTGACAAGGACATGCATGATAGCGAGAAAAGGATAAGATCCTATGATGGTGTTCTAGATAGTGAAGTTGTAAGGTGCTAGTTTAAGGAAAATCATATATGTGGAGATGAAGACGTTTTGTAAATACACATGATGCGTTTTTCACTTGATGGATATTGGTGCTTAAAAAGGTTGAACTAGTTGTGGTTTCATGAACCGGTTTTAGCTAAGTGGTGTTTACCTATGTGTTGGTATTGTAGAGTCTAAGAGACATAAAATTTGACAGAAGACAATTATGTGAATGAATTTCTCTCCCCCTTAATTGGTGGACATCCAACATAATGTGTAATGTATCAAATAAGGAATGACAACAAAGTGTTTAGGAGGTTATTTGGTGTTAACGAAAGAGGTGAGCTTAGTGATGTTTTGCTGGATGATGGTTAGCATACAATGAACTTCATCCTTAAAGTCACGTACCTCTTCTCGATTAATACGAGATGATCGTATGATGAGGCATGTGGATTCCTAATAGGAAGTGAAGAGGATTAGAGTATTGTTATAACTAAATAATGATGGAGATGATTTTTGGAAAGCGGAAGCAAAAATGAGATTTGGAAAGAGGTCGGTTGAAAGACAAAAATGCAAAGCTAACCCTCTAGAACTTAATTCTATATGCTTTTAAACTATATGCAAGTGTAGGGGTCCCATAAAGCATAGTACTAATTTACGTAGCAATAAAGGGATTATGCAAAATGAGCATATAAAAGTTAGAACCAATTGAGATAACAAATAATTTGTTATCAACCTACAAAACAAATTTGTTAGTGACAAAAGATGTTAACATGATAGAAATCAAATGATAACATATTATATAAGCAAAAACAACACATTGCACTTTAGTAGACAAGAAATCACCATACAAGATAGCATCAAGACAATCATATTATGCAAGAATACAACATTATTCAAGACATTTCATTTTGAGATTGTTTTGTCGTTAGACTTAGACGCTTAAGCATACTTGGCTTATAAATTAACACAACAATCTATGAGATTAATTTGTAAGATAAAAAGGCTTCTAAAAGTTTGTCATACCAAAAGCACTTTGACATATTATATGTGCACACGTAGCAAACAAATAGTGTGACAAGAAGCAAAAGAAACAAGATGAAAGAGTCATGCAAGCCATGTTTAAGACATAACAATTTGGAGCATGTATCATTTAGATCGTACTATACATAGATATAATGAATGCCAACTAATAGCTTTCAAACACAAATATATCATATCAAAATTATCACGTATCAAAATGACATATTATGAGTTCATAAGCAACATGTTAATCATGCTAAAGATAATTCAAAAGTAAGTATCATGCAAATAAAGTTTAGGTTTAAACGTTTAGTAGCATGAAACAAGGATACAAGCATTATAAAGATAAAACCGTACTAAGGTTTACACATTTGACTAGTTATCAAACACTAAGATAATGTCAAATAAACTTATCGTATCAAACAAGAACATGTAATCAACACATGTAAGTGTAATGCAAGTTGTTTTAAAAGAAAAGTCATATATACTACTTGTTTGATTAGTATTCCTAAAGCGAGGCAAACTATCAATGTTTTAACACTTACTTTAGGCAAGTATAGGAATACCGATTTTTCAAGTTGGAGAATGAATATGAGACTATTACTAGCGGTGCTCAATTAAGGCTAAACACGACCATTTTTCGGGTGATTCCACATACCCAACTTCTCTCGAGAAGCAATTCAACCGTTAGGTCAAATTGAGTTTCTAGTGCAATAGGTTCTCAAGTAGTCATTCTCATGTTAGAAAGATGGGAACTCCTACTTTTGCATATTAAAGTGCATAAAAGATGATAGTTTACCAATACTTGGCTTAATGTGACTTAACTAATATGCAATATAACTAAGGTAATGAATACGTCATGTTATACACATGAATTTTAACAATGGTGTGTTTGATAAACAATGTGTTTTAATCTTGTGTTTAGAATAAGTTGTTCAAATTACACAGCTAATTGTATGATCTAATGGATGACATCTTTTGAGTTTGAAGTGTGTAACTTTAAATGTGAATTGATCATCTAAGACTAGATAATGGAATATGTTAAACTAAGAACGTTCTCAAGAAAGCTCTTTGGTATTTTATTTAACAAGAATCTAAGTGAGGTTACCAACTTCAATAGATCTTGTGTATGCTCTAAAGATGTGTAGTTTTAACCTTGGATGTGCACTCAGTTTGAGCAAGGTTAGGTTATGATGTATGCTTGAAAGAAAATAGATACAAATAGTATCTTTCAACAAATGAGATTATCCCATGGGATAAAGTTATCATGCTTATGAAAATAAGTATGACAAGATGAATTGGATATGCTAGTTCATAGAACTTGTAGGTGTTTGTTTCAATATCATTTAGCCAATGAGGTGTAATGAAATCTCTTGTAACACAACTATTTATGTCGGAAGAATGATGCATAGGATATACAATATCCTTTTAACAAGATGAAAGCTTAACGCATGAATCTTAGTCATAATGTTCTTCAAAACATCATGTTTTCCTAAATGAAGATATGAAGCCAAAGTGTTTGAATCGGATAGTCCCATCTAAATAAACTTGGTCTCAAGATTATATTCACTAGATGATGACAAGAGGAATTCACTCGAGTTTCTTATGTATACTCCTCAAAAGTCATTGTTGCTTGGGGTGTATGATGTTGGCTTTGAGATTGCATTTTAACATATGTTGTTAAAATGTTGATTTGAGGTTTAACGAAATTTATGCAGAAGTTTATCGACAAAGTATTACTAATACTTTGATAATTTGTGAAGGTAGTACTACTTATACCTAGTGGACATTGACAACAATTACCAAGAGCACCATGCTTATTTGATAGTTGAGGTTCTAGCCATAATGAATTATCTAAGTCCTTATATATGGGAAATGATGGTTGAGTTTGTTCAAACGTGCATTTGATTCAGTACAAGTGTTGGACACAAAGGCTTTTTGAGCAATACACTCAACGAATTCAAATAATGGTAAGGATGGTGGATTGGTTGATCTAGGTGGTATGTCTTCTAGTGTGTCTAAATAAGGATGTGGTGATGTAGGGGTTTGTTGTGCTATGGGAGTACTTAGGTTGATTATTTGTCCATAGACGTTGAACACAAAGAAGTACGGATACTAATTCTTATGGTTCATTGGTTGCTACAACTAGTGGGTGAAGTGCTTGAAGTTTTGGTCATGTCAATGAAGCTTAGGGGCTGAGGTATAGGTTCACCTTGAAAGGGGACGTTTGATTTAAAGGATGCTCTTGGAAGATCATGAGCAATACGCTTAATGGTGCCAAAAGATGGAAGAGGGATAGTAGGTGTCAAAGAGGGATAAGTGGCACAATGGGTTGTTTGTTTTGGATAAGTGTTTCAACATGTGTTGTTAAAATACTTGGGTGTTGATTTTTCGGATATGACTTTTAATGACTACAATCGTAAGTCGCATATACTTGAATATTTCGGATGAAATACTTAAGTTGTCAATCCTAATGTGTTGAGATTATAAAGCTTAGATTGAACTCAAGGATAACAAGACTTGATAGTATGTCTTTAACATACGTGTGAGTTATGACTCTATGTAAATACTTATCGTCTTGAAGGATGACACATTATTTTCATGTTAACCAAGTGAGGCAATACATGTAGATACAAAACAATATCTATAGTCATATGATAGACTTGTGTATGATATCTTTGCAAATAATGAGTCCAGATTTGTTAGTCTCGGTAAGTCATCTAAGTCATCCGCAAACGGGTGAGGAGATGTTGGTGGTGTTGTACAAAGTTTGATAGGTACAAGCTTTGGAGACTTTGGTAGTGAAGGTGTTTTGGATGATGGTGGGTGATTTTGGTGGTGGAGTTGGAGTACTCAAGTTTAAAGAGTTCACATCTTGAATGGGTGATGAGATGTTGAGAGGTAATGAGTCTGAGGATGAAGAGTTCAAGTTAATGAAGCAACAAGATCGAATGCTAATTCTAGTGGTTTTCTTAAGTGGCTTATTTGAGGTTAAGGATTTAGTCATTTTGACTTTGCTTTAAAAAATGCTAAGCTTGAGGAAAAGTAACAGTGAAGGTTTGAAAATGATCATCTTGAATGTGTCGATTTATGGAACTAAGGATTCATGGATTTGATGTTAATCCATACAAAGATAGTAGTTTCTAATGTGATGGAAGTGTCTAAAATCATTTCAAACATCCTAAGTTACCTGTTTTGCAGCGGAATGGAATTCCTGGGGATTGTCACACTCAATGGAAGTGTCTAAAATCATTGAGGATGTGTTGAGTGAGGTATGAAAGATATTGTCACACCCCCAAATTACCTGTTTTGCAGCGGAATGGAATTCCTGGGGATTGACTGTCATAGCATCACAATTACAGATATATTGAACGACCTAAAGTGTCGTTTGGAAAACACATCGTTTGATTTAATAAAACATTCAGAGTTTACAAAAGATAGGTCCCAAATAAAAATCAATTTGTGCGGAAATAAGTTTATTACAAGCCAAACGATGTTTTAAAGTGCATAAATCCTATGTATGACGCGCGTCATCACCACCGACTCTCTATGATATGTCCATATGCATGCCATGAAGTGATTGCCTTAGATACCTGAGATAAAACATGCTAAAAAGTGTCAACACAAAGGTTGAGTGAGTTCATAGAGTTTGCGTTGAAATGTAAAGCCTTTCAAAATCGTTTATGCAGCAAAGGCATTGTGAATCCACTCAGTTCCAAGTTCCGCCCATACAAAACTTGCAACCTGTGTGTTCACAATCCATTGCCAAAATGTGTATAGTTTATGTTCAGTACATTACTTAATCTAACAATATTCAATTGATATAACACATATGAGTGTTGTTTCAAATAATTCCAAGACCATTAGTTCATGTTTATACCAAGACATTTAGTTCAATGATTATACCAAGACATTTAGCTCAATGATAATACCAAGACATTTGGTTCAATAATTATACCAAGACATTTAGCTCCATGATTTATGATATAGAATATGACTAAACATTCATTTCAGATAAACATATAGTTTGCAAATAATTATGATTGTCATAAAAATAATTGAGCATGTATCTCCCCCAAAATAATTCAAAACAATTAAAAGAGTAGGGGCTATGAAACTCACATGGACAATGATGTAATGGCAAAAGTGAGTACACCGAAATGTAGCGTGAATCTCTAAACTTGACCTATTATGAATGATATGATATGTAATAAGTTATGATGTAATGTTACGCATGCAATTCGTATGATATCTATACCACTTGTGAATTTTGAAAATAACACTTATCGTCGAAAAATAATCTCGTAACGTCTTGACCATTTTTAAATTACTTTACATGTATTTACGTTGAAATGATATCCTACGATAATCATTTAGTGATTTATTATGAAACTATAACTTTTCGTCGTAAAACAATGTCATTTGACAATTTCATGAAAGTGACTAAACGGCCTTGAAAAGCTAGTCGTAAAATGGTGCACGTCAAGTGTTAGGAAACGAACTCAACGGTTTTGGGAAGCTTGTATCATTATCTCAAAGTTTTAGCATTTAAGTTTTCATCCTAGAGGTCTCGATCATGGAGAAAAATATAGGTAAAGTATGGTACTTGTGTCCAAAATATTGTTTAAGGGTGGTTTTCGGCAAAGTTTAAGTGACCGTAATTTATTCATTACAACTCCGCTTGACGAACGGTTGGACATTTTGGAAAATATGCTTGGCGAACTTACTTTTACTAGAAGACATCATGTTATAAAAAGTTCTACATCAATGTTAAAAACGACCCTCAACATGGTCCTTCGTGGCTGTAATATTTGTCTAATAGAAGTATATTAGTTTTACTTATAATAAAGTAGTTACGGCAACTTGTTTAAAATGTGAATAACTTAGTCGTTATAAGTCCGTTTTCTGCATTCTTTATATCCACGGAATCGTGATAACATATACTATTATATTTTTGATAAGTCGACACATTTAACAACGCTTAAGACTCATTTTTGACTCATAAAAAGTCGAGACAGCATGCTGAATTTTCTGAAACAAATAGTTTTCGTCGTCAAACTTCAAAAATTCATAACTTCTTCGTTATAGCTCGTTTTTAACCCGTTCAAGCGGCCGCGTTTTCGTTTTAAAGTATATTTTCCAAATATCTAGCCCAAAATATTTTCCTTACTGTCGAAAATTCCAGAATTTCAAAATATGGACAGACCCTAAATTAAACTTGTCGAAATGAGTTTTTATCGCGCAAAACCTATTCTAACCAATTCAAAACAACTCTGAAGCTATTCAAATCCTACCATACACCTTCTTAGGGTGTCATGGGTTCCTAGACATCACCAAAAGTGATATATTTCAAGGAGTAATTATAGGATAACAAATATAAATTAATAGTGCTTAATAACAATTTAAGTGGTATAGACATCATATAACTTGTATGTTTCTCTTAAATATGATAAAATGAACACAACATGAATATGAAAGTTGATGATGAATATGAAATGCTTACTAGTTACTTGATGAGGTTTTATGAACAAAGGATTAATCCTAAACACCCAAGGTTTTTATTTCACAACCTTAATCAAGAGTGTGTCTAGATTGTGAAGAACTTGATTAGAAAACTTTTTGTGATCTCCTTCTTGGTCTTCTATGGTGGCCGGTTCTAAGGGGAAGAAGAAGAGAGGATAGCTTTTTTTTCACCTTAAGATAAGTGTATGTGTGTGTATATGTGTTAGTAATAATAAGTGTAGTAAAAATATCTACTCTACTTAGTGTATGTGTTAGTCTAGTTAAAGATATTTACCAGATGAAACAAAATAAGAAAAGTGATAAAAATTTAGTAAGTAGATGTATTACATTAATATTTGTAGTGTATGTTTTATAAATAAAGTATTATTTAGTGTAGCGTTAGCTAGAAATAAATTTTAACGGAACAAAATAAAATATTTGGAAGTCATAAAATTTATAAAAAATACATTTCTTACAAAAATTGAGTGAAATAATAATTATCGAGTAGTATTTACGAAAACAGTCGTAATTATATAAATATAATAATTTATATACAAAATAAATTTAAAACACCGGGTAAACTAATAATATTATTTTTATAGTCTTAATATGAGTATAAAAATATATTAGGATAATTTTTGGAAGTGTCGGATCAAATGTTCAAAATAAATAATTAGCGATAGCTTATTTACTAGGAAATTATACGTTTAATGAAAAATGCAAAACCATGCATGAACTAATATGATGATAATGATGCTAATAAAATGTAGACTAAACCTAGTCTATATGAAATGTCATTGATGATCGTTCATGAATTCGCAGCTAAACCATTAAGGTTACGCGACTTTGATACTCGTAAACCTAGTTTACGATAAATGATGAAATAGTGAAACTTGAATAGTGATTTTGTCCGGGAATGAATAGTGTTTCGTGAATAGTAAATTTTGAAATACGTTCTCAGAATATTACTTCGACTCCGAAAACGGTGAATAGTAAAATTTTGAATAGTAACCGGTGAATAGTAAATTCCCGAGATGAATAGTAAATTTGAGAAATGACCTGAAATTGCGAGTTGTCACAGATATGCACTAACAACTATCCTAGAAACGAAGTTTGGTAAATTAGATTTCGGGATTTAGTAAAATTCAATAACTTACCTGTAGGATTCACGGCACCGTTTCTTTACACAGCCGGAACCCTTAAATTGGTGCCGCCGGTCCTTAAGTGTATGGCGGTATGGTACAAAATCCATAACAGACGGAACCAAATTAATGGTGCCGTCGTCCGTCAGAGACCGTAAATCTTCTAGACCCATTTTTTAGGTGTCGGGGACTTTTTCGAAACTTGAAATTTTTCTCAAAACATATGGCATTAACTATTTCTAGTTAGGAACAGTCAATAACGCATACACAAACATAATAGAGCATTGATTTTGAACAAGGGCTAAAGATTTTCACATATAAGTGAAAATGGGTAAAATTTGATAACACCCGTGTGCTATCCCCCTGTATGAACCGGTTAGCATACATCAATGTTTTAAGTTAATTTATCATCCTACGAAGCAAGAACACATAAATGACATCATACAACATTGTTTTTGTCCTGTACCAAACACTCTTTAAAAAACTCTATTTTTCAAAGTACTTGACTAATTTACTTATTACTCATTGCTAAGTGAGTTATGACATTTCATAAGTTATGCGAGATGTTAGTATAACCTATGCAAAAGAAGTGATCTAAGTCTATAAGTGATGGTAAAACAATTTTCCAACTTAGTGCACAAAATCTAGCAAATGTCCTATTGTGCATAAACAAGAAATCGTCAAGCAAGCGAATAAATAACATGGCAAGATTGACACTTATATTATGCAAACAAACAAGTGAAAACAACAATTTGAAAATAAGCAAGCAACATATATGCAAACAACATAAACAAGTGGTCATTTAGCAGAGTATGACAAGATGAAAGCTTAACGCATGAATCTTAGTCATAATGTTCTTCAAAACATCCCTAACTTCCAATGAACAAACCCTATTGACCTACTCGGAACGAATTAATACCAAAGTAAAAATCACGTGCAACTCAGTCCCTTAGTAGATATGAGGAAGTTCATATAAACCCAGCAAGAGCACGACTTCCCAATCAGTCACAATAAGCGGCCAATACAATCACACCCCTACGATCCAACCTACACTATGACACGATTCTATGCACCAAACCAGCAATTAGGATCAGAATGCAACTCGATTTGAACACAACCTGCCATAGAATCAAAACTAGGGTTTTCCCAAACCCTAATTCCAATTACCACAAAGAACGATCACTAGACCAACGAATGAAGAAGTCGAATACAGATCTGTGAAAGTTGGAAGGTTTTTGAACAAGCTTACCTTCTTTTTTTTTGGGTAAAGGGGAGTAATCCTGCACCCTGGTAAAATATTATTAACCAAACGTTTTAGTACAAAGGGCGAGGGTGAATTCCCTCGCCTCAGTCCCTTAGGACACTTACAGACACTCATATAAACGTGACAAACCACGCTTATAACAAACATTGAACACAAACTACAACGACTATATATAAAAAATAAAATGCTATTCAAGTAAACAAATCCTTGAATCTTAAAATCGTCATAGTAGTTCAAACTTCCAGCTTCAACCAATTGCATCTTCTATTAGTATTATGCAAAATGCATAATCTAATAACCTAATAAGAGTGACTTCCGTAGCAAACCGAATTTGAAGCATAAACATGGTCTAATCGACCCAACCTTCCAGCATTACAAAAACTTCCAATCATCTTCGTTGTCCCACAAACATCATGGAGACATAAACGAATCACTATGACATGATTCTGTAAACCATATGTTGCTAAATGCAACTAAGATCCGAATGCAAACCAGAGCTAACATAACCTGCCATAGACTAACAATAGGGTTTTGCAAACCCTAACTTACACCTTCATGATCTTATAACCATCAAATAAGAATCAGTTCACAAATTTCACACAACGGTCGGTGGTAGACTCTAAAACCACGGATAGAGCAGCAAGCATAAACTCGATCCAAAAGTGTGCGTTTAGATGCAAAACCGAATACCAATAAAATACACACAAAAGAGTTTTTGAATAAGAACCCTTCAAAAACTTAACTTACATACGATCCGTAGCAGACCAATGCAACTAACACTTCCAATTCGATTAGCGACCGAAACAAGCAATACAAATGGACCAGTAAGAGAGCAACAACACCATATTCACGAATGAATGTCATAATAAAAGTCACCCAAACACCAGGTCCAAACAAGCGTACCAACTGCATGTCATCATCAAATAAACAATAACATCAGAAATAGATGATACAAACACGCTCAGGGGTAATTTGAAACCCACACTTGAAAGTGATCTGGCCCCCATACCGAGAGTCAAACCAGCACACACATCACGAACTAAGGTTATGAACAACCCTAATACCCATGAACAATCGCCACTCTCCAAACCCACGTTCCATAACAGCAATCCTTAACGGAACCTACAAATTCCACATGCAATCACGACCCAGAATCGACTTATAGAAATCAGAAACCACGAGGGTTACATTCAACATGAAGGCCTAATGATCGCAGATTTGAAAGATGGAACCATGAAAACCCTACGATCAAGCCCCAAACCAATCCAAGAAAACCCTAAAACGATTACAAAAATACTCAGGAAAGTAATCGCTAAGTTAAATAGAAAAATAAACCCTATGTAAGATCGATTATAAAACCGACCGAAAACGATTAGGGTTTATAAAACAGGTGATATGGAGATTCCATGATATATAGAGAAGATAAGATCAGCCGCCACTTGGAAAGAAAAATGCATCCCATACAACGTATTGCATACCCAATAACGAATTAGAGGGTAGAGATGACGTGTAGGAGATGTTTTATGGCCGGAAATTTAGAAGGAAGGAGCGGCCGGAAATCTCCATAGGGGAGAGAGAGAATTAGGGTTTTTCACCTACACAAAACAAGCTTACCTTCTAACTTGACTTACATCTCTCTCTAAAACCACATACATCAAACGCACATCTGGACTAGAACTTGCAATCGACAAACAACCCAAAAAGGTTAACATGCATAGTCACAATCGTAATCATAGTCACCGCCAAATCAAATAATGCACCAATAGGAGAAAGAATCAAAGCAATCAGCTTTGATATATCATTCAAAGAACAACCCACCAATCAGATACAATCAACCCAGATCGCACCCAATAACATCAAACAAGGTTTAATATCCGTTAAGCACAAAACCAAATCAACATATTGTCCCTTATATATATAGATAAATCGGTATGGAGCCGACTTATAATCATAAGAATAATTGGAACGATTCAGATCCCAAGAGTCAGTTCAAAACCCTAAAAAAAACGAATCACCAGAAATTTGATGAATATGATCGAGGATAGTAAGGGTTATGAACAATTAACGACACCCTAAGCATAATCAAATCACCATTAAAGGCAATAGATTGAAAATAAAGAGAATTAGGGTTTCGTTCAATCAAAAATTCACCAGCCGTCACCTCTATGATATTAAACACAACCCACAAATCGTATTGCATACCCAGGAAGGGTAGAGAGGACGATTGTGTTTGGTTTATGCCCGGATTCTCCACATGCTCATACCTATAACAACATAAATGAAGTTCTCTTAAAAGGAAACTCAAAAGTGAAAATGATTCCTCATCAAAGCCAAAGAATCTACAAAGTTTAAAGACTAGAGAACAACATCACATGTGGAATCAAAGTCAAAAGGCGCGCGAGCATGTTGGAGAAAACCGTGGAGATACCTGAGCAACAAAGCTGACCAGATGCAGACAACAACATACAATCACATCATCCATACCAGAACAAAGAACAAAGAACAAAAAACAAAGATCACAACGACGTCAAAGCTGAAAACTTCAAAAGTAACAAGATCCCACACAAGGAGAGATTGCTGGAATCTAAAGCATCTCTACTCACAAGAAAGAAGAATGCTAGAAGACGTCGAGAAACCGCTATTACATGATAACTATCACTTAGGTGGAGATTGTTGGAAACGCTCCTAAACGTTTTTATAAAGTGTTAGTCATTTATATGTAATAGGTTGCATTTGGCTTTTATGTTAGTTATTAAGGCATGGCTTATGTAGAAAGCCCATAAGCCCATGCTAAGGCCCATGAGGTCTAGGAAGGGACTAGATATGTTGCCGTAGCTCCCTTCCCCTATAAATACTCATGTATACTCTTATTTGAGAGTGTTGTTCACCTCATTAATCCTACGCATAACCTTTATATATTATTGTGTGATTTGTGTGTTCAACCTTCTATCTTAACCACATTTGTATCATCTACATGCTTGTGTTAACTTATGGTGACCTAACACTTGTTCTTACTTGAAAGCCTGAATTATTTAATTACATATCTATTATGGACACAAGTACTTGAATCATATATGTGAATTTCATTGTTTTACAATATTCCCAAATTCTGAGAGTGAGAATACATTGATTGTTTTTATGTGGACATGAGTATAAAACTGTTACATTGCCTAAGTTATCACATAGCCAATTAAAGTCCCCTGCTTATTCAAAAAAAATTAAAGTCCCCTACCATAATCATGAACCGTTAATTATCAGAAAGCGCGAATTTTGTGAATAGATCTATTGGGTTGACACCCCCGTTCGGGTTGGGTTGCTCCAACTGGTCAAACAAACGCATGCAATTTGAGTATTCCTTTAGGTTTCTGGAAAACACTTGTTTGGGGCATTTATGCTTGATTGCAGACCTATACGTTAAGCGTCGGTGTCATGAGCATAGTGAAATTGTATTTGTTTTTATACTACTGAAATCTTGTGTTCTTACATGACTCTACATTAAAATTAAACCTATGAACTCACCAACCTTTTCCTTGACACTTTTAGCATGTATTGTGTTATAAGGAGATAGCTTAACTTTGGAGGCGCAAGGAAAAGGCATGGCGTGGTCATAGAATTCTCAGATAAACTTAAAAAGGGGATCGCTTTAGTATAGGCCTGTTTTCCGCACTAATAAATGATGCAAACTTTGGTTTCAAGAATGAATAAAAGTTTCTTTATGAAAAGCAGTTATCCTATCCTGGTGTTGTGATATCAATTACTAGCACCCTAGTGACATGTGTGCTTCCACTGTACCATTTTGGGGGTGTTACAGAATGGCATCAGAGCCTAGGTTATAAAGAACTGGGTATTTCTAAAACCTAGACTATAACCAGTTTTACAAAACCTTACTTATTACGACCATTAACGCTCCTCGAAGCTCGAGCACTCACTCATGATTCTGTTGAGACCATACTTGATAAGATATGTGTTTTATTACTACTCACCTAATTTCACTATAGGTTATAATTGTTTTCCTTATACATATATGTACGTATCACCAAGCTCCGCCTTTTTCCTCACATAAATGAAACACTTGTTTTATGCCTTTCAAGACAACTTTTAAAAGCATTGGGACATATAACTAATGTAACTAAGCTAAGTAATTCAAAATTCATTGAACCTCGAATATAGACTGACCACCTCTATTCAATTAGGGACAGTGGGACATAGCCTGATCACCTATGTCCAACTCAGAGGTGAATTTGCGATACTTAGAGTAGTTATAATAGAGTTATGTCCGGTTGATATCTATTTAAGATCGGAGAATAGTAAAATTTATGTGTGTGTACACGAGAATTGAATACCATAAAAGTTCACCCCTACACACGACACACTGGCATCACAATACTTTCTCGTCACAATATTTATTTTCTTTTCTTCTTATATGGAATATTTTTCCATCACAATCGGGTTATGTTATAGTCACCTCTACCCTAAACCTTACACTTAACTGATGAACCAAAGTACATCACTAGCCATCCTAGGAAACACCTTCCATAGCACCTATGAGAAATATTTCTTAGGGGGAGTAGGCAACGAAAAGAGCAATAAACCTTTGGTAAAATCTAGAAATGCACGATAAGTTACCTATAACCCAACATAAACATGAAAACTTTATGCCCCTATTTTGAAATCAGATACCTAGAATCCCCACCACCTCTTAAGAATGAAGTGCTGCCTACCTTACTACTCTCTTACAAACAAAATAAATGAGACGCCATACAAACTGTTTCCGATTATCTCATGAACCATTTTGTGGTTATTCTACCAAATGTTTCGCTACTGTATCGTAAAATCAACACTTCAACCATCATATTATTCTATAAACAATGAGTTGTTTTTTTCTGCCCTATAAATCATTTTACAAATCACTTCACGAATTATTTTACAAACCAAGTTGCCACCTTACCACTACACCATTAAGTAAACTACAGTGTCTTCTTAAGACTCTAAAAACTATATTACAAATCATTTTATAAACTATTCTGTAATCACTCTGTAAACTATTTACACCCTTGAAAAGTGTTTTAGGTTAATACCTCATAAAGAGAATGACCAATGTTTTCCTTGGTAGCTAAGCCAAACCTTAGAGTGTATCCCACACCTCTGCCTAAAACTATAGATAATAATGAGGTTCACCAAATGTTAAACCTCTAACCCTACCCAACATAGACAAATAAACTCTACCCTTAGACATTTAAAACATATGTAGATGTTTATATCCTACTACACTTCCTTCTTCTGTAATGTTCTTATTTTAAGGATTCCTCTTTAAATCTCATAATGATATTTTCTAACTTACTCAATAAGATGAGATGAAACGCTCTGGTCAGACTATATTAAGCTTTTGCAATCAAAGAAATGAGTATACACTAAAATTTTTGCAAAAATAATCTTATCCACGCTATAATTAAGAACATGTTTTACAAAATTCAAATCTTTTGAAACCATTTCGTTTTACGCAACTATTGATTTCAAACAAAAGGATGTTCACGCTCTTGAAATATTGTCTTGGTCAATTTGTGTAAACATTTACCAAATGAAGGTTTCAAAACAAATGTTTCTTCATTCCTTTAAGAAGAAACGCACAAACCCAGAAAATCTTAAGAATCAACACCATGCTTTAGTATCACTAAACATAAAAACAAGTGGGTTTCGCTCCACTAGAAAATGGACCACATGTTAGATTACATCAAGAAAAAACTTAGGAGACACAACACAAGATAATCAGAACATCATAGACTAAGACTACCACCCGATGAACTTACGGTAGAAAGTTGTTGTACCTCATATAGAGGGATGTGCTATCGGCAACACTTAGGGGAAACCCTGGAACAACCTAGTGAAACTCGAAACCTGTTACGGGTACCTCCATCCCATCACAAACACCACCTTAACGGTAACGTGAACCGATATCCCGGACGATTCCAGCGTGGGTAGACTATAACAAACCGTAAATTTCGACTATTATAATATACTATTTATTACGTCAAAAAATGCAAATTGATTATTTTTTGACCATTGTCGATATTTAAAATTAAAAAACAAGAGGTCATCTCGTTTCTTTGGAAACACGACACCATAACATGAAAATCGCCAACATATATATAAATTTATAGATTTATGATTTATAAACTTAAGCATACGTGATAAACCGTTATTTGAAAGTTATCCCGACACCTAAAACACGCTAAACAACATAACCTCGATATTTTTTATCTAGAAAAGTGTAATGATCAATTTTAACACCACTGGAAATTCACGAACAAAAATGAGTATATCTCTGTGAATTAAAAAACATCGATCACACGTATACCGACACCAACTTAGTAATCGGCAAATGCTTATAATAAATTTCTTACGTAATAGCGATGCCATATTATTACGGTCAAAAACATTCTCTAAAATATAATTTTATATTTTACGGGCACCAAGAAGGTACGCTTTGCGTAAACACAACGTATACGGGGTACATTTAATCTGATAATACTCTAAAAATAAAACCTAATAATCCTTTACTAGCCGCCTACTACTCTCTTCCTCTTTCTTTCTCTCTCTCTCCAACATCAAAAGTTGTATGCTCTAGAGGTCCGGGTACGGTGGTCGTTGGCTTGAGCCATAGTCGATCACACCGAGCTTTGGTGTGACATGATTTTACCGAAGTACATCTACGCCCAACTTAACTTCAACACTATGACGTGATTTTAAGTACCAACAAGCTGCCAAAATGCAACCAAGATCAGAATGCAAACCGATGGTAGCCAAATCTGCCATATACGAACACAATGTCATCACCATCTCCATAGCAACAATAAAAAAAAACCTTGTATACCCAAATTGCATGTCGTTGAAGGACAAAAACTAACAAACATAGGGTTACAAAACCCTAACTAGCACAATGAATCTCCAAATCTCTTCGTATATGTATCAATGATAGGAATCGATCACAAACAGCTGGTCCATGTGATATACGAATCAAGATCTCACAATAGGGTACATATGAACCCTAACTTCCAAGTAAAACTGCACCCATCAATGGCATAACACGAGCTTAATAATAGTCATTGAATAACAAACCCTAAAACTAGGGTTTCATGATCAAACTGCCAAAGATGTGCCTAAAACTTCCATCTCTCTCAAACCCACTTAACAATAACAGCCATCATAATAAGAACATACGAACCCAAAAACAAAAGTACCAAAGAACAAATGAATACCCTAACGAGGGTATACCAGCATATAAATCCAATCGACCAAATCAAGAACCCTAATAAGAGTTACAGTATGCACAGGATCGATCAAGACAAAAAACCAGATCGCACCATATATATGTAATCGATATAAACCGACCTAGAGTGTGGAACATGCGCGATCACAAACAACCTAACAGATCGCCCGATGATGTAAACGATTTAATGAAACAATTAAACCGACTTAAGAATTTAAGGATAAAAGGAAGCGATCATAAACCAAAAGGCGTTAAATAAGTATCCATAACGAACGTAATTGTGATACAAAATCACAAACCCTAATGAGCGCCATACATACAAAACCACCGATCCACTAACAAAATAATACCGATCCACAGATCTAGATTGCAAAGTCAGTTAGGGATAGGTAATGGACGTAACCATGAAGAAATCAATAGATATAGATAAAAATAGACAGCCATATTTTTAAACTAAAAATCACAACAACAATATGTATTGCATACCCTAGAATGAAAAAGGAATCATTAAAGGATAGAGAGGACATATGTTATTGAATTTATGACCCAAAATTGGGAAGAATATGGTGGGTCGGATTTCTCCATGGGGAGAGAGAGAATTTTACCTCTGATCAGATAACTCATAATTTGTGTTATTAACAAACATGATTTGATACTCGTAATCGATTGTGTTTGGGAATTAAAAGAGTCAATTGGAAGTGTTTAGTGGGTAAAAGGGTTAATTCACCCCTAAATATATTATGCCAAAACATTGAAGTACAAAGGATGGGGTGACTTCCCTCATCTCAGTCCCTTAGACACTAGATCTCATATAAGAATGACACGCAATTCTTCTAACTTACATAAAACAATTTACCACCTACAATGACTATACAAGTGAATAAAAATTAGAATTAAACATGATTCACTAAGGTAGCACAAAGAACATAGCTATCGTAGAACTTCCATCAATCTTCCATGGAGAAACCTCCAACTTGCCCACAACACTTGGATCATCACTCTTTAGCTTCAGTTCACAAATTTCACACAAAGGTTGGTGAGAGACTCTAAAACCACGGATAGAGCAGCAGTACAAACTTGTCCAATCCGTGTATGTTTAGATGCAAAACCAAATACAATCACACCAAGCATGATGACCAAGAACGGATAAAGACATCACGCAATCCCAAGATGAATAAGAGTGCAACGGATCCGCGGATTGTATGAATGGGGTTTTGAATAAGGGCCCCCAAAAACTTAACTTCCATATGTATCATAAATCTGTACCCATAAACGCTTCATCACCAATGAACAATACAAACATAGGATTAAACAACCCTTACTTGCATCATGGGAACACATTCGACCAAGAACATAGGGTTTAAGGACCCTAACTTTCAGCACCAGATGATCCAAACAACTCCAAACATAGCATCAACATCAAGAGAGTAGAATCGAACCAATGACATCATAATCATAGGTGGGTAACACCCTAATATCTAGGCACAACAACCGATCATAAAAACAATCGATGTTGTAACCATATCGTAACGTAGAGTTGTCAAAACCCTAACATCCCATTCGACGCCACTCTCCATAACCCACGTCCATAACCACATCATCCAAATGGAACAAAACCCTAGAAAAGGGTACGCACCAGCAGATATACAATACCCACCAAGGGTATACTTCCAGGTTATACTTCCAAGCATGAGACAAATGGACAAATCCAACTTGCAATACAAGATATATGCATGAAAGTGCAGCAACAACCAACGATCGTGATCCATTAAATACTAAAACCCAAAAGGAATTCGTTTTGTAAACAAACCCTAACAATCAAGTATTAGGGATAGATCTTATCGACCATCATAACCCAAACCAAAACTAAACCCCTTCGACAGACAAAAAAACTAAACCCTAAAAGGATATCGACAATATTTAAATAAAGTGCATCAAGAAGAAAATCGACCCTTATAAAGATGTAATCGATATGAAACCGACTAATTATAATAAGGGATTGATTAAACAATAGGCGTTAAAAACCCTAAGAAATCGAATCACCAAATCGTAATCGATTTGATGAAAATCGTGATAGAGAAAATTAGGGTTAATTAGTACCAATCAAAAGGACGATTTAACAAACCCTACCCGAATTTTAACAGCCATCAAGATCCATTGCATATCATTCGGCGAAGAGTGATAGAGAGGCTATTGATGATTGATTTTGGCCGGATGGGAAGGGGTAGAGGCTGCTGAAAATCGCCCCTAGAGGGAGAGTATTATAATTGGAAGTGTTTAGTGGTGTTGGGTATGTTTGGTTGTCTGTTTTTTTTTGGGTAAAGGGGAGTAATCCTGCACCCTGGTAAAATATATTAACCAAAAAAGTTTAAGTACAACGGATGAAAGTGAATCTCTCACCTCGCCCCGTTATGGGCAACATACACAATAAGTGCACTAACCAAACAAATTACATAAAAAAGACATGCCAATCTTATGAACTACCAAACAACCAAATTTACTTCCTACCACGCACTCCAAGAGACTAACATCATACATGTCACACATATCCTCCAAGTGTCTCGTAGATCGTAGAAGATAATCATCAAAAATCTTCAAGATCAAAACCCCACCACCCCCAGAAGCCAAAAATGACGCCATAGGGTTATTCGCTCCAAAACCTCATCCTTCACTCGTCGTAACAGGTCACATTCCCGACTTTAGAAAACTGCTTACTACCTTGGTAGCGAAGAAGAAGTCACGCGAGGCTTAGAAGCGGCACCAATATCATACTGAGTCCTTCCCCGAGAACCATCAATACCCGCTTCCTTAGTCAGAAGACTCCCCGTCATCGCCGCTAGTAGAATCAATCACGCTATTTTGGGATGCCCGTGTCATCTTCCACCTCAAGAGTCCCAAAAGAGTTAGATGTAGTAACTGGTGTACCTTTAGCATTAACTCTAGCAGCTGCCGGTGTTCGCTTTGCAACATATACCCTTCCTAGGTGCAAATCTAGACCCTTACCATATTAATACCACCGTCATCTTCGTACCTTTAGGTTTGGCTTTCCCGATTCCGCACCACCTTAAAACCATCATCGTTCCTCCACATTAGAGGTGGAGGGACATCATTTTGCTCCTTTAAACACTTAGGACAACAAGCGAATATGTCCAAACACTTTACATTCCGCACAGGTGGCGCTCCATTCATATTCCACCTTAATACTTGCCGTAGTAAAACCACTATCATCCTTATTATAGTACGTTTAAGCTCAGATTCAGATGATAATTCCACAAGAGCACGCAAAACTAATGCGCACCCCATGAATCAACACACATTGAACTAGTAAAAGCATCTAACATAATCGGCTTACCCACTTGAGTATTAAGCTCTCAACCCATCTTCCTAATATGCAAGTATTGAACATTATGCACTTAATCCAAACGGAACTCTAGTTACCTCACTTTTAGACAATAGCACATCGAGTCCATTTAGAGAATGAGAAGAGAATTGCTAATAATCCAAGGGCCCCATTGAAGAACATTTTCAACACCTCTTTAGAATCGAATTTAAAGAGGAAAACACCATCATCATTCTTCATAAGTTTCTTAAAACCAAACTTCCCCACGCTGTTGGCGACGACTGAACCAAAAGTGAAAAGCAACATTCTTGCCAACAAAGAAGCCAACAAGTGTATTTTCATAATCCGCTGAATACACCTCCATAGCAGCTCTCAGCCACCGAGATCATGAGCCTTTCACGCACACCCTATTCACCAAGGCAATCTAAAATTA
This sequence comes from Chrysanthemum makinoi, assembly GCA_910596185.1. Classification (NCBI taxonomy): domain Eukaryota; kingdom Viridiplantae; phylum Streptophyta; class Magnoliopsida; order Asterales; family Asteraceae; genus Chrysanthemum; species Chrysanthemum makinoi. The sequence goes on along the minus strand of OU343221.1, from coordinate 168,976,180 downwards.
AC